>HG992268.1:4517170-5202170 GCA_905220585.2 Nymphalis polychloros | reverse complement strand
GATTTATAGAGATTGTACTGTATATATTTTATGCTAAAAAGGAATTTATAAGAAATCTTTCCCTAGAAGAGGAAAGTTACATTTGAAATTTAAAAAACAACTTTATTTTTAAGTACTTTTTAAGATCTATCTTTAAGGAGGAGTATTAAAAATAAGTTAAATTCGTGTTCTCGTTAAATTAAACAATAGATACGAAATTCGTTTGTTAATTTGTTAAATTGTTAAACTTTTAACAACAGTCCTTCAAGGAAAAACGGAGGTCTGGAAAAATCTCAACATTTATACTGACGAAGTTTTTTTAATTTGTTGACAGTTATTTAATAGAAAACGCTCAAATATTAAACATTTTCATTTGTAGCGTATTATTAACAAGATTGATTATAGTATTCATTAGCGCCATCTATGAATTAGCTTGAGAACTTCAGAGACGTCAATGTTCATGGCATGCTGCTATCAAAAAATCCGCAAGATGTCAGTTATAATTATTTTTGTTTCATTTCTTTAGAAATAATAATTAAAGAAAGCTGCGCAACTTAATTAATAAATATTTTTCCTGACTCTATATATGTATGTATCTCTTTTCACATATCTTCTAAATTGCCTGAATGGGATGTTAGAAGCGTCTTGATCACGGTCGTATACACAGGTCTTGCAACTTCAGTAAAGGGTACGTTGCATTATTAACGCTGTTAAGTTCAATTTACGGCCGCCAGAGGCATGACAATTCGCGTAATAATTATCTCGAACATTTTTTCAAATCCAAACAAAACAAAAATAACAAAAAATCCGCAAAACTCAACAAAACGATATAACAATGATTAAATAACACAATACTTGGGAGAGAAAAATATTAGCTTCGATAGCAGCGACGTAGTACGTACAGCGGATGGTATTGCGAATTAGCAGTTGTAACACACTCGCACCTCATCTCTCACCACTGAAATTGGACTCAGTTGCAAGACCTGTGTATACGACCGTGGTCTTGATTACCTCTACCCTCCATAATCTTGATCTCGGTTATAGGCGATGTGACGTCACACTTAATTTGTATGGCACCCTCAAGGCGACATAAGGACCCAATTAGAAGGTATTTTTAAATAACGTTGTGCTCCTCGTCCTGAATATCTGTTAGCAAGTGAGTTAATAAGTAGGCATCTCAAAACTTTGTCATAATGTGAGAACGAGAAAATAAAATCATTTTATTAAATGTAAGCAGTTCTTTAATTTTATCTAAATATTAGTCCCTACTACTTCTTTTCTACAGTTTCTACAGTGTGTATGTATAGGGTTTTCCATTAAGGGCGCTTGCTCGTGCAGAACTTCCATCGTAGCGTGTGCTGTGTGGCACGTAGCGCCGTCCTGTTGAAACCACATGTTGTCCAGATCCATATTCTCGATTTCAGGCCAAAAGAAGTTGGTTATCATCGACCGGTATCGCTCACCATTGACGGTGACGGCCACACAGTCACTTTCTGCGGGTGCATTGCCACTTGTTGAACCTCGTGTGGATTGGTCTCGTCCCAAATACGGCAATTTTGCTTGTTGACATAGCCATTCATCCAAAAATGCGCCTCGTCGCTGAAGATGATTTTTTTGCCAAAATCGGCGTCAACTTCCAACTGCTCTAATGCCCAGTCAGCGAACACACGGCGCTGTCTATGGTCATTAACCTTGAGCTCTTGGGTCAGCTGGATCTTGTACGGGTGCAGGCTCAAGTCACAACGCAAAATTCGCCAAGTTGTCGTCTGCGAAATGCCGAGTTCCTGTGCGCGACGCGGAATTGACTGCCGCGGGTTTTCGAGGACACTGTCGCGCACAGCGGCGATATTCTCGGCAGATCTCGCGTTACGTTGACGCACGGGAACCGGCTGATTGTTAACTGACCCGGTTGACTCGAATTTGTCCACCAATCGACGGATAGTCGACTCGGCAGGACGATCATCGCGACCGTAAAACGGGCGAAGTGCGCGGAACGTTGCTCGAACTGAAGACCCATTTTCATAAAACAATTTTATGATTTGCACGTGCTGCTCGACACTGTAACCTGCCATGGTGGTTTGGGAGGACGGAATGAATATAACACACTGCATTTGACAGCTGTCACTCAAACAACATGGCCGCAATCAGCTGTCAAAGTTCAAGCGTCCCTATTGGAAAACCCCTTATATACTAATATTACAAATGCGAAAGCAACTCTGTTTGTCTGACGGTCTGTTACGCTGTCACGGCTAAACCGTTGCACCGATTTTGATGGTTACGACTCAACCTTGAAAGTCATAAGCTACATTTTTATACCTAACGGTTAGGTGAGGCCTTACCCTTAGAGTACATTTTTCGTAATTTTTTCGTGTAATTGCTGTCCTAAAATTCCGAAAAAAATAAATTTATCTCACCGTGTTCTACGTTTTTACTTAAAACCGAAAAAAATAGCCACCGCTCCCGCAAAAGCAGACCGCGCCCGCACCTAAGCGGGCGAAAGTAAAGGCGGCAGTGCCTGCTCCGACCGCCGGCTCGTCGAGTGTCGTCGCGCTGTCGCCCGGAACTGGTGAGGCACTACCAGCCCAGGAGCTGACATGGTCGACCGTGGTGCGGAGGGGAAGGAAAAAGAAGGCCTCCCCTCCGGTCGGCGCTGGCGCCCCTCCTGCGAAGCCGAAGCTGCAAGTGGCCAAGCCGAAGTTGGCCGCTCCCCGCTCGGCAGCAGTGATAATATCGCTGCAGCCGGAGGCGGAAGGTAAGGGCATGACGTACGCCCAGGTCTTGGAGCCGATGGAGCAAATTGTGAAGCTCTGGGGATTAGTGGCTGAAAGTCCGCCGCTCGGCTACTGGGGCCAGGGTCCTTGAGCTGCCAAGGGCTCAAAGCCAGCAGGCGGAGAGGCTGGCCGAAAAGCCCCGGACCGTCCTCGACGGGGTCGCAAACGTCGTCCGACCTGTAGCGAGGACGGAACTAAAGGTGACGGGTCTCGATGATTCCGTCACCAAGGAGCGGCTTGTAGCAGCGGCGCGCGCGAGGGCGCCTGCTCCCCTGAAATGGTCAGGTGCGGAGCGGTGCAACGCGAACTGGGCACCATGGGGATCACGGTGGCAAAGAAGTTGGTCATTGCCGGCCGCCTTCTCGTCGGGTGGAGCTCGGCGAGGGTCACGCTCCAGGAGCAGCACCCGCTGCGCTGCTTCAGGTGCATGGGCCTCGGCCACACGAAGGCGCTCTGCCCGTCGACGAAGGAGCGAGGTCTCTGTGGAACGTCGGCTTCGATTGGCTCCTGAGAGCTCCCGTCCTTCCCGGTATGGGGGTGTTATGCTATGCAGACGACACCCTCATCACCGCGACGGGGCGGGACTTTCGGAAGGCGGCTCGTCTGGCCGAAGTCGGAACAACCCTGACCGTGGACCGGATGGAGATGCTGGGCTTGAGGGTCACCATATCCAAAACGGAGGCCCTCCTCTTCCACGGTCCATGGAGGGACCCCCCCACGAGGGGCGAGTATCACCGTTCACGCGACAAAGTACCTGGGCCTGATCCTGGACGGGAGTTGGAGCTTCGGGCAGCATTTCGTGCAGCTCGGCCCGAAGCTCGTCAATGCCGCCGCCGCCTTAGGCTGCCTCCTACCAAACGTGGGAGGACTGGGATCGCTATGCCGGTGTAGTGAGGTCGATGGCACTGTACGGTGCCCCGATTTGGGTGGACGCTCTCACCGCTTCAAGCCGGGCCCTCCTGTGAAAACCGCAGAGGGTCATAACGGTGAGGGCGATTAGGGGTTATCGTACGGTGTCGTGGACAGCGGCGACCCTCCTCGCGGGCGATCCGCCCTGGGAGGTCCAGGCGGAAGTGCTCGCGGAGGCGTACCGCTTCCGGGCCGAGGCGAGGGAACGCGGCGACCGTGCAGGGTCGGCGGAAGTCGGGCGGATCAGGGCTTCAGCCTAGCAAGCCCTAGCACCCGATGGGAGGAGTACTTCGGGTCCCCCACGACGGGCCTGGCGACAGTGGAGGCGGTACGTCGCCACTTGACGGGAAGGGTACCACTGGGTTTTTAGTGGGTATTCCGATGACCGGGGCGCACTCGGTGCCCTGGAAATGCTGGAAAAACGCATAACATGTTTCCCCCACGGGAACAGTAGGGGGGTATGTGGGGCTCGCTATATGTCCAGGGCACCGAGGAGGAGTCAGGAGTGACACCTCCCGCCGCGCAGAACTAACTGCTTAACCTTCGAGGCACGGGAATGAGCGCTAATGGACGCTAACTTTCGGTGTTACTGAGAATTATTTATTTATTATTAGAAAGACAATCATTTACAACATACACAAAATATTATAACATTAAAAAAAATCACAAACCAATCAAGTCATCACAATTAAGTAACTTGACATTAAGATTCAATATTAAACTGATTTTGACGTGTGACTCGGGGCTTGAACGCAGGATTGGGAATCAGCCATAGGATCAACGGGGTAATAACTATCACCCCCTAACCCCACCCCTTAAAAGTATGATTATATTTTTATTTGGTGACAAAGTAACTGTGAATATCCCACTGCTGGGCTAAGGCCTCCTCTCCTTTTTTGAGAAGAAGGTGGAATAAGGTCCACACACACGTGGCAGAATTTCAGTTAATTAGACGCATGCAGGTTTCCTTATGATGTTTTCCTTCACTGTCAAGCACATTAAGGGTCTTCTTTGACGTTCCGCCGCACGAAGTTTTACGTTTTTAGCGCTACTGTCGCAACTATCGAGGCTCGGGCACGGCACGCACACATATACGTATGCAGAGTGGGGTCGTCGCACTTTTTTTTCCTAAACTAAATTTTAACTTTATTGTCACTGATTTTGAAATGTTGTCAAATACATATCTATAGCGTTGAGGTGAGTAGTTTGGTATAAATAAACTTCTTGAGGTCGTAATGTGGAATAATAAAAAAAAATTGACGAAAGACGACTGTGTAATGCTTTATTAAAAAACGGAACAAGTATATATACAAACGGTGAAATAAAAATAGATCAATAGGAATACAAGAAAAACATTATATAAACATTATTGAAACAAACATTTTATGCTAAAATAATAAAAACAATATTATTATTACTGTAAAAATAAATGTTTTATTTTTTTAATTACTCAATATAAAAAAATATGTGAATAAATACATAAAATAATTAAACTTCTAAAGAAAAATATATAATTCCTGAATCGAAATATATATTTTACAACATTTATTCCACTATGAAATTCACTTTCTCTCTTTCTAACCAATTGGAATAAAGCGGAATAAAAAGGATAGCGGGAATTTTGCAGTTTGACTTTCGGTTTCTTGGTTCTGCTACGGAAATCTATTACACAATAATCGACTTTACTGATAAAGTACCTAAAGACTATATTTGCCTGAGCACGTTAGCTAATAAAATAAAAGGATAGCTAAGTTCTCAGGCGATTTGATGAGGCTAGGCATTACCGAATTCAGATATCTAAAATCGGATTTTGAAATCGATTTGTAAGTCTGAAATCGGATAAATATCAATTTGCAAAACCAATGATGACGATGAGGCATGAAAACGTTTCGTATATCCTCACTAGATAGCGCTTTGACGTAACAAAAAACTAAAAGAAACATTTTATGCTAAAATAATAAGAACAATATTATTATTACTGTAATAATAAATGTTTTATTTCTTTAATTACTCAATATAAAAAAAAAAAGTGAATAAATACATAAAATAATTAAACTTCTAAAGAAAAATGTTATAAAAATGTATAATCCCTGAATCGCGGTATTAAAGTTTTTAACGCAGCTTATTATATATAGGTCTTCAGGTCTTCAAATTGGAAGTGTGTTCTTTAGTGTGATGCCACTACTGTTCTTAGATCACAGTTACAAGGATTATGTACTTCGTTCTACTCATTTCCACTTGAGTACTATATTGCCCGCTGAGTTGAGAGTCAGTAATTTACTAACTAATGAGAGTTTGTTAGGTGGGCCATCACGCGTGTTTCGTTTTATGCATAAATGGGATTTGGTCATTTTTATTATTTAGTGTTCAAAACACTATTTATAAATACTTTGTTTAGTTTTACGTTATCAATGAAAATAAGAATAATTTGAATTTTTACGACAATAAATTTATTGCCTCAGTTGTTGTTTTACTGGCCAATATAACTAGGAAATGGACGAAATAAGTAATTATATATATAAATATTTCAAAAAATTATATTTATTTATAAAAAAATTGCAATGTATCATTATATATGAGAGTGTTATAATTATGTAACTAGTTAGAATTTCAACTCGAGTTATTTTTTGTTTTTTTATCAAACTACAAAATATACAAAATATTATCAGTAAAAATATCGTATCAAATGATAAAACACTAAAAATACCAAAAAAAAAACAGAATACATAAGCCGGTGCGCGCCCTAAAATTTATGATGAACAGTCGGTGACAACTAAAACGTTCAAATAAATACTAAATACGCTATTTACGCACACATTGATTTTGTGTAAGTACACGGTTCGATCGCGATTTATCAATGCGGCGCAAACCAACGTGCTCTCACTTCGGAGGCGCGTGGCCGACTGGTCTGCGAGGATTATCGGCGGATCGCATAAGAAAACGCGTACAATTTCATTGTAATTTATTATAACAAAAAATAAGAAAATGTTTATTAAAAAATGAAGACTCCAGACGTTTCTTTATAGTTTTAACTTTATTATTTGATAAAATTCATTTCTAAATTCTCGACGATTACGATAATTTCGTCTCAATAAGGAAGTGCGATTTTACACGTTTTAGTGATTTTTCTGATTTTTTTTACACTTATCCATAAACATTATCTTAAATTCGAATGCTCTACACGTAAGTTAAATTCATTGGCTAACTGTGTGATTTATTTCAAGGTTGTGGAGCATCGCTTTCTATATAATTCTATCGAAATCCCGACCTTCGAATTTCAACAAACGTCAAAGAAGACTCTTAAGCACGTGAAAATTCCTCGGTGCTTGCCCGGGTTTGAACCCACGAACATCGGTTATGATTCACGCGTTCTAACCACTAGGCTATCTCGGCTCCTATTTGGTGATAGCTTTGTAAACCCTGGATAGGTACCACCCACTTATCACATATTTTACCAAATAGCAATAATTTGCCTTTGTTCCAGTAGCTTGAGTAACAGACATAAAGCGCATAAAAATTTTAACCTAACGGGAACTAAGATGTTACGTCCCTTGTGCCTGTAATTACACTGGCTCACTCACCCTTCAAACCGGAACACAACAATACCAAGTACTGCTGTTTTGCGGTTGAATATCTGATGAGTGGGTGGTACCTACCTACAGACGAGCTTGCACAATGCTCTACCACCAACTTTTATTATTACTAAGATTTTAAAACAGAAATTGATATCATCAATCGATATATTTTTTCCGCCATCGTATAAAAAATTCAGCCGGCTGTTCAATTATTACCTTTACTATTTTCTATTTATGTTTCAGTTTTGCATTGAACGCTGTAAAGAATAGACGCGTTCATTTTATGCGTCATTTACGACATTTAAAATTCATTCATAATAATACTGCTTTGCTTTAGTTTTAAATGAAAGTTTATAATTTGATGTTAATATAAAAATATTAAGTTTTTAAAATCGTTTTTTTATTTATTAAATCGATTGTGATATTTAAGGTAAGTTTAAATATTTTATTAATCTAAAATGAAATTGATTATATATGTCAAAATGCCATGAAGTAACTATTATACCATTTTATCACTTAAATGTTTTAATATATATTTATTACATTTGTAGTGTTAAATAAATGTGTAATAAATTGGATGGTGTAGAATTGGTTCTCAATCAAATTTTTAATACATATTTTTGTCATATATATTTGAATTAATCTTTAAAACCTGCAATTTTAACCGACATTAAAGAAACGAGGCTTAACGTACAGGAGATATCGGACAGTTTTATAGTAAATAAGTATAATAAAAAAATCCCAGTTGACTTATATTTCAATTTTGTAGTAAGTTTATTTTTATTTTTTTTAAAGCGTTATATTTTTCTATTTGATAACTAGGGTGAATGTTCTACCAGTATGTTAATTAATAATGTACACGCTACACGTCTTTCCCTTGGGAAAATTCACGATTCCCTTTAAAACACAGGTCAGCATTTCTAACAAAAACTTTACTATATAAGTGTGACATTGTTTTGTGTGAGGTTGTCCCAATTAAAATAATATTATCATATTAATGTATACCTCTTATTGCTTGCCCAGCGGTTTAAATTCGACCATAATCTATATTGAAAATTTTTGAAAAAAAAATATATGAAGATGCAAGCTTCATTTTTTTAAGATTAGCATAAATTAAAAAAAAGGCCAAGGTATAAACGCATTCGAATTGCGATCGGATTTAAGTACAATTTAATAAAATTAAAATTGTATATAGCGTAGAATGTTGGCTAGAATGCCAAAATCATTCGCCGTTGAATCTCAACTTCGATGGGCGAAAAATGTACCGGGTGCTATCTTTTATAATATCGGCTCATAGACATTGGCGATGTAACAAATATTAACCATTCCTGACATCTCTAATGCTATTGGAACTAAGAGTTATGTCCCTTGTGCCTGTTACACTGGCTCACTCACCCTTCAAACCGGAACACAACAACAAGTATTGCTGTTTGACGGCAGTATATATGATGAGTGGGCGGTATCTACCCAGGGCTTGCACAAAGCTATCACCAAATAGGAGCCGAGATAGCCTAGTGGCTAGAACGCGTGAATCATAACCGATGTTCGTGGTTTCAAACCCGGGCAAGCACCGACGAATTTTCACGTGCGTAATGTGCTTCACAGTGAAGGAAAACCAATTTGGCACAAAGTTAATTCGTTTTTAATTCTATAACCTTATTTCAGCTATCAATATGTGCGGTAAACTAGGTGGAGCTTCAAAAATAGCTGCGTTTCTGCTCATTACGATTAATTTCACCTCTATGGTATGTTAACATTATTATTATTAGGCATAGTATTTTTTTTAATATTTATATTTGTGTCTTCACTTTATTGTAGGTTCGTTAAATTGGTGTTTTTAGCCGCAAGTCGTGGGTTCGATTCCCACCCAGGACAGACATTTGTGTGCATGAACGTGTTTGTTTGTCTTGAGTCTGGATGTAATTATCTAAATAAGTATGTATTTACAAAAGAAAAGTAGTATCAAGTGTCTGGTTTCCATAGTACGAGCTCTGCTTAGTTTGGGATCAGACGGCCTTGTGTGAATAATGTCCCAGGATATTATTGTTATTATTTAAGGCTGTATAATGTTTATGGACCAATATTATATTTGAATCCATGGTTAGCATATTGATGTTGACTATGATGATAATTATATGAGTGGTAATAAAATAGCAACTAATATCGTCCTTCAACTCCAGACGAAGTCCTTCAGACAACAATATCAAGTAAAAATAATTACTTAAGTGAGTTAAATGTAATTCTCTCTTTATTTACAACTAAAAACCTCGGGTTCGACCGCGTTATGTTTATTACTTAACTATTTTCCGCTGATTTGTCCGCGTATGAGGGAGGGAGAATACCGTTTGTCCTTTTCTGTATATAGATCGATTGAGTAGTTAAGAAGTGAGAGCTTAACAGACTCATTTTCACATTTATAATATTAGTATAGAAGTAATGATGGTCCGTTTTATTCAATGTTTTATTTTTTTAAATTAAATTAATACATTATGTGCTTAGAGTTTGTTGGGAATTATTTCTTAAACTCCACAGACTAAGCGTCCGTGCCCTTTTTTAAATTTAAGTAATGAAGAGTGATTCCCAAGGTATAGCATATGATTCTTATTAAGACTTTTATATTTTTGACACGGTCACGTTTAAAAATAACGAATTATAATAACGACCATAGATTAGGTAATAGTCATAAACTCGAAGTATTTTATAATCTAGTGTTTAGCTGCAAGGACGTGTGTGGCGTTGGTTAAATGTCTCAAGGTAAAAAAAAATCTCACGTATTCAGAATTAATTGTTTTACTGAATGTGATAAAAGTAAATATATAACACTAGCTGAGCCCGCGTATAATTAATAAAAATATAATGAATAAAAATCAGCCCAGAACCTTCCTCGATAAAAGGACTATACAACACAAAAATATTTTTTAAATTCGAACCAGTAGTTCTTGACATTAGCCGGATCAAACCAACAAACTATTATACTAGCTTTTCCCCGCGGTTACACCCGCGTAGTTCCCGCTCCTGTGGGAATACGGGGACAAAATGTGGCCTATGTTACTCGCTGATAATGTAGCTATCCATCGGTGAAAGAATTTTTAAAATCGATTTAGCAGTTTAGGCGTGAAAGCGTAACAAACTCACATTTATAATATTAGTTAGGTATTACTTTTCTAGGTCCTTTTAATTTTTTTTTATAAGTTAGTATAAAATTTATATATATTTTTATCTTTAGAATTCTGTAAAAACTCATTTCATTACTCACACGTGAAATTCCGACTATTTTGATGCGAGTTCCACACATTCCTCAAGAGAATTGCTGAGATATCGATTCCCATTTATACAATAAATTAACATTGTCGTCACCTGGACGGTATACAGTTTAGGAATAGGCATAATGTAATTTCATATTTTTTAACATTCATTGTTATAACTTACATCGAGTAGGTTAGAAACTCACTTTAAATAATAAATTAGTTTGTAAAAGTTTAATTATAAAATAAATTAGTTTAAATTAGTGTTTGTTTTTTCTTCGACCTTCCAACTGTAGCTAACGAAACTTGCGTGTTATCCTGTAAGTAAGTAAGATCCTCCAGACCGATTTCGGCCACGGCGGCCAATCTCAAGAGAGATTAGCCAACTGCGCAGGAGATATTATAGTGCACGAGTGTGTGCGCAAACACAGGTGCGCTCTCTTTTCCTTAGCTCTCATAATCCGAAGGGACGGCAATCCGACACGACCGGAAAGAGTTCAGGCGCAGGACCAACGGCTTAACGTGCTTTCCGAGGCACGGGAGTGTACACACTTCCAACTTCCAGACTCCGGGCTGCTACTGAGAATTTTCTGACAGAAAAACCCAATAACTATTTATTGGCCCGACCTGGGAATTGAACCCAGGACCACCGGGTCTGCGGCCTTATATCTAGCCACTAGACCAACGAGGCAGCCATCCGACGAGTTATCCTGTAATGTTATAATTAAAAGAAAAATATCTTATAAGATACATACTTAAATTTTATTCCTATAATTTTAAATACACATATTTAAGTAAATATTCGGTATAGAAAATAAAAAATAGTTGAGGATTAAATTCTCAGAATCTGAGCCCGATATTTTAAAAGAATGGAAATATTTACGCGCTTAACGCGAGCACGTATTTCCCAGTTTGTTTTTTTTTTCTCATAGATGTGCACTGATTTTGATAATTCAGCCAGTTTTTTTTTCAGGTGTTATGCATGGCTGTGTTTGCGATCAGCTTATGGATTATTGCGTCGCCTGAAAGCCTTGTTCACACCATACAATTGTTTGGAAATTCTACGCTCAATGTAAGTTGTATTAAAATTCTAAAACAAAATTTACTTATACTGCAAGCTTAGCGTAACCTAATGTTTATTTTAAAAACTCATTCCTGATGAATACTATTCATTACAATTTAAAAAACTAAGCACAATCTCAATCAGGACACGTATAGAAAAAAAAATCAAAATCGGATTATTGGCTTAGGAGCTAAGATGGCAGTGACGGACACAGTTACACGCATTAAACTTAAAACACATTAATTTTTTTATAAAACGTTAAAACACGATGAACTCTCTCCTGTAAAACAAAGCATTCTATCATCTTTAGTTTCAAACTTCATTGATACGAGTATCAAATTATTCAGGACTAGTTCAATAAACTGCGGCGACTGTCACAGGATGGTACCACCGTGACCTACTGCTCTACCACTGTCCCATAATGAAACGTCATTGATTTGCCTGGAAGAGATCGCTATGTAGCGATAAGGTCGCCAAACTTGTACGCTACTCATAATTACATGTTTTGTTGTTTTTTGTTTATAGTAAGTCAGTCAGTGGTTTAAAACATTTTTACTTGAAAAACACAGAAGTTTATTGGCGTAAAGAACATTATTGAATTCAAAACTTAATAATAATAAGTTGTATTAAAAAAAACTATTAATATCTCAAATTATTATTATTATATACTATAATAGTATTGGCCCGCGTGATATGGGCAGAGGGGGGGGAAGTAGCCTATGTCCATCCTTGGCTTAAGTTTTATCAAAATCAGTACAGTGGTTTAGCCTTGAAAGCGTAACAGACACATTCGCATTTATAATATTAGTATACATTAATCTATACACAGGGTTATGTGTAACACACCAGCATCCTCGCAGGACTAGATAGCTAACACCATAAGCAACAACTTTTGTTCTACGACTTCCGACATAACTCAATACATGAAAAAAAGAAATGATTTTACAAGTTTTTGTCGTACTGTCGTGACATTTGTAGGTCTATGTTTCATTCCTAAACGAAAGGAGGACGCGACGCGTCGATCTTTACGATGCGCGTAGATTTATAAACGTACAAGCGGGAAATAAAAATGAATGCTTATTTTTGTAGGAAAATAAAATCTAACAAATTATCAAATGTCGTAGAACAAAAGTTGTTGCTTCTGGTGTTAGCTGTCTAGTCCTGCGAGGTTGCTGGGTCGTTACAAATAACCCTGTATATAACTATATACTAGTGTAGCGACATCTATCTCGCCACATACGAAAACTAAAAACTGACGTACCCTACATCGCGATATTAAAGTTATCCGAGCGATTGAACATATATACAAGAACCCGACAACAACCGTGGGGCGGTAGCCCACCAGACTAACACCCGTCTGGTCGGAGGATCCTCCCTTTTCAATGGTGGATGAGGAACTTTACACCCGGTTCCTCCCTATCCCCAAACTAGCATTTAGTCCGCAGTTTCACCCGCGTAGTTCCCGTTCCCGTGTGAATACGGAGACAAAATGTAGCCCATGTTACTCGCTGATAATGTAGCTTTCCATTGGTGAATGAATTATTAAAATCGGTTTAGTGGTTCAGGCGTGAATGCGTAAAAAACAAACACTCACATTCGCATTTATAATACGTTATGATATACTACGTAGATACTCTATGTCTAACCTCATTATCCTCATGGTAAGATCGCCATTACTGATAAGGGCAGGCC
Organism: Nymphalis polychloros; assembly: GCA_905220585.2. Lineage (NCBI taxonomy): Eukaryota > Metazoa > Arthropoda > Insecta > Lepidoptera > Nymphalidae > Nymphalis > Nymphalis polychloros. Next base: position 5,188,936 of record HG992268.1, on the reverse strand, counting down.
GCCGTTGCATGCGATTTTATTTTCAATTTTACCGTATAAATCATTTTCTATTTAAGTGCAATAAAGTTTTTTTATTAAATATGACATAACATCTAATTACATAGACATGTAATTCATAGTTGGTATTTTCATAAGCACAAACCTGTGCTAAATTTGTTTTTATTTTGTATAACATAGGGAAGCGGACGGGAATATGGGCCACCTGATGGTAAATGGTCACCAACGCCCATAGACATTGGCATTGTAAGAGATGTTAACCATCGCTTACATCGCCAACGCGACACCAACCTTGGGAACAACGATGTCCCTTGTGCATGTAATTACACTGGCTCACTCACCCTTCAAACCGGAACACAACAATACCAAATAATGCTGTTTTGCGGTAGGATATCTGATGAGTGAGTGGTAACTACCCAGGCGAGCTTGCACAAAGCTCTTCCACCGAGTAAAATTTGTGATTAAAATTCTGATTAAAATGAAGCTCATACTATACATACTTAGTGGTTGTGTTGTAAATCTGGTTTTGTACCAAGCTAAGTACATAAAGTAACAATGCATGCTTGTCGCCGTGATAAGCCTAGTGGTTACGCGTGAATCTTAACCGGTGATCGTGGATTTGCATGTGCTTAATTTGTGTTTATAATTCATCTCGTGCTTGACGGTGAAGGAAAACATCGTGAGGAAACCTGCATGTGTTTAATTTCACTGTGATTCTGCTGAAAGTTTTTTCTCCGCATTAGTAATCTTTAAACTTTCTCCTCTAAAAACGAGAGGAGGCATTAGCCGAGCAATGGGACATTCACAGTTACTGTACTTGCTTGTATATATGTATCTAAATTGTAATCTACTAAACCATGACGTCATGGAAAATACGTAATGTAAGCTCATATCACAAATACTCTTTTGTCGTGTGTATCGATGCGTTGACCTCTTTACCTTTAAATAATATAATCGGCAGCTATTAAACGATCTATAATAGATAACATAGATAGATATATCATGTAATAGGGGTTATTATGTTATTATGGGTTATCTTTTTACATATTATATGAAGCTTTCTATGAAGATTAGGAAGTTAGACTGGTAAGTGGCCTGATGGCAAGTGGTCACCAGTTTCAATACATATATATCAAATGACACTGCCCTCCTAATTGAGACGTAACTACGATTTTTATGAAAAATGAGTGAATACTTGATTCGGAATCAGCGTGATGAGATCTACATTCTCTTCTTTATGATGTTTTTGATAAAACTTACATAAACCAAGATAATGTTTATTATAAGCGCCGTAATTGATTATTTTTATGTATGTTGCCAAATTTAAATACCGTAAGACCGCCTACGGCTGTTGTGCTTAAAATGAATGAGCTTGATCATTCGTTAAAAATGTGTACCAAACATAAACACCGTAAGATGGTATACCGCTGATAACTTTCTATGAAAGCTAAATCTAAAGTTTACGATTCCTATTTTCGGTAAAAAACTTTACGCACCATTATCTCGAAATCATATTCTGTGAAGTTACGGTTGTCTCAATTAGGAGGGCAGAACAGCATTCTAGATTCAGTTATGACTTAGCATTGATACAGTCAGGCCAAACGATTTTATTTATATGTGGCTTTTTTCTTGGAAGAGTTAAAGGCTGTATAATTATACCAAAAAATGTGTATAAATGTGAGGCTCGTAAAACAGTCCTCTCCTTCCACCGGAATAATTGAGAACCGTGGAAACAGCTTCCACGACTCTGTCATAAATCGTTTGGGTTCAAATGCCAGGTCGGGGAAAAAATGTTTTGGGTTTTTCTGTCGAAAATTCTTAGTAGCACCCCGGAGTTTGGAAGTTCGAAGTGTGTGTCCCGTGCCTCGGAAAGCACGTAATTCCATTGGTCTTACGCTTGAACGTTTTCCGGTCGTGTTGGAGTGCCGTCCCATTGGATTATGAGAGTTAGAGAATAGAGAGTATATCCGTGCAATCACTTGTGCATTATTATGTCCTGCGCAGTTGGCTAATCTCTAGAGATTAACCAACCGTTCGCCGTAGCCTAAATGACTCAGGAGGACATAATTAGACATAATCATTTCCATAATTAATATTTATGTTGATTGATGTTATTGTTGATTTTCTTCCAGATTACAATATACAACTTTGAAATTAAGAAAAAAATCATTAACGGATATTTTATTTATTAAGGTGCTTGTGATGGATGCTGCTTCAGTTCAAGTTGGAATATCTGGAGCTTTGATCAGTGGCCTCGTTTTCTTCATATCAGCTATGGGTCTTTATGGGGCTATTACTGGATCACAATTCTTACTGTTCATGGTAAGGGGCTTTTTTGCTATTATTTAGTGTTCTATGCTTCAAGTATATTTGGTTCGACTTTCGAAGTCCAAAGTGTAAACATCTGTTCAGACCAATGAAAAAGTATAAAATTTTTCGTCGAGATTTTCTCGTAAGCAGCGTGGAGTCTGAAAGTTGGCAATAATAATTCCGTGCCTCGGACATAAAGCTGTTGACCTATTCGTGAACTCTGATCGTTTTGGTTTGCCGTCCCATCGGATTATGCGATTGAGTGAATAAGGAGTGCATCTGTGATTGCGAACACACTGGAACACTTAAGCATGTCCAGCGCCATACAAAGCCTTATAAAAATTAAACAGATGTCAGTGTCACTTGGGACTATGTAATGATTCTAAAGGTACCCCATACATTCAAAACAAATATTTAAAAGTTATGGTGGAATAAAGAAACACAAATATAGAAGGCGAAAAGATAACGATAATATTGACGAGCCGGTTGGCGTGGTTGGTAAGATACTTGCCTTTCACTTCACAGGTCGTGGGCTCGATTCCCACCCAGGACAGACATTTGTGTGCACGAAATGTCTGTTTTTCCTGAGTCTGGGTGAAATTATCTATTTATCTATATAAGAAATTTACAAAAGAAATGTAGTATATGTAAGTATATCAGTTGTCTGATTTCCATAGTACGAGCTCTGCTTAGTTTGGGATCAGATGGCCGTGTGTGAATAATGTCCCAGGATATTATAATAATTAATATAAACAAACTTCAGATTCAGATAATCCTTGATATTTGCGAACAGCTTTACTATATTAACGACTACAAACACTTCTCGATTAATATCTCTCTATTTATAATACAACACTATTCCACTTAACGACATAATATCCACTTTAATTTTACTTTCGAAGTTTCGATAACAACTTCGCCGATATTTAATTCTAATATTAACTTTCCTTATTGCCTCAACTGGTGACGGAGGGCTGGTTCATTTTCGCCCAGGGAATCGGAATTGCTATTCGAAGGGGAAATGCTGCCAGCATTCTTGCCATTAACCACGCAGTCACGATTTGTACAGTACAGTAGAATCTCGATTATCCGAACCAATTGGGGCTGAGACTAGTTCGTATAATCAGAAATAAAGAGAAAAGAGAGTGCACCTATGTTTGCGCACACACTTGTGCACCATAATATCTCCTGCGCAATTGGCTAATCTCTCTTGAGATTGGCCGCCGTGACCGAAATCGGTCTGGAGGACCTTATATAATCAAAAGTTCGGATATGGATTTTTGGGGATGAGATCATAATCAACGCCTTTTTACATAAAAACAGTACATATATATTAAAATTTGACATGCATATTAACGTTGAAATATATATATATATGTGTGTGTGTATTTTCAACAACTTTTTTTTTTTTTTTTTTTTTTTTTTTTTATCGCTGGAAAAACGCCTTGACGCGTTTCCCCCACATGACGTGGGGGGGTATGTGGGGCTCACAGGCACTAAGCGCCGGAATACCCACTAAAAAACCAGCGGTATCCTCTCCGTCTAGTCGGGGGGCGCCACGGGATCGCTTGCGCATGCTACCGTGACGCCCCGACGGTTGGCCCGCCTATGCGGGCCTCCATTTCTAAGGGGGTTCCCGGATACAGGGAGCCCCCTTAGCCCCGGTGGCTATTAAGGCGGGGGGAGAAGGTGCGCATAGCGCCTACGCCTCCTCCCCGGTCTTCTTTGGCGGATTGAATCAGCGGAGGCATTTTCCTCGCGCTGCCGCTCCGCGGCCTCCTTCTGCGACATGACACTCTCGCAGAAGGAGACCATTTCCAACCAACATCTCTCGCTATCGAGCATGGCGTTAATAACGCTCGGCAGCGAGAGATCTCCGCCGACTATCGCCGCCAGGGAATGCCTCTGAGGTCCCCACGCAGCACACTCCGTCAGGGTGTGGTGCGCCGTGTCCAGTGACGCACCACACTCGTGGCAGGAGGGTGATACCTCCCGCCTCGCTATCCCGTGCAGGTACTTACCGAAGCACCCGTGTCCGGTAAGTACCTGCGTCAACCTGAATGAGAGCGTGCCTCGTTTTCTGTTGACCCAGCGACTCAAGTGGGGACGTATCGCATCCACTGTCGCCAGGCCCGCCGTGGGGGACCCCAGGTCCTCCTCCCATCGGGCTATCAGGGCTTGCTGGGCCAAAGCCCTGATTTGCTCGACCTCTGCCGACCCTGGACGGTCGCCGCGGTCTCTCGCCTCGGCCCGGAAGCGGTACACCTCCGCGAGCACTTCCGCCTGGAGCTCCCAGGGCGGGTCGCCCGCGAGGAGGGTCGCCGCTGTCCACGACACCGTACGATAACCCCTTATCGCCCTCACCGCTATGACCCTCTGCGGTTTTCGCAGAAGGGCCCGGTTGGAAGCGGTGAGTGCGTCCACCCAAATCGGGGCACCGTACAGTGCCATCGACCTCACTACGCCGGCATAGAGGCGCCGGCATAGTGATCCCGGTCCTCCCACGTTGGGTAGGAGGCGGCCCAAGGCGGCGGCGGCGTTGACGAGCTTCGGGCCGATCTGCACGAAGTGCTGCCTGAAGCTCCATCGCCCGTCCAGGATTAGGCCCAGGTACTTCATCTGGGCCTGCACGTTGATCACCGTCCCATGGACGGTGATACTCGCCCTTCGAGGGGGGCCTCTCCGTGGACCGTGGAAGAGGAGGGCCTCCGTTTTAGATATGGAGACCCTCAAGCCCAGCATTTCCATTCGGTCCACGGTCAGAGTTGTTCCGACTTCGGCCAGGCGGGCCGCCTCCCAAAAGTCCCGCCCCGTCGCGGTGATGAGAGTGTCGTCTGCGTAGCAAAGCACCCCCATACCGGGCAGGACGGGGGCTCTCAGGAGCCAATCGAAGCCGACGTTCCACAGAATTGGGCCAAGAACAGACCCCTGTGGAACGCCGCAGCCCACCCGATGTCGGACCAACTTCCCGTCGCCCCCCGCCCAGACAACCTCTCGGTCCTGGAGGTACGCCTCCAACAGTCTCCTAAGATAGGTCGGCACCCCATGATATCGGAGTGCCTCCCTGATCGTCTCGTATGGGAGACTGTTAAAGGCATTTGCAACGTCTAACGACACCGCCAGGACCACTTGCCCCTGGGCCACCGCTTCCGTGGCCCGAGCCTTCAGGGCGTTCAGGGCGTCGACCGTTGACCGGCCTGCCCTGAACCCGAACTGAGCCTCAGAGAGACCCGGACCGACCTCATCGAGGTGCTGAACGAGACGGGCTGCGAGAATCTTCTCAAACAACTTGCCCATCTCATTCAGCAGCACTATTGGCCTGTATGCCGAGGAGGAGCCTGGCGGTCGCCCCTCCTTCGGTAACAGCACCAACTTCCCCTGCTTCCAAGGCCTCGGAAACTGCCCGCTGCACAGACAATCATCGAACAGCTCCCGAAGCCTTGCACCTAGGTATTCCAGGGCATCACACAGAACACGCCCTGGAACACCGTCCGGACCCGGCGCCGTGTTTTTGACCCTCAAGTGGCCGAGGGCCATCTCCATTTCTCGCTCCGTGATCAGTGGTGGGGCCACTGGGTCTTCTATCACGAAGCGAGGGGCCATCTGTGGTGGGACAAACTCACCAGGTTGGGGAAACAGATCCCTGACCAGGCGCAAGAGGATATCCGGCGTCAGTGTTTCCGTCAAGGGGGCGGCTTGGGTGCGGAATTTTCCACGAACCCTACGATACGGTCGCCCCCATGGGTCTCGGTTGAGACCAGCCAGCAGCTCCTCCTTCGCCTTCTCTTTGGCCCGACTTATCGCCAGCTGCAGATCTTTTTTCAACTGGCGGTAAGCGGCCAAGAGTTGTCCCTCTAGGTCCGCGTCGAGGCCATTGCGCCTCCGACGGCGGACGTAGGCCCTTCGCGCTCGGCTGCATGTCGCCCGAAGGTCGGCTATTTCGGGCGACCACCAGTACACATGCCGGCGCGGAACTCTTCGCCGGGTCCTCGGCATGGCCGCATCGCAGACCTCTTGAAGGGCACTACGCATGCGGCCCGCCAGCTCATCCACGGTGGCACCCTCCCTCCATCCCGCGGAACCCCATCGCTGCACGATGGCGGCCTCCCTGACCAGCTCGCGGTCTAACTGTCCAAGGGACCACCTCGGCAGCGTGGTCGGCACCCGAATGGGTTCCACCGGCCTGCTAGAGGTAGAGATCTCGAATCGGATGAAGCGATGATCCGACAGAGTCTCCACCTCTTCCTCTACCCTCCAGTTCGACACCCTGCGTGCTACGACAGGGGTGGCGAACGAGACGTCCACCACCGAACCGCCGTTATAGCGCACGCAAGTGTGAACCTGCCCCTTGTTCAGTAAGGACAGGCCGGAGAGTAGCGCCCACACTTGGACGGCTCTCCCTCGCGGATTCGTGATGGGGTTGCCCCAGGCACGCGACTTCGCATTTAAGTCGCCGAGAACCAGAGTAGGTTTCGGCGACTGCCTAGCCACCGCAGCTCTGACCAAGTCGAGATATACCTCGAACTCTGCCAGACTGCGGTTAGGGGAAAAGTACGTTCCAACAACTATGTACTTTCCCCACCCCACCACTACGTAGCCCGAGCCCCTCTCAATGAGTGAGAGGGAAGGACCCGTACCACTCCGAGTGAGAACCGCCACGGTGCCGTTCAAGTCCCCTACCCAGTGAGGTAAGGGAGGGACGAAATAGGGCTCACAGGCCACAGCCAGGTCGATTTGCCACTCCGCTATGGACTGCAGTAGCAGGTCCTGAGCCCCAGCGCAGTGGTTGACGTTCGTCTGGAGGAAGCTGAGTTTGTCGCTCATGTTGACATGGCTGCTTCCTCCTCGGCCTGGCGCCGTCTGACGTTGGTGTAGGTATGGGTGCCTAATACCACCTTCCCTTTCGTGATGGGAGGGTTACACTCTGCCGATCCCATCACGTGCCCGGAGGGCCTTCCGGCGTCTGCACATACTGCACAGCGCAGCTTTCCAGTGCAGGTCGGGGACTTGTGGCCTTCGACACCACACCGGTAGCAAAGCCCGCCTCGTTCCGCCTTGGATGGGCAGAGCATCTTCGTGTGGCCAACGCCCATGCATTTGTAACAGCGCAGAGGGCGTTGCTCCAGCACGCACACTTTGGCAGAGCTCCACCCAACCAGAAGACGACCGGTGTCGGACAACTTCTTCGCCACCGTGATGGGACAGGTGACGCGGACCATACCCATATATCCGGGTCCACACTGCATCGTTCCACACTTGACCGCATCAGGTGTGCAGTCTCCTGCACGTGCAATTGCTGCAGCCACCTTTTCTGGAGTGACTGAGTCGTCAAGCCCCGTCACCCTTAAGTCAACCCTCTTTATGGGCCGGACGACGTTGGCCACCCCGTCAAGCACAGTGCGCAGCTTTTCGGCAAGCTTCTCCGCCTGCTCCGACTGTGCTTTTGGTAACTCCAGCACTCTGGCCCCTGTTGCCGAGCGACGAACCTTAAGTCCACCACAGATGCCGAGGTCTTGGAGCTTTACGCCCTGTTCGGCTTGCTCCAGGACCTGTGCGTACGTTACGCCCTTCTCCGCCGCCTCCGGTTGCAGCGTGACTATCACTGCAGCGGTTCGAGGTTTGGCCAGCTTAGGCTTGGCCACTTGAGGCGTCTTTGTCACCGCTGAGACTGTAGCGGAGATTTCGGCTGGCGGGGAAGCTTTCTTCCCCTTTCTACCTCTCTTGACCACGGTGGACCAGGACGTCTCTTGGGCCACCTGTGGCTGAGACCCCGGAGCGGTCGGAGAATTCGAAGAGCCAGCTATCGGTGTTGCTGGTGCAACTGATGCAGCTGGCTTGGCTGGAGCCACGCGCTTGGGTGCAGATGCAGCATTCTGCGGAAGGGCCTGGCTAGTAGCCTGCGCGTACGTAGGTGCAGTTTCCTGCACCGCATCCCGTCTTTTGTCCGCAGCTAGCGGGGGACGATGCACCTTCGCAGGAAGAAGGCGCTCCTCAATTCCCGCCCTGTGGGCATTTATCATCATGCCGACTGATGAGACAATTGAGGCCCTGAATTCCTCCAAAGCCTTCGAGTCTTGCAAGACGCTAGCACCCGAACCGTTCGCCGTTGCCACCGAGGTACGCATCTCAGTGAATTCGCGGCGATGCGCCTTAAGTTCGGCCTTTAACTCGTCAATTTCCTTGCGGAGGCGACTATTATCCGCACGGAGCCTGCGGGTCTCCTCCGCTTCGGTCCTTGACGCCAGAGTGTCGACGATGCTTTGAAGCGAAGCCGCCGACTCTTTTAGCTTCTTAATGAAGCCACTCTTTAAATTGCCCGACTTTTGGGCTACTTCCAAAATGAGCGCTGCGTTGCGGCCAGCCTCTGCTCGCAGCTCTTCGGCACCCAATTTTAAGGGATCCTCCCTATGGACATCGGAAGAGGATTCGTCAAAGTCCAGCACGACTTCGGGCGCATCCTTACGGAAAGCTCGACTTCTTAGGGAGCGCTCGGACACCTCTTCATTCCGGAGCGCCCTGTTCCTAAGCGAGCGCTCGAAAGCCTCCTCCCGGGCTTCATCGGCCTTCGCCTTAAGTTCAGCCTTGGCCTGAGCAAGGCTTCCGCGACCTCTGGAGGCGACTTTTCCACGACAAGCACTACTAATTTTGGCCGCGATCCTGACTTCCGTCTCCGTATCGGAGCCGGAATCAAACAAGGCGGGCCCCACAAGTGGACGTTTACGCCTAACATTATTGTCGGATGACAATTCTGTGTCAACGTCCATCGTCGACACCAAAACAACAATAAACAATTATGACAAACAACACCAAAACGACAAAAACAACCAAAAAAGAAAATATATATATATATATATATATATATATATATATATATATATATATATATATATATATATAGGTCTATGAAAGACCTATGCCCAAACAACAAAACCAATCGTTAACGAAAAACAAAGTCCATACACAAAGCCAATATAATATGTTACGACAGAAAACAACAAAAACCAATAAACAAGCGAGGGTAATCGAAGAAAACATCCAAGAAACATTGATAACAATTATATGTTATTCGTACACGTCCGGACGGTTCGACGGCTCGAGCGCGACTCCGTGTATTTTCAACACCTGAGAATACGTTTTGTTGTATTTTTTTTATAAAATCGATAATTTTTAATTGACAAACGCGATTTTGAGCGGCCAAGTCTCAACAAATTATAATAACTTATTTTTCCGTGAATCCAAATTGAATATTATAGATGATACATTTACTACCTTTTCCGTCTTCGAACGGGTTGAATAACGTTAATAAGTTCGTATCGTAATACACAAATCTTGGTCTACGCGGCGCCAGTAAAGCTCTCAGTCGGCATTCTTTCCGACATCTTCAATAATCATTATATTTCAGCCAGTTCACACAAAACATCAATGTATACATCTAACCATTTCTCATCGATCACTCCGTCCATTAGTGAAAACCTTATGAGAATCCGTTCGGTAGTTCTTGAGCTTATCACGGACAGACAGACAGATGGGCTTTGTTTTTTTTTTTTTTTTAAGATTCATAAATTAATAAGTAAAGTGTTATTATAAGTATAGTGTTATTTAGTTTGTAACAATAATATCTTTACATTTCAGTACGCGGCTCTGGTTATACTTCTAATGCTTCTAGAATGCGCCCTTGTGTACTATTTCTCTTCGAATATAACTGAGGTATATACTTTTTTATGTACAATTATTACTGAGAATGGAAGGGAAAAATCCCTTCCCCCCTCGGTGTAAGGGCTTTGTGCAAGCTCGCCTGGGTAGGTACCACTCACACATCAGATATTCTACCGCAAAACAGCATTACTTGGTATTGTTGTGTTCCGGTTTGAAGGGTGAGTGAGCCAGTGTAATTACAGGCACAAGAGACATAACATCTTAGTTCTCAAGGTTTGTGACGCGTTGGCGATGTAAGCGATGGTTAACATCTCTCACAATGCCAATGTCTAAGGGCGTTGGTGACCACTTACCATCAGGTGGCACGTATACTCGTCCGCCTCCCTATGTTATAAAAAAAGGGAAGCTAGCTTCCTTTGAATATATCATTATTTTCCCTGTGGTATTGCGGTTGGCTGAATGGATCGTTTACACGTAAACTATTTTAAAAAAAAACATTTTCTTTCTTAATACTACAGGAATACACAAATAATAATAATTTCAATTTCACGTACAATGTTTAACGCTTCAAACAATAATAAAATTTGTGTTCCTTTTTAACGTATATTACGATTATGCGTTTAATTTTATTGAATATTATTTTGGTGTTCACGCTTTAAACTTACCTTTTGTAGAAATTTAAATAATTTGATTAATAATGTATAAATTACGCGCTTTTATACCTTGTTATTGTCACAGATTTGTTACTTGTATATTTAAGACACTGACACTTAGTATGTCCTATGTATTTCTAACATCTCTTATATTTATTAACTTTTTTTTAAATCATACTTACAGAAAGGTCTTCAGGAACAAGATAGTGTTATAAACCACGCTTTACGCCTCCAATTTCAATGCTGCGACCAAAATTACACGTAAGTTTATATGTATACCCAGCTTTCTTTCTTTTTTTTAAAATGTATTTTGAAAAGGATTAGGATCCGTTCTTACTGAGCGTCTACGTTAGAAGGAGTAACCGTGACAAATTTCAAGTCAATCGGGCGGATAGTTTAGGAGATCTCGTGATGAATAGTATTTCACTTATATATATATAAATAACACTTATATATATATATATATTATGGACGATACTGATTATAACAACAACAAAAACAAATATCCAAGGTTACAACACTTTTTACCGCGTTTTAAACGATGTTGCCATATTAAAAATATTAAAAAGACAATTACCATTTAACAGAAACATATTACGACATATTTATAAATTACTAGCGTTTTTCCCGCGTAGTTCCCGTTCCCGTGGGAATACAGAGACAAAATGTATGCCCATGCTGATAATGTAGCTTTCCATCGGTGAATGAATTTTTAAAATCTGTTAAGTGGTTTAGGCGTGAAAGAGTAACAAACGAACAAACTCACTTTCACATTTATAATATTAGTTAGAACAACAAAGTCAATTCAATATGAGAAAATAAAATATTTTAATTATATAAAATATTTATGAATTATTTAGTTCTCGCCTTTGAATTATAAATGCATCTACCTGTTCTCTTGCAAAGCTCCAGTCACCGAAGGTTGTCTGTGAGAGATCGCTATAAGCGAAAAGATCGCCTTTGCGCACCATTTGTAGTTTGATTGTTTTCTATTAATTATGTTTTTATTGTTCTGCAATAAGTATTAAATAAAAAAAAATTAAGTATGTTCATTTGTAATATTTATGAAAATACTTAATCACTAATGTTGGTAGTTTAGAATTTTAGATAAGATTGTTACAATAGTCCACCCGCGATTGTTTGGTACTCTACGTCTTTTCTGTGCCCCAGGGGCAAGATTCTACTAATCTATAACGATTACGATAGCTTCTCGATTCAATTCCGATCTAACTTTGACTATTCTATATTTGTTCGTAACGGAACCGAACTGATATGATGTTAACATATACCGTTATGTAAAACCAAACTTAATTGTTAACTTTTAAGTCAATAGCCAGAGATCCGCTTCGATTCGATTGCGATAAAGTGACGATTTGTTAGTAGAATTGGCTTCCTTGTAACATGTACGCAGGATATCATGATCTGTTATGTAATAAAGCTGAAATCGTAAACAGATTAACATTTATTAGCTAAGATTCACCTTCGCCTCCAGAACAACCAGAGCAGTTATACCCTGGTCATGCTGTGACGTCATTTACTCAAGCAACTGCACCACAGATAACATCTACAAAAATGTAAGTAATATGAATTTGATGTAGGTAAAATTATTGACTTTTTAATAGAAATAATGGGAAAAAAGTCGAGATGGCCCAATGGTTAGACTGTGTGAATCTTAACTGATGATCGTGGGCTTAAATCCGAGCAAGCACAACTGAATTTTCATGTGACGGTGACGGTGATAGAAAACATCGTGAGGGAGGGAACCTGCATGTGCTTAATTTCACTGATATTCTGCAACATGTGTATTCCACATCATGGAGCAGCGTGATGGAATAAGCTCCAAAACTCCCACCACGGGTTCGGCTGTGGGAGTTCTATTGAAAATGATGGCAATCGATCGGCTTAAAATCACTTACTAAAATGTAACGCTACCTCCCGGACCATTAATATATAACAAATGCTTTCAGGATTGCAGAACAGAGTTTACGTCGTGGTTAAATAAATACGAAACGCTGATATATGTGAGTCTGGCTGTTGTCCACGTGTTATTGTCGTTCTCCTCACTCTTGCGTCGGTCGAACAGTGCGTCTCACTCGAACACATAGCGATCGCAGCGCCGATCTGGCGGTGAGTTTTGCATCTATACATACATAGGTATTATATTATGTTTTTAACGGTTGAAGTCTCGCACGATTTGAATACTGAGAGTGTATTTATAGTCTATGGCAACCACGAGAGGATTAACCACCAATAAACAACTTTGACCTTGAAATGACGCGATATGATTGGTCGAGATCTTGAATTATCTATGGTATTCATTGGAGATTTGCGAAAAAGTTGTTTCTTGAAAACTAAGTTGTTATCGAAACTTAAAATTAAAGTTGATGTAAGTGGAATAGTATTGTGTTATAAATAATGATAGATTAATCAATAACTGCTTGTAGTACTTTTTTTTTTATAACATATGGAGGCGGACTTTTGTATGGGCCACCTGACGGTAAGTGGTCACCAACGCCCATGAGACATTGGCATTGTAAGAGATGTTAACCATCGCTTACATCGCCAATACGCCACCAACCTTGGGAATTAAGATGTTATGTCCCTGGTGCCTGTAATTACACTGGCTCACTCACCCTTCGAACCGGAACACAATAATACCAACAATATATATAATATAGCAGATCTATATAAAGCCACGGAGCCATGTCTTAGCCTACAAGGTATAGCCAGCCGAGAGACCCAACGCAGCGAAAAACAATATCATTTTACTCTATCTTCAGATTCAGAAGTAACTAGAATTTCCTAGTTACTATCTAGTATTTCTAAGTCCGGGCCCGCTTATGTATCTAAGTGGTATATAGGCTAGTTAGTTAGCCTATATATAGTTGTAATTGTATATAAATAAATTTATCATTTTAGCATCAACTCCTAGGCAGCGTTCATGGAGAAATCGCGTTTCGCCCAACATTGAACCACCGACCGATGACGTCCTCATGCTAGTCCTCGGGAGGGGCAGGTTCGGGTGGATAGAGAAATCATAGCAAAAGATGTCATTATTGCATTGGAAACTTTTTCAGTTCCTTCAGAAAGTCAATTAAACTTTTTTTTATTTCCTAATGACATATGCTGTCAATTTTTTTTACGGACAGTTCTTATGTCAAAAGCCGAGAATAGAGTTTTATATAATTTTATTTTTAACAAGAAATGTGACAAAAACGAAAACAATTAATGTGTACCATGTGTGTAACTATATAACAAATAAATTGATTTATATAAATATTAAATAGCATTAAAATTTTAGCCAAATTTTTTACGAAAAGTTTTCTATATAGCACCGTAATTATATAGAATCATTTATAAATATTAAAAATATAAAGAGTACTGACACTTCACTCTTCGTAGTACATAATACAGCAGAGCTATTTTTTTTTTTTTAATTTATTTATCCATTTGAGTACCATACAAAACATTAAAATATTGATAGCAGCTAAAAAACCGCTAAGGTTTATACGTGTGCTATCATTAGTCTACACTACAAAAAAAAAACATTTAAATTCTATCACAATACTACCACAACACAAAATAAAACATTTAAATACTATCACAGTACTACCACAATACAAAATAAAACATTTAAATACTATCACAGTACTACAGATCAAGAATACGTACATATACACTTACAGTAAACTTAAAAAATATTGCTTAAGATTAAGCCTAATGTTTTTATTTGAAATATTATAACACAGATCTGAAGGTATATATATCATAAGGTAATTAGTCTGGGGACAATAAACTCGGTAGTCCGCTCGCCATACTTATTGTTTGCACGCTTAGTGCAAATCCGTTTTGCGTTAGCATATCGCATGGAATATGTAAATCTAAGATTTGTATATCCTTACTTATTCTTCGATGGGAAGAAGTGTATACAATAATGTAGGTTAATTCATTAATTGTTATCCAATAAGGTACAAATATCAATATCAAACGACGGTTGACTTCTTAATACTTATTTTATTAATTGTAAGAATATGTATATTTAAATAATATGTTTCATATTTAGGTAATTGGAATTGTTCAATAATTCAATAATAACGGTTTGTAAAGTTACTAAAGAGTTCTTATTATCATAAGAGGTACCATTCTGTTTTCAAATTAATTCATAAGATGACGTTAAGACAAAAATAGTAGCGAATTGTAAAATAGACGCGAATAGAGTTGGCGATTGTGACTTGAAATAAATGCAAGAAAATGGAATAAGAGTTGTTTTTTTTTCAGTAACTGAACGTATCCAACAAATGTAATGTGTAGGTTTTTTAGATTAAGTTATGAAATAAAACAATTTATTTAAAAAAACGTATTTTATTTTAAACCACTCAACACACGTATAATGCGAGCCCTTGTATGAAACGAAACTATATTCAATAAATTAAATACATGTTTTCTATTATGTAAGTTTGAAGACAAGTTATATATTTTTTATTTTGTAACAGGACAACACTGAAAACGTCAGTCTGCGACTAAACGCCGACGTGTGCGGGTGTCTAATAAAATAATTTAAAAAATATATAATAACATATATATTGAAAACAAAGATTTATTTTTGTAAATTATTACCTGCCCTGCGAGGCGTTCTTCCTACACTGAATAAAAATATATTTCGATCCCTGACGAGTACAAATTTTCGTGTTCACGGCTTTTAAGTAATGCATAAGCTTCCGAGGCGTGAGGCCCCCGGACCGCGAGGCCGTGGGCGATTGCCCACGTCGCCCACGCCTTTCCCCGCCTATGATTACTCGACATCTCAACCCTCTATTAGTCGAAATAATCAGTGTCCCTGCAAGCCATTTTGATACATACTTTCCCTCTATAACTCGAAAAATTAAATTGGACCTCTGTATCTATTTTAAGGATGTTTTGAAATAATGTTGATTTATAATAAATAAAAATAGGTTTGTTACCTCTGTAACTTGAATTTTTATTTATTAACGTCTACAAGTCGAATCAAAATCCGCCTGTCGAAATCCTCCATAAGTCGCAATACTCTATAACCACGTCTATAACTCGAATTTTTTGGCGTCTCCCTTGATGTTCGATTTATAGAAATTGTACTGTATATATTTTATGCTAAAAAGGAATTTGTAAGAAATCTTTCCCTAGAAGAGGAAAGTTACATTTGAAATTAAAAAAAAAACTTTATTTTTAAGTACTTTTTAAGATCTATCTTTAAGGAGGAGTATTAAAAATAAGTTAAATTCGTGTTCTCGTTAAATTAAACAATAGATACGAAATTCGTTTGTTAATTTGTTAAATTGTTAAACTTTCAACAACAGTCCTTCAAGGAAAAACGGAGGTCTGGAAAAATCTCAACATTTATACTGACGAAGTTTTTTTAATTTGTTGACAGTTATTTAATAGAAAACGCTCAAATATTAAACATTTTCATTTGTAGCGTATTATTAATAAGATTGTTTATAGTATTCATTAGCGCCATCTATGAATTAGCTTGAGAACTTCAGAGACGTCAATGTTCATGGCATGCTGCCATCAAAAAATCCGCAAGATGTCAGTGATGATTATTTTTGTTTCATTTCTTTAGAAATAATAATTAAAGAAAGCTGCGCAACTTAATTATTAAATATTTTTCCTGACTGAAATTGCCTGAATGGGATGTTAGAAGCGTCTTGATCACGGTCGTATACACAGGTCTTGCAACTTCAATATGGGGTACGTTGACATAATGACGCTGTTAAGTTCAATTTACGGCCGCCAAAGGCATGACAATTCGCGTAATAATTATCCCGAACACTTTTTCAAATCCAAACAAAACAAAAATAACAAAAAATCAACAAAGCGATATAACAATTATTAAATAGCACAATACTTGGGAGAGAAAAATATCAGCTTCGATAGCAGCGACGTAGTACGTACAGCGGATGGTATTGCGAATTAGCAGTTGTAACACACTCGCACCTCATCTCTCACCACTGAAATTGGACTCAGTTGCAAGACCTGTGTATACGACCGTGGTCTTGATTACCTCTACCCTCCATAATCTTGATCTCGGTTATAGGCGATGTGACGTCACACTTAATTTGTATGGCACCCTCAAGGCGACATAAGGACCCAATTAGAAGGTATTTTTAAATAACGTTGTGCTCCTCGTCCTGAATATCTGGTAGCGAGTGAGTTAATAAGTAGGCATCTCAAAACTTTGTCATAATGTGAGAACGAGAAAATAAAATCATTTTATTAAGCAGTTCTTTAATTTTATCTACAGTTTCTACAGTGTGTATGTATATACTAATATTACAAATGCGAAAGCAACTCTGTTTGTCTGACGGTCTGTTACGCTGTCACGGCTAAACCGTTGCACCGATTTTGATGGTTATGACTCAACCTTGAAACTCATAAGCTACATTTTTATACCTAACGGTTAGGGGAGGCCTTACCGTTAAGTCGGAGCGTCACGGTAGCATGCGCAAGCGATCCCGTGGCGCTCTCGTTAAGACGAGAAGGGTACCGCTGGGTTCTTAGTGGGTATTCCGCTGACCGGGACACACTCGGTGCCCTGGACATCATCATCATCATCAGCCTTTCGTCGTCCACTGTTGGACATAGGCCTCTCCAATGGCACGCCACTGAGCTCGATCTTCAGCTTTTAAAATCTATCCGCTGCCAGCCACTTTGCGTATATCGTCACTCCACCTAGCCGAAGGGCGCCCTACGCTACGTTTGCCGAAACGTGGTCTCCACTCCAGAACACGTCTACACCAACGGTTGTCGGTTCTGCGACACATGTGTCCAGCCCACTGCCATTTCAGCTTGCTAATTCTTTGGGCTATGTCGATAACTTTGGTTATCTGTCGGATCACCGCGTTTGGGATTCGATCCTTCAGAGAAACTCCGAGCATAGCCCTCTCCATCGCTCGCTGAGCGACCTTAAAATGGTGGACCAAACGCACGGTCAGTGTCCATGTCTCGGCTCCGTAGGTCGTAACTGGTAGGACGCACTCGTTGAAGACTTTTGTCTTCAAGCATTGCGGTATCCGTGACGAAAAGACTTGACTAAGTTTCCTATACGCTGCCCAGCCCAACTGTGCTCTTTTGCGTGACTCCTTCTCGAAGTTGTTTCGACCCAGCTGCAAAGTTTGCCCAAGGTACACATATTTCTGAACAACTTCGAGAGGAACTCCGTTAATAACTATTGGTTCCGGATCAACGTGTCCATTGAACATTATCTTGGTTTTGTCCAAGTTCATCCACAGACCAACTCGAGCAGAAGAATCAGCCAGGCTGCTCAGCATATACTGCATGTCCTGCACGGTTTCTGCCACGATGACAATATCGTCCGCAAATCTCAAGTGTGAAAGGTACTCGCCGTTTATGTTTATGCCCCGCCCTTCCCAGTGCAGCGTCTTGAACATAACCTCTAATGCATTAGTGAACAATTTCGGGGAGACGACATCCTCTTGTCTCACTCCTCGATGCAAGAACCTGAGAGGCCTGTTCTGGGGGCTGAAACTCGTCAAGTCTACGCGCGAGACGATTTGTGATGACCCTGGAAAACAGCTTATAAACATGGCTAGAATAACACGACAATACTCTTGCTCAATGCCTTTGGAGTTCTCCCCGAAGAGAGGACAGAGTTGAATATGCGTTGGAGCTGCGCTAGTAGAGGTTTTCCACCTGCTTTTCCCTTTGAAGTGGTCAACCTCGTCAGATGGCTTCGGCCTAACTGTTGAACGAAGACTTTTGACCCTCGGTTTCGCTCGATCGCTTCTTTTATAGAGCGCGTATTGGAGTTTCGGAGGTCACGTCTTATCAGCTTATGTATTTGCTTATTCAGATCTGACGAAGTGACTGTTGGGTTTTGATGTCGTTTTCGCATTAGCTCTAGAGACTCTGTCGAAAGCTTGGACCTCTAGCCGGCATTTTGCGCTTGATAGAATTTCGTCCATTCTTCCCTAAGAATACCCACCACTTGTTCGAGCTTCTGGTCGATGTCAACGTCGATATTGGTTTCCAAGGCAGCGAACCGGTTTTCCAGTTTTAACTGAAATGTATTAGACTAAACCGGTTGGAGCAGATTTGGTCGGAGCGTTGACCTCATCAGACGAGCGCGCTCGAGCTTACAGTCAATATTTAGAGTGCCTCGTACAAGTCGGTGATCACTTCCAGTATTAAACCTTGTGATCACAGAGACATCTCTAAATATTTGCTTCTTGTCCGTCATGATGAAGTCAATCTCGTTTCTAATCATAGCGTCAGGGCTTCGCCACGTCCACTTCCGTTGAGGCTGTTTCTTAAAGAAAGAGTTCATCAAGAATAGCCCCTCTTTCTCAAGCAAGTTGACAAGCATTTGCCCCCTATGATTCCTGCTTCCAAATCCGTGTTGTCCTACTACCGTTTCGCTGCTAGTATGTACTCCCACTTTAGCGTTGAAGTCCCCCATGACAACATTGAAGTGGGCATTTTGGGTGGTGTGCAATGCCATCGAAATGTCTTGATACATTTCTTCCACTTCATCATCCGAGTTTGTCGAAGTCGGTGCATATACTTGCCCTGGACATATGGGAGACCATATATGTAATAATACTAGTAATAAGGTCCTCCAGACCGATTTCGGCCACGGCGGCCAATCTCAAGAGAGATAGCCAACTGCGCAGGACATATTATAGTGCACAAGTGTGTGCGCAAACACAGGTGCACTCTCTTTTCCTTAGCTCTCATAATCCGATGGGACGGCAATCCGACACGACCGGAAAGAGTTCAGGCGCAGGACCAACGGCTTAACGTGCTTTCCGAGGCACGGGAGTGTACACACTTCCAACTTCCAGACTCCGGGCTGCTACTGAGAATTTTCTGACAGAAAAACCCAATAACTATATTGGCCCGACCTGGGAATTGAACCCAGGACCACCGGGTCTGCGGCCTTATATCTAGCCACTAGACCAACGAGGCAGTCAATAATACTAGTACGGCGAATACGAAACGACAGGCGCAGGACTAACTTTTTTTAACGCTGAAAAAACGCATTTCATGTTTCCCCCACGGGAGCAGTGGGGGGGGGGGGGTGTATGTGAGGCTCGCCGGTGTCCAAGTACGCCCCGGTCATCGGAATACCCACTAAAAAACCAGCGGTATCCTTTCCGTCTTAACTACGAGCGCCCCGCCCATCGCTTGCGCATGCTACCGTGACCCTCTGACGGGCGGCCCGTTTATACAGGCTTCCGCTTACTCCCTAGTGATTCCCAGGGTGCTGAGAGCCTAGTCCCGGCGTAGCATATTGTGGCGGGGGGAGAAGGTGCGCAACGTCTCTTTTTTCTCCTCGACCTTTTTCGGCGAAACGGGTCCGCAGCGGCATCTTCCTCCAGCTCCCGCTCCGCGGCCTCCTTCTGCGACATCACACTTTTGCAGAAGGAGACCATTTCTGACCAGCACCCCTCGCTTCCGAGCATCGCGTTGATGATGCTCGGCAAGGAGAGGTCTCCGCCAACAACCGCCGCCAGGGAATGATTCTGGGGCCCCCACGCGGCACACTCGATCAGGGTGCGATGCGCCGTGTCGAATGGCACACCACACTCGATCAGGGTGTGATGCGCCGTGTCGAATGGCGCACTACACTCGTGGCAGGAGTGACACCTCCCGCCGCGCAGAACTAACTGCTTAACCTTCGAGGCACGGGAATGAGCGCTAATGGACGCTAACTTTCGGTGTTACAGAGAATTATTTATTTATTATTAGAAAGACAATCATTTACAACATACACAAAATATTATAACATTAAAAAAACATCACAAACCAATCAAGTCATCACAATTACTCATCTTGACATTAAGATTCAATATTAAACTTATTTTGACGTGTGACTCGGGGCTTGAACACAGGATTGGGAATCAGCCATAGGATCAACGGGGTAATAACTATCACCCCCTAACTCCTACCCTTAAAAGTATGATTATATTTTTATTTGGTGACAAAGTAACTGTGAATGTCCCATTGCTGGGCTAAGGCCTCCTCTCCTTTTTTGAGAAGAAGGTGGAATAAGGTCCACACACACGTGGCAGTATTTCAGTTAATTAGACGCATGCAGGTTTCCTTATGATGTTTTCCTTCACTGTCAAGCACATTAAGCACGTGAAAATTCGTCGGTTCTTGCCCGGGTTTGAACCCACGAATATCGGTTATGATTCACGCGTTCTAACCACTAGGCTATCTCGGCTCCTATTTGGTGATAGCTTTGTAAACCCTGGATAGGTACCACCCACTTATCACATATTTTACCAAACCGCAATACTTTGCCTTTCGAAGGGTAAGTGAGCCTTTGTTCCTGTAGCCTGAGTAACAGACATAAAGCACATAATTTTTTTAACCTAACGGGAACTAAGATGTTATGTCCCTTGTGCCTGGTGGTGAGTGAGCCAGTGTAATTAACACTGGCTCACTCACCCTTCAAACCGGAACACAACAATACCAAGTACTGCTGTTTTGCGGTTGAATATCTGATGAGTGGGTGGTACCTACCTACAGACGAGCTTGCACAATGCTCTACCACCAACTTTTATTATTACTAAGATTTTAAAACAGAAATTGATATCATCAATCGATATATTTTTTCCGCCATCGTATAAAAAATTCAGCCGGCTGTTCAATTATTACCTTTACTATTTTCTATTTATGTTTCAGTTTTGCATTGAACGCTGTAAAGAATAGACGCGTTCATTTTATGCGTCATTTACGACAATTAAAATTCATTCATAATAATACTGCTTTGCTTTAGTTTTAAATGAAAGTTTATAATTTGATGTTAATATAAAAATATTAAGTTTTTAAAATCGTTTTTTTATTTATTAAATCGATTGTGATATTTAAGGTAAGTTTAAATATTTTATTAATCTAAAATGAAATTGATTATATATGTCAAAATGCCATGAAGTAACTATTATACCATTTTATCACTTAAATGTTTTAATATATATTTATTACATTTGTAGTGTTAAATAAATGTGTAATAAATTGGATGGTGTAGAATTGGTTCTCAATCAAATTTTTAATACATATTTTTGTCATATATATTTGAATTAATCTTTAAAACCTGCAATTTTAACCGACATTAAAGAAACGAGGCTTAACGTACAGGAGATATCGGACAGTTTTATAGTAAATAAGTATAATAAAAAAATCCCAGTTGACTTATATTTCAATTTTGTAGTAAGTTTATTTTTATTTTTTTTAAAGCGTTATATTTTTCTATTTGATAACTAGGGTGAATGTTCTACCAGTATGTTAATTAATAATGTACACGCTACACGTCTTTCCCTTGGGAAAATTCACGATTCCCTTTAAAACACAGGTCAGCATTTCTAACAAAAACTTTACTATATAAATGTGACATTGTTTTGTGTGAGGTTGTCCCAATTAAAATAATATTATCATATTAATGTATACCTCTTATTGCTTGCCCAGCGGTTTAAATTCGACCATAATCTATATTGAAAATTTTTGAAAAAAAAATATATGAAGATGCAAGCTTCATTTTTTTAAGATTAGCATAAATTAAAAAAAAAGGCCAAGGTATAAACGCATTCGAATTGCGATCGGATTTAAGTACAATTTAATAAAATTAAAATTGTATATAGCGTAGAATGTTGGCTAGAATGCCAAAATCATTCGCCGTTGAATCTCAACTTCGATGGGCGAAAAATGTACCGGGTGCTATCTTTTATAATATCGGCTCATAGACATTGGCGATGTAAGAAATATTAACCATTCCTGACATCGCTAATACTATTGGAACTAAGAGTTATGTCCCTTGTGCCTGTTACACTGGCTCACTCACCCTTCAAACCGGAACACAACAACAAGTATTGCTGTTTGACGGCAGTATATATGATGAGTGGGCGGTATCTACCCAGGGCTTGCACAAAGCTATCACCAAATAGGAGCCGAGATAGCCTAGTGGCTAGAACGCGTGAATCATAACCGATGTTCGTGGTTTCAAACCCGGGCAAGCACCGACGAATTTTCACGTGCTTAATGTGCTTCACAGTGAAGGAAAACCAACTTGGCAGCAAGTTAATTCGTTTTTAATTCTATAACCTTATTTCAGCTATCAATATGTGCGGTAAACTAGGTGGAGCTTCAAAAATAGCTGCGTTTCTGCTCATTACGATTAATTTCACCTCTATGGTATGTTAACATTATTATTATTAGGCATAGTATTTTTTTTAATATTTATATTTGTGTCTTCACTTTATTGTAGGTTCGTTAAATTGGTGTTTTTAGCCGCAAGTCGTGGGTTCGATTCCCACCCAGGACAGACATTTGTGTGCATGAACGTGTTTGTTTGTCTTGAGTCTGGATGTAATTATCTAAATAAGTATGTATTTACAAAAGAAAAGTAGTATCAAGTGTCTGGTTTCCATAGTACGAGCTCTGCTTAGTTTGGGATCAGACGGCCTTGTGTGAATAATGTCCCAGGATATTATTGTTATTATATAAGGCTGTAAAGTGTTTATGGACCAATATTGTATTTGAATCCATGGTTAGCATATTGACGTTGACTATGATGATAATTATATGAGTGGTAATAAAATAGCAACTAATATCGTCCTTCAACTCCAGACGAAGTCCTTCAGACAACAATATCAAGTAAAAATAATTACTTAAGTGAGTTAAATGTAATTCTCTCTTTATTTACAACTAAAAACCTCGGGTTCGACCGCGTTATGTTTATTACTTAACTATTTTCCGCTGATTTGTCCGCGTATGAGGGAGAGAGAACACCGTTTGTCCTTTTCTGTATATAGATCGGTTGAGTAGTTAAGAAGTGAGAGCTTAACAGACTCATTTTCACATTTATAATATTAGTATAGAAGTAATGATGGTCCGTTTTATTCAATGTTTTTTTTTAAATTAAATTAATACATTATATGCTTAGAGTTTGTTGGGAATTATTTCTTAAACTCCACAGACTAAGCGTCCGTGCCCTTTTTTAAATTTAAGTAATGAAGAGTGATTCCCAAGGTATAGCATATGATTCTTATTTAGACTTTTATATTTTTGACACGGTCACGTTTAAAAATAACGAATTATAATAACGACCATAGATTAGGTCATAAACTCAAAGTATTTTATAATCTAGTGTTTAGCTGCAAGGACGTGTGTGGCGTTGGTTAAATGTCTCAAGGTAAAAAAAATTCTCACGTATTCAGAATTAATTGTTTTACTGAATGTGATAAAAGTAAATATATAACACTAGCTGAGCCCGCGTATAATTAATAAAAATATAATGAATAAAAATCAGCCTAGAACCTTCCTCGATAAAAGGACTATACAACACAAAAATATTTTTTAAATTCGAACCAGTAGTTCTTGATATTAGCCGGATCAAACCAAACGAACTCTTATACTAGCTTTTCCCTGCGGTTACACCCGCGTAGTTCCCGCTCCTGTGGGAATACGGGGACAAAATGTGGCCTACGTTACTCCCTGATAATGTAGCTTTCCATCGGTGAAAGAATTTTTAAAATCGATTTAGCAGTTTAGGCGTGAAAGCGTAACAAACTCACATTTATAATATTAGTTAGGTATTACTTTTCTAGGTCCTTTTAATTTTTTTTTATAAGTTAGTATAAAATTTATATATACTTTTATCTTTAGAATTCTGTAAAAACTCATTTCATTACTCACACGTGAAATTCCGACTATTTTGATGCGAGTTCCACACATTCCTCAAGAGAATTGCTGAGATATCGATTCCCATTTATACAATAAATTAACATTGTCGTCACCTGGACGGTATACAGTTTAGGAATAGGCATAATGTAATTTCACATTTTTTAACATTCATTGTTATAACTTACATCGAGTAGGTTAGAAACTCACTTTAAATAATAAATTAGTTAGTATTTAAATAGTAAAAGTTTAATTATAAAATAAATTAGTTTAAATTAGTGTTTGTTTTTTCTTCGACCTTCCAACTGTAGCTAACGAAACTTGTGTGTTATCCTGTAAGTAAGTAAGGTCCTCCAGACCGATTTCGGCCACGGCGGCCAATCTCAAGAGAGATTAGCCAACTGCGCAGGAGATATTATAGTGCACGAGTGTGTGCGCAAACACAGGTGCGCTCTCTTTTCCTTAGCTCTCATAATCCGATGGGACGGCAATCCGACACGACCGGAAAGAGTTCAGGCGCAGGACCAACGGCTTAACGTGCTTTCCGAGGCACGGGAGTGTACACACTTCCAACTTCCAGACTCCGGGCTGCTACTGAGAATTTTCTGACAGAAAAACCCAATAACTATTTATTGGCCCGACCTGGGAATTTAATCTAGCCACTAGACCAACGAGGCAGCCATCCGACGAGTTATCCTGTAATGTTATAATTAAAAGAAAAATATCTTATAAGATACATACTTAAATTTTATTCGTATAATTTTAAATACACATATTTAAGTAAATATTCGGTATAGAAAATATAAAATAATTGAGGATTAAATTCTCAGAATCTGAGCCCGATATTTTAAAAGAATGGAAATATTTACGCGCTTAACGCGAGCACGTATTTTCCAGTTTGTTTTTTTTTTCATAAATGTGCACTGATTTTGATAATTCAGCCAGTTTTTTTTTCAGGTGTTATGCATGGCTGTGTTTGCGATCAGCTTATGGATTATTGCGTCGCCTGAAAGTCTCGTTCACACCATACAATTGTTTGGAAATTCTACGTTCAATGTAAGTTGTATTACAATTCTAAAACAAAATTTACTTATACTGCAAGTTTAGCGTAACCTAATGTTGATTTTAAAAACTCATTCCTGATGAATACTATTCATTACAATTTAAAAAACTAAGCACAATCTCAATCAGGACACGTATAAATAAAATAATCAAAATCGGATTATTGGTTTAGGAGCTAAGATGGCAGTGACGGGCACAGTTACACGCATTAAACTTAAAACACATAATTTTTTTTTATAAAACGTTAAAAACAAGATGAACTCTCTCCTGTAAAACAAAGCATTCTATCATCTTTAGTTTCAAGCTTCATTGATACGAGTATCAAATTATTCAGGACTAGTTCAATAAACTGCGGCGACTGTCACAGGATGGTACCACCGTGACCTACTGCTCTACCACAGTCCCATAATGAAACGTCATTGATTTGCCTGGAAGAGATCGCTATGTAGCGATAAGGTCGCCAAACTTGTACGCTACTCATAATTACATGTTTTGTTGTTTTTTTTTTATAGTAAGTCAGTCAGTGGTTTAACACATTTTTACTTGAAAAACACAGAAGTTTATTGGCGTAAAGAACATTATTGAATTCAAAACGTAATAATAATAAGTTGTATTAAAAAAAAACTATTAATATCTCAAATTATTATTATTATATTCTATCATAGTATTCGCCCGCGTGATACGGGGAGAGGGGGGGGGAAGTAGCCTATGTCCATCCTTGGGGTTTAAGTTTTATAAAAATCAGTTCAGTGGTTTAGCCGTGAAAGCGTATTCACATTTGCATTTATAATATTAGTATACATTAATCTATATACAGGGTTATTTGTAACACACCAGCAACCTCGCAGGATTAGATAGCTAACACCATACGCAACAACTTTTGTTCTACGACTTCGGACATAACTCAATACAGGAAAAAAAGAAATGATTTTACAAGTTTTTGTCGTACTGTCGTGACATTTGTAGGTCTATGTTTCATTCATAAACGAAAGGAGGACGCGACGCGTCGATCTTTACGATGCGCGTAGATTTATAAACGTTCAAGCGGGAAATAAAAATGAATACTTATTTTTGTAGGAAAATAAAATCTAACAAATTATCAAATGTCGTAGAACAAAAGTTGTTGCTTATGGTGTTAGCTGTCTAGTCCTGCGAGGTTGCTGGGTCGTTACAAATAACCCTGTATATAACTATATACTAGCATTTTGTCCGCAGTTTCACCCGCATAGTTCCCGTTCCCGTGTGAATACGGAGACAAAATGTAGCCCATGTTACTCGCTGATAATGTAGCTTTCCATTGGTGAATGAATTTTTAAAATCGGTTTAGTGGTTCATGCGTGAATGCGTAAAAAACAAACACTCACATTCGCATTTATAATACGTTATGATATACTACGTAGATACTCTATGTCTAACCTCATTATCCTCATGGTAAGATCGCCATTACTGATAAGGACAGACCGTCGTTGCATGCGATTTTATTTTCAATTTTACCGTATAAATCATTTTCTATTTAAGTGCAATAAAGTTTTTTTATTAAATATGACATAACATCTAATTACATAGACATGTAATTCATAGTTGGTATTTTCATAAGCACAAACCTGTGCTAAATTTGTTTTTATTTTGTATAACATAGGGAAGCGGACGGGAATATGGGCCACCTGATGGTAAATGGCCACCAACGCCCATAGACATTGGCATTGTAAGAGATGTTAACCATCGCTTACATCGCCAACGCGACACCAACCTTGGGAACAACGATGTCGCTTGTGCCTGTAATTACACTGGCTCACTCACCCTTCAAACCGGAACACAACAATACCAAGTAATGCTGTTTTGCGGTAGAATATCTGATGAGTGAGTGGTAACTACCCAGGCGAGCTTGCACAAAGCTCTTCCACCGAGTAAAATTTGTGATTAAAATTCTGATACTCATACTATACATACTTGGTGGTTGTGTTTTAAATCTGGTTTTGTACCAAGCTAAGTACATAAAGTAACAATGCATGCTTGTCGCCGTGATAAGCCTAGTGGTTACGCGTGAATCTTAACCGGTGATCGTGGATTTGCATGTGCTTAATTTGTGTTTATAATTCATCTCGTGCTTGACGGTGAAGGAAAACATCTTGAGGAAACCTGCATGTGTTTCATTTCACTGTGATTCTGCTGAAAGTTTTTTCTCCGCATTAGTAATCTTTAAACTTTCTCCTCTAAAAACGAGAGGAGGCATTAGCCGAGCAGTGGGACATTCACAGTTACTGTACTTGCTTGTATATATGTATCTAAATTGTAATCTACTAAACCATGACGTCATGGAAAATACGTAATGTAAGCTCATATCACAAATACTCTTTTGTCGTGTGTATCGATGCGTTGACCTCTTTACCTTTAAATAATATAATCGGCAGCTATTAAACGATCTATAATAGATAACATAGATAGATATATCATGTAATAGGGGTTATTATGTTATTATGGGTTATCTTTTTACATATTATATGAAGCTTTCTATGAAGATTAGGAAGTTAGACTGGTAAGTGGCCTGATGGCAAGTGGTCACCAGTTTCAATACATATATATCAAATGACACTGCCCTCCTAATTGAGAAGACCGTAATTACGATTTTTTTGAAAAATGAGTTAATACTTGATTCGGAATCAGCGTGATGAGATCTACAATCTCTTCTTTATGATGGTTTTGATAAAACTTACATAAACCAAGATAATGTTTATTATAAGCGCCGTAATTGATTATTTTTATGTATGTTGCCAAATTTAAATACCGTAAGACCGCCTACGGCTGTTGTGCTTAAAATGAATGAGCTTGATCATTCGTTAAAAATGTGTACCAAACATAAACACCGTAAGATGGTATACCGCTGATAACTTTCTATCAAAGCCTAATATAAAATTTACGATTACTATTTTCGGTAAAAAACTTTACGCACCATTATCTCGAAATCATATTCTGTGAAGTTACGGTTGTCTCAATTAGGAAGGCAGAACAGCATTCCAGATTCAGTTATGACTTAGCATTGATACAGTCAGGCCAAACGATTTTATTTATATGTAGCTTTATTCTTGGAAGAGTTAAAGGCTGTATAATTATACCAAAAAATGTGTATAAATGTGAGGCTCGTAAAACAGTCCTCTCCTTCCACCGGAATAATTGAGAACCGTGGAAACAGCTTCCACGACTCTATCATAAATCGTTTGGGTTCAAATCCCAGGTCGGGGAAAAAATATTTTGGGTTTTTCTGTCGAAAATTCTTAGTAGCACCCCGGAGTTTGGAAGTTCGAAGTGTGTGTCCCGTGCCTCGGAAAGCACGTAATTCCATTGGTCTTGCGCTTGAACGTTTTCCGGTCGCGTTGGAGTGCCGTCCCATTGGATTATGAGAGTTAGAGAATAGAGAGCGTATCCGTGCAATCACTTGTGCATTATTATGTCCTGCGCAGTTGGCTAATCTCTAGACATTAGTCGCCGTAGCCGAAATGACTCAGGAGGACATAATTAGACATAATCATTTCCATAGTTAATATATTGATTGATGTTATTGTTGATTTTCTTCCAGATTACAATACACAACTTTGAAATTAAGATAAAATTCATTAACTGATGTTTTATTTATTAAGGTGCTTGTGATGGATGCTGCTTCAGTTCAAGTTGGAATATCTGGAGCTTTGATCAGTGGCCTCATTTTCTTCATATCAGCTATGGGTCTTTATGGGGCTATTACTGGATCACAATTCTTACTGTTCATGGTAAGGGGCTTTTTTGCTATTATTTAGTGTTCTATGCTTCAAGTATATTTGGTTCGACTTCCGAAGTCCAAAGTGTAAACATCTGGTCAGACCAATGAACAAATTAAATTTTTCGTCGAGATTTTCTCGTAAGCAGCGTGGAGTCTGAAAATTGGCAATAACAATTCCGTGCCTCGGAAAGCTGTTGACCTATTCGTGAACTCTGATCGTTTTGATTTGCCGTCCCATTGGATTATGAGAGTGAGGAAATAGGGAGTGCATCTGTGATTGCGAACACACTGGAACACTTAACCAGCGCCATACAAAGCCTTATAAAAATTAAACAGATGTCAGTGTCACTTGGGACTATGTAATGATTCTATAGATACCCCATACATTCAAATCAACTATTTAGAAGTTATGGTGGAATAAAGAAACACAAATATAGAAGGAGAAAAGATAACGATAATATTGATGAGCCAGTTGGCGTGGTTGGTAAGATACTTGCCTTTCACGCCACAGGTCGTGGGCTCGATTCCCACCCAGGACAGACATTTGTGTGCACGAAATGTCTGTTTTTCCTGAGTCTGGGTGTAATTATCTATTTATCTATATAAGTATGTATTTACAAAAGAAATGTAGTATATGTAAGTATATCAGTTGTCTGGTTTCCATAGTACGAGCTCTGCTTAGTTTGGGATCAGATGGCCGTGTGTGAATAATGTCCCAGGATATTATAATTATTATTATAAACAAACTTTAGATTCAGAAAATCCATGATATTTGCGAACAGCTTTACTATATTAACGACTACAAACACTTCTCGATTAATATCTCTCTATTTATAATACAACACTATTCCACTTAACGACATAATATCCACTTTAATTTTACTTTCGAAGTTTCGATAACAACTTCGCCGATATTTAATTCTAATATTAACTTTCCTTATTGCCTCAACTGGTGACGGAGGGCTGGTTCATTTTCGCCCAGCGAATCGGAATTGCTATTCAAAAGGGGAAATGCTGCCAGCATTCTTGCCATTAACCACGCAGTCACGATTTGTACAGTACAGTAGAATCTCGATTATCCGAACCAATTGGGGCTGAGACTAGTTCGTATAATCAGAAATAAAGAGAAAAGAGAGTGCACCTCTGTTTGCGCACACACTTGTGCACCATAATATCTCCTGCGCAATTGGCTAATCTCTCTTGAGATTGGCCGCCGTGACCGAAATCGGTCTGGAGGACCTTATATAATCAAAAGTTCGGATATGGATTTTTGGGGATGAGATCATAATCAACGCCTTTTTACATAAAAACAGTACATATATATTAAAATTTGACATGCATATTAACGTTGAAATATATATATATATGTGTGTGTGTATTTTCAACACCTGAGAATACGTTTTGTTGTATTTTTTTTATAAAATCGATAATTTTTAATTGACAAACGCGATTTTGAGCGGCCAAGTCTCAACAAATTATAATAACTTATTTTTCCGTGAATCCAAATTGAATATTATAGATGATACATTTACTACCTTTTCCGTCTTCGAACGGGTTGAATAACGTTAATAAGTTCGTATCGTAATACACAAATCTTGGTCTACGCGGCGCCAGTAAAGCTCTCAGTCGGCATTCTTTCCGACATCTTCAATAATCATTATATTTCAGCCAGTTCACACAAAACATCAATGTATACATCTAACCATTTCTCATCGATCACTCCGTCCATTAGTGAAAACCTTATGAGAATCCGTTCGGTAGTTCTTGAGCTTATCACGGACAGACAGACAGATGGGCTTTGTTTTTTTTTTTTTTTTAAGATTCATAAATTAATAAGTAAAGTGTTATTATAAGTATAGTGTTATTTAGTTTGTAACAATAATATCTTTACATTTCAGTACGCGGCTCTGGTTATACTTCTAATGCTTCTAGAATGCGCCCTTGTGTACTATTTCTCTTCGAATATAACTGAGGTATATACTTTTTTATGTACAATTATTACTGAGAATGGAAGGGAAAAATCCCTTCCCCCCTCGGTCTAAGGGCTTTGTGCAAGCTCGCCTGGGTAGGTACCACTCACACATCAGATATTCTACCGCAAAACAGCATTACTTGGTATTGTTGTGTTCCGGTTTGAAGGGTGAGTGAGCCAGTGTAATTACAGGCACAAGAGACATAACATCTTAGTTCTCAAGGTTTGTGACGCGTTGGCGATGTAAGCGATGGTTAACATCTCTCACAATGCCAATGTCTAAGGGCGTTGGTGACCACTTACCATCAGGTGGCACGTATACTCGTCCGCCTCCCTATGTTATAAAAAAAGGGAAGCTAGCTTCCTTTGAATATATCATTATTTTCCCTGTGGTATTGCGGTTGGCTGAATGGATCGTTTACACGTAAACTATTTAAAAAAAAAACATTTTCTTTCTTAATACTACAGGAATACACAAATAATAATAATTTCAATTTCACGTACAATGTTTAACGCTTCAAACAATAATAAAATTTGTGTTCCTTTTTAACGTATATTACGATTATGCGTTTAATTTTATTGAATATTATTTTGGTGTTCACGCTTTAAACTTACCTTTTGTAGAAATTTAAATAATTTGATTAATAATGTATAAATTACGCGCTTTTATACCTTGTTATTGTCACAGATTTGTTACTTGTATATTTAAGACACTGACACTTAGTATGTCCTATGTATTTCTAACATCTCTTATATTTATTAACTTTTTTTTAAATCATACTTACAGAAAGGTCTTCAGGAACAAGATAGTGTTATAAACCACGCTTTACGCCTCCAATTTCAATGCTGCGACCAAAATTACACGTAAGTTTATATGTATACCCAGCTTTCTTTCTCTTTTTTCAAAATAAAATGTATTTTGGAAAGGATTAGGATCCGTTCTTACTGAGCGTCTACGTTGGAAGGAGTAACCGTGACAAATTTCAAGTCAATCGGGCGGATTGTTTAGGAGATCTCGTGATGAATAGTATTTCACTTATATATATATAAATAACTAGTATTATGGACGATACTGATTATAACAACAACAAAAACAAATATCCAAGGTTACAACACTTTTTACCGCGTTTTAAACGATGTTGCCATATTAAAAATATTAAAAAGACAATTACCATTTAACAGAAACATATTACGACATATTTATAAATTACTAGCGTTTTTCCCGCGTAGTTCCCGTTCCCGTGGGAATACAGAGACAAAATGTATGCCCATGCTGATAATGTAGCTTTCCATCGGTGAATGAATTTTTAAAATCTGTTAAGTGGTTTAGGCGTGAAAGAGTAACAAACGAACAAACTCACTTTCACATTTATAATATTAGTTAGAACAACAAAGTCAATTCAATATGAGAAAATAAAATATTTTAATTATATAAAATATTTATGAATTATTTAGTTCTCGCCTTTGAATTATAAATGCATCTACCTGTTCTCTTGCAAAGCTCCAGTCACCGAAGGTTGTCTGTGAGAGATCGCTATAAGCGAAAAGATCGCCTTTGCGCACCATTTGTAGTTTGATTGTTTTCTATTAATTATGTTTTTATTGTTCTGCAATAAGTATTAAATTAAAAAAAATTAAGTATGTTCATTTGTAATATTTATGAAAATACTTAATCACTAATGTTGGTAGTTTAGAATTTTAGATAAGATTGTTACAATAGTCCACCCGCGATTGTTTGGTACTCTACGTCTTTTCTGTGCCCCAGGGGCAAGATTCTACTAATCTATAACGATTACGATAGCTTCTCGATTCAATTCCGATCTAACTTTGACTATTCTATATTTGTTCGTAACGGAACCGAACCGATATGATGTTAACATATACCGTTATGTAAAACCAAACTTAATTGTTAACTTTTAAGTCAATAGCCAGTGATCCGCTTCGATTCGATTGCGATAAAGTGACGATTTGTTAGTAGAATTGGCTTCCTTGTAACATGTATGCAGGATATCATGATCTGTTATGTAATAAAGCTGAAATCGTAAACAGATTAACATTTATTAGCTAAGATTCACCTTCGCCTCCAGAACAACCAGAGCAGTTATACCCTGGTCATGCTGTGACGTCATTTACTCAAGCAACTGCACCACAGATAACATCTACAAAAATGTAAGTAATATGAATTTGATGTAGGTAAAATTATTGACTTTTTAATAGAAATAATGGGAAAAAAGTCGAGATGGCCCAATGGTTAGACTGTGTGAATCTTAACTGATGATCGTGGGCTTAAATCCGAGCAAGCACAACTGAATTTTCATGTGACGGTGACGGTGATAGAAAACATCGTGAGGGAGGGAACCTGCATGTGCTTAATTTCACTGATATTCTGCAACATGTGTATTCCACATCATGGAGCAGCGTGATGGAATAAGCTCCAAAACTCCCACCGCGGGTTCGGCTGTGGGAGTTCTATTGAAAATGATGGCAATCGATCGGCTTAAAATCACTTACTAAAATGTAACGCTACCTCCCGGACCATTAATATATAACAAATGCTTTCAGGATTGCAGAACAGAGTTTACGTCGTGGTTAAATAAATACGAAACGCTGATATATGTGAGTCTGGCTGTTGTCCACGTGTTATTGTCGTTCTCCTCACTCTTGCGTCGGTCGAACAGTGCGTCTCACTCGAACACATAGCGATCGCAGCGCCGATCTGGCGGTGAGTTTTGCATCTATACATACATAGGTATTATATTATGTTTTTAACGGTTGAAGTCTCGCACGATTTGAATACTGAGAGTGTATTTATAGTCTATGGCAACCACGAGAGGATTAACCACCAATAAACAACTTTGACCTTGAAATGACGCGATATGATTGGTCGAGATCTTGAATTATCTATGGTATTCATTGGAGATTTGCGAAAAAGTTGTTTCTTGAAAACTAAGTTGTTATCGAAACTTAAAATTAAAGTTGATGTAAGTGGAATAGTATTGTGTTATAAATAATGATAGATTAATCAATAACTGCTTGTAGTACTTTTTTTTTTATAACATATGGAGGCGGACTTTTGTATGGGCCACCTGACGGTAAGTGGTCACCAACGCCCATGAGACATTGGCATTGTAAGAGATGTTAACCATCGCTTACATCGCCAATACGCCACCAACCTTGGGAATTAAGATGTTATGTCCCTGGTGCCTGTAATTACACTGGCTCACTCACCCTTCGAACCGGAACACAATAATACCAACAATATATATAATATAGCAGATCTATATAAAGCCACGGAGCCATGTCTTAGCCTACAAGGTATAGCCAGCCGAGAGACCCAACGCAGCGAAAAACAATATAATTTTACTCTATCTTTAGATTCAGAAGTAGCTAGAATTTCCTAGTTACTATCTCGTATTTCTAAGTCCGGGCCCGCTTATGTATCTAAGTGGTATATAGGCTAGTTAGTTAGCCTATATATAGTTGTAATTGTATATAAATAAATTTATCATTTTAGCATCAACTCCTAGGCAGCGTTCTTGGAGAAATCGCGTTTCGCCCAACATTGAAACACCGACCGATGACGTCCTCATGCTAGTCCTCGGGAGGGGCAGGTTCGGGTGGATAGAGAAATCATAGCAAAAGATGTCATTATTGCATTGGAAACTTTTTCAGTTCCTTCAGAAAGTCAATTAAACTTTTTTTTATTTCCTAATGACATATGCTGTCAATTTTTTTTACGGACAGTTCTTATGTCAAAAGCCGAGAATAGAGTTTTATATAATTTTATTTTTAACAAGAAATGTGACAAAAACGAAAACAATTAATGTGTACCATGTGTGTAACTATATAACAAATAAATTGATTTATATAAATATTAAATAGCATTAAAATTTTAGCCAAATTTTTTACGAAAAGTTTTCTATATAGCACCGTAATTATATAGAATCATTTATAAATATTAAAAATATAAAGAGTACTGACACTTCACTCTTCGTAGTACATAATACAGCAGAGCTATTTTTTTTTTTTTAATTTATTTATCCATTTGAGTACCATACAAAACATTAAAATATTGATAGCAGCTAAAAAACCGCTAAGGTTTATACGTGTGCTATCATTAGTCTACACTACAAAAAAAAAACATTTAAATTCTATCACAATACTACCACAACACAAAATAAAACATTTAAATACTATCACAGTACTACCACAATACAAAATAAAACATTTAAATACTATCACAGTACTACAGATCAAGAATACGTACATATACACTTACAGTAAACTTAAAAAATATTGCTTAAGATTAAGCCTAATGTTTTTATTTGAAATATTATAACACAGATCTGAAGGTATATATATCATAAGGTAATTAGTCTGGGGACAATAAACTCGGTAGTCCGCTCGCCATACTTATTGTTTGCACGCTTAGTGCAAATCCGTTTTGCGTTAGCATATCGCATGGAATATGTAAATCTAAGATTTGTATATCCTTACTTATTCTTCGATGGGAAGAAGTGTATACAATAATGTAGGTTAATTCATTAATTGTTATCCAATAAGGTACAAATATCAATATCAAACGACGGTTGACTTCTTAATACTTATTTTATTAATTGTAAGAATATGTATATTTAAATAATATGTTTCATATTTAGGTAATTGGAATTGTTCAATAATTCAATAATAACGGTTTGTAAAGTTACTAAAGAGTTCTTATTATCATAAGAGGTACCATTCTGTTTTCAAATTAATTCATAAGATGACGTTAAGACAAAAATAGTAGCGAATTGTAAAATAGACGCGAATAGAGTTGGCGATTGTGACTTGAAATAAATGCAAGAAAATGGAATAAGAGTTGTTTTTTTTTCAGTAACTGAACGTATCCAACAAATGTAATGTGTAGGTTTTTTAGATTAAGTTATGAAATAAAACAATTTATTTAAAAAAACGTATTTTATTTTAAACCACTCAACACACGTATAATGCGAGCCCTTGTATGAAACGAAACTATATTCAATAAATTAAATACATGTTTTCTATTATGTAAGTTTGAAGACAAGTTATATATTTTTTATTTTGTAACAGGACAACACTGAAAACGTCAGTCTGCGACTAAACGCCGACGTGTGCGGGTGTCTAATAAAATAATTTAAAAAATATATAATAACATATATATTGAAAACAAAGATTTATTTTTGTAAATTAGTTATCCGGCTTATTATTTCGGTGGTAACAATTGATGATTTCATATTAATTGGGACAATATTTAAAATATTAATCTTAATTTAACATTATTTCGGCTATTTACTTTAATTGTAATTAAGTACATAAAATCACACTCACTTAAATATAAAAGCATTTTTTATTTGGATAAATGCACAATAAATGCAACGAAATATCATAATTTAAGAATAAAGAACTATCTTTTTGTGTAATTATTTGTCTTAGAAAAGGCAAAGGTGTTGCACCATGCGGCCACTATTACAATTTAAATTATTTAACAAGATTGATAGAGATTTGTTTTGTTCTAAAGTTTCAACATATATTTAAGTTTTATTTAAAATACATTTCTGTGATTAATTTTATGTCTAATCTAAAAATATAAGTAATAAAATATTAAAAATATAAACAATACAGACAGCGAATATTTTTTGGTTTAATTCTTCCATTTGAATCAGGCAAAGGTAACGCACCATACAACCTCGATTGTCAATAATCTACTCTAACATATTTTCGTGTTACTCTTTCACACCATTTATTAAGTGTTAGAAAGTGAAAGAAACGTTACATTATACAGATATATGATTTAGAAATACTAAGCTTACCTACAAAAATGTAACTACCTAATAAAAAAAAATAGCTAATATGCCTTGTTTAAAAAAAATCTAAATGTCATGTAAATACAGATAGTGATGTGAATAATATCATAAATTAAAAAAAAAATTTAAAAAATCTACACAGATAACAAAAAAGCATCTGTATTAAGATTTATATTATCTGTAAAATTAATTTTTCAAGGCATTGAGCACTTTCAAAACGCTTAAATTTAGAACATAAGTAAACGTGTCATAATGGATGCTATGATCAGGGTAACGAAAGACATGAAGTTTTTCGTCGCAAGACCTGGAATGGGAGCAGTTGACCCTGTACAAGATTCCAGATGCTGGAATAATTCATTATAATTCCTTACTGGTTCACTTGTTGCTTCGCTAGATGGCTCTGATAGGCCGATGGCTGTGTCTTTGAAAAGCAAGTCGTTGATCCCGTTGAATGGAGAGTACATTTCCAGGTTGATCAATTGAGCGCCATTGGCAGCATTGTACCCGAAGTACAGATCAAGAGTATCTAGCATTGCGTTGAGGCTGTTCAATAGCGGGTCGTTGCTGTAATAATAAAGGTTACAAATGTAATATTAAAAAAAAATTAACTTATGTAATACTGTCCTCCAGACCGGAGATTTTGGCCATGGTGGCCAATCTCAAGAGAGATTAGCCAATTGCGCAGGAGATATTATAGTGCACAAGTGTGTGTGCAAACACAGGTGCACGCTCTCTTCACTAGCTCTCATAATCCGATGGGACGGCGATCCGACATGATCGGAAAGAGTTCAGGCGCAGGACCAACGGCTTTACGTGCTTTCCGAAGCACGGCACACACTTCCAATTTCCAGACTCCGGGCAGTTACTGAGAATTTTCGGCAGAAAACCTCAATAACATTTAATTGGTCCGTCCTGAGATTTGAACCCAGGACCACAGGGTCTGCACAGCCTTACATGTACACTAGACCAACGAGGCAGCCTAACACATGTAAATATAATTACGTACAGTCTATTCAAACCACAAGAGGAAAGGTAAACAAACGACTCTTACATGTAATTAACGCGATATCATTGGTCGAGATATTA
Source organism: Nymphalis polychloros (assembly GCA_905220585.2). Taxonomy (NCBI): domain Eukaryota; kingdom Metazoa; phylum Arthropoda; class Insecta; order Lepidoptera; family Nymphalidae; genus Nymphalis; species Nymphalis polychloros. The sequence continues at coordinate 5,150,944 of HG992268.1, read as the reverse complement.
TCTATGGTATTCACTATGATTCGCGAATAAATGGCGTTTTTAATATCCAAGGCCATCTGATCCCAAACTAAGCAGAGCTTGTACTATGGAAGCCAGACAACTGATATACTGTTAATACTACTTTTATTTTGTAAATACACCCAGACTCAGGACAAACTGACATGTTCATGCACATAAATGTCTCTCCTGGATGGGAATCGAACCCACGACTTGTGGCGTGAAAAGCAAGTACCTTACCAACCACGCCAATCGGCTTGTCGGTCTATCCGCGAAGATGTGACCAGATATGCAAGTTAAATTAATGTGGTCATAACTAGTTCAGTGGAATAGTCTTGTATTATAAATAAGGGTAAATTAATCAAGAACTGTTTGTATTGTATAAGACAGCAGAACAATTATCAAATCGCATGGAATATGTAAATCTATACTCTGGCTTACCTTTACTCATTCGATTTGAATATTATAATAGTTGGACTCTTAATTGCTGTTGGACATTTGTGGCCAACCAGTCCCTTAATATTGTACTAACCGTCTAGCGAGAACCTCGGAGTCAACTACGTAGGCAAGGAGGCAGTTCTGGTCCACAGACACTCCAGTGGAAGCCGCAAGCGTGTTGTTCCGACAGAGCATTCGGACATCCGTTGGTTGCAATCCAGCTGTACGCAGATGAGCTGAACAAGAAAGTCAATATATTATTCAAGTAATATCAAAGCATTACATGTAAAGCTTCCGGTTTCGAATTCAGATTCTGTCGAGAAGAACCGGCAAGAATCATAGTAATTACTCTTTTTCACTCATTAAATACAATTCAATTAATTGTCTGTCTAAACGCGATAATGTCAAAAACATGTCAACTGGTAAAAAATAATGTTATATGACGTTATCAAAGTTTTGGTTGGTCTTTGTTTTTATTTATTCATCCTTTATTGCACACCATTTACAAACATATAAGAGAACAGGTAGTACATGAAGTATGTAAAGGCAGCCTTATCAGTAACATTTCTCGGTGGTAGAGCTTTGTGCAAGCTCGTCTGGGTAGGTACCACCCACTCATCAGATATTCTACCGCAAAACAGCAGTACTTGTTCTTGTTGTGTTCCGGTTTGAAGGGTGAGTGAGCCAGTGTAATTACAGGCACAAGGGACATAACATCTTAGTTCCCAAGCTTGGTAGCGCATTGGCGATGTAAGCGATGGTTAACATTTCTTGCGATGCCATTGTCTATGGGCGTTGGTGACCACTTACCATCAGGTGGCCCATATGCTCGTCCGCTTTCCGATACAATAAAAAAAAACAGTGATCTCTTCCAGGCAATCTCTATAAAAAGAAGCATATTTTTGTTTATTAGCCATGAACATTAATCGGGGGTAATATGTGATTAACTTGTACTTAAAATTTATTGAATACTTATAAATTCGTTGATTTGTGAAGCCTGGACGGGTAGCTGGCACATTAAAATACTTACAATCGATATTCTGGACCTCCACAAAAGCGATGTCAGAGTTCGGATCTGCGAGGCACATTATCGTGCCATTGGTGCCGTAATACATATTTGTTTCGTCAAATGCACATGTGACTGGAAAGACAAATTATATATACCAATATTATTCATTGCATTTAACTTGGTGTGGTTTACAAGCCCCACTCAGTAGGTACCACCCACTCATCAGATATTCTATCACTGAATAGCAGTACTTAGTACTGCTGTGTTCCAGTTTGAAGGGTTAGTGTGCCAGTGTACAGGCACAATGGCACAAAGTGTCTATGGGTGGGAACTTATCATCGGGTAGCTATGTGTTTTAAATTTTAAAAAAAGTCATCCCGAATTACGTTCGTCTAAAGCCAAATTTCAAACTTCGGGCTGTTAGTGAGAATATCTTGATAACTAGTGACTTTTTGCTTGCAGAGTTTTGAACCCAGGATCACATCTGCAGCCTTAAAAGCTAGTCAATATAGCAATGAGGCAGTTCTCTTATAAGATCACACTAACCAAACTGGTGATATACTTAATAAATCGACTTACAATTGTCAGCGGCTGGTGTAAACGAAGATTTGCAAAGACTGCACAAATTGGTCGCATTGTAGGTCTGAAAAAAAAAATATTTATATAAATATAATAAATAATAATAATAAATGCGGACGGCAGACGTAGCCCTGCTAGACATTTCTTCATTTGGTGACAAACCGACAGCACCTACCGGTTCCAATTGTGTTTTCAAACCATCAAGGAACCCAATGAAATAAACACACAAAACTTCAACCAAATCGGTCCAGCCGTATAAGGGGAGTTGACAAACACACGTACAGAAGAATTATATATATTAATATATATACAGTGGCGTATTTACCAAATGACCATGAAAGTTAGGGGGTTAGAACTTCTACACTGTTCAACCTTGCCATGACAATTTAACATACGGTGGATGACGATCTCTTCTCGGTTTTGATAGTATCATATCTGAGTACAATGCATTTATTACATCATCTAAAAGCACTAATTTTGAGGCTAGTTTAATACCCTGGGACATTATTCACACAAGGCCATCTGATCCAACCAGAAAACTGATATACTACATATACTACTTTTCTTTGAAAATAAAGACTATAATCACATATTCGAATTTGTTTAAGTATTCTCGGTATCGCTTACATTACTCGTTTTAATTTAATCTTTTTACTAATTTCACAAAAAATTATCACATTTAAAAAAAATCACAAACCAATCAAGTCTTCACAATTTTTCTTTTGTAAATACATACTTATATAGATAATTACGCACACCCTCAATTTTATATTTTATATTCCTTTCTTTTGAGCTTATTCTGTTTAATTTTACTTTACTTAAAATAAGTTACATATATGTTATAGCGTTTGTTCATATTTTTTGTTCTATAACAAACTCGTACGGTTATGTAAATCGTTTTCAATCAAACGAACTAAGGGTTAGTTAAATAATATATATTTGGAAATGGAATTTGAAGGGTGTACCACTGCAACATCTTGGATCTCATGGATGGCATCGCAATTATGGTGTATAAAGTGGTTTACGCTTCTCAATTTGCCATTATCTATGGCGGGAGTTGACCATAAGCTTGTGTACTATCTTTTGTTTTTGGTATAAAGTATATTTTGTACTCACACTCTCGGTAAGGGCGTGGGAGTTATCGATGGCTCCAGGTGCGCACGCGCTGTCGAAGAATTCCCCAACGGCACGTCCGTAGTCACATTCGGAGGCGCTGATGATGGAACGCTCGTGGGCGGCTCGCACGAACGCGACGTATGCTGCACAAACACTCTTATGTTTAAAACAATGTGGTTTCAGAATTTTGAAGTATTCTTCGACTCGTCTTAATCATTTGTGGGAGAAACGCTTTTATATAGACTAGTGTTTTGCCCGCAGTTACACCCGCGTAGTTTCCGTTTGCGTGGGAATACAGAGACAAAATGTATCCTATGTTGATCGCTGATAATGTAGCTATCCGGTTGTGAAAGAGTTCTTAAAATCAGCTTAGTCTTAGGCGTGAAAGCCTAACAAACAAACAAATTCAAATTCGCATTAATATTAGGATTAATAAAATAATTGTACAAGTTTTCGGTAATACAATGTAGTTTTCAGTATTTGATAGGCGTTCCATGGGGATCAATTATAGGTCATTTTTTATTTTTGACATTTATTAAAAACACATTATAATTTAGTTTTGAAAGCTAATAAAACAAAATTTATATTGTTAATTGTTATTTATATAAAACAATACCGCTTTCAGTTATAACTCATTTTTACGTAGACCTTTCTTCGCAAAATACGCTTAAATAAAGAAAGATAGCTAACTGACAATGATACTGCTTGATTAGTATAATTTGGATATTTCCATGCTCTATGGTATATAATTGTGGGGTAATGCTGCCTTAAAAACTATATTTAATTATGAACTAAATGAATTAGGAATATTTTTCTAACATATAATCTTAGAATTCGAGAATTTAAAATGTTTTTGACAAAGTATAAGAAACAATAAATAAAAGCACTTCACAATGATTCAGACGAGATATTTAGAAAAACATCTTGTACTTACAGATTCCTCCGAACTCTGGGAAGCAAGCCTTCTTTCCGCGTAAGTTCTCGAACCGTGTGATGGATTGCGTGCTGGTCTCGCGGAGCAAGGCGGCGACGCGGGTGAACGCCATCGGGTCGCTGCGGGAATTCTGCACCAGCTTTATTGATGACAGCCTGTAGTGTCTGTGGGCAGGGTTTTGTATTGCTTATCAGAGCTGACGAGCTATGTTTATTTTTGAAAAAAAAAAACATTGCACATACGACTTCTAAGCCTCCTTATCCTTAAGGATTTGCCTTTATTTCCAATTTCAATTTCCAGTTTACGTATAGTTTTCTTTTCATCGTCAAATTATACAATATTAACAATAGTCCCTTTTTTTAAATTAGATTAATCAAGAGTCAATATATTTAATGTCAGAAATTCTAAAGATATAATATATATATATATATATTTTTAGGACTTTTATTATGAAAAATACATCAGGTTAGTTTGGACGCCCAATATGGGGCAAAGACCTCCTCCATATCTTTCCATTTTTATCTGTAGTTCGCTATCCGCTGCCATATTATCCCTGCATATTTAATTATATCCTTAGACGTTCGTTAAATACACGAGTGGCAGAATTTCAATGTAATTGGACACGAGAACGAGGTGAATCTTAATAAAATTGCTAATTTTGTGCTTTTGCGGATTTTATTCTGCTGGGGAATCTAAGCTCATACTTCTATACAAGCCAATCGTCCTGATTTCGCACGAGTATATAAGAAGAGAAATGTATTTTGGATAAGATTCGCGTAAAATCTGTGCTTAGAGAGCGTCTATATCAGGGAAGGAGTAATTGTCACAAATTTCAAGTCAATCCGGCGGTAAGTTAGGAGATCTCGTGATGAGTGGTATTTCGCTTATATAAACATATATAGGTTATTGATCTTGGCATATAAGAAGTTTTTAACGTTAAAAAATAAGTTCACTAATATGAATTCTTAACTTACTGTCTGGCCAAATAGCCATAATTTGAGGGGGTGACGGTGAAGTCAGCTGTATTATCTCTGATATCGGCTAAACATTCGAAGATATTGTTCCTCTGTTGACAGGATATTGCCGGTTCGATGCCCAGCGTGTAAGCAGCGCTACGGATCCAAGTGCACTTGTTGTGTTCCTCAGCGGAGATCGTACACCAGCGACGAGCTGGGATGCAGGACGAAGACGCGGTGATAGTTGTGAAATTGCGAACTGAAAATTGAAATATATATATTTTTTTTTGATCTTCGACATTGAATTAAAGCTTTTTAAAGCAATATTTTAGAAGATTCATTATTATTATAATTAAACGAATGTCTTGGTGGTTTAGAGGCTAGATATCAGGCCCCTGATCGTGAGTTTTGGATTCTAACCCCAGTTCGGGCCGATAAAAAGTTATTGGTTTATTCTGTCAGTCTGCCTGGAATATGAAAGTGTGTACACTCCCGTGCCTCGGACAGCATTGTCGCCCCATCAGATTATGAGAATGAGGGAATGGAGAGTGCATCTGTGTTTGTGCATACACTATAATGTGTCCTGCGTAGTTAGATATTCTTTCCTTAAATTGGTCAGGAGAACACCATCATCAATATTAAACCAAAATATCTACCGTGACCATCACACTCTTAGTGATTTTAAGCTCACTGACCGTTTGAGGTGTAGTTCTGAGGCGTGGGTAGACCGTCTTCAAATGTAACACGCGCATTTGCACCACCAATGACGGCGTTGAACAGAACGGACTGCCAGGTGTTGCCTCCAGGGCTAGCTCCGTTCGGCCACCAGTCCCGCATGTTGGCCTGGACTGCTGCTGCAGTCGAACTGAAAGATGGATGAAAGAATGCTTGAGCATTTAAATAGGCAGACACACTTGCAAATAGGCCATCTGATGGTAAGTAGTCATCATCAAAATATTAATCATTACTTATATAGCAGTTGCTAGAAACTTGGAAACTAACGGCCTTATTCATAAACGTTGCTTAGTTACTTTTTAGCTAAACACTGATTTGTCTCTTTCTGTCATTATTGATTTGACATACGAAAGAAGAAGACAAAATATTGTTTAACTAATCACCAGTTAAATAAAGTTTATGAATAAGGCGGTAAGAAGTTAAGACCGTCGTGCATGTACATATATATTACTCACCATAGCGTTTAGATCTTTTGAAGCTGTTTTGATGTGTAAACATCTTAGCGCTCACACGGTAGAGGCTAACAGAGACTTCGAACATCAGAGTAAGCGTAAGATTTCGAGCATTAGATGACGTCAGCGTAAGCTTTGTTATTTACATCAATTATTGTGAGTACCTTCTATTCTTATATATATAATTATATTTCTCAATTTTACAATAATGACGTCATAAATGAGTAATGTTTAGTCTAATCTTGTATCATATTGTTAGTTGTAGGCTCACGTGTTCTGGCGTTATGGTGTTATTATGATTGTGACTTCCTAATACACCATTACAAAGTAATGACGTAATTGCATTTTGACGGTTGAATTGGTGTTTGGTGCCTGTGACAGACAGGCTTGTCCATAGCTAACAGTGGAAACCGTGATCCTTAAGTACATTTGTATTACTCACGTGGAAGCCACTATGGTGCTCCAGGGCTGCTTGACGAAGGAACAAGGCGCTGTTGCGGAAGCTAAAACCTCTGTGGTGAGCACTCTCAGGGAACCGTCCTCGCAGAGCAGAGCGAACGACGTCGCGTCTTGGGGATTGCGAATCTAATGAATTATAATGTTTATGTATAAAAATGTTTAAAAGTGTTTAAAGTTCATTTTCCATTGATTCGTATTAATCGATTCTACGAGAATGCGTTGACATGTTCAAAGGCATGACATAAACCATTTTGAGTCTTGAATATTATTCCTTAAAATTATCAAAATTTCAAAATTATCTCGTTACAAACAATTAATACATTTTTTTTTTATTATAAATTCAAAAAAAATAATTTAAATGGTTATTAATTTGTTATTCCAATAGCAATTTTCTATCTATCTATTTTAGGTTTTTCTGTCAGAAAACTTGGTACTGCTGTGCATGGGCGGCTGTAGTCACTTAAGCAGGTGTCTGCTTGTTTGCTCGCAAATAAATCATGAAATATCAACTTACAGTGAAGAATTCTCGAACGTGTTGCCAAGCGACGTAGGCGACGGTACCGTTGTTGTTGCTACGGAGACACTCCAGCGCTTGGATGTGCCTGTTGGTGTTCTGGATGCCGGACACCGTGACTCCCATGTCAATGGTATACCTGGAGCAGTTGGCGTTCTCACCGCAGAGCGAGCAGAGACTGGGATAGCGATTTCCTATGAATTTTATATTTCAACATTACATATAATTCAGATATATCTATACTACTATATAAATCTATTGGCTCTGTCTGTACATTTTTTTTCCAACCTAATTTTGTGATAAATAATCGTTTTATGATGCAGTGATTCACATTATACATTTTTTTTTTTCATTTTTGTCCGTCTGTATGTCTTCTTATAACTCAAGAACGGCTTGACCAATCTTGGGGCGGGCATCTTGGTACACACAAAGAACATGTGATGGCGCAAATGATAGGTCATATATAAGATCGGGAAACCCTACGGTATCTTATGAAAATTAATATATATATATATAAGACGAGAACACTATATATATGTAATGTATGTGTACACCAAACATTTCATAAATAGAAGAGAAAGATTGTCTGAAAGATATCGCTCTCTTAGCGTTAAGTCCGCCTTTTGTTCATACCATTAATTGTTTCTTTTGTGTTTATAAATATTCCTGCAACTCTTTTGGCTTGCAATAAACCATATTATATACTGTTCTAAATAATTTAAAAACATGACGAGGGAATATATAGAAGCAGAACTGAATTATTCACGTTAAACTGTTGGCCTCGTACTCCGATCATACTTGATGACTATGATCTCCACAGTTACTCTTCGTTCAGAATGGCGCGGCCAGAATCGGTCAAAAGGACTACATATCTGTTTAAACTGCTGAAAGTCCTATAAAATATGAATTTTCTCGCTCCTACAAAAACGCTTGTTAATTCGTAAAATAGTTGCAAACAGCACACATATACAAATTCACCTTTCGACCTAAAATCCATTCTCATCTTATTAGAAACCGACATGAATTACCCAAACTCCGAACTAAGTATGGCGCAAAAACTATATTATTTGAAGGAGGTTTACAACTAATTACCGAAATACGTCATAAATGCAAATTCAATCAATACATTAAAAATAAGATTAAAAAATTATTTACTGTCACAAAATGGAGACACAAGTTATGTTATGGTACTTTATCATTTAAGTTATTTCCTAAGATTAAGTGGAAATTCATTTTTGAGGAAATAAATCGCGTAGTGCGCTTTAAAGATGTCGGTCTCTATATATCATCATGTACATTCTAAATACACAAGGCAAGGCATAGACAATACTCACTAAGGTCATTATCGACTGTGGTGTTTGCGCTCCAGGGTCCAGGGCGACAGGCGCTTGTGAAGAACCGGCTCAAAGTATCCACTTCCAACTCTTCAGCTGTCTTTCTATCTGTGTTAGTATCCGGGCATCGGTCAGTGCGTGCGACCTGTGCATAGTACATGGTATTTATAATATATAAGCTTTTAGTCAGCAACAGTATGACATGCAAACATATCGTTTCATTAAGTTCAACAATTTAAGATGTCAGATAAACTTTAAAAGTCGAATTCAATTAATTATTTGAGATAGAATTTATAGTATATACAAAATTATAACAATATCATATCATTGAGTTTTAATTTTTAAAGTTAAATCTTAGTATGTAACTAACAATAGTAGTGCCATGTTGGTTTCAAATTTGCTCCAACACATTTGCACCAATAAAAATGTGACAGAATTGCCTAAAACATGCCGGTTTCTTTCGCCAATACCAACATTTCATACCATCATAATTATCTGATAGTGGAGTCAGGAGATCGATAAAACTTCTCAATGGATATATACATTTTATTTGTGTCGTTTTGAGTGCACTGACAAAAGTGCGTTGCGTTGTAATTAAATCAATTAAATCATGAATATTTAAGTTAAGACCTCTCAACCGACACGCCAACTAAGTTTAAAAATAAAACGGTCACAGGTCTGTTCATAACAACGAAAAGGATATGCAAGCTCTAAATAATGTTAATATAATGATATAAAGTTTTTTTTGTTAAAGTTTACTGAGAATAAAAATCGTTAAAACTTACCGCCAACTCAAAAGCCTTCAAGACACGTGGTGACCAGCGTTGTTCATTCTGATCGAAACCGGGGTGGCAGTATTTACCACCACGGAGCCCATCAAGACCACCAGTGTGGTTGAAAGGCACTACCGCTACGGCTTCAAAGGCGAAGGGCTCTGAATCGAAAAAATAAAAATATCTCAAATAGAAAGAAAGTTATTGTACATACATAATAAATTGTCCATGATTTTAAGAATAATAGTTCTGTATTTTTACAGAATGTCTCTTCGCAATTTTGGTGGCTATAAGTGTTCTTAAGTTTAAACAGTAATTACTTCGCCTTCAAATCTATTTCACACGCTTTAAATTATAATAATTATCAACAAATATAAATTACAACAACAGTTTGCAAAACATGTACACCAACTTAACTTAATAAATGTCAGAAATATATAACGTTTTTTCCATTGGCATGTTTTCCGAAATATCTTGTTCCGACTTAAGCCGTAACAGGTGTAATGGCATTAGTCACCTGGTCTAGAGACATCTCTGATGGATGCCACCACCCGGTGGTCAGTGGGCTGCTGGTGGGCGAGCAGCACTATTTCCTCCTCGGAGAATATACCAATATCAGCAGCTCCTCGCGCTAATTTTATGGCACAGTCCACCCTGGAGACAAGAAATCATTCGTATATAAAAGGGAATATATAATATACTCTATAAGGTCCTCTAGACCGATTTCGGCCAACTGCGCAGGAGATATTATAGTGCACAAGTGTGTGCGCAAACACAGGTGCATTCTCTTTTATCATTAGCTCTCATAATCCGATGGGACGGCAATCCAACACAACCGGAAAGAGTTCATAATCTATATGTATATTAAATAAGGTACAAATATATATTAAGCCAAGAGAAGTTGAGTGATTCTTGCCTTGATTTAAACACGTGACCTTTATTTAGATTCCCTTTAAAGCTAATGAAGTGATTGACTTTATTTAATAAGTTGCTGAATTACGTCAAACAATCCAAAAACTTAAATTGTTTTAAACGAAAATTAAAGCACTGGTTGATTAATGTGTGTAACTATAATTTAAAATAATATTTAGAATAAGGTAGATAATGGAATTTATTGTAAATGATTGAAATTTGGAAATATTATTTATAAATGTAAATTAACTAGATTATAACATATTATATGATTACGACATTTTAATATAATAAAATAAGGTAGTCTGTGCGTAATTATTTGCAGTAACCATATTCATAATTAGTATATGACATTTTTGTGCGTAATTTCTTGCAGTATATATGACATTGTTGTGCGTAATTTCTTGCAGTAAGTATATTCATAAATAGTATATGACATTTTTGTGCGTAATTTCTTGCAGTAAGTATATTCATAAATAGTATATGACATTGTTGTGCGTAATTTCTTGCAGTAAGTATATTCATAAATAGCATATGACATTTTTGTGCGTATTTTCTTGCAGTAAGTATATTCATAAATAGTATATGACATTTGCATACCATCTTATGGTTGTTATGGCAGGATTTAAAGTGTTGTAACATCAAAAGTGTACCTTCAACTTTGCAAATAAAGAATTTGTATTTGAAAGAAGTGCTTACTTGGTTTCTACTGTTTCGCAAATAACTTGACTGCCGATGTTGTCTAAATTACGGCAGACTTGAGTGTTGGTCGTTGGTATGCAGAGGCGATCTGAAACAGAGAATAAGGGAATTGGTGACACAATGGAAAGTGGTATACAAGTAACCAGTAACAGCTTGTAAATACTAAGTCTAAGGCCTCCTCTCCTTTTTTAGAAAGTTTGGAGCATATTTCACCACACTGCTCCAATGCGGGCTGGTGGAATACACATGTGGCAGAATTTCAGTGTAAGTAGGCACATGCAGGTTTCCTCACTATGTTTTTCTTCACCGTCAAACACGAGATGAATTAACACAAATTAAGTACAAGAAAATTCAATGGTGCTTGCCCGGTTTTGAACCCATGATCGTCATTTAAGATTCACGTGTGACCACTGGACAATCTCGTCTGTTTCTTTAAAGATAGTTTGTATCAACTAATCTATTTGACGCCCGAAGTCGGTAAATGACCATATCGCTGAGTAGGCAATACCAAACCCTTCTCTTCTCTTGAAGGAATTGTTTAGATCTCATAACGATTCAAATGCAAGTTGATAATTGAACATGTCGTAAAAAGGAGATAGTCCAAATTCAATATGTAATACCACAATTCTTAGCTTATTTTAGGCCCATTACTCCAATTACTAGATTTTAAAGGAAACATCGTATTAAATAAAAATTAAAGGGCGTGTCATTGGTTTCGCGCTTTTTTCTCTAATCCCCAAAACATGATCCGAAAAGCTATAAAGCGCTGAATGGTGCGTTTTGTCGTGTCAATATGACATTAACAAAATGTTCTCCGTTTTACTTTGTTAAAATCATTTATCAATGTTTTCATTGAGATTTGGCTTTTTGCGAGTTCGTTTTTCCGATTGTAACGACGTATTGTTGTCTGTAACTTGTAATTTTAATGGCTTCGATTCATGGGCTTTATGAACCCTGGAAAACTTATGCATGACCTGGTTTTTGCATAACCCTTGGCTCAGTAGTTCAATTATATACAACCAACAATACTTTGCTTCATACATCAATGGATTGCTGTTATGTACTTACCGACTAAGGCGGTAATATTAAGAATATAACCTCAAAATGTAAAACGTTTTCATAAATAAACTCTTAATTGTTTCATTTATTTTCACGGATGTGAAAGTGTTTTTTAGAACTCGGAAGTCGGTGTTTATGTGACGGTTGGCTCTTAAGCATTGTATGGATACTAGACTACATCATTTATCCGATTTTCCATCACGAGATGAATTATAACACCCAATGTACATGAAAACGATGTGCTACCTGTTTATTGTTCAAATCACTAGTTCATCTTAATATATAAAAATCATAAGTATCATATTCTGCTGTTTTTAGAATTGATCCTTCGAGCCGGATTTTTTTAAAATAAACGTCAGAAGTCTCGATTCTATTAATTTGAATTTAGAATTACATAAAATTATACAAGAAAAATATATGTATTGTGATATTTGTAAGTTTTATCGTTTAACCGTCATGTGACTCGTATCAATTATTTTTCATGATAAGCACTAAGGCGAGCCGTATGATTCATGATAGCAGACTAAACAATCTGCAATGGCGGTATTTGTTCGTGAAATATTTGAAAAGATATATCATCGTTGACTTTTTTTATAAAATAACGACAAATGGGCCACATGATGGTCACCATCGCTCATAGATATTGGTTCTGTAAGAAATATCAACTGTTCTTTGCCTTGTCAATGCACTACCAACCTTGGGACCTAAAATGTCGCTTGTGCGTGTAGTCACACTGGCTCACTCACCCTTCAAAACGGAACATAACAACTCTAAGTATTGCCATTTAATGGTAGAACATCTTTTGAGTGAGTGGTACCTACCCATATTTGCTTCTAAACAATAGCAAGTAAAATTTTAGACTTTATTGCCCGGTCGTAATAATCATTGTTAATTGTTTTTGAAATAGAATATTTTTATTTAATCATAGTTGGGTGTTTACATATTATAACTCGTTATCTTGTATTGACGCAATAGTGGGGGAGATAGGAGGAAAATAGTATCGTATCTTTGGCGGCACTGCATTAGACAATTTTACTAAAAGGCGCAAAGTTTGTCCATTGCCGTACAGCGCGAAAACGCGGCCTCTGTTGTGGGCTTTGCGTCGAGTGAGAATCGGGAGGGAAAAATTAAAATTGTTCATAAAGAGCCTGAAATATGACTTGGCTTTGTAACTATAATATTATAACTGTTGCTTTTAATTTGGTTATTGTCGGTGGTAGAGCTGTGTGCAAGCTCATCTGGGTAGGTACCACCCACTCATCAGATATTCTACCGCCAAACAGCAATACTTTGTATTGTTGTGTTCCAGTTTGAAGTTTGAAGGCCAGTGTAATTACAGGCACAGAGACATAACATCTTAGTTCCCAAGGTTGGTGGCGCATTGGCGATATAAGCGATGCTTAACATTTCTTACAATGCCAATGTCTATGGGCGTTGGTGACCACTTACCATCAAGGTGACCCATATGCTCGTCCGCCTATCTATATCAATAAAAAAAATGTATTATTCTTATAATTGTATTACTAACTACTACTCAAGATTTATTATAATACTAAAATTTTACTAAAAACATTGAACTACCAATTATGTAATTTATCACATTTTTATAATCGAACGTACAGACACACATTTCAGTTTAATACACTAGCTAACCCGTCCCGGTATATATCATAATACATATAACACTATTGGTCAGTAAAGCTTCCAGTCGGTATGTTTTTTTCTGACACCTTCAACAATCATCATCATAGTTCAGCCAGTTTACACGGAACATCAACGTATCTTCATGAACCACTCCGCCCATTGTTGAAACCGTATTTAAATTCGTTTGGTTGTTTATGATATCTTTTACGACACGTTGAAAACTGACTGACGTTGGTAGTTGTGTTAATATTTAAATAAATAAATAATAATAGAGTCCTTCAGACCGATTTTCGGTCGCGACCAATCTCAAGAGAGAACCAACTGTGCAGGAGATATTATAGTGCACGAGTTTGTGCCGCAAACAGGGGTGCACTCTGTAATCCCTAGCTCTCATAATCCGATGGAACGGCAATCCGACACAACCGGAGAGAGTTCAGGCTTTACGTGCTTTCCGAGGCGCGGGAGTGTACACACTTCCAACTTATAGACTCCGGGCTGCTACTGAGAATTTTCTAACACAAAATCTTTTATAATAAATAAATATTGTTTCAAGTTTTTCCAGTCTTGTCGGGATGCCATCCCATCAGATTATGAGAGTGAGGGAATAGTGCATCTGCGTTTTCGTAAACACTATTTCTATGAACTGAACAAAAATGTTTAATTTTATCAACCGAATAGAATTTCTTTTATGAAAATACACTTTTTTGTTTGACATATTTACGCAATTCCAGTAATATATAGTCTAAATATTGTATATATAACCCATGACTATTAACTAATATAGTAGACTATTAACTAATAAAGAAGGCGTAGCCAATGTGACGTTACATACGATAAGATTCATATTTTAGTATAATAAATTGTCGTATCTGACAAACTTCCCATTCCTACATTGGTAATATAAAAAAGAATAAAACATGTGTGTCTCGGGACGCTCGACAGAAGTGATAATATTTATTATTAATTATAATATATCAAATATAATTTAAATTAGTACTTGAGAGTTGATGATGATACGCTAGATGGCGTTAGGTTGGTAACTCTCAGGTACAGCAGTCCGCGTCGGTAATAGTGGCACCGTAACGCGTTACGTTACGAAGCGGCTTACCCTCCCATAAGAAGTTATCACTTCAAAAATACATATATATTTCTTTTTTTTTATTAAACAATACAAACAAGCAAGTAACAATTTAATTATGGCATTCTTTCCCACTGGGCAGTCTAGGTACGTGCCCAGGGCCCCACGATCGAAAGGGGAACTCTAGTCAAAAAAAAAATTCAATGTGACGGTCATAGGCCCATTATCAGGGGCCGTTGTATCAGTCGTATCAAAGGGTCGCCTAGCAAAAATTCGTAAAATGTCACTCGAAGGTACGGCAAGGCGCTAAATTCGCGTAAAAATTAAGATGACGGGCCCAGGGCCACCAATAGTTTAAAGACGACCCTGTATGGCACTACAAAAACGATAGTTTATCTTGAGTGCCTCTCCGTCTATGTATTTACATACAATACACGCTTTAATTGTTTTAAATAATAAATCTTTAACTCATACTTATTGGTTATTTCTCGTCTTGTTTTGTATTAAGCGATAAATAAGTCGATATGTATGTAAAAATTGACTTCTCCCCTTTTAGGTAAAGGTTTTTTTTATAGGATAGGTAGGCGGAAGAGCATATGGGCCACCTGATGGTAAGTGGTCACCAACACCCTTAGACATTGGCAGTGTAAGAGATGTTAACCATCGCTCACATTGCCTACATTGGATTTGTATCAGCCTTTGAATGTCCTCCTGCTGGAGCGAAATCCTCCTCACCGTTTTTGAGGAGAGGGTTTGAGCTTATTTCACCACGCTACTCCAATGCGGATTGTGTCAGAATTTCGGTGAAATTAGCCACATGAGGGTTTCCTCATGATTTTTTTCCTTCACCGTCAAGCACGAGATGAATTATAAACACTAACTAAGTACATGAAATTCAGAGGTCCTTGCCCGGGCTTGAATCGGTTAAGATCACGCATCCTTACCACTGGGCCCTCTCTTCATAAATAAATTTCATAAAATAAAATTATACCAAATTTGAATTATGAAATCTATTATCAAACTAAATAATAGAGAAAACCACACGATAAAGCAAATTATAGTTTATAAAAATTTAGTGATATCACAAAAACGTGAAAGGTTATATATATTATCGAAAGATGTTATTGGAATCGTATATTATAACTTTATGTTACTAGCAACCCGTTCTGACCCTCCGTAGGAGGGTAGAATAGGGTAGAATAATGGTCTACATGTAACTTTTATGTCTACTAATGGTGTACGCGGCGCACGCTAGTAAAGCTCCCAGTCGGCATGATTTTTTCCCGACATCATTATTATTTTTTTTATTGTTTGGGTAGGCGGACGAACATATGGGACACCTGATGGTAAGTGGTCACCAACGCCCATAGACAATGGCATTGTAAGAAATGTTAACCATCGCTTACATTGCCTATGCGCCACCAACCTTGGGAACTAAGATGTTATGTCCCTTGTGCATGTGATTACACTGGCTCACTCACCCTTTAAACCGGAACACAACAATACAAAGTACTGCTGTTTTGCGGTAGAATATCTGATGAGTGGGTGGTACCTACCCAGCCGAGCTTGCACAAAGCTCTACCACCGAGTAAACTACGACAAAAATTTTAGTCAAATCACTCAGTTTATTAGTGAAAACTATATAAAAATCTGTTCGACATGTTTTATTTTTTATTGTATAAAAAAACCGCTGATGACGTTACAAATACTGGACTTAGACGCGAAGTTTAATTTTATATTCAATACGGCGAAAACTTATCTGTTATCCTGGGGTATATAACGATTTACAAGGTTATTCAAATAGTATTATCATCGCATGAAACGTAAATGTAACCTGGGGCCGAATTCTACTAATCTACGATTACGATACGTTCCCGATTCGACAACTTTGACTATTCTATATTTATTCGGATCGGAATCGAACGGATATGGTGTTAACATATACCGTTATGTCGAAACCAAACTTAATTGTTAATTTTTATGCCAGTAGTCAATAATTAAATTAAATAATAAGAAAACGGATGGCAACGATCACGCTTCGATTCGATTGCGATGTGGCAAATTTGTTAGTAGAATTGTGCCTGCCTGAACTCGGCACGAAGCGATTAGTCATATCTACGTTTAACAGCACATTTGCTTAAATAGTTACACTAACGTGAAATTCAGTCGCGTCAATTGATTAAATATTAACGTTTGAAACTGCGAAGCGTATACTTACATATATATTTATATTATAAAACTCACTCCATCTTCTAATATAAGATTTATATATATTGGCTTAGTAGATTTCTCAGTTAGACTATACATACAAACACATGTATGAAATTGCTACTTAATGAGTTATAAATTTAAAAATTATAATAGACTTTTAATATACATAACATAGAAAGCAACAAATGAAAAATTAAGTTTTTTTTTGAGAATATTATATAAAAATGTTCCAGATTCCGTATTTTAAAATTATACTCTAAATAGATTTTCACGAGCGATTTAGCATCACGAAATGTAATTCAACAATTTTGAATTAAATGTAATTAACTATCAACGTATTATGTGTTAGTAGGATTACATAACATTTAGGTACTTACAATTTTGCGCCGTCGCACAACCGACGAGGAACGCAGCTACGAATAGTACTTTAGAACCCATTTCGCACAGGAGCTTACACTAAAATCACAGAAAGCAGGAACGAAATCCCGCCACGCCCTTGTCCTATAAGAGCGTCTACTTCAGACAACGGTTATGATTTTATTTAAAACGGTCGTGCTGTCGTGAAATCTTATCAACATTTCGAAATTCAGTGTAAAGGTGGGCGATAAATAGCCACTGATAACGCGATAACGGCACGACTGATAATTTTATACATAGGCGTCCCTTAGGGCGCGATTCTGAATCCCGCGTTATTGATAAGTCATATCAATACTAAATGTGATCATTTCATAACAATTTTAACACATAATTAAATAAATGTATCGGATTGTTGGCTGTTTTAAAATAGACCTTGAAATAAAAGGGCAGACGAGGTTACTACATGACTCATAATTTTCATAGGTAACTATGTTGTTTTACTCTCCAGATTATTCATTAAATAAAGTATTATGGAATACTTTTAATTATTAATCATTATACTGTTAGGATACAGACAGCAAAACTGGCAACACAGGCGGCGCCAGTCCATAAAAGGACGCCTGCCGCCTTATCTTTCTGCTCCCGAAGTCCCGAAGATTGAAATTCGAATTCAAACGTCTAACGCCGCGTTGGAGTAGTATATTTATTTCTTTATTATTAATTTCCGTTATTAGAAACATTATTTTTGGTTTAAATCGTCATTTCCGTTAGTTATCTATTAAAATCCACTTCTGGTTCCTAAAAATACATTAATTATACTGTATATTCAGATGACACAATAGTCATATTATTAAGAAATATTGTTTTAAATTGAACGAGGTAAGATACCCATGGCATTGACTTGATCCGAATTAAGCACGAACAAAGCACCATTGAAATGTTTATGATTCATCCCATGCTCAGTGTCGAAGGAAAAACATTATGAGTGAGTATGCAGATTGCATATGCTGAATGAAATTCTGCAACGTGATTATTCACCATAATATATTGAAACAGTGTGGTTTCAAGTTCTATAACTTCACCTCTGACATAATATTATCTATTTTAAAGTTTAAATGTATGTATTGGAAAAAAACATAGATAAAGTTTTTTTATATAAAACAGGTAGGCAGGCAAATGAGCCACCTGGTAGTAAGTAGTCACCATCGGCATTTAGACATTGGCGATTTGCCAATGTGCCACCAGTCTTGGGAACGCTGTTAAGCTTTAGAATATCGGATGATAGATGCTGAACCAGATAGGCTTGCACGACACCCAACCACCAAGTAAATACCATCATAAAATTAAAATAAAAAATGGCGTCGACAAATAAATTATGTCACAATTATTATTGGAAAGTTTGTTGTTATCAGCGATAAGACGGTTCTAGGTAGTTTATCAATATATATGTTATATTGACATAGTGACAAACGAATTCCTTTTGGGAGTTATTTTGCTAAATAACATACAATCGAGATTAGGCTACATTCACACAGTGATCCGTTTTACAGGTTCGTTTATATGTGATGACGTATGTAGTAAGATGAAGTTCACACTCAAGATAATTTTAAGCTATTGTATAAAATATAGACAAAAATATATACATCGGTATATATAATGAATTAATTCAAGAGAGATCGTCCACGGCGCAGGACATATTATAGTGCATAAGTGTGTGCGACAACATAGATGCACTCTCTATTCCCTCTAATAATCTGATGGGATGGCAATCCGAAACGATGGGAAATAATTCAGGCGCAGAACCAATGACTTAACGCGCTTCCGCACTGAACATTTCCTAAAGATAAGAGAAATTTCCAGACTCCGGGCTACTACTGAGAATTATCGAGAGAAAAACGCAAAACCTTTTTTATTGGTCCTATCTGTTAATTGAATCCAGGACCGGAATTTGCGGCCTTATATCTAGCCACTAGACCAACGAGGCCATCGATAGTAAATATGTGCATGAACATAGTCTCCAGTCGACCAGTATGTGTCAAAGTCAAAAATCTTCATCCAATATAAACACGTTACACTTGCTTATTGATTGTCATAAATCTACCACCGGTTCGGTAATAAGCAACTCAAACAGACAGAAGAAACTCACCGGGTTTTTTATAAATCTCATATTGTATCAGATGCAAATGTACCACATGAGTCTTCCACCAAGCCGCAATAGTGCATCGTGGTGGTGGTTATGTTCACGTTTGAAGGGTGAGTGAGCCAGTATAATTACAGGCACAAGGGACATAACATCTTAGTTCCCAAGGTTGGTGGCGCATTGGCGATGTAAGGAATGGTTAATATTTCTAACAGCGCCATTGTCTATGGGCGTTCGTGACCACTTACCATCAGGTGTCTATAAAAAATTGATTAAAAAAAAGTTAACTTTAATGAAAAAGGTGTATACTCAATAAAGGATTACATATATGATAAAGAGTCGAGTTAGTATTCATTGAGTTCCGTGCAGTATAAACAATAATACCATTGTTTTTGATTATCTGTGTAACTAGATTGTCGAAGAAAACGTATCTAATGAGTTTCTTCTCGATGTCTACATTCAATTCTACTAACATAATTCACACTTTATCGGAATCGAATCGAAACATTTGACGTTTTACTAATACAACGATCCTGTTACGATTCGATTCGTACTTGATGAAACGTCAAAAGTTAACAATTAAGTTCACGGTCGTATACACAGGTCTTGCAACTGAGTCCAATTTCAGTGGTAAGATATAGGTGCGAGTGTGTTACAACTGCTAATTCGCAATACCATCCGCCGCACGTACTACGTCGCTGCTATCGAAGCTGATATTTTTCTCTCTCAAGTATTGTGTTATTTAATCATTGTTATATCGTTTTGTTGAGTTTTGCGGATTTTTTTGTTATTTAACTGTTTTGTTTGGATTTGAAAAAGTGTTCGGGATAATTATTACGCGAATTGTCATGCCTCTGGCGGCCGTAAGTTGAACTTAACAGCGTCATTATGTCAACGCACCCCATACTGAAGTTGTAAGACCTGTGTATACGACCGTGATTAAGTTTGACTTTGACACGGTATTTTGGCTTTTGTATATGGTAACATCATATCGATTCGGTTTAATGAGGAATAGTCGAAGCTGGATCGGAATCGAATCGAGAACGTTAATAAACGTTTTTCATTAGTGGAATTGGTCTCCTGAGCCGAAGGTGAATGAATAAGGTCCTTTACATTTAATTGAAAATACAATGTGAGATTGATGAGCACTTACAAGTTAAAAATTTCAATTTAAGTTGCAAACAACAACGAAGAAGATTGAATAATAGTTTTCTCTAAATTGATACTACAAAGAAATCAAGCAAAATAATTTCAAATGATTCACAAAAAAATCATATTACTTGGAAAAATATTTATAAAATAAAAAATGAATGACAAATCAATTGACACACTTCCGGTATCGTCCGGATACTGGATGACGTGTTACCTTGATATTTTATCAATAGATATATTAAAAGACGTTTGATAAGCATTGCGCGACTAAATAACAAAATCTAGAAAATTATCTAGCTTCCATTTTGTCTACGTACACAATTTTATTGTCATCCTCATAGAATTAGGCTAAGAACTCACAAAGCGTTTTTTATCCGCACCCGCGCGCTTGCTTTAAAGCTGCTTTATTTCAAAATTCACAAAAACGTAGGTTTTGTACGGACAGAGGTCCAATTATACTAATTGATTACGATTACGATACGTTACCGATTCTATTCAGACCCAAGATAGACCGGTCAGCAACTGGATCGTTGTTCTATATAGTACAATAAGAAAACGGTTATATGAAAATGATTAAGTTTTGAATTGGATTGCGATAAAGTGACAACTGGTTAGTAGAATTGGATCCCTGGTGACCGCAGCGATTGCAGAGCGGTCGGCAATCATGGTGGGAGGTGATCGCGTGTCGCGCTCATATATATATATATATATATATATATTTATTGTACATAACAACCACGAAAATACAAGGTAAATCCATTAGGTAATAATATAAATAAGTATATTATTACCTAATGGATTTACTTACATGTACATACTTGCATGTTTTAAAACATTATAGCAATGGCTTTAACAATTACTAATACGAAAAAATATTGGTTGATATGTTTGTTGATTTTTTCTTGTTTTTTTTTATAGTATAGATAGGCGGACGAGCATATCGGCCACCTGATGGTAAATGGTCACCAACGCCCATAGACAGTGGCAATGTACATTTCTTTAAAAAAAAAACATCGCCAATGCGCCACCAACCTTGGGAACTAAGATTTTATGTACCTTGTGCCTGTAATTACACTGGCTCACTCACCCTTCAAACCGGAACACAGCAATACCAAATACTGCTGTTTTGCGGTAGAATATCTGATGAGTGGCTGGTACCTACCCAGACGAGCTTGCACAAAGCCCTACCACCGTGTGATTTTTTTAGTTTTTTGTTCGAATTTAACGACCTCTTTTATGTGTCCCTTTGACGATCAGCCATATTGACCATTATCCAGGAAGAATAGCACACAGCTCAGGACATGACATAGTGCACAAGTGCGCAAACACAGGTGCAGTATTAATAATCTCACTCCCGTAAATGAAAGCCGAGATGGTCCAGTAAGAACGCGTAAATCTCAACCGATGATCGTGGGTTCAAACCCGGGCAAGCACCACTGAATTTCATATGCTTAATTTGTGCCGAGAAGAGGCCTTAGTCCAGCAATTGGACATTTACAGGCTGTTACTTTTACTCCCATAATCCGATGGGGTGACAAATCCGACACGACCACAAGGAGTTCAGGCGAAATACTTTACGTGCTTTCCGAGGCACGGCTGTGTAAACACTGGCACCACAGACCTTAGGCTTCTCAAAAATATATTGCAAGTCGGGATAAATAACTAGTCTTGACAAAACTATTTAAATAGCATAGCACTTACAACGCCAATGTTAAAATGTCGTTTAACTTAATAACTTGTTTTGAATATTACATATTATGTTATTCATTGTGACTTATACCGTCCATTTTAACACGTGAAATAAGTATCGAGATAAAGTAACATAAAATCTAAGTTTAATACAAGATCAATTATTATAAAACGAATAAGCTAATTAATACAATTAATTTCTAAATGTTAATTTGTTTTAAAACTAACTTACTACCTTTTGCTTCTGTTTTTTTTTTTGTTTAAATATTTCTTTTTTTTAATTATTCGTTCAATATTTTTTTAATTGTGCTTAGGAATGGTGTGTTCTCATGTAATTATTTGTACATAGTTTCAAGTTAATGTCGTGTTTTGAATGTGTGCTATGTATAAATTATGGAGATCAAAATAAATAAATAAATAAAGATTGGTCCTACTAATTTTATATAGGGTAGGTAGGCGGACTAGCATATGGGCCACCTGATGGTAAGTGGTCACCAACGCTCTTAGATTTTGGCATTGTATGAAATGTTAATCATCGCTTACATCGCCAATGCGCCACCAACCTTGGGAACTAAGACGTTATGTCCCTTGTGCCTGTAATTACACTGTCTCACTCTTCAAACCGGAACACAACAATACAAAGTACTGCTGTTTTGCGGTAGAATATCTGATGAGTGGGTGGTACCAACCCAGACGAGCACAAAGCTCTACCACTGAGTACCAGTATAAATATTGTGTAGAGGTGTGCTTACAATTTTTTTATCTCTGTCTGTCGTTATTGATTTGACATTCGAAAGAAGAAGATAACTTCAACTAATAGAACTCTTAACAAAAGTTATACTTTCAGCTGAAACAATTGTTAGTTAATAAATCAAATACAAAATGGATGCTTCGATTTGTAAAAGGAAAAAACTTCGTCGATTTCTGACATCTATGATTAATTCTTTAAGAAAGTATTGTCTTAGAACTAGCATACACGGGTTCAGCCACATCGCCGCTCCTAGAAGACACTGCTCTGAGAGGTAACTTATGATATGTAAAATGGACTTACTAGAGTTGCAATAAAAGCTCTTTCGCAGTAATTGTTATCGAAAAAACTTTAAAAATATAAGTGACTTAATTTTTTTTTTCTTCGTTTCAATTAATTTTTAATCATTAAACATAATAATGTTCCAATTTGTTTGAAACTATAAAGTATAAAACGCTAAGGTTTAAATTTTTGGTTTTTATATTTATTATAAACGTAATTGATGCGCGATAAACGTATTTTTGTTATATATATATATGTACGTACATATATGTATATTATCAGATTTTTATCGTTTAGAATATTATGGGTGATCGTGACAACAGTAGCGGTGTGGGGTGTGGTCGATATATCTCTGGGACAGTGGCAGCGGTACAATGATAATCCCACAGTGGTGACTTTGGAGAAAGACTTCAGGACATGGAGATACAATCTACCAGCCGTGACGGCTTGTGAAAGGGTAAGTTTTGGTTAAAAATATATACTTTTACTCGAATGAGTAAGCGAGTAAGTGACCCAACGGACCAGTTTTTCTTTTAATGTTTACAATTCATTTCATTAATTTAACATAATATGCAGCTAGTATAACGAGTCACACGCAATTATTGATATTTTTTCCGATTACTTAAGAAGTTTAACCGTTCAATTTACTATTATATATATATCATCAAAAAAGTTATTGTTGTTCTTATGTATACTACTATTAATAATAAATAAATAATGTCCTCCAGACCGATTTCGGCCATGACGGCCAATCTCAAGAGAGAGTAGCCAACTGCGCAGGAGATATTATAGTGCGCAAGTGTGTGCGCAAACACAGGTGCACTCACTATTCCCTTAGCTCTCATAACCCGACGGGACGGCGATCCGGCACGACCGGAAAGAGTTCAGACGCAGGACCAACGGCTTAACGTGCTTTCCGAGGCACGGGAGTGTACACACAACCAACTTCCAGACTCCGTGCTGCTATTGAGAATTTTCTGACAGAAAAACCCAATAACTATTTATTGGCCCGACCTAGGAATTGAAACCAGGACCACCGGGTCTGCGGCCTTATATCTAGCCACTAGACCAACGAGGTAGTCAACTACGATTATTTTTTATATATAGTTAGTTGTAATAACTACTAATTTTGTCTAGCAGCTAGACACAGCAATATTAACACGTATTAGTTACCTTGTCAGTATTGTGTCTGTAATTGGTATATTGGTATGATGTGTCATTTTAAATAAGTAAATAAATTCATAAAGCTATGTCAATTTCACTCGGTGGTAGAGCTTTGTGCAAGCTCGTCTGAGTAGGTACCACCCACTCATCGGATATTCTACCGCAAAATAACAGTACTTTGTATTGTTGTGTTCCGGTTTGAAGAGTGAGACAGTGTAATTAGTCACAAGGGACATAACATAATTCCCAAGGTTGATAGTGCATTGTCGATGTAAGCGATGGTTAACATTTCTTACAATGCCTTTGTTTACGGGCGTTGGTGACCACTATCCATCAGGTTGCCCATAGGCTCGTCCGCCTATCGTTACAATAAAAAAAACATTTTCTCCAGGATCGAGTGAATGCAGACAAGTTAGCAATCGCCATAAAGTCCCGTTGGAACGTGAATCCTGGTCAAGATAAGTTTGAATACTATAAAAAATTCGTCGAAACCGTCGCCAACTCTGATCTCTACAACCTGACGGGTTACGAAGCGTTCAAGGATGACCCAAATCTCAACATTGATCTGACTAAACTAGTCGTTGAAGTAAGTTACATTTAAGTTAAAGGTAACTCAAAGTCGATCGTCAGTTGCTATTTTTATTAATTATATAAAAGTAACAGCCTGTAATTATCCCACTGCTGGGCTACAGTTTCCGTTTGAGAAGAAGATTAGGAGCTAATTTCACCATGCTCTAATGCGGATTGGCGAATACAACATGCTGGCACATCAGTTCAATATCATGCAGGTTTCCTCACGATATTTTCACCGTCAAGCACGTGATGCATTAAACACACAAATTAAGAGCATGAAAATTAAGTATGCTTGCCCGGGTTTGAACCTACGATCATCGATTAAGATTCACGCGGTCTAACCACTTTGCCGTCTCGGCTTCAATCCATATTTATATTATAAAATATAAATAATTATAAAACTTTAGGTAATGCCAGATCACAATCACATCAAAATTGGTTCATCAGAAACTGTACTTGCGAAATGGAGGGCGGTGATGACTGAAGTTGGGGCCTGTTACACCATCAACTCCATTGCCATCTTGGATGTCTCTCTGACGTAAGTTTCTGCTTACAAAACATGGATGTAATTGGTCCTCGGTTCAAATCCCAGATCGGTCCAATAACATGATATTGCGATTTTCTGCCGAAATTTCTCAGTCGCAACCCCGAAGTTTAGAAGTTGGAAGTGTGTACACTCCCGTGCCTCGGCAAGCACGTAAAGCCGCGCCTGAACTCTTTCCGGTCGTGTCGGATTGCCGTCCCATCGGGTTATGAGAGTTATGGAATAGAGAGTGCACCTGTGTTTGCGCACGCACTGTGCACCATAACATTTCCTGCGCAATTGGCTAATCTCTCTTGAGATTGGCCGTCGTGGCCGGAATCGGTCTGGAGGACATTATTATTATGTAGACGCAAGATACGACGTTTACGATGAAATGGTTTGAAATAATTAGAGACTCGACCCAAAGCATTTGAACACCGCATACGTCGGCATCAGCATTTTAAGAATACAACAAAAGCACATTTCTATTTTAATATCCTGGGATGTTATTCACACACGGCCATCTGATCCCAAACAAAGCAGAGCTCGTACTGTGGAAATCAGACAACTGATACACTACATATACTACTTTTTTCTTTTTGTAAATACATACATACTTATATAGATGACACCCAGACTCAGGACAAACAGACATGCACACAAATGTCTGTCCTAGACAAGTGGCTTTTACGTTAGTAGAATAGAATAGAAAGTAATGATCAATGTATGAAATTGACATCGCGTTCGACACGTAACCAAGGTTACCAAGGTTACATGTCGAACGCGAATGTCAATCTCATACATTGATTATTATTTTCTATTCTATTCTTCTAACGTAAAAGCCACTTGTCTACAGGGGCTGGGTGGGAATCGAACCCACGACCTGCGGTGCGAAAGGCAAGTGTCTACCAACCACGCCAACCAGCTCTTCAATATAATATTGAGCATCCTGACTTGGCGTACAATGTGACTTAAGCGGGCGATGGTGTCAATGTACTCTTATAATTAAATGCCACGGGCTTATAATAAAACCTTAAATAAATACAAATAAAAATTAAAAATAGTATAAATCGTGACCGCGTGGAATGGTGGCAAGAATGGTAGCAGCATTTCCCCTTTGAATCGCAATTTCGATTCTCGGGGCGAAAAATGAACCAGCCCTCCGTCACCAGTAGAAGCAATAAGACGGGGGCGTAATATTTTTTAAGAATATATATTTTTTATTGGCTTATAATTGAGCTTTTTTCAGAAAATCTGACTGGAATGAGACGATTACGCCCATGTCATGCAAATATTCTACTCAAAGCTGTTACTGGATACTTGAATGCAACAATATCATCGATGTGAGTTGGTTATGTGGTTACAGCATCTGAATTTCTGAATTAATCAAGATCTCGTAATCAGCAGTGAAGGAAAAATGTGAGAAGTTCTACCACATTTGTATCTAATCCACATTGGAACAGCGTGGTGGAAATGCTTTAAATCTTTAACCTCAAATGGATTTCTGCTCAGGACGTGCCAGTAAAAAGCTATTGGATTGCTGTCCCATTAGACTATGAGTGAAGGAATAGGCAATACACTCGTGTTTGCCAACGCACTTGTACAGTATAATATATAATGCTCAAATAATTATTCTCTGATTGAAATGGCCGCCGTGGCTGAAATTAGGAAAATATTATCATCAACATACAAACGATCTACTGTAAATGTCATTGATAGTTAATTTTTGTCCACGTGAAAGCCAAGCTATTATTTCGCTTTTTAAGCTTTTAAATACCTTTTTATTAAACTGAGCTCACGTAGATATAACTCGATTATTTGTAACACGTAACCGTTTCATTTGAAGCACCTAAATGGTAAACACGTTTATCGATATTTGTGTACTTTTTTGTCAACTTAAGGAAGACGCTGAATCTCTACGCATGTAGACAATGAAAATTGCAAATTTTCTTCCAACTCCTGTGATCCAGATAGAAAGGCAATATTAAAATTTAAATAAATCATTTGACAGTATCACATACACTCGCCATACGACGTCGCGAACATAATGCTACCACCGTCCACCACGTACCCTTCACTCAACCGATTCTCGGAGCTGACCACCATGGAGACCCAAGCGGGGCCGGGGGTCAGAGAACTGTCACCGCGTACAAGGCACTGTCTTTACACCAATGAACCAACAAGGGTATCCAGAAAGGTGAGGTAGACTTAACTATCCAAGTTCACTAAGCACTTTGACAATAATTGACGGTTATAGTAAACTTATATTATTTCTGGTCGGCTGGGGCCCATTGGCTGGAGACCTTGTATACTTAGGCATAAACATAAGACTTATTATATTGTAAACTAGCTGTTGCCCGCAGCTTCGCTCGCGCGTGGTCTTTATCTATACTAATATTATAAATAAGTAAAAATAGATTTTTTGTATGTTTGTTTGTAGCGAATAAACTAAAAAACTGCTGTACTGTTTTTAAAAACCTTTTTTACCTACAGAAAGATACGTTATCAGCGAGTAATTAGCTGCCCGTCCCGACTTCGTACGGGTAAAATAAGGATTTTATCTCGTACATTTTTTAATCAATAAGATATAAACATTTACCAATCGATTTATTCGCCCATCCAGTATAGTGTATGTGTGTTCAGTATAGGGCATATAATAATCCTACTTCTTACTAATATAGGGTTTTCCATTAAGGGCGCTTGATCGTGCAGAACTTCCATCGTAGCGTGTGCTGTGTGGCACGTAGCGCCGTCCTGTTGAAACCACATGTTGTCCAGATCCATATTCTCGATTTCAGGCCAAAAGAAGTTGGTTATCATCGACCGGTATCGCTCACCATTGACGGTGACGGCCACACCATTATCGTTTTCGAAAAAATACGGACCAATCACGCCTCCGGCCCAAAATCCGCACCAAACAGTCACTTTCTGCGGGTGCATTGCCACTTGGTGAACCTCGTGTGGATTGGTCTCGTCCCAAATACGGCAATTTTGCTTGTTGACATAGCCATTCATCCAAAAATGCGCCTCGTCGCTGAAGATGATTTTTTTGCCAAAATCGGCGTCAACTTTCAACTGCTCTAATGCCCAGTCAGCGAACACACGGCGCTGTCTATGGTCATTAACCTTGAGCTCTTGGGTCAGCTGGATCTTGTACGTGTGCAGGCTCAAGTCACAACGCAAAATCCGCCAAGTTGTCGTCTGCGAAAGGCCGAGTTCCTGTGCGCGACGCGGAATTGACTGCCGCGGGTTTTCGAGGACACTGTCGCGCACAGCGGCGATATTCTCGGCAGATCTCGCGTTACGTTGACGCACGGGAACCGGCTGATTGTTAACTGACCCGGTTGACTCGAATTTGTCCACCAATCGACGGATAGTCGACTCGGCAGGACGATCATCGCGACCGTAAAACGGGCGAAGTGCGCGGAACGTTGCTCGAACTGAAGACCCATTTTCATAAAACAATTTTATGATTTGCACGTGCTGCTCGACACTGTAACCTGCCATGGTGGTTTGGGAGGACGGAATGAATATAACACACTGCATTTGACAGCTGTCACTCAAACAACATGGCCGCAATCAGCTGTCAAAGTTCAAGCGTCCCTATTGGAAAACCCCATATAATAAACTCGAAAGTTTGTATGGATGTATGGACGTTTGTTACTCTTTCACGCATAAACTACTGAATGGATTTTAATGAAACTTTACAATAATATAAGCTTAGGGAATACCAATTAAGTGGTACATATGGCAATAATGGAATATGTTTTTTTTATCCAAACACCACCAACATAGTGAAGTTCGTATATTTCTCCCTAAGAGATATTGATATATGATATTGCGTATTTTGAATTTCATTATTTGCACCCAACTCTTCCAAACAAAAATAAAAGTTTCTAAAAACTATGAAATTCATGTTTATTAATTCAATCAAAAAACTCAAATAGTATGTATATTCCTATTTTTTAAAATTTTTATACTAATGCTTTTACCCCGTTTCTCCCGTTTGGAGTTAAATTTCTAAAAACGACGAAATACGTATGCATAGCTTTAATACTAAATATCATTCTTCTTACACCAAAAGTGACGGAATCCCCATACAAACTTTCAACCCCTTTTTTACCCTCTCAGATTTAGATTTTCAAAAACGCTGAAATACATTTTTATTTATTTTTAAGCTTGTTCATTAAATTTCATGCTTCTAACTTTAAAAATGACTGGTTTCTAAACAATCATTCAACTCTTTAGGGGTAGAATTTCCAAAAATCCTACCTTAGTGGGTGTTATAAAATGTATCAACTGCCAAAATTTCAAGTTTCTAACCCCCGCAGTTTAGGCTCTGCGTTAATGAATCAGTTAGGAAGAGTAATATTATAGTATATTATGTGTATAGATATCAACAAAAATACGTATTTTTATAACTTTTGATAGACTCAACTAATTTTGATGAAATAAAGGCTAAACGGAATCTTGAAATAGTTCTTATAATAATTCGGTTTTTTCAATTTTTAGACGATTAAAAGATACAGACATGCAGACAGTAAAAAAATTAAAAAAATGATTGCTTTGGTTTTGGTAAATCATAAATAGCCATATAACCTTTAAAACAGGCAGTTATTTTGAAATAACAGACAGAAACTTCAATTTTATTTATATGTATGGATAATTTATTAATTAATTCGTTTTTGTTATAGATTTATGTTATTTTATGTGTACAATATAAAGTATAAAGGAAAAGTTTCTTCTGTCAGAGACTAAATAAAATCAGACTTAACCAAGGCTACTAATTTAATTAAACAAAAAAGGGAATTAAAACAAATGTTTTCCATTGAACTTGACACACATCTGAATAAGCTGCTTAAGCGGCCATTTTATGTAGAAAAAATACATATATAATATACAAACAAAAGCAGCTATATAACAATTTTAATTAAAGTTTCAAAAGCAGTTATTTGACCGCTCTGGTAGGTTAAGTGTTAAAAATGAGATGACACTTATAGCATATATATATATAAATATATACATACATTAGCTAAGTTTCCACCAACAATAATTACACAATCATTAAAATAATCAAAACATATATAAAATCAAACAGCTAAACCATCATAATCAGTAAAGGTGTAGTAAGATATATATTTTTTTATAATCAAATATAATTAATTACTTAATGAAAACACAAATTTAACAAAAACAAAATATAAATGAAATCACATAGCTTAAGCATTATTACATTGAGTAAGGCCAATAAAATGCAATAAATAAATGATATATATATTATTTATATATTTTTTAACCAAATACAATTAAAAGGCAAGCAAGAATATGACTACAGTACAAAATTTATAACAAACTTAAATATTGAATATTAAGATGGGTTGGTACATTCATTTTATATAAATTAATACATTATTATTTTTAACTTATTTATGTTATTTTTGCAGTGATTTTTTTTAAAATATATAATATCAATATCTGAGTACACTTAATTATATATTATATGCTCGCACAGATCTACTTCCTCCTATTCATGATTATGCTATCGCAAGCTTGATGTAGCCAAAGACCAATTGAATTAAGCTGAGAGATTACAAAATACTTTTATTTGGTTTATATTGGGATGAGGCAAATATAACCACGTTTCACAATTTTGTTCTCTTCTTAATTAGTTGTCTTCTCTATTCTGTACTGTGTGTTGTTTAACCCTTTTACTCCCCCTTCATCACTTGATATTCATTAGATGATGACGGTGATGACGACGTCTCAGTGCTTTTATTTATGTGCTCCGTATTTTGTTGTTCGATCACTACTATTTTAGCTATCTCTATAGCTTTCTTTAGTGACAGATCAGACCGTTGTAATAATCTTTGATGTTTGGCGAGCTACTCTAACACATATTCGCTGTAAATTTATCACTGACCAATGACTATTAATTCAACGAAATCGCATTTTAAACTGTAATTTTCTAGACTCGTAATAAAGTTGGTTATATTTTCGTGTTTGCTTTGTTTTCTCATAAAAAATACATGTCAGGCCATAGTTAAATTTTTCCTCGGTTCGAAATACTTGTTACATTTATTAATGAGGTCTTCTAAAGTAATTTCTGTTATTTTAATGTTGAACAAAATTGCTATTTTTTTCTTTTTTCACTTCTTATATATATCCAGAGGCTAATAAATATAGTTCAAAATATGGTTGCCATTTTTTCCGCGTTAAATTGTTATTTATTTCGTTGTTTAGAAAAACCTTCGGTAGGTAAAATGTTTGAATTTTTATCTGCCGTTTTAAAACTTTTGACAGGAAACACGAATTTACGAAAAAATTTTACCTATTTAAAGTTTTAAGAAGTGATATACCACGTTTATGTTTAAAGCAAGCACTTCTAAAACCATGTATTATTGTTATAGTTGTTTTTTAGGCTTTGTTTATACACCTATATACTATTTACGTATTAATTATTGTCACTGAGTTAACTGACTTGCTCACACGCAGTCTTAAAGCGTACTGTTATGAAAGATATAAGATAAGATCATAAAGATACACACAATATATATGCAATATTAGTTTTTATGGAAAAACAACACACGATGCTACTGAAAACACGAAATTGTTAACAAAACTTTTTGATTTTGACAACTAACAGGTGCGCGTACTTTTCCTACAGATAATAATTTATTGATTTTTAGTAGTGATACTAAACTTTTAATAAATAAATAAAGAGATTAAAAATTATAGGATAAATCATAAGCAAAAGTGTATATTACATGTAATATTTAATCTCTTTTCAGTTTGACCATAACCATTTTTTAATAAATGTTCTACGCGTATCTTTAAATTGACATAACTTAATTATTTATGAACCGATTGAAATAAAACAAACACTAAATGTTAAGTGAAGTTAGCCACAATACATTAGTGAAAACCGCACTCAAATCCGTTAAGCCGTTTTTAAGATTAGCGTGCACAAACGCACAGACAAACAGACAAACAGACAAACAGACAAAAAATTTATTAATCATTGTTTTGGGTTCTATTGTGTTTATAAAGACCCCCGATAAAAGTTTTACTCATTTATCTTCCATGTACAGACATCGACCAGTTACAGATTTATTATATGTATAGATTTAAAAATAATATAATTTTAAAACGTAGTTTTTGTTGGTTTCTCCTTACTGGCCCTAAGTCCAGTACGGGTACGGGCCTCGAGGTCTCCCTCTCTACCCGGGCATCTTCTCTCCGGCAACCTTAACTGCCGGGTCATTTATTTCTGACCTGATTAAAGGTCAAGGCCTATTTGGCCTGGTGGTGGTCTTCTTAAGAAGATGTTTTGTGTGGTCTGGTCCAGGTATGTCCATTCCGGTGGTTGTCGTCGTCCTATCCCGTGTCCTCCAAATCGTCGTCGTCGTCGGTGCCCGCGCCGGAACAGGAGGTCGGTGACAGTAGGAGCTCCCGAGGTAGAGGACGCCCCTCAGGTGGTCGAGCATGCAGTGGTGCAATGCCGTGGAGGTGCACGCACGCGCTGCTGTCCGCTCTGGCGAACAGTTTGCGTGCGAGGTGGCGGACGAACTCCTCCACGGCGGGCGTCCTGGTGTCTCGGTGTATAACGTCATTCTTGACGTACCTCGGGGCTCTCACTATCAGTCGCAGGCATCGATTCTGCTGGATCTGGATCCTCCGCTTCTGGTACGCTGAGCTGAGTGCGTACCAGGCGGGGGCCGCATACGTCAAGCGCGAGCGGACGTAGGCACCGTAGATCCTCAGTTTGGTCTTCAGTGGTAGGCGGGATGTGAAGAGGGTGTGCAGCTTAGACCGAGCAGCCGCGGCATGACTCACCACCTTGTTAACGGTGGGAATCATGCTCAGCCCTCGGTCCAAGTGACACCCCAAGTAACAAACTGAGGTCTGCCACTCCACGTCCTGGCCTCGGAGGGTGAGTTGACGCATCGGCGTTCTGGCACCGACAAGCAGAGCGGCCGTCTTACCGACATTGACGGCCATCCTCCACTTGTCTAGCCACTCCGGAAGCAGATCCAGCAGACGCTGCATCCTATTTGCAGCGACGATTTGGTGATAGGACGACGCGAAGAACGCACTGTCGTCCGCATAAAGGGCCAACAGCACGTCCTCTTCACCCTCACGCAGATGGTCGCGGAGGGTGGGAATGTCGTCCGTGTACACCGCGTATAGACGCGGTGACAGACAGCTACCCTGGGGTACTCCGGCTCGTATGGGACGCGGTTGGGAGTCCGTGCCCTCCACCGAGACGTAGAAGCTACGGCCTTCCAGAAATGACGCCACTACTCGCACATAGGTGAGGGGCGCCGAGGTGTTCAGTAGTTTAGCCAGGAGTCCGGCATGCCACACCCGATCGAAGGCCTTCTCCATGGCGAGAAAGACCCCGACGGTGGGATGCCCTTTGTTCTTCTCACTGGCTAAATGGCTAAGGACCCTCGCCAGCTGGAGCGTCGTAGAGTGGTTGCTACGAAAACCGAACTGCTCCTCGCGCAGGAGCAGGTGAGGCACAAGTCTTCGCAGCAGCAGACGCTCGAACAGCTTGGCGATGTGCGGGAGTAGCGTAATGGGCCGGTAGCTTTCCGGAAATCGGCGGTCTTTTCCGGGTTTGGGGAGGCAGATGACCTTCCCTCTCTTCCACGCCTCGGGGAAGTGACCGGTCCGGAGTATCCCGTTAAATGCACTCGTGAGCGCTTCGAGGCAATTTCTGGGTAGCTGCATCAACGCGGCGTTGGTGATTCCGTCGGGTCCTGGCGCCTTCCTCTTCGGTGACCGGAAGACGGCCGTCCGCAGCTCGGACAGGGAGATGAGCTCGTCTCCCTGGAGCGGCGGGACTCGGGCCGACAGGAACACCTCCACTTGTTGCTGGATCGCCGCGTGATGGCGGACGACATTAGGGTTAGTCATGTCCGGTGGGTTGGGGGTGAATTGACCCTCCAAATGTTCCGCCAGGATCTCTGCTCTGTCGCTGGCGGAATATCTTCTGTTACCCGCTCGATCTAGGAGCGGGTAAACAGGTGAGTCTTGTCCTGTGAGTTGCTTGCATAGGCGGTACAGTGTCGTGTCTTGCTCGGCTGCTCGATCGATGATGGCCTCCCAGCGGTCATCCTCGAGAGCAACGAGCGCACACGACACCTCCTCTGCAAGCTTGTTGAGGTCACGCTTCACCCTTGGGCAGCGCGTTCGTGCCCAGAGTCGACGAAGCTCGCGCTTCCTCCGAAGTTTTGCTCGGAGCGAGCTCGGCAGCTGGTCCCGACGTCCGCTTGGTGTTACGCCTACAGTTGAGGCCGCTTCTTTGGCTTTCTGTATCGCCTCAGAAATCCTGGAAGCAGATTCCTCGACGTCAGCGGCCGTAGCGATCGGGACCGTGAGCTCAAGCCCCGAGAGTTCTTGATGGAAGTGCCTCCAGTCGACCCGCGATCTTGGGGGACGAAGCACTCTGAACTCGTGCTGAAGAGTGAGCGTGACCAGTATGGGCAAGTGTTGAGTGTTGAGGTCGTAATTGACCTCAACATCGATGGGGCAGTCCAGTCCGTGATGCAGCACGATGTCCAACACATCCGGATGGTGCTCAGGGTTGGTCGGAATGTGGGTCGGCGCTCCTGGACCCAAAACGCCGTAGCCCTGAGTCTCGCTGTCCTCGAGCAGATGCCTGCCCACCAGGGTGATGACGCGTGAGCCCCAAGCATGGTGCTTCGCGTTCAAGTCACCCACAATTAGAGTGGGCAGCTGCGAGTTGAACAGCGTTCGGACATCGGTGCTGCAGAATGTCGTTCCGGGTGGCTTGTAGGCGGCATACAGAAGGAGCTCCATCTCACCAGCATGCACACGCACCCCCTGCGTACGCAGGCTCACAAAGGGGGCGTGTGCAAGTTCCTCGTGCACTATGTCTCTCCTCACCAGGGCTGCTGTTTTTTTTTTTTTTTATACAAAACGTAGTTGTTATGAGTAAAACATGTTTATTACTGCTTGTCAATAGATGGCGTTGATTCGTTTTTTGAAATTCCTGAATCGAGCACGATTTGACAGGCCCTCTGTTTTAACAGGCCAAATCGCTTACAATCTGCACCATCTTATCAACCATTATTCTTTTATTAAATAAGAAACTTGTATGTAAAAAAAATCAAAATTACATTTTAAAGATTTAGTGTTGGATGGCGTATTCGCGATGTAAGGAATGGTCAATATTTCTTGCGTCGCCAATGTCTATGTGGATCGTGACCATACTGCCATACCATAAAAAAATTATATTACAAGAGGCACCGTTATCTCTAGGAATTAGCTTAGTGAAGTTATCGATATATCTGTCTCTGTCCATCTATCTATCAAATGTCAAAATATTATATGTATAGAATATTTTGCCTAAATAATTGTTATTTAACTTAAATTTCCTCAGGTTTACAGCACCAACATATGCCGTCAAGACTGCAGAGCTCGCCTGGCGTTGAGACTGTGTGGCTGCCAGCCCTTCTATTACTTCTACGATGGTAAAATAATAATAATAATAATATCCTGGGACATCATTCACACACGGCCATCTGATCCCAAACTAAGCAGGGCTTGTACTATGGAAACCAGACTACTGATATACTACATATACTACTTTTCTTGTGTAAATACATACTTATATAGATAACCACCCAGAGTCAGGACAAACAGACATGTTCATGCATACAAATGTCTGTCCTGGGTGGGAATCGAACCCACGACCTGCGGCGCGAAAGGCAGGCATCTACCAACCACGCCAACCGGCTCATCGATAAAATACACCACGAATACGAGTTGATACAATCTACATTCCCTTAATCTTGCCATAGATTTACCTAGGTGGTACCACTCATCAGATATTCTACCGTCAAACAACAATTATTATTGTTGCGTTCCGGTTTGAAGGATGAGTGAG
Organism: Nymphalis polychloros; assembly: GCA_905220585.2. Taxonomy (NCBI): domain Eukaryota; kingdom Metazoa; phylum Arthropoda; class Insecta; order Lepidoptera; family Nymphalidae; genus Nymphalis; species Nymphalis polychloros. The sequence goes on along the minus strand of HG992268.1, from coordinate 5,114,499 downwards.
CCAGTGTAATTACAGGCACAAGTGACATAACATTTTAGTTCCCAAGGTTGGTGGTGCAATGGCGTTATAAGGAAGGGTTAATACTTCTTACATCGCCAATATCTATTAGGTGGTGACCACTGATCAGGTGGCTCATTTGCCGTGTACTATAACGTAAAAAATGGAATCATCTAGAAGTGAAATCTCGATCATTAATTAACTTTTTATTTCTTAAATTGTGATTTTTATAAGTGATGGTATTTCAAAAGACGGTCCACCCTGTACTCCCGCGGGTATGTGGTGTCTGGCTAAACACTCTCATCGCCTAGCTACCTTCGACAGCGTCAAATGTATCTGCAGCCAGCAGTGCCTGGACTCCGTGTTCAGGGAGGTCTTTAAGGAGGAACAGGTTTGGTCAGTTATTTGCCAACATTTACATTATAAGGAATATGACAAAAATATGAAAATTATAGAAATGTATCTATAATCTCATCTCGATATCTTTAACAATATAGTATTGACAGTCCGCCAAGGTGAATGTCTGTTAGCTCAGTGACAATTAATAAATAATTTGTGTCTATAATTCATCTCGTGATTGGCGGTGAAGGAAAACATTATGAGGAAAAATGCATGAGTATAAGTTCACTGAAATTCTGCCGCACGTGTATTCCACCAACCCGCATTGCAGACCCCCACTAGAGGATAAGGTCCAAACCTTCTCCACAAAAAAGGGGAGGAGGCCATAGCCCAGCTGTGGTATATTTACAGGCTGTTACTTACTTAAAGGATGGGCTTCTAACTCAAACAATTTAAGAATTATAGTATACTAGCTGTGCAACGCGGCTTCACCCGCGTATAATTAATAAAAATATAATAAATTATTTTATTACTATAATAACACACACGCGCACACACACACACACGCATATACATATGGCTACTGGTAAAGAAATACGTAATTAACGTTTTGAAATTAATTTTCATAAGATACCGTAGGGTTTACCGATCTTATATATGTCTAACATTTGCGCCATCACATGCTCTTTGTGTGTACCAATTTTCATCGATATTGGTCAAGTCGTTCTGGAGCTATAAGAAGACATACAGACAGACAGACAGACAGACAGACAAAAATGAAAAAAATAGTATAATGTGAATCACTGCATCATAAAACGATTATTTATCACAAAACTAGGTGAAAAAAAAATGTACAGACAGAACCAATAGATTTATATAGTAGTATAGATATGGTTAAAAATTCGTTTTCGATCGAGGCATCAAAACTTGTTCAACGGGCCAAGTCTCAGAGCGATTTGACAAAATGGCGTTTGAAGAGAGAGCAAGGATAAGCTTCGACATAATCGAATGCGCCAGTCTAGTTGCTCGATTGACCGTCGGTCACTGTGTAGGGACAGGGGCCCGTTCCAGTCGCGCGGCGCGGCGCGGCTGAAGGTGCGGCCGCCGCGCGCGAGGTACTCGCGACACATCGTGTTCCACCTGCAGGACCTCATTGGTATTACTGACAATTTTTTTTTTTATTGCATAAGTAGGCGGACGAGCTTTGGGCAACCAGATGGTAAGTGGTCACCGACGCCCATAGACATTGGCATTACAAGAGATGTTAACCATCGCTTACATCGCCAATGCGCCACCAACTTTCGGAACTAAAATGTTATGTCCTTTATGCTTGTAATTACACTCACTCACCTTTCAAACCATAACACAACAATACCAAATACTACTCTTTTGCGGTAGAATATCTGATTAGTGGGTGGTACCTACCCAAACAAGCTTGCACAAAGCTCTACCACCAAGTAAATATAGGACCGACAAAATTATATACTACTTAGGTTATATCCATGTGTGGTGTGAAATTTAATTTTTCAACACGGTTTTACACGGTAACTGAGACTTCGAACGTCACAGTAAGCGTAAGATTTCAAACGTCAAATGACGTCAGCGTAAGATTTTTATTAAGTGCGTTGATGTGTCTCGTACCTTGGCATTCACACCATTTTCATCAATATAATAGTGTCATTCGGTGGTGCCGCTGGCCTGTTTCTCGGAGCCAGTTTCATCAGCTTCGTGGAGATAGCTTACTTCATACTGGAAGGTGTTCTACGATATAGACGTGACGACACCGACGTGCTGGTAAGAAGGTCTTACATTAAACCTGACATTGTAAAATCAGGAGTCAAAACTGCTTGTGTTCTATCGATTGGTGAATGACGAACCGCTTGCGCAACCATAATTAAAAAAAAACGAGTGGTGGCAAGAATGCTAGTCGCTAGCTAGTTGCTAGTAGTTACAATTCCAATCCTTTGGACAAAAATGAAGTTTTCCTGTCACCAGTGGAGTAATGAAGAGACGAGGGTCTTGCACATCACTTCTAAGTGCTTTACATAGCCAATGAATCACCTTATGACCTTAGCAACTAAGATTATCTATGTTATGTCTCTTGTGCCTGTACTTACTCTGCCTCAATTGCTATTTGGCGGTAGGTATATGTTGAGAAGGTGGTACCCAGGCTTGCACAAAGCCCTACTTAGAAGATAAAAATCTCTATTGCTTTTTTTTACTTTCTTGTTATAATTTTGAAACGAAATAAACCTAATTTATTTATATTTTAACAGGTGAAGAAAGGAAGCCTGCCTTACGAAAATCGTATCAAAGAACTTGATATTATAATAAAGGAAAACTAAAAGAAAATCTGGAGGCCTCGCCACGACGAGACGATGGAAGCACAGGGCACTTTCGACCTTTTCTCGAAGCGTTACGTTATATTTTTGCACCCTCATGGAATTGGTCTGGACAGTGCTAGAAAGCCCAAATTCTCAGAATATGATGTCAATGCGGTACTTATTAAACATGTCAAGTATCAAATACTTTGTCACTCATGATCATCTGACTGATGATCATCAAAACCGTTAGTGTACTTTCTGAAGTCATAGAAAGCTGACTTTTTTATTGTGAAATAATGTATTAAATCAAACACTAAGCCGTGAGTCGTAATCTTTTATGTGTACATTTGTGTATGTATGTTTATATATGTTTACCTATGTATTTGTTATGAATATGTCAAAACAATAAAAAGTACTAAAAGTTTGCGCACACACTTGTGCACTATAATATCTCCTGTGTAGTTGGCTTATCTCTCTTGAGATTGGTCGCCCTGACCGAAATCGGTCTGGAGGAAATTATTATTATAAATGTCAAAGTGAGTTTGTTTGTCACGCATCAGGAATAAAGAAAATGACAAAAGGTACCTAAGAGTACCTAAGCGCCCGCCATCACGCGCGGGCTAGTAGCTGATACTCTATAAATATGTAAATACGCGATTGAAAATAGTGTTTGAATCGTAGTAAAGTATCGATTCCGTGCTGTCGTAATTAAATGGATCGCGTGACGATAAATGATGGTCATTGCGAATGTAGGTCGTATTGAAATTAGCCTTCATAGTGTTGTAGTAGGTATCGTTTATTTAGATAGACATATTAAAAAAACGCTGTGTTTGAGTTGAACTTAAGTTAATTATTTTTTTTTTTTTACAATCATCATATTATTGCAGAAACAAAATGTAAACAATAATAAAATAAAAATGTTTTTTTTGTTAAAATAAAAAATCTGTCGTATTGCTTAAAGAATTTAATTCGTCAATTGCTTTTACGAAAATTAAATTAAATAATTCGAAAATATTTATTCTCTCGTGAAATTATTGCACGTTTATAATTCTCGAGCCCTCCTGTCAAAAGACTTCTATCAACAGAGTTATTTTATTCATAAAGGTTCTTGCAGAACTGCAGAATTTGGTTTTCTCCAAGATCCAATTGTTTCAACTGCAAAGAGACAAATTTGTAAGATAGAATAAGAGACACATATTTTCTTAGGTTATTAAGAACGCACAACACAGGCTTTTAAAATCATTTTAAGTATCTTTGAATATTCTTAATATTACTTATGGGTTTTATAATGCTGTTAGTATATATTACATATATACATATAAAAAACTTGGTATATATTGATACGGTGGAGAAAACTGTGTATCCCTTTCAAGCATATTAATTAGCCGTTATTAATGGTATATAAATTTTTTTTAGAGTTAAATTGAATTTCAACCACAAGTATCAAATTAAACATCATAATACAAATAGTAGTGGACAACGCCATCTCTGTTTATTTTTATGAACTTTTAAGCTTCTATTAGGATTCAAGAATTTATTTATTTATTAAATATGGCACACAAAACAGGTTGGCACAGTTAACAGATAAGATAAAAGTATGTCCTGTGCATGTGTACTCATAGCAGTCACAGTACACAAAAAGAAGCATAATATTATACCATTAGGGCCATCTAACTTATTTTATATGCACTATTACAGAGAAAAACTATCTTTGATTTCGACAAAGTACTCGTTAGTGTGGACAGGTGGCGCCACAAGGTGCTACCTTTATAAGTTAAATAAAATACCTTTATAATTTAAATACCCCAGTGGTTAGAACGTGTCAATCTTAACAGTTGATAGCGGATTCAAACCCGGATAAACACACTAATCACTAATTTTTTAATGTGTTTATAATAATTAAAATATATTTAAAAACTTGTTTTATGTAAAGTTTCATTTTATTTGCAATAACTTACGGTAAACATTTACAATAGCGGCTTTTGCCATAAATTACTCCAAATTTTATGACATGTTTTTTATCAATAATAAATGATATGTCATGTCAATATTGAGGAGGGGAAGACTTCGAACACGATTTTTTTTTTAATATTTACCTAAATTACGGTTGAATTTCGAAGACTTGTAAAATTTAATACCACATTAATGCCTGTTATGAGAAACACCATCTGTGTTTATTTTATATGCACTACTATAGATAATACTCTTTTTAGTAAATGATTTCATAAAATTACCTGTACTTGCACATAGATGGCGTTACAAGACACTATTTTTTTCATAGTCATTTAAACTTTTCGTAATTGATAATTTACTTATCTTTTATCAAAAGTCGTAATGCCCCAGTGGTTTGAACGCTTGAATCTCAGTTTATGATTTTGTGTATTCAAACCAGGCAAACGCACAAGTTGAATTTTCATGTGGTTATTTTGTTATAATAATTATAAATCAATTCATCTCATGCTTAGTCGAATGGAATTGGAATGTGCCATCAAAATCATTTAGTACAGCTTGGTGGAAAAATCTCTAAGCCTTCACAAAAGAAGAAGAAGCCGTAATCTAATTGTGGGATTAGTGGATTTCAATAACAAACGAATTTGCCATACGAATTATAAATTTATTTGTCTTACAAAGCTTTACAATATGTAATAATGTTGTATAAAAATAGTTGCTTTTCTTTTATTATTGTCACAATAAATTTTACTAACTTATTATTTTTTAATAAGTCAAGTAAAATTACATTTTCGTTCCAATGTATTCAAAATAATTAACTCGTGGTTTTGTAAATTAAAAACTACACAACAACGCCATCTATTTTACATCCAATGGACTAACATTATAATTTGAATTATTTCATGGCAAATAAAACTAGATGGCGTTGTGTACCATATAATTTAATTATTTTAATATTGTTATTCCATATTGTTGCTGTTAATTGACATAAAATATAAGAGCCGTTGTTTACATAACATGTTTCTTTTTATGCTTAATGGCTAAGCACTGAACCGATTTTGATGAAATTTAGCCCGAACACGCGGGCAAAAATAGTGCGCGAGTTAAGATACGCTACACACTTATTTCGAGGATGTTACGCTACGCAGATAGCTTTGCAAATTAGTCTTTAGTTAATATTTTTATCGATTCATCGCTTACCCTGTTTCGATTCGTCATATTGTCGTCATTATTTCATAATCCGATCGATATTATATACAAACATGCCTTTATATATCCACAATTACATATATGACGCATCACGTACAAGAACTTACGATAAATAAATTACATAAAGAGAAATTACATAATAATTTTAGCAGGAATGAATTATATTATTACTAATAATCATACATTTACAAATTTTTTATTTATAGATACGATACTAGAAATATATTATTATGTTATTTGATGACATAGAACAGTTATATTATATCATTAATTTTATCATTAAATGACAAAGCTTATATGCTAGATAAATCTCAAATGGGTTGCCTAGCTACACTGTTAATTAATATGAATTTTAATTCACTAATATTGATTTGTCGAGCGAATAATAGTACACAAGAAATTGGAAAGATATAGGTAGTCTACTATCTTTTCGTCGAAGAAAAAATTTAACGTGTTAATACCACATTATATGTATTAAGATAATCTACAAGTTTTATTTAGAACATCTTTTTAATCTATTCCAGAAAAAAGAAAACTAAAAAAATAACAAAAATACCGATCACTCAATATTCACTTACGCGTTGTAAAGCGTAAAAAAGCAACAAAAATGTATATGAGCACAATTTTGGTGATAAAGCAAGGTTAAACTTTTTTTCAAGATGGCGACGACCGCTCAAAATAAATCTTGGTCGATTTGAAGTTACCTTTTCTGAGCCCCTCAACAACATACCCAAAAAGCTTTCTCGGTTCACTTGCATTTTTAAATATATATAATGACTGGACCAAAATGAATTGAGATCATTATTGTGAGCGATTTTTTTTCTTAAGCGAAAGTTAGGCATCAGTAGGTATTTGTCAAGATTTACAATTTTTGTGCACATGTCATTAAATTCTGAACAAAATTTGCTCAAAGGACATTGTTTGCCGATATTTATACGAGAGGCGGAGTTTCCTAGGTAGTCTGAAAGGCAATGAGATTGTCATACTCGACAAGTCGACATTAACTTATTTGATTACCCCATTCAAAATTTAATACAAAATATTAAATCGTGCATTTGCAGATGTCACACTGTGTTTCCATTTGAAAGGATTCCAATCGCGTGTTATAGAATACTCTTATTTTGATTTGTTATTTGATTTAATCTGTGGTATGGATGTCTAATTGTAAAAAACCTATATATAATCTGTATTTTTTTTCCTAATATTATTATTTACTGTAGTTACATTTTTATTTTTTTTAATGTGTGCTTTTGTTTAGCTCTCTTAATGTTTTGTCTGTAATTGGACACTATTGGTTTATGTATGTGTTATGTTCATTAATTTAATTAAATGCCGAAATAAATTTTTGTTGCTAGAAAACCCAATTCAAAATCTATCTTGTGTAAGATATTAATATATTATTGGTACGGAGGCAAGCACTACTGATATTCGATAAAATTCTCTGCGTCTAGTTTCAGACGTTAGCATCATGATATCATTTTTAATTTCATCGGATTATCATAATATCATTCTAAGTTAACTTCTAAGTTACATCATAATTTCAAAAACAGTTTTAGTCATTAATTCCACATTTTGAATTCATTCAATACACTAGTTTTATAAGAGGCCTTAGCAATTAATAATTACCAAATCAAGGTTTTAATTTAAATATTAATTTAATTTTAATTGAAGCTACAACTCAATAGAGAAAATAACGTAAAGATATAAAAGGCACGGACAACATGTCTGAGATTTAGTTTTATAATTATTTAAAATAGGCAGGCAGTCTGGCAAATTACTTAATGGTAAATACTCACCCACGCCCATTAGTCATTGACGTTAGCAATTTTAGGAACAAGTATTTACGTCCCTTTGATCACTGACTCAATTTACCTTAAAACCACAACGCTGATTAGCAAAACTTAGCGGTAGGGAAAGCTGACAATGACGTCATTTGTTTAGAGGTCAGGACAACGAATTATGTAACAGAGTATTTAAACCTTTGGGGTGCTGTCATATTTTTTGTTTATAAAATGAATTTATGAACTCCCTATTCGACGCTAGATGTCGCTAGCTGTTGACGAATAAAACATTAATTTGGAATCTTTATTTACAGCACTTAGTTAGTGGCTTAGTATTATAATACAATATGTATAAATAAAGATATAATAATCAAGAACTGTTTGTAGTGTATAATACTGCAGATATATTAGTAAAACGCATGGAATATGTAAATCTATGGTTTGTTTATATCAACTCCTTCGATTGGAATATATGTAAGTTACTCTATTCCACCATAACTTTTAAACTCTTGAAAAGATGTGTACAGTATCGTTAAATCCTTACATCATCCCGAGTGACACGGGCTTTATTTTTTTAACTTTATTTAATGAGCAGGACATATCTACTAGCGCACTTACTACTACTTGGTGATTTTGAAAAAGCAAGCAAAGCAAAATCGATACTCGCCGCATATATGCAATATAATAATCATAAGATCTGAAATATATACATTTAGAATATATATAAGGTCCTCCAGACCGATTTCGGCCACGGCGGCCAATCTCAAGAGAGATTAACCAACTGCGCAGGAGATATTATAGTGCACAAGTGTGTGCGCAAACACAGGTGCACTCTCTTTTCCTTAGCTCTCATAATCCGATGGGACGGCAATCCGACACGACCGGAAAGAGTTCGGGCGCAGGACCAACGGCTTAACGTGCTTTCCGAGGCACGGGAGTGTACACACTTCCAACTTCCAGACTCCGGGCTGCTACTGAGAATTTTCTGACAGAAAAACCCAATAACTATTTATTGGCCCGACCTGGGAATTGAACCCAGGACCACCGGGTCTGCGGCTTTATATCTAGCCACTAGACCAACGAGGTAGAATATATATACAACTTATTCAAAACACCCACAGGTATCTTTCGACTTTGTGTTCTGAGAAATGTTTTAAGACCTTTTTTACTTGGAAATGCTCAACTAAATAAGTTGCTTTTAAGTTTACCGAGAATATGAATAATTATTTAATGAAAAAAATTAACCTTTCTTATTATTCATTAGCTATTCTGTAGTTGGAAATGATCGAAATGGCTTCGTAGTAACTATTTCGATCGAGATCATTTTTTTAAAATTATTATTCCAATTCAAAATACTTTATTCAATATTGAAGTATTACACTTTCTTATTGATTGTCAAATTAGAAACTACCACCGGTTCGGAAAAGAAATTCCCAGCCCTGAGAAGAACTGGCGAAAAAACCTCAGCGGGTTGATGTTTTTATCTTTTTATTTTGTGTATCATATGTTATTTTTCTGTATCCATAAATTCATTAATTGTATAATAAACCCTTAGCACACAAGCGTTCCTTTACATTTTTTTTAAATTTAGCAACTGAGGCATTTTGAACGCTTTCTGGGATCCTGTTGTAAGTAGAACCGTATACATTGACCCACAAAAGAATTACTGACTCTATGCAGTCGAGTGCCGGCTTAGAATTGCACTCCCCCTATCTTATCCCGTGGGTGTCGTAAGAGGCGACTAAGGGATGGGGAAAAAGGGGGGATGGGCAGCAGCATCCCCCCCGTAAACAACTTATCCCCCTACTGCGCTCGCCAACACGCCTGCCCAGCGCGGCGAGTATGGGCAAATCCTCCTATATGGTAGATGCGCAAAAAAAAAGGCCCCCAGTTACCGGCAAGCCCGCTAGGCCCGACCACGGTAGCGGTCGCGGTATCGGCAGGGCAGGGGGTGCAAAGAATCACCGGTTCATGGCAGGCTACCATAAAAGACGACTACATATGGCAACGTACAATGGACGCTCGATTAGGCTGGACCATCACCTCGCCGAATTAGAAGTAGAGTTAAGTCATATAAACTGGCATATACTGGGGTTATCTGAAGTCCGAAGACAGGGGGAGGACACGATAACTCTAGAGTCCGGTAACTTACTCTACTTCCGCGAAGGTGATAGCCTCTCCCAGGGTGGTGTCGGTTTTCTAGTCAAAAAGGATCTCATTAGCAACATTGTAGAAATCAGTAGTGTGTCGAACCGGGTAGCGTACCTTGTCCTTAAACTTTCCGACAGGTATTCCCTGAAGGTCGTACAGGTATATGCGCCAACTTCGGCATACTCTGATGATGTGGTAGAAGCGATGTACGAAGACATCGCAAAGGCTCTCAACAACACCTCGAAGGCCCACTACAATGTTGTTATGGGAGACTTTAATGCTAAAGTGGGAGTACAAGATGGCGGTGAATCGAAAGTCGGACCTTACGGCTTGGGCTGCAGAAATCACAGGGGGCAAATGCTAGTAAACTTTCTCGAAGCGCAGGGGCTCTTTTTGATGAATTCTTACTTTCAAAAGAAGCCCCAGAGGAGGTGGACCTGGCGAAGCCCCGATAACGTGACGAGGAACGAGATAGACTTTATCATTTCGAATAAAAGGCACATATTTAGAGATGTCTCAGTGATCAACAGGTTCAATACCGGTAGTGATCACCGCTTGGTTCGAGGCACTCTAGATATCGACTTCAAAGCCGAAAGATCGCGAATGATGAGGTCTACTCTCCGACCTAGCATGCTCCAAGCTGCTCAAGGCTCCGAAAAGTTCCAAATGGAGCTTCAAAATCAATTCACCGCGTTGGAAACCGTAAGCAGTATCGATGAGAGAACCGACACGCTGGTCAAAATACTGCAAAATACATCCCGCAAGTGTTTTCCGCCACAGAAAAGAGACAGCGCACCAAAACTCTCTGCTGAGACACTCGAGCTCATGAGGAAACGACGAGAACTACCATCGTTTTTGTCAGATAAGGCCTTAAACCGAACAATAAGAACGCTGACGCGACGCGATCTCCGGTGCTCCAATACCCGTGCCATCAAGGCTGCGATTGAGCAAAATCGGGGATCGAAAGTGTTCGCTCGCAAGTTTGGGAGGCCGCGTCTGACAAAACTTAAAACCGAATATGGTGGGGTCGTTACCTCTAGGCCTGAGATCGTCGGAGAGGTAGAGAGGTTCTATGGGCAGTTGTTCTCTTCAAGATCGGATAAACCTGTGGGAATCAGTATTGATGACCAGCGCGCCCCTCTTACGCGCCATTACTCCGAGGAGCTCCCGGTCGTTGACCAAGGCGAGATTAGGGCGGCTCTAGAACAGCTTAAAAACAATAAAGCTCCGGGAGATGACGGAATCACAACAGAGCTGCTTAAGGCAGGCGGGACTCCGGTCCTGAAAGAGCTAGCAAGCCTCTTTAATTCCGTCATCCAACATGGCAAGACCCCGGAAACGTGGAGCGGGAGTGAGGTAGTACTGTTTTTCAAGAAAGGTGATAAAACCCTCTTGAAAAACTACAGACCAATCTCCCTCCTGAGTCACGTGTATAAGCTGTTCTCGAGAGTCGTCACGAACCGTCTCGCCAGACGACTTGATGAGTTCCAGCCCCCAGAGCAAGCCGGCTTTCGATCAGGCTATAGCACCGTGGACCACATCCTTACTGTTCGGCAGATTGTGCAGAAGACCGAAGAGTACAATCAGCCGCTGTGTATGGCTTTTGTGGACTACGAGAAAGCCTTTGACTCCATCGAAACCTGGGCTGTGCTCGACTCATTGCAGAGATGTCATATCGATTGGAGATATATCGAGGTACTGAGATGTCTGTACAACGCTGCTACAATGACTGTCCACATCCAGGACTGTAAGACGAAGGCGATCCAACTGCGCAGAGGGGTGAGACAGGGAGATGTAATATCTCCGAAACTGTTCACCAACGCGTTGGAAGACGTTTTCAAGACGCTGGATTGGACTGGATATGGAGTCAATGTAAACGGCGAGTACATCTCACACCTTCGATTTGCCGACGATATTGTCATCATAGCAGAGTCGCTGGAACAACTCACCGAAATGCTGCGTAGCCTAAGCGATTCTTCCCGGCGTGTCGGTCTCGGTATGAACTTGGATAAGACCAAGGTCATGTTCAATAAGCATGTCGTGCCGGGACCGATATACGTCGAAGGGAAACCTCTCGAAGTTGTTAGTGAATATACCTACCTAGGACAGGTTATACAAGTCGGTAGGAACAACTTCGAGAAGGAAGCCGATCGAAGAATTCGCTTGGGATGGGCAGCATTTGGCAACCTTCGTCAAGTCCTCACGTCGTCTATACCGCAATGTTTGAAGACGAAAGTCTTCAACCAATGCGTCTTACCTGCCATGACATACGGTGCCGAAACGTGGACACTAACTGCGGGACTAGTCCACAAATTCAAAGTCGCTCAGCGTGCTATGGAGCGAGCTATGCTCGGAGTATCTTTGAAGGATAAGATCAGAAATGAGATTATCCGGAAAAGAACCGGAGTCACCGACATAGCTGGCAAAATTAGCAGGCTGAAGTGGCAGTGGGCTGGTCACGTGTGTCGTAGGACCGATGGCCGTTGGAGCAGACGAGTCCTAGAGTGGAGACCGCGGATCGGCAAACGCAGCGTAGGGCGCCCTCCAGCCAGGTGGACCGATGACCTTAAGAAGGTGGCGGGTACCGACTGGATGCGGAAGGCAGAGGACCGGGAGCTTTGGCGCACCTTGGGAGAGGCCTATGTTCAGCAGTGGACTACGATTGGCTGTTGATTGATGCAGTCGAGTAACGGGAGTAATTAATTTGTGTTTGTTCCTTGTACCAATGTTATGAGTATCACATTTTCTCACAAAATCATTAATGTTTTTCCGTACATACATAACATTACATAATATGTATTGAGAAACGACAGTTAATATTTTAATTTCTTTAAATTTCTGTCTTAGGGATTCTTTAGCTCGTAGGTTAAAGATTGCCCTCTTTTACAGCACAAATATCGTATTGATAGCCTCACAGCATAATGCCGTAGGACATTATACTCTGAAAATAACAAAAATCGTAAAATACAAGGAATCGTATCAACATCGGTAAATAATCTTATTTTCTTAACCGCAAAAGCCGCTGAGCTTAGTCTACTCGCCAATCCGTCAATATGGGGGCCTCCCATATTGACGTATTGGAATGATGGATGCCTAATAATATCTAATAAAAATCTTAATTCACTTTTATACTCTACTTATTTGAATTTTGTATTGCTAGAAAAAAATCAAAGTTAAAAGTTTGATTATAGTATACCTCCTAAACGACAGTATATATATACAAACACGCAGTGGCGGGGCAAGACCAAAATTTTATGTGGGCGAGATACATTTTGCGAGGCCCTCTTTTTTTTAATCTCGCTCGAAAATCTCTTTTACGCGTTTGTTACGCGCTTTTTCACGATTCCACCGTATGGGAAATGCGGCAGACCTTTCTTTTTTTTTTGCATTGCGCTTCCTACACTTAATAATAATATCTTTGGATTCATGACGAGTCCATTTTTTCGTCACTTTTAAAGCTTTTAAGTAATACATAACATGTTTCCGAGGCGCGAGGCCCCCGGACCGCAAGGCCCCCGGACCGCGAGGCCGTGGGCGGTCGCCTACACCGCACACGCCTTACCCCGCCTTTGCGAACACGTTTCCTCCACCCACAAATAGAACTGCATTAAAAAATAAAATGATAGCCGGGAAAATAAAAAGTATACATAGTCTCAAATTCGTGTGTTATTAAAGTTTGAAATTAATTGTTTTTGTTTTTTTTTACATTTGCGATTTAAATTATTGTTACCCAAAACCACCAACTTTTGTAGACCACCGCGTGCAACCGCTATCAAAAAGTCCATTATTCTTATTGAAACGACGTTCGCCGTGTCAAACACAACTCCTTTCGGTGTTGTCCGCTCTAATAAACTAAACAGACTAATTTACCAACGATAAAAAATAACAAAATAAATTATAACACTCAAAATTAACTTTTTTTTTATAGTAGTGTTTTTTTAATGAATATTAAAAAATATATTAAAAAAAATTTATGTGTAGATTGTTTTTTTTTTTAGTTTTAATATATAATAATAAATACGTTAGAATTATTTATAACTGCTCTTTGTAAAATATATAAAAGTTGCATATAATTCATCAAAATTAACTGATTTTAATTATTTTTAACTATGTCGCGCGCTGTTATATACGAAGGAAACGGCTGTCTGCCAAGCCGGCGTTTATTGTTATCTGTATCGCATGGGACGGCGCTTCAGAGTAAGGCGTTCACTGGCCGTGCGAGCGAGAAGTGGGGGCCCGTGCGTCCCAGTATCCACAGCTCGGAGTAGAGAGTAACGTCCCATTGGGTTGCTGATATATTACATTAATTATATACTGTTATATACAAGTGGACGGCGCCTTGTGGGAGGGTTTAGCGATTGGTTCGTCCCAATAATGAGTTTCAGAGTCGATGGTTGTTATTTATTTATTTTATTGATATAAGAAACACCATCACCGTGTTCGCAAAATTAATTTAAAAAAATACGATAATAATGGGCTAGTAGTTTGATATAAGTATGTTTAACCAGTCGTGAATAGCTATAAATATAGCTTTTATAATAACAAAAGTGCATATTATCAATATTAAATGAAGTCTAAAATTAATTGCGAAAGTAGGTAGGTAGGGACGTTTCAGTATTCGGCCGTCAGTCAGTTAACTGAGCGATAATTAATGCGAAAATATAATATATTTGAATATACAAAGACCAAATACCAATAATAATAATATACATAAACCAGTACCTTAAGGTTTTAGTTGGAAGGTTTTTGTGCAAGTCAGTGCTTCCCACTAAACATATGTTCTAACGCTAAGCAGCAATAGTTTGAATTGTTGCGTTCCAGTTTGAAGGGTGAGAGAACCAATGTTATATACGCACAAGGGATATTACATCTTAGTTCCTAGAATTTATTTATTGACGTAAAACATGTAGTAGCGCGCTTCGAGGTTAAGTCAAATGTCATGATGTAGAGTGTGCAGTCAGTCGTAGACACTTTTTAAGTCGACGAAACGGGACAATTTATAGTTTAAAAATCAGTTTAATTTTCGTTTAAATTGTTCAGTGCACTTTGTTAGATTAGAACGGAATTCGGATTGTTGTCACTAGATGGCGTTAGTTTCATTCCAAAAAAACTAAGCATATGAACTCACATTATTACTCACCCGTGAAATGTGACTGAGGACTACTTAGGCTAACTAATAATGAAATTACATAGACAGTGGACATATGGAGAGCCTAGCTATTGAAAATGTATGCATACTCACGAAATTGCATTTTTGGATTGACTGTTTTCAAAAGATATACTTCTTAACATGCAGACATAAAACTGATTTTATAAATACCTCGAATTGGTTACACAAACAAGATGTTAAGGAGGTAGGACGGATGGATGAAAGAAGCTGTAAGTCACTTTTTGGAATAGGAAAAGATTTATATATTCATTTAATTATCGACCATTGGCTTAAAGGTTAATAATTAAGTTTGATTTTGAACTAACGGTTCGATACCGATCAGTCAAAGTTGGATCGGAATTGAATCGGGAACGTATCGTAATCGTTTTAGATTACTATAATTTCTCCCAGGTCATGTTTATATTCATATCAGGCATCAGCGAAGAATTATTATATAAGTTGCACAAAATGAGAATACCTTTTTCTGGCATTTTTTTTTTTAAATATTGAGTATGCCATCACATCCAGGAGCTTTGTCAGTCGAGTTTATAGCCAATAAAACCTCTTGCAGTTTCTAAACTGCTTCCCGTATATAATTATCATTCTTTGCTGGTAAGGACTTCGTCCTCAACATGCATCTTATTCTCCTTCCATATTTGTTCTACTTATATTTATATGCTACTGTCCTAACGGTCTGCCATGAATTGGTTTCGATTTACTTAACTGTGAAGACTTGATTGGGTTTTTTTTATGGTAAAGTGTTAATTATTTTGTGTATTTTATTACAGTTTGTCTTCCTTAAAATAAATAAAAAAAAAAAAGTTATTTTCTTTAGCCTTTGTTACTATATAGACCTACATACTATTAAAGTATCAATTGTCACTGAGCTACTGTCACTCACACGCAGCCTTGAAGCGAACTGTCAATACTTGAAAGATATCGAGATGAGATTATAGACAATTTTTAGTAAGTACTTTTTATATATAGTTTTGATATATTCCTAACACTCCGTACTCGTAATTGTTTCTTCGACGTATTCACGCTTTAAGACTCGGTGTAAATATTATCGCTTTCGCTTATCGCCTTATTATACAGGGTTATTTGTAACGACCCAGCAAACCTACGATTTCGGACATAATTCAATACATGACAAAAAAAAAGACAAGTTTTTGCCGTACTGTCGTGACATTTGTAGGTCTATATTTCATTCATAAGCGCGCAAGGACGACGCGATGCTCGCGCGCGCTTAATCTTTGCGATGCGCGTAGATTAATAAACGTTCAAGAGGGAAATTAAATTAATACTTATTTTTGTATGATAATAAAATCTAACAAATTATCAAAAGTCGTAGAACAAAAGTTGTTGCTTATGGTGTTAGCTATTTAGTCCTGCGAGGTTGCTGGGTCGTTACAAATAACCCTGTATATTCGCATAGTAACGCGCCATAAGGCCTGCCGCCGTAATATCAGATAATAGAAAGTCTTTCTTAGAACTACGATCGCAATAACAAATAACTGAAAAGCGACTGCAATACAGATGCGTATCGTGAGAAGTGTATTTACAGGTTTATTTTATATACATAATCAAAACTATTATATTATACACAGAGTATGTAAATGATTTTAATATATTTACATGTGATTTTCAAATGTATACGGATCGGGGCTGCCATTAAGAAATCCATAATTATTGTTCCATGAATTGAAAGTTAAAAATATATTGCAAATAGTGACATACGTTTTTAATTAATAAGAATACATAATAATATGACGATTTCGTTTGCACAATTGTAATGGGTTATGATGCTCTCTTATGACGTCATGCCCTCCACTCGCTATGTGCGTGGAGTGTACTAAATAACTTTATACTATATAGTATTATAAGAATAAGAAAAATATAATTGAATATGTCAGGATTGATTTTATATTTTTGTTTCATTACATTTATTTGCTATTTTAATCTTTGTTAAATGGTTTTAGATTTTAGTATTTAATCTGTATATTTCTTTTTTTATAGTGTTGTAAATACCTTAGTGATGTGATGCAAGTCAATGCAGTCTTTGTTAGCTAGGTCAGGTACTTTTGAATATATTGAAGGTTTTCTAACCGACCCATTTATGTATTAATGAGAAAACATTTCGATCAATACCATTTTACTTGGTGGAAAGGTTTTGATATTAGATAGGTACCACCCAATCATCGAATTAAATGCGATGCGTATTTTTGTGTTCCTGTTTAAAGGATTGGTGAATTAGTGTAAATTAGACAAAACGTGACATGATGTAATGTCATTTTTATTGTTTTTGCAAAAATTTTCAATGGTGTTTTCTATCCAAATATTCTTCAACCGGAATATAAATCGATTTCTGTTATATCAGGCAGTAAACGTGTAATCTGTTAGCCAGAGTGCATTGACATTCATCGTCCGCCATTACGTACGCACGGCGCATGCGCGGCCTTGACCGTTTCGATGTGATTTCAAATAAATATTTATGTATTGGCTTGATAAAAGTAAGTAAATTCTAAATCTTTTGTTGTTAAGATATTCACAACATGAAATACAATAATATTATAGGATATAGATAATAAACTCGCTGCATCTTCTAAGTTTTTTTTATATAAACTTAGTTTTTTTTTTCAATTATAAATTACAAAAAAAGTCTCCTTTATTAGTAAGAATCATAGATAGATAGGTATATTTAATTTAATATTGCGTCATATTTATTTAAATAACTAATGACGAGTGCAATTTATAAATGGAGAAAATTTGAAGTACGGTTAGCAAAATATTAAGTGTGTATATCTTATTATATAACGTTTAATTATTTCTCAGTGATTTAAGTGTCATAAACGAAACATATGAACGCGATTGAGTGGTAATTTTATTGTGAGACATAGATCTAATTTTGTCCACGCCAAGGTATAGTTTTGAGTAACATTCATTGTCAATGTCAACATATTATTCGAACGGAGCGAACGATTTATTTGGTCGCTTTAATTTAGAGTCGGTGATATCATCTAAAGATTCTAAAGTATTCATTCCAATGATACCTAACTAACATTGTTATCTGTTTTTTTTTTTAATAGCATACATTGGCGTACGAGCATATGGGCCACCTGATGGTAAGTGGTCACCAACGCCCATAGACATTGGCAGTGTAAGAAATGTTAACCATCGTTTACATTGCCAATGCGCCATCAACCTTGGGAACTAAGATGTTATGTCCCTTGTGCCTGTAATTACACTGGCTCACTCGCCCCTCAAACCGGAACACAACAGTACCAAGTACTGCTGTTTTGCGGTAGAATATCTGATGCGTGGGTGGTACCTACCCAGACGAGCTTGCACAAAGCTCTACCACCAAGTAAAATGAATGAAATGAAGTGAATGAACAATGATTTGGTGAAAATGACTTCGCAGGTAACCTATGGTGGTTATTATTCGACAATAAAAAATAGTTATTGTAAATGTACATTAAAAGTTAGACACATGCTATTCAAGTATTTTCTTTAGCCTTTTTTAAGACCTAAATTTTTCTAATACTTACATATGTATATCATAAGGCTTAGCCTGCGTCAGCTATATAAGCGTATGAAAGCGTTTTTGTCATAGTTCAGTCATTTCGTACAGAATACTTACAGGTTATTCCAGGACTATATGAGTCCAGCCAGTGAGGATTTGTTCTTTCTTACTAAAAAAAACTTTGTGGGGTAACAAGTGTGACTGGACTATTAGTGGTATCTCTTTCGTACGTGTTGAACCCAGGACCTCTATATACCATGACATGTATATCTAGGGACTAGCTAGACCAACGAAACAGACAAGTCTGGAATAAAGAGTAATATAAACAATTTCTTAAATGTGATATATCTACTTAGATCTAAAACGCTACACCGTTTTACACTGGTTCACTCACCATTATAACAGTAGCGCCGTTATATTATTGTAGTAGAAGTATTTATAAATTTACGCTAGCAAATCCAGCTACAGAGCTAAAAAAATGCGCTTTCGTTTACGTACGAGCACGTACATCGACCCGCTGCGAATGAATAGCGATTACGTCACGCGGTTACAAGTTCACTGTGCCAATGTTACGATAAACACATTCGACGAGCGTTTTTGTCGATATTCGATTGAACAAGTATTACTTTTTAATAAAAATTGACCTAGGCTCTATGCTAGCCATCTGTGGACATTTTTTTTTTTTTTTATCTTCTGTAGGTCTTCGTTTGATCGTTGTCTTCTGCATGATGACATGATGTAGCACGCTTGCAGAAACCTGTTTTCTCTGAAGACGACAACTTTGTATCAGGAAATACCTACACAGGCAAAGCATTCCACAGTTTTGCAGCGATGCACAGTTGCACAGTTTTCCACAGATGGCTAGCATAGAGCCTAGGTCAATTTTTATTAAAAAGTAATATTTGTTCAATCGAATAGCGACAAAAACGCTCGTCGAATGTGTTTATCGTATTATTGGCACAGTGAACTTGTAATCGCGTGACGTAATCGCTATTCATTCGCTACGGGTTGATGTACGTATTCGTACGAAAACGAAATGCGCATTTCTTTTAGTTCTTTGCGAGCGTAAATTTGTAATTCTACTTCTAGAATCCAACGGTGTTGTTGTTATAATGGTGAGTGAGTAACGTGTAACGTCTTAGACCTCACTGTATCATACTTTGAAAGGGTTTATAGTTCCGAAGTTGTCTATGGTCTATTAAATATTTGTTCATTTTATCACTGCACCACTGGCACAGTGTTGCATTACCTATTGTAACAAGCACGCTTATAGGGATCTCTAACAGAAAATCTTTCATGAATGAAGCTTGGCAAGATAACAGGTAAGTGCATATAAATTTAAAAAGGAGACATTAAATATTACATGAGAACAATTTTTAAGAAACACATATCTGTATGTATATATTGTCTGTCTAAACATATTCATGACTTCCTCGTTGGCCTTGTGGCTGAGACAACACAGTATATACCGTATATCTGGTGATTCATTTACTTTCTAATGTCAATTCGTCGTCACTACCACGTTTATAAGTGACGACGAGTTAATCAAACAACCGAATATGATTTTTAAAAAAAATCAATCGATCAAATCGATTCAAATCATATCGAAGTTTTAAACTGAAATGATAATGTTCAATCAGCTTAGTCCGTATTGAAGCCAAAACAAGAGTCAGTAGGCAAAAGCCAAAAAGTCGAAAATACATAATCAGTTTCAACCACAGTCCGTTTATACAAAGCCTGGAGGCCAATTCTACTAACAAATTGCCACTTTATCGCAATCGAATCGAAGCGTGATCGTTGCCGTTTATCCGTTTTCATATTCTTTAATTAAATTATCGACTATTGGCATAAAAGTTAATTTTCCCCCTGGTCGTAATAGAAAACTTGATAATTTCGAATAATCGTTACACATTATACGAAAGATCAGAGATTAATGTTTTAATCTTGTTTTAATTTCAGAACTATAAATTGAATTTTGCATAAAAGTAATCTATATTTTGAGATTTTTTGTAAACTTTTAAAAACTTTTTTTTTTCGTTATCTCACGTTACATGATAGTGACATCTTTACCGGATGTTTAGGCAACTCTCTATATTTTTTACAAATATTTCATAATGTTTATCATACATATACAAATTAATAAAAAATTGTAAATTGTTGTATTACAAATGATATATTAATCAAGTTTTGTTTGTAGTACATAACATAGCGGAGTTATCAGCAAACCACGTGAAGCATTTAAAATTACGATTTGTTTTTGTTGTATATAAATTATTGTTATTGGAATAGATAATAGATAAAATACACGTGATCCAGAAATTCGTTTAGAAACATTAAAATTTTAATGATTTTATTCATCTGACAATATACTTGGTGGTAGGGTTATGTACGAACTGCCAAAGAGTGACTGTATATTACTGTGTTCCGGTTTGAAGGGTGGGTGAGCCAGTGTAACAGACATAACATCTTAGTTCCCTTCTCTTCCCTAGCTACCCAAGCTTAGTTAATATTTCTTACAGCGCCTATGGGTCATAATTTACGATATTTGCCCGTCCGCCTATCAATTTAAAATAGCGTCAATCATAAGAAAATTAATTATTATGTATAAATATGTATTACACAATAATAATCATACCAGTTTATAGTATGCAATAATAATAGCTAATTCATTCATGACAAACGTAATACCTAAAAGCTCGACTCATTCATTAATTCGCCCGTCGAGCTGTCTATTAATAAAAATAACAGAACTATTCAAAGCGATAAGATTGTGGTTAATTTGCATATTTTTTTCGTTACAATTTAATTTATTTTTCAACACATATTGAATAGATTATAAGCAATATCTATACTAATATATAAAGCTGAAGAGTTTGTTTGTTCGATCCGGCTAATCTCAGGAACTACTGATTCGAATTTAAAAAATATTTTTGTGTTGTATAGTCCTTTTATCGAGGAAGGTTCTAGGCTGATTTTTATTCATTATATACGCGGGTGAAACCGCGGGCACGGCTAGTTAAATAAAAGGTTAAATACAACCATCTTGAAACATCGCACCAGGACTTACTTGGCGCAAAGGTTGTCCATTTCCGTACAGCGCGGAAACGCCTATGTTGCTTTGTCTCGAGGGAGAATCAAGAGGGACTTTTTTTAAATTGTTGATAAAAAAAAGAAAGAAAACGCTTCAAATGTGAATTTGATTATGTAACTATAATATTATAATTGTTACTTTTAATAAAATTTGTAATAGAAAACTGGTTGATAATATTTGATTTTGAATGATTGAATGATTTTTAAAATAAAAAAACATAATTATATAATTATTGGGTGAACTTCCGTTTAGTTCATAACTATCTTTGTGATTTTTGTTCTATGGATTTCGATGGGCAGTTAATGAATACGATATTCAAAATACGCGTAAAATTTATTATTATAACCATCAAGATTGAAGACTTGAACAACTCATTTAGACAATCAATTGTTTGCGTCGAAATATGTAATATGTTTTACAAATACTTATTAATTATTTTTAAATGAGACGATAATTATGCATAAAACGAAAAGGGCACTCAGGAAAGCGTAGTCAACAAAGATCAATCGGCGCCATTTTAATCGAATGATGCAATGCAACTTAACGCTCTACTTTTATAATATACTAGCTGTGCCCCGCGGCTTCACCTGCGTATAATTAATAAAAATATAATAAATTATTTTATTACTATAATAACACACACACACGCACGCACGCACACACACACACACACACACATATATGGCTACTGGTAAAGAAATACGTAATTAACGATTTGAAATTTCTTCTCATTGGGCCGATTATCATTGGGCCGCCTCTTACCCAACGTGGGAGGACCGGAATCACCATGCCGGAGCCTATACTCTGGAGTGGTGCGCTCTATGGCACTGTTTGGTGCACCAATATGGGTCGACGCTCTCACTGCTCGTAATAAGGCTCTTCTGCGGAGACCGCAGAGTCATAGCGGTGAGAGCGATACGTGGTTACCGTACGGTGTCGTGGACGGCAGCGACACTTCTTGCAAGCGATCCACCCTGGGAACTCCAGGCTGAGGTGCTTGCGGAAGTGTACCGGTTCCGGGTGGAAGCCAGGGCGAATGGCGACCGTCCAGGAGCAGCGGAGCTGGGGCGAATCAGGACTCTAGCCCAACAAGCCCTGATTCGCAGATGGGAGGCGGACCTGGGGTCACCATCAGCAGGCCTGGCGACAGTGGAGGCAATCCGCCCCCACTTGAGTCGCTGGGTAACAAGAAGAAGTGGCACACTAACGTTCAGGCTGACGCAGGTGCTTGCCGGACATGGCTGTTTCGGCGGTGATAGTTGGCGCAGACCTCTCACTGCCGAGCGTGGTTAACGCCATGCTTGGCAGCGAGAAATGCTGGACGGAGATGGTCTCTTACTGCGAGAACGTCATGTCGCAGAAAGAGGCCGCGGAGCGTGAGCGTGAGGCGTCTGCCCCCGCTGACCCGCTCCGTCGAAGAAGACCGGGGAGGAGGCGTCGGTGCTACGCGCACCTTCTCGCCCCGCCCTAAGCCGCTAGGGCTAGCTAAGTTCTCTGTACTCCGGAAACCCAACTAAGAGAGGAGGCCCGCGTAATCGGGCCAGCCGTTGGGGCGTCGCGGTAGTATGCACAAACGTGCATACTACCGCGTGGCGCGTGTGAGAACTGAGAACACGGCGGCGCGTGTGGGAACACCTAAATGAATCATTGTGGCCGGCAGTAACAAACAAAATAAAAAACGCACTGTATTCAATTAAAAAGAGAAAAAAATCTACGAATTAAATTAACCAATAGGATCGTGTTTTTTTTAAACTGTAGAGGTATTTATTTCCTTATTATTTTATAGTGTTTTCTATGTTTTGTATTTTCATCTCAATAGTGCGATTATGTTAGAACTAATTTCATTACTCGCCCGTGAAATGTTGTCAACCGACTTGTGATATACTATTTTGATGCGTGTACTTTTGGAATGTTATAATTATTAAGGTCAATATCGCTATCGGACATTTCACGACCATTTTCGGCGGCAAGATGGCGTTACTAGACCGTATAAAAATTGTATTAGACCGTATAAAAACCGAAATAAATCCATAATATATTGCGTAAAACGATACAATTGTCACGATTCCTTGAAATATCTCCCATTTTATTATTTTCATTGAAAAATGACATCACAGCGATCGCTTACAGACGAACATTTTTATGCATTACAATACGCTGTTCGTATTAAAACAATTGAGTTAATTGGCTTACAAGCAAGCAATAGTTATAGAATAAAAATTTACCAACACGGAGTTGAATACGACCTAATAGTATACGAGGATTGTGTTGCAACAAAAACTGACGTAGTTATTATAATGGCGTTTTGCTTCAACTTATACACATATATAAACATGTCTGACTTTTACGTTTATTATTATTTGATTAATATCTTACTTATCACATATTATTGTATTTATAATTACTTAGCAAACGATAAATGCATGTAATATATTTAACATCTAGAATTAAAACTGATTCTGTAAAAGTTTAACAAAAATAAATACCTAAATATTACAGTAAATTAACCATTCAATTATTGTTAAAAATCCAGTTAATGCAATAGAACATTATTAACAAACCATAAGTCGCGCCAATAACGATTATCTAACTGTACCACGAGATCCCACATCATTATGATTTGAGATTAGCACGTCTTTCTTCAAAACTGAAGCCGAATTCTACTAATCTATAACGATTACGATACGTACCAGATTCGTAATCGATTGAAATCCAACTTTGACTATTCTATTATTATTCGGATCGGAACGGATTTGTATTTATATTTTATTGAATGATTGATTTTTTAATTTATTAAGTGGTTTTGTGACTAGTATCTTACGACAAGCTCCCACGGTTCGTGGCGCATTGACGTGTAAGATATGATTAATAATTATATCTACGTACGATGGTGACCATTTACCATAAAATGTTGGTTTATGCTTATCAATGATTAATATTTAAGATCCAATTGATTATACATATAAAAAGAGAGTAAAAAATAATACCTACGATTATTATCATACTGTGACAGAAATGGACCAATGTTTTGTTCAAATACTATAAAGTAAAGAAATATATTATCATCGACCTATAATTGATTCCATTATCAATTCCATGTACACAGATTGAATAGCAATAGTACTCTAGCATTTACGTTATGGCAACACGCGGTATGCTGCGCTCTGATTGGCTAATATTATCATACGTTACTTACGACGGTGTTCCGTTTCATTCTTAAAACAAGCTCTGATAATATTATCACTTTGTTACACATTGTTATCTCAAAATGTAATATATTTTTATCAATATAGAAACACTTATATCAGTGGCTCAGGACGGAGGCATTGTTTACTAATAATAAGCCGAAACGGTCCAGTGGTAAGAACACGTGAATCTTAACCAATGATCGTGGGTTCAAACGCTGACAAGCACCACTGGATTTCATGTGCTTAATAATTTATGATTATAATTCATCTCGTGCTTGACGGTGAAGGAAAACATCGTGAGGAAACCTGCATGTTTCAAATTTCACTGAAGTTCTGTCACATTTGACAGAAGCAGTGTGTTGGAATAAGCTCTAAACCTTCTCCTTAAAAGAGAAGAGGCCATAGCCCAGCAGTGGGACATTCACAGGCTGTTACTCTTACTGTAGTGTATGCAATATTATCAATGATTTTTTTTTATTCGTTTCTTCTTACATTTTATGCTGTTCATATGTCAATAAATGTCATTTTCTTATCAGGTTAGTGTTACTCAATTGTATTATTTATACAATGCTCCACATTTATTATAATCCATTACAAAAATAACATAGCGGCTTGGGACCCACATCGGGTGCTAATGATCTATGCTACGTCACTGACTTATATTATCAAGTAAAACTATTAGTTTCGAAAAATAATTAACCGGTTTTGTCAAATTTATTTATTTATTATGGCTCTCCATCAAATGATACACTTACGAGCACATAACATGGAATAATCTTTTAAAATATACGTATGCTCTTTCAATTAGATATAGGAGGCCACATCAAGCACAAAAAATAATAACTAAACAGGAATAAAAAATAAAAATAAATGTCACATAGTGTTACTGAGTAAATTAGAATTGTTTACAAATTATATATAATATAGCAAAGATATAACGGCTGTTGTTTTATTCCCAATGTATTCATGAATTTATTAAATATATTATAATCTTACCGAATAAAAAACGATAAATGTGTAGGTACCTATTATAAAAGTGAGTGGTGTTCGCCCATCTTCACGCTATCTTCGATAATGATTCATTATCATGTTGTTAGTGCGAAGTTTTCAAGAACATAATATTAGCCTAAACAAACATATATAACTTGAATAAATAATATTAATTAATATATAAAATATTAATCAAAAATATTATATATTTAGGAGACTCCTTGGTCCATAAAACAGCGTTGTTAAAAAAAAAGAAGCGCGCTCATTTTAAACCGCCGCCATCTTGTTAGTGCACAAAAAGGTATAAAGTAATTAATTCATTATATTGTGATTTGTGATGTGTTCAAATGTGTTATTTGGATTTAATGAGTAATTGAGTGAGTAATTTACATCAACTTATATGATTTTCTGTTCGATTCTTGAATAGATCAATTCGAGGTTTTTATAAAATCAGTTTTCACTTCTGGATGCTAAATATATGTATCATAAAACTAAGCTATTTACCTAAGTCGCGATAATGGCGATTGCTTCATGTACATGTTATGATTACTGTAATAATTTATTCTAAATTCTGTTTTTTGCATCTCAATAAGTACGCGTGAAGAGATTTTAGCTTAGCGTCAGAAACGTTGTACGCAAACATTACACAGAAAACGTTGCACGTGAGTCAAAAAAGTTTCAATCAAACTTTACATAGGCACATCGGGACATAAAAGTTTATTTAACATTACACACCAACCAATACTTATCGTCAGAAAAGTTTCATTTAAAGGCTACACACAAACGTCGCACCAAAATGAACCTTGAAACCTAACTCTCAAAGCGAAAACATTCAAAACTTAACAAGCGTGTTTAACGTAATACTTGCTGTGCGTTGTCAGGCGAGCACATAATATCGTTACGATTGCGACGAACAATAGCTTAGGTATGTGGAAAATTCCAGAACAAACGATCGGGATTTTATCTTTTGCCGAATTATTACGCATTTGTAAGTAAAATTCGTCGAATTTCATTCGAACCAATATTCATTCCATCGAACGTGATAATGTCGTCTTGACGACTTCTTCAGGAAGCTAACTGCGCGGCACATATAGCGCACAAGTGCACGCTAATACAAATGTACTCTCTATTCTCTCATAATCCGATGTGTTGGCAATCCGATACGAACGCAGAGATGCTGACCAAAGAGTTTAAGTGTCTTACGAAGCACAGGATTGTACACACTTCCAACTGACAGACGTCTCGTTGGTTTTCCAGTACACGGTGCGGGCTAACTGAGATTTCTAGCGTCAAATGACGTCAGCGTAAGATTTGCTGTAATAAGTGCGTCAATGTGTGCGTGAGAGTGCATGCGCTCACATGTGTACACATCAATTCTAGTGAAATCCTTGTCACATACACCATTCTTTTAAATATATTCAAATCACAACCATTACTATGTAAAATATATCTTAATGTACATAGCTTATTCATATAAACATAATTCAAAATCGTCAGTATAAAAGCATCTCTAACGCACGTTATCGAATGAGGATAAAGGTCGTTGGCACGATCAGCTGTTGCGGCCTTGAAGCGATTTAGCGCTGTTTTAAATAGAAATTCCATAACAGGTCTTTATTATATATTTAAAAAAAAATCTGTTTCTAATTATTATTTGGCAAAGATCTTAAATAGAAGGATTGGATATTTTTCTAAATTAATTATTTATCGAAGCAAATGAACCGAAATTCTTTCCGGCACCAACAATCGATGTTTTCTATCAGGAATAAACAATAATTAGGTTATTTAAATCGTTTAGTTCAATCGTCGACTATAATCTGTTATCTTCGAGTGTCGTTAGTCGGTTTCGCTTGTGTAACAATTCCTAATATTTTTAATGCGAATGTGACTTTGTTAACGCATTTACGTCTTAAATAGTCAGGGGTAAAGACAAAGAAACGGCAGGAACTTGATCAGAAGGCCAATTCTACGAACATAATTGTCACATTCACGGAAACGAATCGAAACATAATCGTTGACGTTTAGGTTTTTCATATTCTACTTATACAACGATCCCGTTGCGATTCGATTCGTCTTTGATGGAACGTCAAAAGTTAACAATTAAGTTTGACTTTGTCATGGTTTTTCAGCTTTTGTATATGTTGACATCATACCGATTCGGTTTAATGAGGAATAGTCGAAGCTGGATCGGAATCGAATCGAGAACGTTAATAAACGTTTTACATTAGTGGAATTGGCTTCCATTGTGTACAAAACAACACGAGGGTGTGTCATAACTCAACACATAAATAACTCGTCCCTTTACTTATCGTTATCGATCACTAATAGCGATCGAAGCTATGTAGAGACAAAGAAACGATTTGAAATTTTTATTTGTTAATATTTGTTATTTATGAAATTTATTATGTCACAAAAGCACAATGGCACAAAAGCTATGTTTGAACAATATCAAAAATCCTTCAATGACCTTCGATTATAAATTAATCTGGTGTAATAGAAACACTAGCATTACTCTGAATTAAACTTAAATACAATGTGATTAAGTACATATTCGGTTGTTTAATTCACTCGTCGTCACTTACGCTTATAATCTTATAAACGTGTGAGTGACGACGACTTAAACGAACGATACGGAACAATATTCCCGTGACAGGAAGTTCATATATAAATTGTGGCTTCATTCAATGTGAAGTTAAAATAAATATGTATTTACTATTTATCTTGTGTGACAGTTCTAAATATTACCTTTTTTTTTACTCCTTCAAGTATAGCAAAAATCCGGGATCTTCTGTCAATTATTCGAAAAACAAAATGGCCGTTATGCCCGACAGATAACTAATAAACAAAATCGAATAGAAAACTAATATAAATAACTATGAAGTAAAATAAATTAATTTATAGTTACTACAATAAAATAAATATATTAGACAAACTCATTTATTTACGCAAATAGGAACTTCCATGTTACCTTATATATACTTATCACTTATCGTCATAACACTGACTAGTTCGTTATCTGTCACTTGACGTATGACATTCGGAAGCTTATCATTAACCCTGTCTATAATGGTAGATGCGGTGGCCACGTGGACGATACTGCTTATAAATAAATACCAAATATCCAGCTCGGTAGCCATTTATTGTAGATATTAATAAATCTCTTTGCCGCCTTTCTTAAAAGACCATGTTTCCGACATAATATTACGTCACACTTATTTATAAATTATAACAAAACCAATGAAATATGGGAAAACAAAATAACATAAATTAAATATACTATTAATATGATATATTTATCAATCTCGTAGGTAGCTTGGGTAGGCTTGTTACACTATGTATTATTGTATAATTGAATGTCCGTGGTCTGTCCGTTAATATAAAAAAAATCAATAACAGCTGAACGTCTATACCGTAGTAACCTTTTGTAGCCCATCTAAGTATCACTTTTCTACCGCTCAACGTCAATTTATAGTATTGTTGTATTGTAAATGTCAAAAAACTTCATTTTATTGTTCAAGTTACTTCAGTTATATTAATATTACTAAGTCACATGTCAATCGACACCGATCAATGTTGTAATATAATACATTAATACGAATGAGGAAAACCGCTATTGCCGTCCATGTCACTTAAAAGCCCGCCAAAAATATCCATCCTTTTCCACAGATAATAAAATTTTATGATTTGTCATAAGTCAATTAACAAAACGAATATTACTCGCACAATAACGATACTAATTATGATTAAATCTAAGCTGATAACAATAATTGCCTTAGTTATAATGTTATAATTTAAATAAATAAATAAATAAAATAAATATCGTTTTATCGAAGACGTATAAAATTAGTCTGCTAAGTAACTGACCTAAAGCATAACAGCCTAGTAGTCTGCCTGGTTATCTTATTATTATATCTGTGATGATGTAACTGTCACTCGGAAGGATGAGACTTAACGAAGCAACACTATAACAAATGATATCTTGAATATGGCTAGAGTAAATGTCGAGACAAAGTTGTATTAGAGGAAGTTACATTATCAAAACATATATTAGTCAAGAACTGTTTGTATTGCATAATGTAACAAAACGTATGGAATATATACATAAATGTAAGGTACGTTTATCAGCTGCTATTGAAATGTATTATTAATATATGTTTCGTTCGCAAAACTTACATGAAAACAATAGAATATTTGAGAATTAAAATTAATTGAATCTTATTATATGGAATCACAGCAAATATATCGAAGTTAAGCGTAATTACGTTAAGTGGCTACCGCCCATAGATGCGAGAAATATAAACCGTTATTGACATCGCCAATGCGTCACCATCCTTGCACATGACGAGCAAATGGGCCACCTGATGGTAAGTGGTCACCAACGCCCATAGACAGTTGCATTATAGATTTAAAAAAAAAAAAAGCAACGCCATTGCTTCACCAATCTTGGGAACCAAGATGTTATGTCCGTTGTGCCTGCAGTTACACTGGCTCACTCATCCTTCAAAACGGAACGCAAAAATACTAAATACTGCTGTTTAGCGGTGGATTATCTGATGAGTGTGTGGTACCTACCCAGACGAGCTTTCACAAAGCCCTACCTGGTAAACTTAGTTAGCAGAATAGATTAAATAAATATATTAACAGAATGATATTATATAATTCACATTTCAATCAATATCTAAAGATAAATAAATTTATTAACAGATAAATAACATACGAAAGCTCCAAATACTAGATTAAGATGAACGAGACATTCCGTGATCTTGAAAGTGGTCTGACTCAACGTTTGTTATGGAAAATTACCGTTACGTTGCATTTTTGTATCCTAATAGTTGGATTCACTTCTTGTAGTAATATAAAGAGAGGGGGTGGATAAATGCTGCCATGCTAACTCAACTTTTATTTAGAAAAAAGTCGTTCTTATAAGGTCATTCTTTTTATTCTGTGAACTAACTTAAACTAGCTATGTACAAGATGTCATAGCAAACCATTTATTGAGACTTTTAACATGACAACAAGTTTCTAGCCTAATTAAATCGTTAGACCTCTGGCTTGACGCTTCGGTAGTTTGTGTGTCCGGTGCACTTCACTAATTGTTTAAATATCTCACTGAATGTTAAATAAAATTAATTGAGTACGTCGAATCGTATATTCATAAATGTACATAAATATTACAAGACATGCGAGCGGACTTGATGGCGGAATCGGAACGCTGACTAATGTTCATCTTAGTTTCATATACCTACATGTGATGCGCACACGCACACATAGTGAGCGTGTAAACAAAACGAGTGGATTATTCGTTGGTTTGTTACAATTTTACGTTGAAAGTTGATACCATGATTATTGAGAAGTTTTGTTTTTATTAAAAACGTTTGTGTGTAGCGTTTTGCCCGCGGTTTCATCCGCGTAGTTCCCGTTCCCGTGTGAATATGGAGACAAAAGTTAGCCTATGTTACTCGCTGATAATCTAGCATTCCATTAGTGAAAGAATTTTTACAATAGGTTCAGTGGTTTACGCGTGATCGCGTAATTAACAAACTCACTTTCGTTGTTATAATATTAGTTAGGATTAACCAATAAATAAGATGAATAAATAATGCCGAAAACTAGCGTCCGCCCCAACTTCTTCCGGGTTAAACGATTATCTAATAGTTATATAAAATATAAAAAGTAATCTATATATTTCATATTATATTCGTATATTGTTTTGTACGGCACCTCTGCTGCCACTAAGCGCTATTTACACCATACAATGTGTAAGGTACAGTATAATATTCTGAAAAGAACACTGGAAACTGCCACCGCATAAAACGATTATGAAATATCAGAGATTAATATGCAATATTAACCATAATCACTCGGTGGTAGGGCTTTGTGCAAGCTCGTCTGGGTAGGTACCACCCACTCATCAGATATTCTACCTCAAAACAGAAGAACTTGCTATTGTTGTGTTCCGGTTTGAAGGGTGAGTGAGCCAGTGTAATTACAGGCACAAGGGACATAACATCTTAGTTCCCAAGGTTGGTGGAGCATTGGCGATGTAAGCGATGGTAACATCTCTTACAATGCCAATGTCTATGGCCGTTGGTGACACTTACCATCAGGTGGCCCATATGCTCGTCCGCCTTCCTATGCAATAAAAAAATAATAGTAATAATCATAACATTACAATAACACGCATCAAAATAGTATATCACAAGTCGGTTGTGGACATTTACGGGCGAGTAATGAAGTGAGTTTTATTTTTTATTTTATTTATTTATTTATGTTTTGCTAGCGGATGTTACATAAATTACACACCAATAAATCATGTACAAAATAAGATACATTATGTACACCCATTCAAAAGCAAAAACTGCATGCATAGCGTTCTTGCTCCGATTACAATTATATAATTAAATATTAAAGTGCTTGATTAACATTAAGTAACAATATTTCGACATTGAAAGGAAAAAAAAAAAGTGAAGAACAGAAATAACAAAAACTTCATTAGCTACATTACAAAGTGAGTTCTTATATAATCGTACTATTGGTTTGCGATGTTGCTACAACAATATATAAGAATCAAAATATCGTATGATGAATTGAACCTTATGACCTGATTATAGATGCGAGAATTGAGTGTCTGTTCTTTCAATACGATATGCAAGCACGCCGCGCCTTCGTATTATTTCCATGTGTGAGTGTAAGAGACACACACACTGTGCATATGTAGTAAAAGTACGGCTTTTCTGTAAGAACAATCTCAAAACTCACGTTTTCTGCGGTCGTAAAACGTCAAAATGTGATATATGCGTCATTGACCGTAATAATTATAACAGCGGACGCGCATTCCTGGTCATCACCCACAGTCTTCTCAGCGACCTTGGCACAGCACACTGCACTTCGGCCGGTCAGCAAGCAGAGACGCACTTCTCTCCTGGTCGACGCAGCAGCCAGCCACTCACCGTGAACTATGCGGCATTTGGTTCCGACTCACTGGAACATTCCACTGGCCCGGCAAACATCACAAGATATATGGACGACTCAACCTGCTATCGACCTCCGGTCTCGGAGGGGAGTGATGTAGCGACATCTATCTCGCCACATACGAAAACTAAAAAAACTGACGTACCCTACATCGCGATATTAAAGTTATCCGAGCGATTGAACATATATACAAGAACCCGACAACAACCGTCGGGGAGTAGCCCACCAGACCAACACCCGTCTGGTCGGAGGAACCTCCCTTTTCAATGCTCAACTCCAAAATGTAATAAATAAATTGTTGAAAACAATATCATGTATTGTTTTCAACAATTTATTTATTATATAACACATTATATTTTTTAAACAATTACCCGGACGAAACCCAGCGTTGAAGAAATGAGTAATGAGCATTTCTCGCACTGCTATTGTCAATTTTGACCAATAATCAATTGCCATAGATAACTTACATATCGCGCTCGAGGGGTTCCGTACCATTATCTATAAAAACAGCAAAAAAAATCTGTTCAATCCGTCTTCTCCTTCATATCTAAAAGAACGTTTTCAATTTCTTAGTTCTTCACATAGCCATAATCTTCGTTCTGAAGAGAATTTGGTTTTAAAAATACCACCCCATACAACATCTTTTTATAGTGACTCATTTACAGTCCATTCAATTCGTCTTTGGAACTCTCTTCCACCAGAAGCAAGACGTGCACCAACTATTACTTCTTTTAAAAAAATGATAAAAGAGCACTATCTTGCTTCATGAAGAAATACTGCAATTAAATATTTTATTTATTATGTAAGTATCTATAGTATGTAAATGTATATATTTATAATGTGTATGTATATTATATTATTATATAATTATATATTTATGGAATATTTATTTTTGTATCGTATATATACATATATATATTGTATCTATTATTTTTTTTGTACACCCGTACCATCCTATCTCTCTCCTCTACCAAAGGTTGCCTGGAAGAGATCGCTGTTTTAGCGATAAGGCCGCCTATTGTACATTTTTCTTTTCTTTGTTTTTGTTTTACTCCTATTATTTTTGTCTATTTTGGTGTGCAATAAAGAGTATATAAATAAATAAAAATTATGTCTGTTGTATGGGAGCAGCCTTAAATATTTATTTTATTCTGTTTTTATAGCGGCAACAGATATACATCATCTGTGAAAATTTCAACTGTCTAACTATCACGGTTCATGAGATACAGCCTGGTGACAGACAGACAGACAGACAGACGGATGGACGGACAGCGGAGTCTTAGTAATAGGGTAGGGTAGGCCCTTACCCTTTTGGGTACGGAATATATACTATAATAATAAAAATGCTAAATATAAGTCTGCTTAAATGATGTCATCAATTCCGAGAATCACTAAGCCTAACGTACTGTAAGCTCGCAAAATTGTTTGTGTGCATGAATTGCTTTTGTTCTCTAGTTATTTGAATTAGATTTCTTTTATGAATATTATATAAGACTAATTATAAGCTTGGCGAGGCTTGACTTCTTCGTTCGTTACGTTTCATTCGTCCAATGGCTAGATATAAGGTTCAGTTTAGGGTCTGGCCAATAAATATTAGTTATGGGGGTTTTCTTTCAGATAATTCTCAGTAGTAGCCCGGAGTCTGGAATTTGGAAGTGTGTATACTCCCGTGCCTCGGAAAGCACGTTAAGCCGTTGGTCCCGCGCCTAAACTCTTTCCGGTCGTGTCGGATTGCCGTCCCATCGGATTATGAGAGCTAAGGAAAAGAGAGTGCACCTGTGTTTGCGCACACACTTGTGCACTATAATATGTCCTGCACAGTTGGCTAATCTCACTTGAGATTGGTCGCCGTGGCCGAAATCGGTCTGGAGGACCTTACCTTTGTTTATTAGTTATCTGTCGGGCATAACGGCCATTTTGTTTTTCGAATAATTGACAGAAGATCCCGGATTTTTGCTATACTTGAAGGAGTAAAAAAAGGTAATATTTAGAACTGTCACACAAGATAAATAGTAAATACATATTTATTTTAACTTCACATTAAATGAAGCCACAATTTATATTGAACTTCCTGTCACAGGAATATCGTTCCTATATCTACGGAATAAGGTGATTCATTTACTTTTTGACATTAAAAAGTCGTCGTCACTCACACGTTTATAAGATTATAAGCGTAAGTGACGACGAGTGAATTAAACAACCGAATATGTACTTAATCACATTGTATTAAAGTTTAATTCAGAGTAATGCTAGTGTTTCTATGACACCAGATTAATTTATAATCGAAGGTCATTGAAGGATTTTTGATATTGTTCAAACATAGCTTTTGTGCCATTGTCGTAAATTTTTTTAAACAGTACATAATAAATTTCATAAATAACAAATATTAACAAATAAAAATTTCAAATCGTTTCTTTGTATCTACATAGCTTCGATCGCTATTAGTGATCGATAACGACAAGTAAAGGGACGAGTTATTTATGTGTTGAGTTATGACAGACCCTCGTGTTGTTTTGTACACAATGGAAGCCAATTCCACTAATGTAAAACGTTTATTAACGTTCTCGATTCGATTCCGATCCAGCTTCGACTATTCCTCATTAAACCGAATCGATATGATGTCACCATATACAAGAGGAAAAAAACCATGACAAAGTCAAACTTAATTGTTCACTTTTGACGTTCCATCAAAGACGAATCGAATCGCAACGGGATCGTTGTATAAGTAGAATAGGGAAAAAGCTATACGTCAACGATTATGTTTCGATTCGTTTCCGATAATGTGACAATTATGTTAGTAGAATTGGCTTTCTGATCTACATAGTTCCCGTCCGAACTTGCATGAATCCTATATTTTCTTTACCTCGGAATATTTAAGACGTATAATATCAGGGATTGTTACACAAGCGAAACCATCTAACGACACTCGAAGATAACAGATTATAGTCGACGATTGAACTAAACGATTTAAATAACCTAATTATTATTTATTCCTGATAGAAAACATCGATTGTTTGTGCCGGAAAGAATTCCATTTGCTCCATTACATTTGCTTTGATAAATAATTAATTAAGGAAAACATCCAATCCTTCTATTTAAGATCTTCGCCAAATAATAATTAGAAACAGTTTTTTTTTTTAAATATATAATAAAGACCTGTTATGGAATTTCTATTTCAAACAGCGCTAAATCGCTTCAAGGCCGCAACAGCTGATCGTGCCAACGACCTTTATCCTCGTTCGATAACGAGTAGGCATGGACAAAAAATATCGATATTATTTCATACAATTTTCGATATTTTTAATTGCGATATATCGGTATTTATTTTAGAGTATCAAATTCGTATCAATTTCGATTTTTTTTTTAACACAACTTTGGTTCCGTGTTTAATGTTATTAAATATTTTATTTTTTTATATAAATGAATTTTTGAAAAAAAATCCGGAAATTTTTAAGTGTTGGTTAACTTCAGGATCATCTTTTTTACGAAGTTTAAATGCTTTGGAAATATGTATGAATAATCATGTGAAAACTGACGATATATCGATATATCGATACGATAAATATCGATATATTTTTTGTACTATCCCATCCCTAATAACGAGTGTTAGAGATGCTCTTATTGTGACGATTTTGAATTATGTTTATATGAATAAGCTATGTACATAAAGATATATTTTACATAGTAATGGTTGTGATTTGAATATATTTAAAAGAATGGTGTATGTGACAAGGATTTCACTATGCACTCTCACGCACACATTGACGCACTTATTACAGCAAATCTTACGATGACGTCATTTGACGCTAGAAATCTCAGTTAGCCCGCACCGTGTACTGGAAAACCAACGAGACGTCTGTCAGTTGGAAGTGTGTACAATCCTGTGCCTCGTAAGACACGTAAACTCTTTGGTCAGCATCTCTTTGCGTTCGTATCGGATTGCCGTCCCATCGGATTATGAGAGAATAGAGAGTGCATTTGTATTAGCGTGCACTTGTGCGCTATATGTGCCGCGCAGTTAGCTTCCTGAAGAAGTCGACAAGACGACATTATCACGTTGGAATGAATATTGGTTTGAATGAAATTCCACGAATTTTACTTACAGATGCGTAATTATTCGGCTAAAGATAAAATCCCGATCGTTTGTTCTCGAATTTTCCACATACCTAAGCTATTGTTCGTCGCAATCGTAACGATATTATGTGCTCGCCTGACAACGCACAGCAAATATATAATATGTTAAACACGCTTGTCAAGTTTTGAATGTTTTCGCTTTGAGAGTAAATTTTCAAGGTTTATTTGGATGCAACGTTTGTGTGTAACCTTTAAATGAAACTTTTCTGACGGAAAGTATTTTTTTACGCGTGTAATTTTAAATAAACGTTTACGTTAAACCTTTCCGACTCGCGTGCAACGTTTTGTATGTCACGTATTCGTGCAACGTCACTGACGCTGATCTAAAATTCTATCACTTGAATCTACTGACATACACAAAAAAAAATGCTAAAGATGAATTATTACAATAATGATAACATGTACAATTAATTGTACACGAAGCAATCGCCATTATACTCATATATCACTACTTAGGTAAATAGCTTAAAGTAAAAGTAAAGTAACAGCCTGTGAATGTCCCACTGCTGGGCTGGGTTTTGGAGCTTATTCCACCACGCTAGTCCAATGCGGATTGGTGGAATACACATGTGACAGAATTTCAGTGAAATTTGACACATGCAGGTTTCCTCACGATGTTTTCCTTCACCCTCAAGCACGAGATGAATTATAATCACAAATTAAGCAAATGAAATTCAACGGTGCTTGCCCGGGTTTGAACCCACGATCATCGGTTAAGATTAACGCGTTCTTACCACTGGGTCATCTCGGCTTAGTTATAATATATAAATAGCTTAGTTTTAATATATATTATTTATATTATTTTAGTTAGGCCAATGTGACCTTGAAAACTTTGCGGTAAGAACACGGTAATGAATCATAAGTAGATAACGGGAAGAGAGAAGAGCCCACCACTCACTCTTATATACCTACAGATATAGTTATTTATTAGTTAGAATGTATTAATTCTATTAATGATTTCATAAATACATTGGGAATAAAACGACAGCCGTTATATCTTTGCTAAATTGATACTGTCATTGCGTGGCTACAAGGGAGACAGCTGAAAATCAGCAGAGGGATAAAAATCCCTCATAGCCTGAGCTGTCTCCTTTTGACTGCACACAAGTTTTATATTATTATATCTTTCTTTGTTTATGTTGTTTTTATATCCATTTTTGTATATATTTTTTTTTTCTTTATATGTGTGTATGTCAATAAATGTTTTTTCTTCTTCTTCTTCTTCTTAAATTATAATTTGTAAACAATTCTTGGTGGTAGGGCATTGTGCAAGCTCGTCTGTGTAGGTACAACCCATCCATCAGATATCACCTCATCAGTTATGAGGTAAAACGCACAAAAAAAATACAGTCGAATTGATAACCTCCTCCTTTTTTGAAGTCGGTTAAAAACAACAGTCAAACCTTTGAGTATAACTTATTCCACGGTCGTATACACAGGTTTTGCAACTGAGTCCAATTTCAGTGGTGAGAGATGAGGTGCGAGTGTGTTACAACTGCTCATTCGCAATACCATCCGCTGTGCGTACTACGTCGCTGCTATCGAAGCTGATATTTTTCTCTCCCAACTATTGTGTTATTTAATAATTGTTATATCGTTTTGTTGAGTTTAGCGGATTTTTTGTTATTTAACTGTTTTGTTTGGATTTGAAAAAATGTTTGGGATAATTATTACGCGAATTGTCATGCCTCTGGCGGCCGTAAATTGAACTGAACAGCATCAAAAAGCCGACGTACCCCCACTACTGTTGTTGATAGACTTGTGTATACGACCGTGGTATACCATCAATTGCCGGATGATCCGGCTTCGACTATTCCTCATTAAACCGAATGAATATGATTTTACCATATACAAAAGTCAAAAAACCATGACAGAGTCAAACTTAATTGTTAACTTTTGACATTCCATCAAGGACGAATCGAATCGCAACTGGATCATTGTATTAGTAGAATAGGGAAAAAGCTAAACGTCAACGATTATGTTCAATTCGATACCGACAAAGTGACAATTATGTTAGTAGAATTGGCTTCTTGGCTTGCGTGAAATCGACTTTAGGGTATTGGGTGATGGAACAATTGAATTTAAAGTAAATTATGTGTGGACAGGGATACTAGGGAGCAGATGTGAGCCGAGCATGAGGGCTATGGCTCACAAGCCGAATCAAGTTGGTAGTGAAAGAATAGAAGTTCTCCTCTTGTATATACTTAAAAATTTAATGAAGCTTTTGATTTAGATATAATTATTAAGCAATATTTTATGTATTCAATAATATTGAATGCATTAAATAAATGATTAATTGAAGTATCTAACAAGAAAAAAATGTATATTTGTTTTGTTCAAGAAAAACGATGGGACTCGTTACTGTGACGGATGACCGACTTTCCTTCTGAGCATATCAATTTATAACACAAATATACAGGGTTATTTGTAACACTCGCAATACTAGACAGCTAACACCATAAGCAACAACTTTTGTTCTACGACTTTTGATAATTTGTTAGATTTTATTTTCATACAAAAATAAGTAATCATTTAATTTCCCGCTTGAACGTTTATAAATCTACGCGCATCGAAAAGATCGACGCGTCGGTGTCGCGTCGTCCTGTCGTTTATGAATTAAATATAGACCTACAAATGTCACGACAGTACGACAAAAACTTGTAAAGTCATTTTTTTTATGTATTGAGTTATGTATATAACATATATATATTTTTTTTTCTACACTTCTCCATATAAGCTTCATCTATGCCAAATCTCACAACTTAAATAATGGTTTCTCTTCATACACGTAATAGTATGTCATATACAATATACATCCGACTAGTAGCCCGATGTGAGTTATATGTGTAAGTCATAAATGTAATGCATAAAAATCTATCCTTAGAATATTACGACGTGCATAACGCATCGACTTTCTATACGTAATGTTGTGTCAACTTTTCTTTTATATCCAATATTTATTAGAAAAATTCGCATAAAAGATATTATAATTTTTTTTTTTTTTAAACTTTAACTTTTAATATGTTAATAATCTGAAGGTTTCGTTGACCAGTCTATTCGTTTCATAGGTATTACTTAATAACTATTTAATCGCTATTTGATATGATCATCTGTATAGTCAAGAGTCGAAGGTCATAACCCATACAGCCACGTGAAGATAAATACATTGATTAATATGACGATTAGCAAAATATTGATAGCATAATTAAGAATGTTAACAAATTTGGAATATTAGCTCTCCATATTCTCTGTCAAAAATAAAAAATACAAGTTTAAGCATTACTTCGATATGTCAATTAGTTTCCGATTTATAGAAGTAAACGTGCTTTGCGGACTCGTACTCGATGCGTGTGACGGTGTGACGTCATTTCACAACACTCGCTCAGTCTGCTCCCGCTCTCAGCACGGTGTCGTCTTACGTTTCATTAGAAGCTACTAACTAAGCAGAGCGTTGTAAATTGACGTCACATGCGGTCACGTGACTGTTAGCAGGACTCGATATTTATCGTAAGTTTAAATGTCTGTAAAATCAAAACTAATAGGCATTTTTGACTACATCAAAAACTATTTTATTTGTATACATACAAGCTTTACTGTAACAAACTTTCAACCGATTTAGCATACCTACTAACATTCTTAATTATTTCTGTTTAAAGATTATAATCTGTTGCAAATATAACAATTTTCAATATAGTAATATGTTTTTAATTATAACGCGTAAAATTCGAGTTATCCATTGCCTAACGCGGCAGACTTTGTCTCATTTAAAGTTAGATTTAAATGTCATTTATCAAATTATTTATTTATGAACACGCCCGCCGTTACTGTTGAATTAATTGAATGTTCGAGTGTGAGTTAACTATTTAGATTTAATATATTCAAACAAGGAAAACATTATATGAAAAATGATTTGGTTTACTTATGTTCGCTATAAGGCATGGATAACCTAATTTGATATATTAATTTAGAAAAATATATTATTACATTAACTCACTAAGCTCCAACATCTTCCGCCAATGTTATAGAGTTGACCTTGGTAGGAATATGTCAAATCATTAAAAAGTATTGAACTGTCTATGATCTCACTCCAACATCTTTGATTAAATTGACAGTCCGCCACAAGCCTACGTGTAGTAGGGTGAAGGGTCTATGTCAGCTACTTACTACAGCTACTAACCTAGGTTACTTGGTGGTAGAGCTTTGTCCAAGCTCGTCTGGGTAGGTACCACCCACTCATCAGATATTCTACCGCAAAACAGCAGTACTTGGTATTGTTGTGTTCCGGTTTGAAGAGTGAAGGAGCCAGTGTAATTACAGGCACAAGGGACATAACATCTTAGTTCCCAAGGTTGGTGGCGCATTGGCAATGTAAGTGATGGTTAATATTTCTTACAATGCCATTGTCTATGGGCGTTGGTGACCACTTACCATCAGGTGGCCCATATGCTCGTCCGCCAACCAATAAAATAAAAAAAAAAAAAAAATAGCAACAATAATAGGTATGACCTTATTTTGTAACAAAATATTAGAATAATAATGAATGAAAACTTTATGAATTTAAAACATAGGTACACGTCATAGCAATCCATCCATCACTCACTCTAAATTAAACCTTATTCAAAAGCTTTAAAGTTCATATTCGATTATTATATCTTATGAATGAAATGTGGCCGTTCATTGTTAGACTTAAAAATAAATTAATAACTTTATTCCGTGTCAATAAAAGTGATATTTCCGTGACAGGAAGTTAGTTATTTATGACGAATTGACAAATAATGTGCTTATTTCAGTCCTATTATTGGTACAATACGAGATGGCCCAGCGGTAAGAACGCGCGAATCTTAACCGATGATCGTGGGTTCAAACCCGGGCAAGCACCACTGAATTTCATGTGCTTAATTTGTGATTACAATTCATCTCGTGCTTGACGGTGACGGAAAACATCGTGAGGAAACCTGCATGTGTCAAATTTCACTGAAATTCTGTCACATGTGTATTCCACCAATCCGCATTGGAGCAGCGTGGTGGAATAAGCTCCAAAACCTTCTTCTCAAAAGAGGAGAAGAGGCCTTAGCCCAGCAGTGGGACATTCACAGGCTGTTACTTTACTTTAGTAATGGTACAATAGTAAAAACATACTAAATAATTAATTCATTAAGGAAATATATCGTGCTGAAACTACAGCGGAATATTTAACAGTATGTTGTATTATTTATATACATTATCGTACGAATATATGGTAGTAAATAAGCAGTTGCGTAACTATACCAACTGACGCCCGTGGCAAATCCATTGCATGGGGCGTATCAAGGGCGTAGCTACCAAAGATACGGGCCCTCAATCTGAGTAAGCAAAAATTCGTAAAATGTTATTAAAAATGACAATCATAAAAATGTTAAGACACTTCTGAGCTCAGGGCGTCTCGGACCGGGGGGGGGGGCCGCCCCCCGCCTCGTCGCGTCGGGGGCCCGTAGCGTTTTGCCAGCAATGCCTGTGTTAAATATTGTGTATTGTTTTTTCTAAGATGCCCTAAATCCGGCTCCGTTAACACGGTTCAATGTCCTCAATAAGAGTTTTGCATAAATAATATTTTAATTTCGTACATAGTACATCTACGATCTTCATCATCTTTCATCATCTTTCTGCAAAATGGAATATGGTGAACACTGGCTGAACCTTAGAAGATACATCAAAACAAATCCCCAGACAATTGGCTTAAAAAGACCTAATAATCCACGATAGCATGTTTCTTTCTAATTCTAAGATATCTATTACTATTTTTATCTATTATAGATTATTTATCTTTTATTATTGCCCTTGCTGAAATTCATTATTTAAACATATTCATACAAATTCACCTTTGCCATTTATTATTATAGATAAAAATTGTCCGATAAACTTTATCATTCCACGTGTGTCCAAAATGTCGTCGGCTGCGACACGTGCGGTCCGTTATCAATGGGCTGTTCTGTAAGAAAACACTTCAGTTCTTACTCGTAACTTGTTGGCTCGTTTGCTCGTCCGCCTACCTATACTATAAAAAAAAAGTTATAGGTACTATTTTGATGAGTGTTTTCTTCTAACATTACGATCAATATCTCATGTTACTTAGCAAAGCAAATAAACATACACAAAGCTTATTCATATTTTACCTACTTTGATAGATCAATAAATAAAAATGAATGTTTGCTTGTATATTTGGTCTGTATACTTTCTAAAACCATTCACTCGAGTGTCATGAATCTTTTGAAGTTATGCGCGCGCCCGTAGTTTCTTAGAATAAAAAAAAAACAATTAATTTTTCTTTGTATTTATTTATTATTTATTAAGTTTTTATTGCGCAAAATATACAGACAATATATAAATGAACAGGTAGTACACAAACTATGCAAAGACCTTATCACCAGGCTACTAAAATATATATATACATACATATTCTTATGTATATTAATTTATACATACACAAAAACATATACATCCTTACTAATATTATAAAAGCGGAAGTAATTTTGTTTGTTACGCTGTCCCGCCTAAACCACTAGACCGATTTTAAAAATTCTTTCCCCAATGTAAGTAACATAGGCTAAATTTTGTCCCCGTATTCATACGGGAACGAGAACTGCAGGGAAAACGCTAGTCCTTCCGTATAAACTTATATGTATGTTTAATTACCTGTGTTAATATAAAATCGGACTAGTCCTTAATAATACAGCACGCCCATCCCTAGCGAACGATAACACGGTAAGAATGAATGAAACTCGTTTTAAAACAGTTTAATGCATTCGTTCTTTTATCTTCTTTTCTGGCATGTATCTACACTTTGTTGGATTTGATTGTTGGACATTGGACTTCAAGAATAAAAATAAAAATTATGATATACAACGACACAAGGAAATAACTTTAAATAGTAAAAAATTAAACTTTATTTTAATTGTTATAGTAATTACTTAATGATGTCATTAATTATTCTAACA
The DNA here is from genome assembly GCA_905220585.2 of Nymphalis polychloros. Taxonomy (NCBI): domain Eukaryota; kingdom Metazoa; phylum Arthropoda; class Insecta; order Lepidoptera; family Nymphalidae; genus Nymphalis; species Nymphalis polychloros. Next base: position 5,070,728 of record HG992268.1, on the reverse strand, counting down.
CCAAATCGTAATACTTGGTATTGTTTTGTCCTGGTCTGAAGGGTGAGTGAGCCAGTGTAACTACAGGCACTAGGGACATAACATCTTGGTTCCCAAGGTTGGTGGCGCATCGATATCTGTCGGTGGTGACCACTTAGCATTGCATCGTAACGTTGAACCCGTAAACATCTATTAATAATAATATCCTGGGACATTATTCTCACACGGTCATCTGATCCCAAACTAAGCAGAGCTCGTACTATGGAAACCAGACAACTGATATACTACATATACTACTCTTCTTTTGTAAATACATACTTACATAGATAATTTACACCCAGACTCAGGACAAACAGACATGTTCATGCACACAAATGTCTGTCCTGGGTGGGAATCGAACCCACGACCTGTGGCGTGAAAGGCAAGTATCTTACCAACCACGCCAACCGGCTTGTCGATTTTTTCACTATGTCCTAAGGACTGACTGCTCACGGCTCACTAATTCTGTACTGCACCACTATTCCAATGAGTCACATGCTGACACGTTTTGAACTCATGCTAGCCCGAAAGCAAATATGTTTATATTAATAAACAAAAATAAAACTTTATTCATAACATAGACGTGTTTTTACATGAATGTCCCGTTGGTCTAGTGGCTAGATATAAGGCCTGGGTGGTCCTGGGTTCAATTATAGGCCAATAAATAGTTATTGGGCTTTTCTATCAGAAAATTCTCAGTAGCAGCCCGGAGTCTGGAAGTTGGAAGTGTGTACACTCCCGTACCTCGGAAAGCATGTAAAGCCGTTGGTCCTGCGCCTGAACTCTTTCCGGTCGTGTCGGATTACCACCCCATCGGATTATGAGAGCTAGGGAATAGTGAGTGCATCTGTGTTTGCGCACACACTCGTGCACTATAATATCTCCTGCGCAGTTGGCTAATCTCTCTAGAGATTGGCCGACGTGGGCGAAATCGAACTGGAGGACGTTTTGTTACATTGAATTTTTTTTTACTACTGTAGACCAGTGGCTGTGGACTAGGAAGTAGCAATCTTGAAGAAACCTGTTCACTCTGGATTTGGAGACACTTACGTTGTACCTATCAGGAAATACTCAGGCAACTCCATAGTTTTGTATATATTTTGTTATTGTTATGGTAGCCAGAGGTGGCGCGTGGATGATACTGATTGTAATAAATAAAACCAAATATCTAACTCGGCAGCGATTATTGCCCTCCACAGTTACAATTGTTTTTACCGCCTTCTCTAAAAATACGATGTTGCCAACATAAAAATATTAAAAAGTCAGTTACAACTTAACAGATAATATTACGACATACTTATTCATAAATTATAACAAAAAATTTGTGAATAAGTATGTAAGTATCCCTTTTATTCTTATTTTTAATCAATTTTCTATACAATAGATACGAATATTTATTTATTTACTTATTTATTAAGGACCATCAGCAGTCACTGCACTAACACAACTATACATAGTAATAATGAAAAGACATTCAGACTTAACATAAAGTGCGCGAATTTTCAGACGGCCACAACATGCATTTTAAGGTACAATGTATGTTTATTATATTACTGAAAACAGATTATAATATATATATATATAGCCTTCCTTCGGACATGACCGTAATACTTTAATTTCTTTATATATATATATATTTCTTTTTATTTATTTTTTTTTTTTTTTTTCATTCGTATATTGATCTTTTGTTCCACTTTTGCGTGTGTGGCCATAGAAAGATTGGAGTGGAGAAGATTGGAGGAGGCCTTTGCCACCTGGCAAACGGACACGCATAAAGTGGAACAAAAGATTATAACATACACATTTTATATTACTAAAATACTAGAGATTGTTAAATACATTTCATTTTGTAAATAAAGCAACGAATATCAGTTTTTAAATACATATTTACTATCCATATTGATTTTATAAGTCACTGATTAACTTTAGAGAAAAAATTATAATAATCACATTATAGCAACAAACCACATAGCTAGCTCAGAGTTTCACAGATAACATGTTTTTCAAAACACCTACGCAACAAATGCGTAACGCCATTTATACTAAAGAAAAACGAGTTATTATATAATGCCTTACTGAAGAAATTAAACCACTTCTGGTACCACTCGCTGTATAAAGAAGATTCATTCAAGTATATACATATATATATATATATATATATATATCTTAAAACATTAAATGTCAAAAATGCAATTATCGCAACGCAGTCCTTGTCCAGTTAATTGGACGAGCCGGTTGGCGTGGTTGGTAAGATCTTTCACGCCGCAGGTCGTGGGTTCGATTCCCACCCAGGACAGACATTTGTGTGCATGAACATGTATTTTAATTTGTCTGGGTGTAATCTATATCTATACTACTATATAAATCACACACACACACATATGGCTACTGGTAAAGATATACGTAATTAACGATTTGAAGTTAATTTAAGATACCGTAGGGTTTACTGATCTTATATATGGCCTTACATTTGCGCCATCACATGTTCTTTGTGTGTACCAATTTTGATCTAGATTGGTGAAGCCGTTCTTGAGTTATAAGAAGACAGACAGACAGACAAAAATGAAAAATAGTATAATGTGAATCACTGCATCATAAAACGATTATTTATCACAAAATTAGGTGAAAAAAAATATGTACAAACAGAACCAATAGATTTATATAGTAGTATAGATATAGAATAGTAGAATAGATAGATACGCGGGTGAAGCCGCGGGGCACAGTTAGTTATCTATATAAGTATGTATTTACAAAAGAAAAGTAGTATATCAGTTGTCTGGTTTCCATAGTACGGTACGAGCTCTGCTGAGTTTGGGATCAGATGGCCTTTTGTGAATAATGTCCAAAAAAAACAGCATATGTCCTTGCTTGGGATGCAAGCTTGCTTTATAAATATATATATATATATATATATATATATATATATATCTTACAGCGTAACACACAGACAGATTACTTTTGCATTTAAAATAGACACATATATGGAAGCAGCTTAAATAAGTCTGTCAACAATTTAGTCCTAATTAGCTACTTACCAAGATTTATAGCGACCGTATAATATTACTCATATTTAATTATTTTTTAATATATTCATGCTAATTAGGTTAAGAATCAATTAGTTATAAAATAACGTCATGATAGCCGTTTGGTTATATACCAAATAAAGTATGTAAAATGTGAAGTAGTAACGCTGACGTAGTGACTCAGAGCAGCCCGTAGAATCGATCATCACGTAGGCCTTCTCTAAATATTATACCACTTAAAAGCACTTATATACATTTATGCATCCAAGTTCAAAAATATTATTCTAAATCAGTTTTTTTATAGTATAGATAGGCGGACGAGCATAATCACCGCCCATAGACAGTGGCATTGTATATTTCTTAAAAAAAACATCGCCAATGCGCCACCAACCTTGGGAACTAAGATGTTATGTATCTTGTGCCTCAAGTTGCACTAGCTCACTCACCCTTCAAACCGGAACACAACAATAGCCATTGAGCCGGTTGGCGTGGTTGGTAAGATACTTGCCTTTCACGCCGCAGATCGTGGATTCGATTCCCACCCAGAACAGACTTTTGTGTGCGTGAACATGTCTGTTTGTCCTGAGTCTGGGTGTTATTACCTATATAAGTATTTATTTACAAAAAAGAAGTAGTACATATAGTATATCAGTTGTCTGGTTTCCATAGTACAAGCTCTGCTTAGTTTGGGATCAGATGGCCTTGTGTGAATAATGTCCAAAAAACATTAACCTATGTCCTTGCTTGGAGTGCAAGCTTGCTTTATAAAAATAATTATCAAAATCGGTAAGTGTACTTCTGACAATGAGACCACCTCGGGTATGGGTATATCAGATAAAAAAACATCGTCGAACATACAAGCCCTTCCTTTTTTGAAGTAGGTTAAAAAAAATGGAGCACATGAATATTCAGTGATGACTTCGCGAATTTGAACCCATGATCATTGGTTAAGATTGACGCGTTATAACCACTTTTTTTTTTTTTTTCCACGCCGTGGGAACCTTCAGAAAGGTACCCGACTCTCTTGGGGGAGGAACCGGGTTATGTGGGATTCTTACCCACTAAAACCACTGCGATGGCCGTCCTCGGCACGGATCGGAGAGGCTGCGGGATCGTGTAGATATAACGCATCCGCAGCCCCTCCCATGCTGTGCTCCGCTCGTGGCTCGGCGGAGCTCTCCTCAGGAGGCGAAGGTAATCCCGCCCCCCGCACTCCTCGCTAGTGCGTACGGCAGCGCGAGGCCATTCCGGCTGCCGTCCTCCTCAGGGCCGTTTGAAATTGGACACGTGAGGCCCCCACCTCACGCATCCACGGCCCCAGGGTTACGCCCTATATTTAAAGCCCCGGACGTTGGGGCTGTGGGAGGGCCGAGACGACGCCGATGTCGTCTCCACCGAGCAGGATCGGCCCTTTCCCGTTCCCGCTCCGCTGTCTCCTTCTGCACCATGACGATCTCACAGAAGGAGGCTACAGCCCTCCACGCTGATTCCCTCCAGAGCATCGCCGACACGATTGCTTGCAGGGACAGGTCTTGTCCGACTTCACGGACCAGGATCTCCCTCTCCGCACTCCACGCGGGACATATCTCCAACGTGTGCTGAGCGGTGTCCCGGTCCGCGCCACAGTGGTGACACATCGCCGTCGACTCGCATCCTATCTTACACAGGTATTCTCCAAAACAACCGTGACCGGTCATTACCTGCGTAAGTCGGAAGGTGACTCGTCGCTTTCGTCTCATCCAGGCTTCGAAGGCCGGTAGGATCGCTCCGACGACGCGTTTGCGCGCGTACCGTTCTTCGCAGAGACGGTCGCGCCACGTCGCAAGAGCCCTCCAGTGTTCCCGCCGCTTCAATGCCTCGAGCGCACTCGGAGGGGGCGCGCTTTCACTGTTCTGACGGAGGATGCGGGTCTGTTGATAGACCCTTGCGTCCATATCCGCCAGAATGTCCAAGGGCGGAAAGCGCGCTAGGACAGTTGCCGCCTCGTAGGATATCGTGCGATATCCCCGCACTATGCGGATGGCCACTCTCCGCTGCGAACTTTGGATCTTAGTTCTGCAACGGCGGACGCCCGACAGTCTGTGAGACCACACGGGCGCCCCGTAGAGGGCCATCGATCGCACGACACCGGCATAGAGGCGGCGAACTTCCTCCCTCGGTCCCCCAAGATTAGGCAACAGTCTGTGCATGGCACCAGCTACCTTCTCGATCCGGGGGGCTAGGCGCTCGAAGTGCTCTTATAAGCCCCAGCGACCGTCCAAGGTTAGGCCCAGGTATTTCATGTACCTGGCCACCTGGACGTTTGAATCACCAACGCGGACGTGCGAGTCGGGCGGCTCCCTGCTCCTCGGCAGTTTATGGAACCATAGCGCCTCTGTCTTATGAGACGCTATCCGAAGGCCCAACTCACAGATCTTATCGACGACGATGTTCACCCCGAGCTCGGCGAGCTCTTTGGTTCTCTCAAAATTCTCCCCCGATGCCAGCACCAACGTGTCGTCTGCATAACAAACGACGCTGACACCGTCAGGGAGAGTGACGCGCAGGACTGCGTCATACGCGAGGTTCCACAACAGGGGCTCCAAAACTGACCCCTGCGGGACCCCACAGTAAACCTCTCTCCGGTTCCTCGTACCGTCTTGCTCCATATACGAGACGTATCTGTCACGCAAGTAGCCACCAACGATCGCCTGCAGGTAAGGGGGCACACGATGGTGTATGAGTGCCCTCCTAATAGCGTCCCAGGGCAACGTGTTGAATGCATTGACGATATCGAGACTTATCGCCAACGCTACGCCACCCTGGGCCACCGCCTGCTCCGACAAAGACCGGACGCGCAAGATCGCGTCGACAGTCGAACGGCCCTGTCGGAGCGTTATAACCACTGGGCCATCTCTGCTAACCTGATTTATATATCTTTATTTATGATACAACACTATTCCGCTTAACTACATAAAACCACTTTAATTTTAGTTCTAAAATTCCGATAATAACTTCGCCGACAATCATTGCATAAAATCACTCACGCACACAAATGCCAAGATGCATATATTCACTAAATCATACACAAACATACTTATAATTTTTTAAGATTAACTCGTTATAGTTTGTTGTGAACATTATTTCTATTGCTTATATAATAAGGCTTATATCTAGAAATAAAAAAAAGTGACTTGAAACTGAGAGTGAGGGGGTTGGCCTTCCTTAACACAGGGTATTCTAGTAGTAACGTCGGAGCGTCACGGTAGCATGCGCAAGCGATCCCGTGGCGCTCCCGTTAAGACGGGAAGGGTACCGCTGGGTTTTTAGTGGGTATACCGATGACCGGGGCACACTCGGTGCCCTGGACATATGGCGAGCCCCACATACTCCCCCCCGACTGTTCCCGTGGGGGGAAACGGGTAAGGAGTTTTCCCAGCGTCAAAAAAAAAAAGGGTATTCTAGTAAGGGTAATATATAAAAATATACTTATATATTGCGGGCGTGTTAGTTAGATTAATGAAAAATGTAATGTATGTTTACAGTTATTAATATTATTCAATTTAAACTTTAATTCAATACTAACTATTTTTTATTTAAATAAGTTCGTTGTATGTTATTGATGTGATAAATGAAATTAGTGCACTCGTCAATAATAATACGTATTGCTTTATTTCCAATGTTTTTATATTTTAGGTAAGTAATATAAATATATATATATATATATATATACCATTTACACATATATGTATATATACGTGTGTGTGTGCGTGTGTGTGTATATTGTAAATAATATATTGTACCTTAAAATGCATGTTGTGGCAGTCTGAATAGTCGCGCACTTTATGTTAAGTCTGAATGTGTTTTTATTATTACTATGTGTTAGTGCAGTGACTGCTGATGATTGATGACTGATCTTAGTTTTTCCTTAAAAAATAAATAAATATTACTAGGATGACTAGACCTCAGTCTAAATATCTTTGTTAACTTTAATAATAGAATTTTATATTTCTTGTCTACATTGGGTATGAGAATAAACCCTTATATGTAAATTAAAATTATTTTTATTATATTATTATAAACAAAACGCCATTTTTACACAACTCCAAAATGACAGTCAGTGGACCCCTGAGACGCGTCGTCCCAAGATATTTCACATCAGTATCGTCAATATTTATAGTTTTTGGTCCTGCTCACAATTATTACACGTGGAAGTAATTCCCAAAGCTTAATGATTCATTGAAACGTCACAACTATAATACAAAAGGCATACACTATTAAGGTAAATCATTTTATGTAACACTCGCTGAAATCCGAATATTAAATGGATGGCCCAGTGGGATCGTGGGTTCAAACCCGAGCAAGCACCACTGAATTTTCATGTGCTTAATTTGTGATTATAATTCATCTCGTGCTTGACAATGAAGGAAAACATCGTGACTCTGTCTGCATGTGTCTAATTTCACTGAAAATCTGTCTCATGTGTATTCCAACAATCCGCAGTGGACCTGGAGTGGTCTATTAATAAATTTTAATCTTATTTTACAAATACTAACAAATAAAGTTTATTAAACAATACAATAATATAAAGAACTAGCAAATCGTACCGGATTCGCACGGGCACTTATTATCTATAAGAAAACTGCATTTCGGACAGGATTTGCGTACAATCCGTTCTAGTGAACGTCTGAAAGAGTAACTGTTGAAGTCAATCGGGCGGATAGTTTAGGAGATCTTGTGATGACTGGTACTTCTCTTATCTTCTTTGTAGAAAATGAGTTAATACCTATTAATACTCTTACCAGTTATTCTAAATAGAATCTTCATTCCGAACCAGCGATATTAATCAATTAAATCCTTTCACATGATAATTTAAAAGTGTTAGTAAAGTTAACTTGGTACTGACTTGGTGGTAGGGTTTCGTGCAAGTCCGTCTGGGTAGGTACCACCCACGTAACAGATATTCCACCGCTAAACAGCAGTACTTAGCATTATTTAGTTCCGGTTTGAAGGGTGAGTGAGCCAGTCGAAAATCTTTACTCAACATAGAAGCGTTACATTTACTTATGACTTGTCATAAATCTACCACCAGTGTAACAACAGGGATAAGGAACATAATATCTTAATTTCCAAGGCCTGCTCCAGTCTTGGACATTTTAGTTACATTTTTAGAGAAAAATTGTTATTTAAACCCAACATACACTGATCTCTGTTATTTTAGGTAACCCATAGATACCATTTTTACCCGTTACTGTTACTATTATGTGTACAATTTCTAAAAAAATAAATTAAATTTTAAATTGATGTAACGCCGTTCTGAAACTTGGACTTGTTCTGCTCATAATATAATTACTTATTACTATTAGGAGATCCCTTGATCACTACAATGATGAAATTTTAAAATACGCCATTTTGTTGGTGGACATAAAGTTAAAGTAATGGCGCGTCTTGTGATTTGTTCACTGTATGCAATTGTGTTATTATGATGTTAAAGAGTAATGAGTAGGTTATTTACATTTAAATGCATATTTAGCATCCAGAAGTGAAATTGATTTAATAAAAAACTTCGAGTTGATCTTTTTTTTAAATAGTTTTAGATTTAAAGCTAGGTACTCTTTCTTGACAATCAAGTTACCTAGATCATTAAATACAATTGCATTATTATTTATTCACATTATGAGAGCTAATATTTAGTTCTGTTTGTCACAGGTTTCGAAGAATCGTTTTTTTTTTTTTTTATTTTTTTTTTATTGTATTGGTTGGCGGACGAGCATATGGGCCACCTGATGGTAAGTGGTCACCAACGCCCATAGACAATGGCATTGTAAGAAATGTTAACCATCACTTACATTGCCAATGCGCCACCAACCTTGGGAACTAAGATGTTATGTCCCTTGTGCCTGTAATTACACTGACTCACTCACCCTTCAAACCGGAACACAACAATACAAAGTACTGCTGTTTTGCGGTAGAATATCTGATGAGTGGGTGGTACCTACCCAGACGAGCTTGCACAAAGCTCTACCACCGAGTAAACCGTTTGTTTATATTGTTGTTATTAAACTTTAGATTATCTACTAAAAAACATGTGTGATGCTAGCAACTTAACTACTAACACAACACATTTATTTATTTATTTATATTTATTAGGGAAACATACAGCATATCGTATATTACAACTTAATATAATAATCATATTTTAACACTTATGCCAGTTAAGTTTCCACTATTGTTTTAACAGGGAAGTGGACTAATTTTGATGTTACATAAAATATAACTATTTATGACAAAGTAAAATTTTAACGTAAATATGGTTATGGTTAATTACTAATAAGTATTTTTAACCTATTTTTACTAACTATTTTTAAACAGATCAATGTGGTTGTATTCTCTATTATGACTATTACAAGATCTTAGAATAAAAGAATTTTTGAAATAATTAGTTTTATAAATGGGTATTGAAAAAGTATCCTGAGAGCGAGCGTTAAAACGAGGACATTTAAATAAAATCTTACTGAGCAGATATGGAGAATCAATTAAATTATTTAATATTTTGTAAAGAAACATTTGGTCTCTTTGTTCTCTACGTTCTTCAAGTGGCATAAAAACAGAGTCAGGAAAAGTAAATTTGTATCGCAACCTCCTGATAAATTTGTTTTGTATATTTTCAATTAAGTTGACATATTTTGCATATTGTGGATTCCAAACAGTTGACGCATACTCTAAATGTGATCTAACGAAAGCATTGTACAAAATTACAAAGGTATGAATATTTTTAAAATCTGCCCCTTGCCGAAAGATAAATCCAAGCATTTTATACGACTTCATCACTATTTCCTCAATATGCTTATCGAATATGAGTTTGTTGTCTAGTTGTACCCCAAGGTCTCTCACCTCGGTAACCCTTTTTAATTTAGTATTAAATATGGAATAGTCAAAAATTATTTGTTCTTTTTTTCTCGAAAATGTAATTACACAGCACTTGTCAACATTGAGCTGCAAATTATTAGCAATGCAATATTGTCCTAATTTATTTAAATCCTCTTGTAAATGAAAACAGTCTTGATTATTTTTTATTATCTTAAAAATTTTAGTGTCATCAGCGTATAATAAAACTTGAGAATTTTTGAAACAATTAGTTACGTCATTAATAAAAATGTTAAAAAGTAAAGGGCCAAGGTGAGAACCTTGTGGTACACCCGATGTTACAGGAATAAAACTAGACGTATATCCTTTAATAGCAACGGCTTGAGATCTTTCGCGGAGATAAGATGTAAGCCAACGTAGAAGGTCACCATGTATACCGATGTTGTTAAGTTTTTGTAATAACAAATTGTGCGATATCTTATCAAATGCTTTCGAGTAATCAGTGTATACGACATCTACCTGGAAACCAACTTCCATAGCACTCAATACTATATGCAAGAACTCACACAGATTGGACTCAGTGGATCGCTTATTAATAAAACCATGTTGGTTACAGGTAAGTAGAGGCCTTAATAATGGAAATATCGTATCATAGACAATCTTTTCAAAAAGTTTTGGAATAACTGACAATTTAGAAATACCGCGATAGTTTTTTATATCGTTTTTATTTCCAGACTTATAAATCGGCGTAATTAAAGATTTTTTCCAAATAGTTGGTAATAATCCGTTGTCCAATGATCTTTTGAAAAGCATTGTTAAAGGCACACATAACACTTTACTGCAGTTTTTTAAGAAAATGGGATGTATTCCATCTGGACCATAACCCTTGGATGTATCTATGTTCGATAAATATCGTTCTACTTTTTTGTCAACAATCTCAATAGAGCTGATGATAGTCTGATTTGCGCTAGTAGAATAGTGATCCATTGTTTGATTTCCACTATTATCCTCAAAAACTGAATGAAAATAAGAATTAAACATATTTGCTATATCGTGTCCATTGTATCCAACTTGAGAGTTAAAATACATTACATTAGGTACAGATGTATGACCTTTTTTAGTCTTTATATAGGACCAAAACTGTTTTGAGCTAAAACGAATATTATTCTCTGCTCGTTCCAGAAACTCATTATAACACGTTCCTTCTAAGTTTTTTGATTGTAGTCGTAATTCAGAGAACTTGTTATAATCGTTTTGTTGGCCATAAATTTTCCATTTTTTGTGGAATTTTAATTTTTTATTAATTAATTTTATCAAGGGTCGCGTAAACCAGCGTGGATATTTATTGATCTCATTTATACACTTAGACGGGACAAATGTCTCTATAATGTGATTTACGATAAGATAGAACGTATCAACTGCCTGACTAATATCTTTGTTTTTAAATTCGTGTTGCCAGTTAACTTTAGCTAATTCAAAATTAATTTTATCATAATCAGCGCTGTGAAAGCGACGTACAACACGAATAGCTGGATTTAAATTTCGCTCAATGGTATTCATATCAACTTTAATACAAAGGGAAGGATGATGTTCATCTTCAGGTTCTGATAAAGGGTCCACACGAGATATGTTACAATTCAGATTGGAAAGTACTAAGTCTAAGAGCCTGTTATTTAAGTTAAGAATATAATTTAATTGTTGTAATCCAGTAAAATTCATAAAAACAAATATTTGATGTACAAGGAGACATTCCGAGGGATTTAAAATATAAATTGAATTATTATTATTTAATGACCAAACAGCATCTCGTATATTAAAATCACCTGTAATAATTATATCATCTTGTGAATTTTCTATAATCAAATCAGATATAAATTCAAAAAAATTAAGCTGTGAATCCGTTTGAGAATTATTCTGTGGAAAGTAACAACAAAAAAGAAATTATCTATTAAATTTTCCTAATAATACCGCGTTTAGTTATAATTTTTATATAAGTGACTTCAGCACTAGGAAAATTAGGCAACTGAACATTTCTCACATCAACATCAATTTCGCGACGGACCGCTATCAGAGTACCACCTCCCTTTGTCATTTCTAACTGCTCGTAATCACGGTCGTTACGATAAACATTATATCGAGCATCAAATAATTCACTGTCAAAGATTCCAGGTAAAAGCCAAGTTTCTGTTAGGCAAATAATGTCATAATCGCAATTAAGCACGTTTTTATAAAATTGATTAGTTTTAGTCCGTAAACCTCGGACGTTTTGATAAAAAATATTTAAGAACATGTTGAATACTTAAAACACAAATAATAATTGTATATATTACATATCTGTAATAAAAATTCCTTCATAGTTTCTATTTCTAATAAGTCATAAATAAATGATTCCCGCAATGAACGCTGCTCAGATAAAACGAATAAAATCATAAAAGAATATACAACACTAACAATAAAATAATAACTAAAAAAGTCATGAAAATGGACATTAACTAAAAAAGTAAAGTTATGAAAAAATACTAACAAAATAAAATTAGACACTTGAAACTTATGTTTTAAATAAAACAATTTCGCACTTATACGATTTTTTTTAAACAATCTTCAGAAGTGATGTGCAGTACAGGCGAGCTTTCTGTACGTCTAACCATAATCGTGCAGTTACGTACCCAACAAAACAAATAACCCTTTTCCTTTGACTTTCGCTTTGCCTCATTGAATAAACTTTTATTGCGAGTAGAAAGGTGATCATTAACGTAAATTTGATTTTGCATTCCTGAAAATCCTATATCGCAAGCTCTTATAGTTTTTAATTTTCGAAGCAATGACAAAAAATCGTCTTTTTTGTAACGAGCTTGCATTTTTAAAATAATTGGTTTAGGCCTGATGTCATTGGAATCATTCTTAGTCGCTACTCTTGTGATAAAGTCTATGTCAGTAACCGGGTTCAAAGGGAAATTGCACTTATCAGCGAGCACTTTTATTAACTGTATAAGGTTTTCGCCTTTCTTTTGGGGAACTCCACTAATTTGGATATTTGAACGTCGAACCCATTGTTCATTCTTGTAATGGCTATCTTTTAAATCTTTCATAGAATTATTTAGCTCATTTAACTCCAATTCGATGTTATGTATTTTTGTAAATTCTTTGTCAAAATTATTAACTTGATCCATGACCATATCAATTGATGATTCAACGAGCTTAATTTTTTTTGTTCATTCGTTTACAGTTTCGGTAACTTTTTTAAACTCATTGGTTATAAAACTTTTAAATGATTCAATAGATGAATTTTAATTTTAATTTTAGATGAATTAAATGAGTGAAACGTTCATCAAAGTGGTCTATTATAGATTTAGCATTCAAGATCGAATAGGGCTGTGCAAGATCTAAATTGGTTTCGTTGGCGACATTAGGTGTAATGGGACTTATATTATTATTTTTTTTGGTCTGTTTACAACTTGGACATTTCCATTTAGCTTTATTCATTGGTAGAATCTTTTTAAAATCTGCAAGCGAAATTCCCACGCAGCCATGATGATATATATTTAAGCAAGCAGTACATTTAATAGATTCTTCAACTTTCAATAAGCATGAGCAATGTTTACACTCCATTCTATTCGCTTTTAAATAAATGTAGGTAAGCTTTAATAAGTTAACACAGCGTATTCAATTTACCTTGCTCTTCGATAATAGCTCGCGCCCAAAAAGTCGTAAGCGCCGCGTATATCGCGTACTTACGCGTTCTCTTCAAATAGTATGCACTTCAATGTAATTACTGTGATTGTTTTAGTATTTTCAATATTTTTATTATACTGTGTCTTTGTATATTATTAAAAACAAGCACAAATATACTTTAATACTTATTAAACAACATGAAATAAAAAGTCACTTCCAATAACCCTTTTATAAGGAATTAGGGATTATTTTGTATAGCACAAACGATATAGCACCGCACGTCAACTTCACGTTCACGTCAAATACACATATAAACTTAAACTCTAGTGACACCCAGCGTTGATAAGTTTTAACAAAATTTCCGTCGATCAGACTATAAAAATCGCACTTTACAATATTGTAATGCTAACTTCGCAAATAAATCATAGCATGTCATCGGATTTCGATAATTTGACAATACAAGAGTCGAAATCCATTGAGATTTAAATACTCTACTTTTTAAGCAAATTTTGATTTTTAGTGTGAGAAATAATGAAAGTAATGAGATAGCCTGCCATTTTCAGTCCTATTTTTTTTTTGACGCTTGTATATCCCTTTACGCGTTTCCCCCCACGGGAACAGTCGGGGGGGAGTATGTGGGGCTCGCCATATGTCCAGGGCACCGAGTGTGCCCCGGTCATCGGTATACCCACTAAAAACCCAGCGGTACCCTTCCCGTCTTAACGGGAGCGCCACGGGATCGCTTGCGCATGCTACCGTGAATAAAATACGCTACCGTACGCCAACCTTGAAAAATAAGATTTTCCTGCCTCAACTAATAGTTCCAAACGTAGACAGAGAATGAGAGAAACTAGTTTCTCTGCAGAGCTAGTTGTCATCTGGAACGGTAGACGGTTGACATTGACAACTAGCTCTGCAAATTTCCGAATAAATACCATATGGTTTCCACGAATTTTTTTTAAGGTGCCATATATAAGGTATATGTATATATATTATAAGTACTAGTTTTGCAAATGCCAGACATGTAAGGCTGCCTCGTTGGTCTAGTGGCTAGATATAAGGCCGCAGACCCGGTGGTCCTGGATTCAATTCCCAGGTCGGGCCAATAAATAGTTATTGGGTTTTTCTGTCAGAAAATTCTCAATAGCAGCCCGAAGTTTGGAAGTTGGAAGTGTGTACACTCCCGTGCCTCGGAAAGCACGTTAAGCCGTTGGTCCTGCGCCTGAACTCTTTCCGGTCGTGTCGGATTGCCGTCCCATCGGATTATGAGAGCTAAGGAAAAGAGAGTGCACCTGTGTTTGCGCACACTCGTGCACTATAATATCTCCTGCGCAGTTGGCTAATCTCTCTTGAGATTGGCCGCCGTGGCCGAAATCGGTCTGGAGGACCTTATTATTATTACTAGTTTTGGTTTTATAATTTGTTATCTAAATATATTATAATAATTTTATTTTGACTTTTTCTTTTGATTAATTCTGTTGTATTAATAGTTAAGATTGGATTTAATTCATTTTTTTATTATATTGATTAGTTTGGTTTATATTATTTTTGTTACAATGGTTAATGTTTTTTACGCCTTTAAAGACGTATCACCTCGTATGAGTACCTGTTTAATTTGTTAATTTTAAGTGTTTAGTGATAAATCGATGGTGTAACTATCTTAAATAAATAAATAAATAAAATATATAAGGATGCCACTAAAACTGAACATGTGTTAGACGATAAGAATTGAAATGCTAACCTCACACTTCTATAGAACTTATTATTTCTAACCAATATTGTCACAGTTGTACCTATTAATGGTTACATAAGCTCCAAGAATAAAACTATAATTTTGATTCTATATATTTATTAATACATATGTCCGTAAACACTCCCACATTTTCAAATTGTAATAAAACTAATAACATGAAGTAGCTTTGTAAATTGTAGCCTTATTATGTTAATAATTGAATTACCTACAAATTATATTTATAGTCATTATTAAAATATGATATCATTATAAAATCAGTCAATAACTATTTATTTATTTATATTAGTCTTATATTGTGACATTGTTGAATCTTTAGGAACAACGAAACGATTACCTTGATAACGTAACTATTGGCAGATAATTCAGATATTTTACTTCCAGGAAACCGGACACATCTCTTATATAAAACCAGTTATAAAACGAATACAGAAACATTCTAAACTTACATTTAAATTAAACAAATATCGCTCGCTCAATTTTAAAGTAAAGAAAATGAGCATCTATGTTGAACCACGAAAAGGTTATCCTGCGAATAAGTTTCCATATAGACAGTACATGCAGGCAAATTTGCGCCCACAAGGTGGTGTGATCGTATGAATATGAAGCGTCATTCTCGTTTTTCTTTATTGAATGCGCCGGCGCCGCGCCGGTCGCTCCGTAGTCTACATCTATACCGAATCAGACATCAGTTTCACAGTTGCGCGGCAGTGTTCTCGAAGAGTGGATGTACGACTCTTTTTTTATCTATCTGTCATTTCATAATATAATTGTGTATTTCTTACAAAAATAAAACAATTTTTATAAGAGATTGTGATTTTTGGATGTGTATGACTCTGGAATCAAAATGTTGGCTAAATTCGTGTTTATGTTATTCGGTAAGTAGTTTTCGTTATTCGTAATATTTATTTTTTATGTATATTTATGACAAAAAACAGTCACAGACTTTTAAATGAGAAAGTATAGCAAAGTAATCGTGGCTGTAGAAAATATTTATAATTATTTTATCATGATAAACTATCGATTAAAATAAAATTGTAATACGTAAATAATTTTCATTGATATTACAACAAAATTATTAAACAGTGTCCAGTACAGTTTTATTCGGTGAAAATTTATAGCGTAGAATCGAACAGCAGTAAATTGTGTTTTTATACAATTCTTATCAATTAATTAGTAAGTTTTTAGTTAAAAAAAAAGTCTCAATTATCACGACTTGCGTACGGCTTAGTTCCATGTTGCGGCGCTGTTGTGCCAGCTAGTGACCGGGCGTTAAGATGGCTGACAAACGCGGTTTTAAAAAATTATTACCTACGTTACCGAAAATTACTAATTCAAAAGGCCATAATCACAAAACAATGTTAACCAGTTTAATATGTGTGTTGCCAATATTATAGTGGTAAAAAAACGTGTTTCATTGATGGGGTGACACATACACGAATTTGCGTTAAAATCATAGGTATATTTAGGTACCTTTTGTATTAGTGTAGCTGATATATTTAATTATACATGGTGTAACGAAAAGTGTTTGTGTTTAGTGATTAAAAAAATAAAAAAGAAGTGCACGACAATAGGTTATTTAAAGTTCAAGAATTTAAAATAACCTCAAAATTGTTATCTACATAAAATAGACGTCGTATGCGTCGATCGGTAAGTTGTCTGTTGTATATAGTGACATCTTTTTACTTCCCTCACCGCGTTAGTGATTTATCATATACATACCTACGTAGTTTCCTAATGCTATATAAAATATATCGTAACAACAGTCAATAGTCATATGCATGGAACAGTAATTATTGTTTGTATATCACCGAGTTATTCGATAAAGGTATTGTTCCTATTGGAATTTTGCGTCACCGTAGGCACACCGCGCGGTTCAGCTTGTTCTTATCACGAAGTCGTAGGTACGCTCGTCGTCAGTCGATTTATAAGTGTATCAAACGAATCTTCTAGTAATATCATACACAAATCAGAATTTCACCATTCAGTTGAAAGAATTAGATTATACTCAAAAATAAAACGAGACTTCAATGAAATTAATGTTATTTTCAATCATAAGATCCTTATATAAAATTTAGCTTGTTCGTAAGATAATTTATAAGTCAATACGTTTCCCGCCGAAAAAAGAGCATCTGTCATTGTTCTTGCTTAAAGATTAAAAATGTAGATTGTTATACACAATACAATATTATTGACTCTTATACAGTTAACTTACAAATGATTATTTTATTCCTTTATTATATCCTACTAACAATTTATTCTTTAATTTAAATATTAATGTGTACATTGATTTAGGTTAAGTTTTAACAAAGAAACTGGTGTTAAGCTGAATGTAAAGCTACCAGGGAATTTGAATGTAGATTTAATCTTAAACAACCATAGCACAGTAGTTGCACTTTTTCTTAATTTCTTATTAATACTTAACCATCCACTTGCACTAAATCCTACCACCAATTTAATAGAGTTAACTGCTATCACTAAAAACAATACAAAACTATACAGTGAAAGCAATTGTACCAAAAAAATGCTAAAAGGAATGTTTGTATGCTGCTTCCTGTTTATGTAGACAATAACCATATGAAATAATATAAAAAATTGTAAAAAAGAAGGTGCAAGTTAATTTGGCCGCTTCCAATCAAGCCAGAGTTGTTTGTCTCCCAACCACTAGCCTACTATAATCGTTAAACACCAATGGTAATAGTACAATTATATTATGAGGTTGACTCCAATATAATCAAGGGTAACATGCAAAACACATCAATATTATTTGCCAAACAGTGTTATCAGTAATATTGAGTAACTCCTAATAATAAGTGATAAAAGTGTTTTTATAAGAGCTATATTATTTAAGGAATTAATATTTCAATTTAAAATTAAAGTATAAATTAATAGAACTAAAGAATACAATAGCTGAATTGTAATTGTACAATTCATTGATCTTGCATCCTCGTCGTACTTAAACAAAATAAGCCTGACAGGATATTAGATATATCTGTTGTATAATGTTAATAGCTTCTGTTGCAGTAATTGAATGTTTTATACATTTGAAACAATTTTGGTTAAAAATAATTGAGATGATTTATATTTTAATTTATATCAAAATATTTTCAAAAGTCAAAATTACTCAGCGGTTAATTAAAAATTAAGGGATACTGGTAATCGCCTGTGACTTCACCTGCATATTAGGGGAAGAGGGGTAGGTATATATAGGACCGATGCCTTTATCGTTCAAGCTTGATTACAAATCGACACTAGTATTATAAATGTTAAAGTATTTATTATTTGTTTTAAAGTTCGTTTCTTTATCCAAATTGATTCAGTTGTATTTACAGTTTATCGATTACAAACAAATAATTCTTTCCTCTCTATAATATTACATTTTTTTCTTTAATTCGTACTTTTATAGCAAATCATAGGAATTATTCTATAGGCTGAATCGAATTGAATTTCCATTGTTAATGAATTCTAACCAAACCAGGTAGATTTATCTGTGGTGAAAAGCCACCGGTAGGAATGGTATTTTTATGAGGGGTTTTACTAAAAAAAATTTGTATAATGGGATAAAAGTGGTAGCTCTCTAATTAATTTAATATATAAAAAGTTCATTGGTGACTGTCTAACTGCCTATCAATGATTAATAGTTTATTAAATTAAATATACATATTTATAATCATTATTTAACATTAATATACCTAGGTTCAGAAGTCCAGAGTTTTATAAGTTTTGTGTTTTTCCTAAAACCTATGGTATATGTAAAAATGTTAAAAACTGTGTTTTTTTATAAGTGGCAATAAAGATTTAATTTATTATATTACACATATTCCAGATCACATGTATTATCTCGATTTTTATTCTCTTATTTGAATTTTATTTTTAATGATAACACTAAAGGGTGTCAATATTGTAATATAACTGAATTGAGAGTCAATTTAAAAATGAAATATTTTTTAATTGTCACAGACTAAAGAGACACTGACAAAAAAAAATGTATGACCAATAGAGCCAGCTCAGTATCACAAAGTCGGAACAATACTGGTTTCCAGCTGTTCTTTTACTAAAATCAATGAGCACTTAACTAAGTAAACTATTACATATAAACAAATTATTTTAATCTCTTAAGGCATTAATGAAGTAATTTATTGAATATTCTACTATTATGGTCATAGTCAGTCATGGTGACTTACATACAACATGGCCTTGGTCCTTATTCATATTTTCACATTTCCCATATTTTTATTGCTTAAATCATTTTTATGATGTTCTCCGGATCGATTTCGGTCACGGTGGCCCATCTCAAAAGTGATTAGCCAACTGCACGATTAGGACATATAATATAGTGCCCAAGTGTGTGAGCAAACATCCGGGAGTGTACACACTGCCACATTCCGGGCTATTAATGAGAATCTTCTACAGAAAAACCCAATAACTTATCATTGGTCCTACCTGAGATTTGAACCCAGGACTTTGTAATCTGCTGCCTTATATCTAGCCACTAGACCAATGAGGCAATCAGAGTTATTGAACAATTACATTTTACAGTTATAGAATACATCTAATCAGTTTGTTTTACATTGTTTTCTTTCTGTTCATTAATGAGTTCACTGTCATATCACTGGCTGTAACTATCATGCTATTACATAATACAACTATAAAAAAAAAAAAACGTTATTGATTTTGATTACCTCACATCTACATCTAAATTTTGAGTCGCAAATAATTTTAGACGTAGAAAGAACTTTAAATTGGGAACAAAAATTCTCCATACTCTATCTAGTCTATGAGAATTTCCATATGGGTATCCTTTTATCCCGTAAACTTGAACCTTTGTGCATAATTCCATCTTATAAGCTCCCAAGTATATGGTCTAGGTGGGTGTTGATGAGTCAGCCATGTGCAAGATTGTTTTTTTTTTTATATATATATATAAAGATTTTCACATCAATACTGTTAGGGAATGCCAAAAAACTTGTACATCGAACATTAGCCAAGATGACTCATTGCGAACATGTTTATAATGATATGAGGTAAACATCTTCAATCTTAGTAAATATGTCTCTGCTATATGAGTTGAATAGTTTGTGTTAGAATTATTTTCTACTTAGATTTAAATATTTAAATATGAATCAAAATAAAAAAAAAATACTGGGGTAATATGTTTCGACCTCTGACTATTTTTTATTAAGACACTCATTATTATATTTTAATTAGATATATCTAAAAGAAAAATTTTCACCCTATTATGGTGATTTGTAGTTTTTCTTTTTATTACCAAATAAAAAGAAAAACTCACTTGTCTAGAGAGTACTTGGTGGTAGAGCTTTGTGCAAGCTCGTAGGTACTACCCACTCATCAGATATTCTACTGCAACACAGCAGTACTTTGTATTGTTGTGTTCCGGTTTGAAGGGTGAGTGAGCCAGTGTAATTTCAGGCACAGGGACATAACATCTTAGTTCCTACTTATCATACACTCTTTAGCAACAACTCTTTAGTGTTGTTGTGTTCCAATTTAGAGTATTATTGAGCCAGTACAGGTACAGGCACAGAATACATTACATATTGGTTCCAAGTTGGATGGCCCATTGGCAATGTAAGGAATGGTTGAAATTTGTTATCGCATGTCTATGGGTAGGACAACTACACTGTCACCTATTAAAATGAAAAGAAAAATCTACTATTTTGGAGTATTTTACCGCTTGAACACGGCGGTTCCTCTTTTCCCGCTCTTGTTCTACACAAATTACTTAGTGTTATAATTATGTAAGTTGAAGTAATCTTGTATGAGTAACGCAAGTCCCGAGTGTTTAAAACGTTTGTATTCGAATAGCAATTTTCATTAATTATCGGTATTTGTGCCCGAGTTTTCGTACGAAGCGGACGTGTGTAGATAATCTATCAGTTTGTGTTTGTACTCATAAAACACTTTAAGTAAAACAAAGTGTGTTTTATATAGACTAGTAAAAGTTAAGTTAAAATGGGTTTTTTAATGTCTATGTGTATTTTGTTTGGTAAGTAATTTTGTTTTTATTATTTATATATTTTATTGAACATAATTAACTAATCAATACGGTGTTAATTGTTTTGGGTAGAGAATATGTCGATAACTATTTGGAATTGTAGTTGATTATAAATCGGAATTAAACTATTATATTATAAGTGTGTCATTTTGTGATAATTAAACTTAAATAATATATTCATTTTTCATATAAAATTACATACTTAACCCCTTTTTGCATTAATTATGAAGGAAGCACGTTAAATTTTTTTTATGTGACTAATGTTTATTTGGGTTTGTATTAACTAATGGAAAAGAAAAAACAATATTAATTGTTATATAAGAATATATAATGTGAAGCCATATATGGCTTCGTATGCGTTCTAGCTTTAACATAGGCTGCCTTGTAAAATTTATAAATATAATTTCGCTACTCGTAGTGTGGAATGACCTCCCATTTTGTAAATTTAGTATTAGATTAGCTTTGAGTACTACTGGCATAATTAACGATTGCTTTTGACCTAAACAGAATAGTGAATATGTTGTCGGTGCGTATTAAAGTCAATAGTAAATTTCGATGTCTGGCTCGAGCCTTTCGTCGATACCGGTGAACCTGGCAAGCTGATTAGAGTGCCAACTCGATTCGATGGAGTACCAGCCCTCGATGATCTCGGTATTCCTAAAAGGCTTGCCAGACGACCACGTTTATCTGCTTTATGTATAATATATTCCGAAACCGCAGGATTGAAATTAAACAGTGGCATGAATTTATTTTCATTAGCCCTTACACCATAAAGGTCATGCGTTAACCATACACAAGTCTGTCATACGAAAGAAAATTTGAAGAAATGCAATAAAAGCGTGAAAAATCAAATTCTGAAAAATCTGAACGGAAAGCCGCATACGAAGCCATATATGGCAGACAATGTTGTAGCTGGAACGCATACGAAGCCATATATGGCCTATACATAAAAGGGTAAAAAATCAAAGAAAAAAAATACTCAAATATAACTAATACTCGTTATGTGGGATGATCCAAGGAGTATATAATAATTTTAGTTGAAGATAGAATTCGCCGTTTTTTTTTTTTCCACTAGTGAATGTTCCAAGGAATTCGTTGCAATTCACCGACGTGCCGTGCTCCAAATTTCCTCAAATAGCCAACTTACCATGTACAAAAAATAAATGTTTCGTCTAACGATAAAATAATGAACACAATACAATTTTTACTTTTCTATTTTAATATTGAAATTAACTGTAAAAAGAAACAGAAACTTCGAGGTGGAGACATATATGGTTTCGTATGCGGTAAGGGGTTAATGTGTTAATCGACGTGAATATTGAAAAATAAGGTCCTCTAGACCGATTTCGGCCACGGCGGCCAATCTTAAGAGAGATTAGCCAACTGCGCAGGAGATATTATAGTGCACAAGTGTGTGCGCTAACACAGGTGCACTCTCTTTTCCTTACCTCTCATAATCCGATGGGACGGCAATCCGACACGACCGGAAAGAGTTCAGGCGCAGGACCAACGGCTTAACGTGCTTTCCGAGGCACGGGAGTGTACACACTTCCAACTTCCAGACTCCGGGCTGCTACTGAGATTTTTCTGACAGAAAAACCCAATAACTATTTATTGGCCCGACCTGGGAATTGAACCCAGGACCCCCGGGTCTGCGGCCTTATGTCTAGCCACTAGACCAACGAGGCAGTCATTTAGGAGGCAGGTAATTGAAAAATAATAAATAACCGTAAAGTTTAATTATAATTAAAAACTTATTAGGTCAATAAGATTACAACATAGCAACATCTAGCGATTGTAGTAAATCATATGATTCGCAGTTTTGTGTTAACTGAAATCAATTCTGATAACAATTTGCTTTTTACTGTCCGCTTGTTTGTAAAATAGCTAAATTGCACTTCACCAGCGGCTTCACTTGTAACTTAATTCGCTAACCCTTTAAAAAAAAAAAAAAATAATAGATTTTCATACACCTTTTTATCTCGTTTATAACTAACTACTAATCCCTGTGGGAGTAATTTTCAAGTCTGTCCGTAGTGCTAACCGTTATGTATGTGAATAATGCCGGTAGTAAATAGTTTCTATTATATTGACATAAGATTAGAATGTCTACCTTGTCTCTGAATACAATACTAACCCACTTTGTAAAAGGACACCGTATGTAAGTTTTCATGGTTCTAGCCCCGGCAATAATTACACTTTCATATATATATAGACTAGCTGTGCCCGCGGTTTAACCTGCGTATAATCAGCCTAGAACGTTCCTCGATAAAAGGACTATACAACACAAAAATAATTTTTAAATTCGAACCAGCAGTTCCTGAGATTAGCCGGATCAAACAAACAAACTCTTCAGCTTTATATATTTGTATAGATATTTCACTATGCGACTTGTTACTGTTTAATATTTTCAGTTAGTGTTTTTTTTTAGTTTAATTCGGTACATAACTTTTAGTTTTACATATGTCTTGAGGATGTAGAATGCCAGTGGTTAGTTTGTTTGTCCAATACGGTATATAAATGAAATGATGCATAGCCAAAGCTAATACATGTCGGTATCTCTTGTCGGTTCTTAGCTAACCAGTCTTTGATGATAAATTTGTTTTTTAAATTTTATACTTGTGGTAGGACATTGTGCAAGCACATCTGGGTAGGTACCACCAACTCATCACATATTTCACCGTAGAACAGATATACTCAGTATTGGTATGTTCCGGTTAGAAGAGCGAGTGAGCCAGTGTAACTACAGGCACGAAGGTCGTAATATCTTAGTTCTAAAGGCTGGTGGTGAGTTGGTGATGTAAGGATTGATTAATATTTGTTACGGTTCCAATGGTTATGGGTTGTCGGGACCACTACCGTCATGTGGCCTTTCATCTATGTTATAAAAAAAAAAGTTAATCCTGAATATGGTATCGGTGACTTATTCTTGTTGGCTCTCTCAGATTTAAAATAATTCAATTTAAACTTAATTATTAGTATTTTTGACAATCAATAAGTAATGTATGTCCATCTTACATTGAATTAATAATCTGTGGGCACAGATAATTAAAATTTCTATGGAGATTTTTTTATTTCATATATTTTAATTGAATATAATGATGTATAAAATTTCAAATGACAATCCAACGATTTATTGATTACAATTATATTATGTACTAGCAAGATGCCCGCGGCTTCGCTCGCGCTAAGTATAAGTGAAGGATAAATGATTGTTTGGAGTTCGAATTGGTCTGTGGTTTTAAAGTAAGAAGCATGAAATGTCATTCGTTAGGTTAGAAAAATGTATATACAGGATTTTTTTTTAATTATTCCTAATTAATTAATTCTTTTAATAATCAGCAGTGAAGTTACTGTGAATTCCTGTAGTTTTTGACTTAATACATTTTATAGTGACTTAAATGTATTAAAGAAAATTTTATTTTATACGTGTGCGTTTCGGTTGCTTAAATACCCCACTCATTTATTCACGCCATTGGATATATTCCACCAACCCGCATTGGAGCAGCGTGGTGGAATAAGCTCCAAAACCTTCTCCTCAAAAAGGGAGAGGAGGTCTTAGCCCAGCAGTGGGACAATTAATAGGCTGTTACTGTATGTACTAAGTCTTATGTATAACGTTGTAAAAGACAACAGGATACCAAATATTCAATTGTGAAAGAACAATAGCAGATCGACGTCTGAACTTTTATGGCATCCTTGGATTTCATTAAGATTTTTTAAATATATCCTCATTTTTGTTAGAGCCGAAGTTATTTATGTTTATTATATTATATTTATATTAAAAGTATATCAACTGATGTACAAATTGCCAACAAAATGTCAACAAAACAAATAGGGATGTAGAGTACAAGTGTTAGTATAAATAGTTATCTTTATCGATTCTATTAAAAGATCGATATCGACTGGTTGCTTATGTTTTGATTGAAATGCGGTGTTTTTTATGTTTAATGAAAGTCGGGGTCAAATGTTGATCGAAGTAATTACAGGCACAAGGGACAAAACATCTTAGTTCCCAAGGTTGGTTAGCGCATTGGCGATGTAAGCGATGGTTAACATTTCTTACAATGCCACCCGTACAATGTTACCCGTATCAAATTCGTATTTGATTAAAATCGCTAAGAATCATCACGATATTGTATCGATATTAAACAAAATCGGATCGGTCGTATTAGGACACTGTCAGCTCTATTTTGGACTTTAAATTGACGATTTATCTTTCTCTATATATTATCCACCCGTTTCCATTTTTTTTTAATTTTATCTGGATAAGTTATTACTATAATGGGTTATTTACAAATACGCAGTTCGTATCCTCAAAAAAATTAAACACCAAATCGTTTTTTCGGACTTTCCCAAAAAATTTCTAAAATATTGTAATTCCTACTTAAATATTGATGATCTTCAGCGGTGGAGTAAGCTCCAAACCTTCTCGAAAGGTGATGAGGCCTCAGCCCACCTCGGCGCAGTCGGCAACTTACAGGTTTGTTACTTTAGATACTTTTATGTTAACTTTCATAGATAAATAATTACTCAAAATCCTAACTAATATTATAAATGCGAATGTGAGTTTATTTGTTACGCTTTCACGCTTAAAAAAGTGACCAGATTTAAAAAAAATCTTTCACCAATGGAAAAGTACATTTTGTCTTGTTAAACACGTGGACAAGAATTGCAAATTTCAAGAAGCTCTCTACTGCGTATGCTCACATGTGATTGTTCGATATTGATGTGTAAACGGCTTGTTTTTGGACGACCGGTGTGTTGAGCGTCTTCAAATGGTCCAGCGTCCCCGAATTTTTCAATTAATTTTTTCACTTTTGACCCGCGTGGTATCACATCGGCTTTTATGTGACCACTATTGCCTCTACTGCCACCTCCATCTTGTAGATAGGCCACACCCATTATTGTTCTTACAATTTATATATATATATATATATAAATTGTAAGAAATTGAAGGAAATGTAATTTTTTATGTAAAATTACTTGTGAGAAAATAATAATTATATTTAAAGATTCGACATACAATACGACATAAAAAGGCAAAAATAATATTCTCCTAACATTTTTTACTAGTCTATATTTACCTTAACTTCCATTTATATATATGAAAGAATATGTTAGTGTTAGCAGGCGGAGATGAAATGTGCCACTACCGAGCATAGAAATTGGC
The DNA here is from genome assembly GCA_905220585.2 of Nymphalis polychloros. Lineage (NCBI taxonomy): Eukaryota > Metazoa > Arthropoda > Insecta > Lepidoptera > Nymphalidae > Nymphalis > Nymphalis polychloros. The sequence continues at coordinate 5,044,230 of HG992268.1, read as the reverse complement.
ACTGTAAGAAATATTGAACGATCCTTACATCGCCAGTGCGCCACCAACCTTCTGAATTAATATGTTATGTCCCTTGTTCCTGTAGTGTCACTGGCTCAGTTACCCTACAAATAGGAATTACGAACCGGTGCGAACGTGTACTTGTTGAGGCTTTCAACACAAATCAATCTAGGCGCGGCATCCGAGACACGAACGTCCGCCCCACTAGCGCCGACCACTCGGGGCCTTGGAACCCTTGGGGCGGTCTTTGTCACGCCCTTTAGCAGAGCGTACCGACAAAATATACGTCGGCGAAGGCTCTGGTCCGCGATGTCCGTCGATTCAAAGAAAAGTGACACATCAGCTTAATACTAGAAATAAAAATAAAATAATCACTCCAAGCTACCGTCTTAATAAAGTTAATCAATCGTTATAGGGCTAACTATATACGCATATATATATATAATTACTATATACGCATTTTGAATAAAATTCAGCTAACTATAAGTTAACACAAAGCAGGCTTCGGGAAAAAAAGGCAAAGGCAAATTTTCGCTTTACATATAACATTCGGCAACATATTATTATATTATTAATTTAATTGCTGCAGTGTTGTTTGGGTTAGAATATTATATAAATTAAACTTAAACATTCGGCGCATTTACAGAGACAATTCTAAATATGTAAATTACTAGTTTTCGCCCGCGTGATGGCTGCGGGCTGGTGGTAGATATAAAAAGGGGGTTCAAACTTACTTCGTACCAAATTTGATCAAAATCGGTTCAGCCGTAAAAGCGAAACAAAGACAGAGATTCCGTCTCTATTTCAATTTTGTAAAATCTAACGTGTGTGTATGATTAAATAAATCAATTGTAGTATCCGACCGAACCTTCTGCTTCGGTTTTTGGCCGAAGCGTAAAAGTAAATTCTAATTACGAATAATATTAGAACAGTTCGTAAACGGTGAAAATCGTTGTCTGACGTCACCATTTGTTCTCCAACATCGCGAGGGCGATAGCCAATCACCCGATTGGCTATCCCTCGTCTTACATGTGCGCATAAATAGTCTTGGCACTACATATTATTCATAATTACAGTCGAGCTCTCGTACGCGGTAGACGTGTGTGTAGTCTTTGATAACAATTAAAGTATATAATTATTAGCGTGTTTATTTCATATATTTATAAAAGTACGTGAGTTCGTTTTAAAAAATATCTAAAGACAAGGAAAAACATTTATTTTAACAGACAATTATATGTTGAGCAAAAATGTTTGTTTTAGCTCCGATTTTTGTTGTGATCGGTAAGTAATTCGTTTCTCGTTATTTATATTTTGTTGTACATTAGTAACTCGTCCCTAGTGATCATAGATAGCGGATTCGTCAGCTATGAAATATAGCGAACGATACTTTGAAATAAATTTTCAGCGTCTACCTAAACTAATACTAATATTTTTATAAAATATTTATCTGAGAAACTAAACCGAACCGAATTTAAGTTATCTCGATTAAAATCAGTGGTGGACGTGGTACTGTAATCGTCACTGACAATATATTCGATAGTGTTTTTATTTATCTTGTAAATTTTATTATCGAATATATTGTCAGTGCGCCGCGCCTTCTAGTGTCCATGCACGATGATCTAGCGCGACGTCATTGTCGTGACGTACCTATTCGCGATCCAGCGTCACTGAACATAAACTCGAACTAGAAGGCGCATATTCAACATGGCAGCCACAAACGTCTAATCAACTAATTCGCAGTATTTGTTTATTTAATAATTATAATTAATGATTAATTGAATAGTAACTGAATTTTATAAAATTAAGTACTTATAAATAAATTTAAAATTAATAATTATTTATTATATTGTTGATGGTGATGACGTAATGTAAAATGCAGTTTGTTCGGTTGCTCGAAATTCGATAATATATGAAAACAATTTTAATTTAGTTTAAACATAACTTTTTTTTTTAATTCATGACAAAGACTGACTACGTAGTTTCTTGTCGATTTCTCTTGTTCATCTTTTCTATGATTCAAAAGTATTTGTAAGATATATGTATATAAATATATTTTTATTGCAATGGCGAAAAACGTTTAAACAGATTCATAAAGGATATATTATTATATATTAAGCAGTACATGGAGGGTTTTGTTTATAAATGTAAATGCCGACCAATGCCAAACGACCAACACGCCAACGTACACAGATTTGTATTATTGTGTCATTGACCCAACGTGTCGTCACTCGTCAGCCCAACTAGCCGGTGCTAGGCCAACGTGCACATGTTGAGGCTTTGGAACGTGTCCGTGTTGAGGAATGCAAATCAACCGAGGCGTGGCTTCCGAGACACGTATAACTCGGTCACAATATCTCTGCATCTCGCTCGATGACGACACATTCACGGTACGGTGTGCAAAATAAAAATAACATTCACGTCACGACAATGACGTCGCGCTAGGCCCCCCTATTCAACATAGCAGCCACAAACGTCTAATCAACTAATTCGCAGTATTTTTTTCTTTAATAATTATAATTAATTGAATACTAACCGAATTTTATAAAATTAAGTATTTTTAAATACATTTAAAATTTATACTTATTTATTATATTGTTGATGGTGATGACGTAATGTAAAACGCAGTTTGCTCGGTTGCTCGAAGTGACAGCTCGCGACGGCATTACAGTCGACAGCTGTGCCGGCCGGCCGCCACCACCATGTATTTTATTATCTAATCTATAGCTTTAATAAAGAAATTAAATGATTGTATCATTTAAATTATCATTCAAGTGGCTTTTTTATGGAATATTTGTACTTAGCTTTCTCGAGAACTTCTTTATTGTTATTGGAAAAATACTGATTGCTCATAAGTAAATTGTCATTATTTATTTTTTATCTTTTTCATTTTTCCAAAAATGTGCATTTAATTGACTAAAGTTCAGGAAGTTTCAAAGACTTTATTTGCTCATCCAATTTGACACTACTTGAGAAAAATTTAAACTGAATGTTATAACTGGTGTATTAATTTTAAGTTAATAAATATTATCGAAAGAACTAGATCTCAACTCAGAATTCGCAATTATTTAATCCTTATAATATATTAATGTTGAACCACGCAATGCTCGTAATTTAAACTTACAAGACAATCAATTTCCCGCCATGAAAAGTCTGCCAATGCTCTTGTTGCCAGATTAAAAAGGTAGATTATTATTGTTTTAACATAAAAAAATGATAAGATACTCTTCAGTAATATTGAATAATAATTTGTAATAAGGTTCCTACACAAAGAGCACAAGCCGAGAAAAGCCGCCAAGCATCAATCCGGTTGTGACAGTCGTGTAGAACGCTAGTGAAGTGCCAGTACTGCCGCCGGCTTTGTATTTAGTGCCCTTTACATCTAATCTTAACTACTAGCGTTTTGTCCGCGGTTTAACCCGCGTAGTTGCCGTGAGAATACGGAGACAAAACGTAGCCTATGCTACTCGCTGATAATGTAGCTTTCCATTGGTGAAATAATTTTTAAAATCGGATTAGTGGTTCAGGCGTGAAATAGTAACAAACTCACATTCGCAATTATAATATTAGTTAGGATTACAATCTCGGTCGGACACTAATCAATTTTATTAAATGTGTAATATCGTGAACTATTTGTATATATATAATATATACAAATAAACGGACATGCGTATTTATAATGATACAAAAAAAAAATTAATTAAATCTTAGTAACGACATTGTGGTCGTATGACGTTACGTTGCGATAAAAATACAGCAGGCGTATTTATTACAGACAATTTATTAAAGTTTTTAAAGATGTCTGGAAATTGATGAAGTGTTTTATAATATTATTTCGTAGAAAATTATAGTTTCGATAAATTAAATTTGAATTAAAAATTAAATTAAAGGTATTTTGTACATCTTAACTACTTGATACCTGCTAAAGCCACGATTACCCAAATTCTATAGAAGTAAATTTTTATTTTTGTTAATACATATTTGTAAATATGGTTTTGTAAAAGGTTCTTACGTGCACGGACTCTTACTCTATCTTATATGGCTTCAAAGGGTCAAAAATCAATCTTTTTTTTTTTCTCCAAACCTACTTTTATGAATGTATGGTAAGTGGCGTGGTGCGGTGGTTTTCATATATATAGAACATATGTATGTTGTAGCAAATGTAGAATGAATGTTTGTAGACTATTATAGGTTCAACTCGTTGAACTCGACTAAGCAAGTAGAACTATTTCAACGATGGTTGAAGTCCCACTTGTTCGGTTTTCTTAAACATATTATTGTTTTCAACTTAAACCCAATAATATTATAATTTACAAATAACAATAACTAAACAACAACAGACAAGCACTGAAGCCATATTTGTAGTTATTGCTAATTTGCAATTGATTTTCTAATACAAGTTACAATTTACAAAATCATGTGTCAATCAAATGTATTTATTTTTAAAAGTTAGCTTCACCTAACTCTACCGCCGTTTATGAAAGCAGACTCTACCGAAAAGAACAAAACTGGTGTAGTTGCTCTATGTATGTATGGCACTATGGCAGTGTGTGAACACTATCGCAATTATTGTTCCTGATCAGTCCTGTGTTGGTATCCGAGCTTATATCCAAAAATGAAAACCGAAACGTATTATTTAAAAGATTAATAATTGTGATTTATTAAAGTTCTGTTAACTGTTACGTATTCCGGTGTGTTATCATATTATATACTATCATATTATATACAATTTTAGTGCAGAACTGAAATGCGTCACAAACTTTAAACGTGTCTGTAAAAATATTCGTCACCGTCACTTCATGGTGTGGTTGTAAAATACCAGATTCAAGTCTGGCATTATAACAAATGAATTTCTAATAAAACTATCGGCCCGTCCTGACTTGGTACGGGTAAGAATCATAGATAATGATACCCACATATCCATTTCTTCCTTCCCATTTCCGCCTTAAATAAAAATTTCAGTAGATTCAGCTGTATGTTGATAAACATAAGGATTTTATAAGTATAGACTGACTATTACTAAATTTAATATGTGATGGAATTTCTTCACTTACGTAATGTTTGTTTAAATTATATATATATATATATATAATGTGATTATATTCTTAGTTGGTAATCTAAAATAAAAAAAAAAGATTGTTTTTTTTTTGTAACTCTCAAATAACCGTTACTAGCTACCCGTTCCGTCTTCGCATGAATAAGGTTCTATATAATAATAAGTCCATATCATGACATATAAATAATATGGTTTGCAAAATCTCCCAATCGACATGATTTTCTAAGATATCTACAAAAGTCATCATCCTATTTCAGCCAATTTACTCCAAACCTATTAATTATAAATCTTCCTCATGTCTTATGAGTGAATACATCCTTCCTTGGGCAAGTTTTTCGATTTAATAATTAAATTCCTCAAATACTATCACTAGTTTTGACAAATGAATAAATATAAAACGCATAGTAATATTATTATTAATATATTATATAATATTAATAATAATATTAATAAAGTTATATAGATGATAAGAGTGTTAATATTTGTTAATTTCAATGCATGATAAATAATAATTCGATTGTATTTACATAATTATCTGTGTAAATGGATTGCCTTGAAAGAGTAACCATTGAGTTCCTTGCCTGTTCTTCTCCTTAGAATCTACATTCTGAACCAGTGGTGGTGGCGGCTAAATTTAAAATTCAAGGGTCCAACTTTTCCATTGGTTAAAAACTGTACAAATTGACTTGGACAGACTGACAGTTGTCTGCCGGCTATTTCACTCTAATAATGGTTTTTCTTTTTTAATTCTTTTTTTTTTTTTTTGAGACTTTTGTCCCTAATGTAATTTTGTAAACAACTATAATATTCGAGAAACAAATGAAAACTGATGCGACTGACTTCATTTTGATAATTCTGCTTTTCTTTTTGGAACTAGAGGAAGTTTAAAACTTTGATTATAAATAACTAAGTGTAATGCTTCTATACTTAATGAAAAAAAAGTATTTATATTAGCATAATATCGTATAGGAAATGAAACGAAAATTCATAGTTGCGTGTAATATTATTGAAGTATGTATTAGTATTATACAAGGATTTACTTTAAAAGCATACTCATATAGATAGTGTAGTTGTAGGACAATAATATGTAAAGTAACAGCCTGTGAATGTCCCACTGCTGGGCTAAGACTTCTTCTCTTTGTGAGGAGAAGGTTTGGAGCTTATTCCACCACACTGCTCCAATTCGAGTTGGTGGAATACACATCTGACAGAATTTCAATATACAGTAGAATAATATGTACAGTAGCTTATTAATTTCTTTATATTTAAAAAACTATTCGTAATAAGCAGTACCCAATCTTAATTGATGACTATGCTATTGTACAATTAGTCTTATATTCTACGTGATCAACCATATCATGTTGAAATATTTATTTTGTGAAATAAGCAAATAATACATGTGAAAAGTTTGAAATATATTCAGTTTAAAATGAAGTGTAAATCCATTATATAATAAATATTCAAAATACTTGTACACTTATAAGCGTAGATATAAATTACATACAAAAAAGATTAAAAAAAAAATCCCAGGAAACCTTAACTTAGAAGAAAAGTGTACAGCACAGTAACAGCCTGTGAATGTCCCACTGCTGGGCTAAGGCCTCCTCTCCTTTTTTTTTAGGAGATGTTTTGGAGCCGATTCCTTATGCTGATGAAGGTTGAGGTGTACATAGCATAAATAAGCAATACAATAATAAGAACATCATATTAAATTACAATATATTCAAATGTATAACTATAAAATAAATTGATAAACAGATACATAAATACAGATATTTATATAATTGGATACGTCCAGCTCAACGTCGTATTCTTTTTTGTAAAAAGCACAAAACATATATATAAAGCATTTTCAAAAGAACTTACAAAACAATAATAGGATATCTAACATGCACATCAATTAAAAGTACTTGCATAGCACTTCCAGATTCAATCTAATCAAAATGAAATTAAAATTAAAAAAATCATCAGTAAAAATTCAGTTGAAGTTATCGTAATTTAAATTATTAATTAAAACTACTCATGCATTTTATAATAATAACTTATTTCTAAAGATTGATTAACCTATTTTTTAATATAAGAGTTCAAAATTTTGAATTCAAAAAGATAAATCATCAATTTATGCTTGTGACTATGACATAAACATTAAACGAATTAATTAATATTAAATTAACATGAATGAGTTAGTCTTGTTGATTATACATATTTTATTGGTATAAATGTTAAGATATTTTATCTTATGTATTAGACAACAATTAAAATTCTAATTGGCAAAATTACATAGGTAGCTACCATATGGCAAGGTGCAGTGCACCAGTGCCCCAATGCTCAAATTGTTTGACTATATTATTACCTTTATAATTTTTTTATACTTTTCAAAATAATATGCTTATTTGTCATAAGTTTGGATGCTTTTTCGCGCTCTAATGCATAAATAAATATATATATTTTTTTTACAAAATGTCATTTATTTATAAATATAAAATATGTATATAAATTACTTATAAACTATTATTTGAATAGCATAATGTATTGTGCAAAATAGCTTCGTTAAGTGTTTCAGCTATGAACTATTCAATTAATAAGTTCAATTAGATAAGGAACTCAAGTATACATTTTTATCATAATATGAGGTCATATTAAGTGAAATTTGACTTCCAAGATACAGGTTATCCTAGTTTGGAAGCCAATAGACTTCTTTTGAGGATTAACTATAGTTAGCCTACCACATTTCATGTACCTAGTTTTTATATCATACTTGTGTCTTTATTTACTTAATTATTTTTGTTATTTTAATTTTATTATTAATATTTCTTTTTTTTTCTTTTATTTAGTATTATAAAAACTTTTTTTTTTTTTATTATATTGGTGGCGGGACCCATAGACAATGGCATTGTAAGAAATGTCAACCATCACTTACATTGCCAATGCGCCACCAACCTTGGGAACTAAGATGTTATGTCCCTTGTGCATGTAATTACACTGGCTCACTCACCCTTCAAACTGGAACACAACAATACCAAGTATGTAATAAGCTGTTTTGCGGTAGAATGTCTGATGAGTGGGTGGTACCTACCCAGACGAGCTTGCACAAAGCTCTACCACCGAGTAAACTGTATTTTATCTGTAAGGCTATGCTTTTTTCTCAATAAATTATTATTATTATTACTTATTAATTCTGTTTCAGTTTGCTTAACAATTATTTTTTATGTAATATAAATTTTTTAAGTATTAAAAATAAATATTAACCCTGAACTACTAGCGACTTATTCCAATGACCTTATTTCTGAACTATTTGATAGTTCAATGATCGAAAACGTTTTCATCAACTAACTTCTGGACAAATAATTGAAAGGCTCAGCTAACTAAGATTACAATAACATAAATAATGTATAGAATACCAGTTCAAAAGTTACTATCCGCGTGTGAATGCAAGGCATCAATCGTAGATTAAAGTAAAGTGATAAAGGATTTTTTTGAAAATTAATGCCATGCCGAAGATTGTGAATTTGATTGAGAGAATTCTATTTCAACGATACTTCGTATTCAGTCCCTTGTATGATATTAATCTATACTAATATTATAAATGCGAAAATAACTCTTTCAAGGCGAAATCACTAAACCGATTTTGATAAAATTTAGTATGAAACAAGCTTGAAACCTAAGGACAGAAACTAGTGCCTTTTTTTAACCTAACCACGACCACTCATCCCCTAACTCACGGGCAAAGCCGCAAGCGAATATTAGTGAATTATGAGTATATATCATTCCTATTGTTAGTTTAGGACACTTTTGTAAATCACTATATTCTTACAGCATTGCCATCTGTTAGGCTGATATAAGTATAAACGATGGTGAAATTAAATGGGGGGCATGCTACTTTATGTACCCAAACAAAATTGTCCATGCATTTTATTCATAGAATATTTTTAACCAGTACTCTGACTGTATAAGAAATTGATTAAAGGCATGTGTATTTTCCAATAGTCATTTGTTATGTATATATTATTCGAAAATATATTTTCTACAATAATAATTGTACTAATTATTATTGGTATTTGCACTAATTTAGCGAAAACAACAACAATGTGCCACACCGGGTTAGATCACTTGAAGATGTCAAAAAATACTTTACATTCGATGACTCTTCCTATGCTACTCTAACATATGACGTATCATATGAGCAAGTCGGCTGTCGGTTCGGTGTTCGCGTTCGGTCGCATGTTAGTTTCGCTCTAGCATTCGAACGGCGTGGACCTGCCGTTCGTTTTTTCGTTTAAGTGGTCCAATATACAAGTATAATTTATTTTTTCAACTACGTTCTTGTGTCACATTGTTTTATAGATGATAAAAACATTATAATATAAAATATAGATCAAATCAAAGTGCCGACACAATGATTGTTTCATTAGTGTGTGCGACGTTAATGGGTGAGTTTTATTATGTTTTTACGTATAATTCATTGAAAATCAAAAATTTTGTATTAATTAAATAATATAATATTAATATCTTACGTGTTGAATGTATTGATAAATATTTTGCAATGTTAAATATCGACGAAAGAACAATTGCCGCTGTTTGCAGTTTTTTAAAATAAATTCGCTACCTCAAAAATCAAACTCGGCGAATCGTGTTTGATAAAATTCTTACGATCGGTAATAGGTTCCTAAGATATTTACTTAGAAAAAAAAAAAAAAAAAACATCGAAACCACGATGGGTTTTTTGACGGCTAGCATAGATCTAAACTAGAGGGAGCTTATTCAATATGGCGCCGGCCCTAAAGTTCTCGCCTGGAAAGATACTAATTTGCGTGTAAAAACGACCTAATTATTTAGTATATTAATATATTCTTCATTTTCTTGGCTAAACATTTTTCGTTTCTTTTAAATCAAGATGATTATGAAGAAAATATAGAAGCCACCATTACTCAGGAAAAAATAATGTATCATCGGTCGGTAAGTCGATAAACTACCACAAAGCGCCATCTCGTAACAGAGTTTAGCGTTAAATAGTATTATTGATATTTCATTGTAATTCCGATAGATGGCGTTAAAGTTGTACATTAATTGTTAAAACGTAAAATAGAATGATGACCATGTTATAATTTGCAATTATTCTATACATAAATACAAATGTTATTAAAATTCAATATAATTCATACTTTTTGTCTTATTTATACTAATACTATAACTATTTCATTATATTTTTGTAGTATTTGATTTTATGTTTAATAACACAGTTTTTAATGTATAAATTCGAAAATGTGATTTAATTATTTATTTCTGGCTATGGCAGCCATTGAATCAGCCTTTAAGTATCATATTCAACATATAAATTGGGACCTGGAACCCAAAGATGCATTAACAAATAAAATATTTTATGTAATTGTCAATATATAACAAAATGTTGACAATGTGATGTGTGTTAGTAAAAATGCATAAGATTTTTCTAGAAATTGTGATTTACATACTTTTAGTACCAGGAAAAAGCATAGGTCAACATTGTGGGAATGTTATCAGTCTACTAAAACTCTTTTGTTAAAGAATGTATATAACCTGTTAAAACAGGATCCGAGAAAATGTTTTATTGTAAAATTCAAAAAATAAATGCTGAATGATCCAAAAAGTAAGTAGTCTATTTTTTTCTTTTTAAATTGTTCAACATCTTTGAACATCAAGCTGAGAGGTATCAAGATTTTTTCCATCACATTATGTTTAGTAAAATTATACTATATAATTATTTATTATTGTTTATGCTCATTTAAATTTTTTTTTTGAATCTGTTGTTTTTGTACTCATGAATTTGTTTTATTTTTGAATATCTTTAGTGTCCTATGGTATATATAATAAGTATTTTACTTTATTGGGTAATGTTGTTGCATAAAAATAATATTTATGCTCAAATGATCAGAAAAGAGTACCAAGTTTCTCACCAGTTAAAAATCTTCACTCTGTGAACTGTTGTTACTTCAATGTGATCTTTTGAAATGTTTCAAATGTGCTCACAAGAGCTTACTAGAATAAAGTATGTATTGATTGTAATTATTTTTAAATTTAACCATTTGTCTTTAAACTTGTAAAGTGTATTTACTGTTTAGTTTTTTTATATAACAAAGTAAATATATTAAAATATAAATTTTAAGTTATACAATATAATGTTGCCCTTTTTTAATATAGTTAGTTAGTTATAAAGAAATAGTTTTGTAACGATAATATTTTAATTATTTACATAATACGATAGTCTACTATATGTTATGAGTTGTTAGTTTTTAATCATTTCGAATTATATAAAGTTGTACATAATAAATGATTTTCGTTAAATAAATTAATTACAATCACATTTGTTTTTATTTATATTACAAGCTGTGTCCCGTGGCTTCACTCGCGTTAGACTGTCTAATAGAAAGAGTTTTTTTTTTTTTTAAACCTTTGATTGTTACATTTTATTCAAAACGTAACAATCAAAGGTCACTTTACAATCATTGGTTTGAGTCAATTTTTTTGTTTTTAATAGACCTGTCGCTGATGGCTCAAATCGACAGCGCCACGGGGTGAGGTGAATTGGTGATTGGTGGATTTATGACTCAGCTCAATTTTTTTTTTTTTTGTTTGCAGTGATCTCATCGCAACTGGAAGGAGCAGTTAGAGACAATTTTAGAAGAGGGTGAGTGTAATTATTTATAATATAATCGGATGTACAATTTTAAGCTATTACCATGTATTGATTGAGCAATTCAATAATATGATGTTCTGAGAAGTCGCATGGCCGAGTGGTTAGAACGCGTGAATCTTAACAGATGATCGTGGGTTCAGTCACTGAATTTTAATGTGCTTAATTTGTGTTTATTTTATTTAAAAAAAAACCTTATTGACCACCACATTAAGTAGTTGGAACAAACGGTGGAATTAATGCCTGAAAGCATTCTCTCCCAGTCAACCTTCAGGTCTAACAGAAATCCAGGAAGGCAGTAATTAGCAATCAACACTTTACAAAAATTTACATACATAGACTATATAAAACTATAAAAATAAAGTTATTCATCTCGTGCTTGACGAACATGCATGTGTCTAGTGTTTCACTGAAATTCCGCCACATGTGTATCCCACCAACCCATATCGAAGTAACGTGGTGGAATAAGCTCAAAAACTTCTCAAAAGAAAAAGAGGAGGAGGCCTTAAGCCAGCAGAGGGACGTTCCCAGACTGCTACTTTACTGAAATTTCGATCTCGTTGAATAATGCATCATCGACCTCGTTGAGCAGACTGGCTAACTGCGTAGGCATGGTTATTGCATTGGTATAATGTGTGCGTAAACATAAGATCACTCTGTATTCATCTACTCATAATGCGGTGGGAGGGTGACTCAGACATGACACGGATGATTTAAGACCCAATACTAATTTATCTGCTTTTCGAGCAACGGCAGTGCGAACTCTACCAACAACGGTGAATTTTAAAAAGGCCAAAAAAAGTATTGTCCAGGATTTGAACCTAGGACTTTCTGAGCTAGCACTTGACCAATGGGACACATTAAATAATATGTGGCTACGATTGCTCGAGGTCATTTAAGAGACTTTATAAAGCAACATTTTTAAATCTTCTATTTTATTTCATACTAGCTGTGCCCCGCGGTTTCACCCACGTATAATTTAAATTCGAATCAGTAGTTTCTGAGATTAGCCGGATCAAACAAACAAACTCTTCAGCTTTATTATAGATATAGATTATTGTTAAACATTTTGCCATACGTGATTCATTATGACGGACAAACGTCAAATCACTTTTAAGACGCGTTTAATTCGATATAAGTAACTAACTATACACAAATTATTCTACACAAACAATAATTATTTGATAAAATTATATTTTATTTTACAATTGATATTTAAATATAATAAAAAAACAACATGATTACCGTAAATATTTCAATATATACATACATTATAGTATATTATGATTTCACAACGTATCGCAATACTCCCCATAGGAATATTACGTATTCTAAATCATTTTAGTTTCGATTTTTTATCGAGGAAGGCTCTAGGCTTATTTTTATTTATAATATTTTTATTGTTTAAACGCGAGTGAAACCGCGGGTTACAGCTAGTTATAAATAACTATTTAATCGTCCAGGTTTCGAACGGGGGGTATATAAGAAGTAAAATGTATGGGATAGGATTTGCGTAAAATCCGTTCCTAGTGAGCGTGTCAAATTTCAAGTCATTCGGGCGGATAGTTTTTTCTCGTGATGGTATTTCGCTTATATACGGAGAGATTAGTGGATATTTGCGATGAAACTCTCTCGAACAGTTATCGATTAAAGATATTATTTGGTATTTATAAAGAAATCCGAACTAACGCGCTCTCGCGTCGAATTCAATCGCTTATCGCGCCCCCGTTCACCACCTTACATATATGTAACACTTAGATTTTTATTGTAATCTTATGTATTTATGTATGTATCTGGTATGTCATAATGATGAATAAAAAAAACTAGTATCCCGATAAAGACCCGCGTTTCAAATTGTAACATTATCGCAATCGAATCTTAACGTTATCGTTGTTATACCGAACAACGATCCAGTTCGCTGTACAGTCGATTCTGCATCGTAATAGAATCTAAAACGTATCGTGACCGTTAACAATCGGTAGATTTGTCTTTGGTCTAGATCAGCGATACTCAAAACTTTTTTTATAAGGGCAACAAACACGTGTCAGTCATGGTGTCGTGGGCCACAAACAAAGTATTTAGGTAATAATTTCTTAGGTTTCGGCATTATTACAACTTATATGAAACAACTATGAACGGAACGGAAAACCTTTGAAATTAAGAATAGTTTAAAATAAAGTAACATCAAGTGGGCCCGCCACAGAAGCCCCGCGGGCCGCATTTGAGTACCGCTGGTCTAGATGTCAGTGGCAAAATTTATATTCGAAAGTCTACGAACTAGCGTGGCGGAAACGACTCCAAACCATCTTCTAAAGTCGAGAGGAGTTTGCTTTTATTTTGAAATTAAAAACATTTAAAGGTTTTCATGAATTCCTCTGTCGTTTGACTAATGGTTGTGACAAGTTTGATCTTGTTCGTTATTGTAAGTTTCTAGAATATTCTTTATATTTTAGTGCGCACATAACTATATACGTCATTAAAAATTATAATATGTGTTTTGATTATAACTTGATTGAATGATGATTTTTGAATTATTTGTACATGGTTATACAATTGTAAATTATTATTAAATATTCTTTTTTTTTATCTTGTAGGTTAATATTATATTATGACTGCCTCGTTGGTCTAGTGGCTAGATATTAGGCTGCAGACCCGGTGGTCCTGGGTTCAATTCCCAGGTCGGGCCAATAAATAGTTATTGGGTTTTTTCTGTCAGAAAATTCTCAGTAGCAGCCCGGAGTCTGGAAGGTGGAAGTGTGTACACTCCCGTGCCTCGGAAAGCACGTTAAGCCGTTGGTCCTGCGCCTGAACTCTTTCCTTTCCATTATAATATAATTTATTTACATTAAAACGTTAAACAAATACAAATAATTACTGTACAACAAATCGTGACCGCATTTCCCCATTTTATAATAATTATATATGTATGTCTTTAGTTTGTTTATATTTAAAATTATGCGTTTTTTCGTTTTATTTAAACTTTGTTTCCATTTTCGATGCGTGTTTTTTTTTTTAATTCAATTTGTAGCAGTTTTTTTTTTTCTGGGTATATTATTATTATATTTAATATTTTTTATTTGAAAATATTTAGTTAGATTGATAAATGGGGGATATCTGATTGTGCTCACCACCTCCAATAGACATGTTGGAAATGTAAGAATTTTATAACAAGCATGGGAACTGAGATGTTATGTCCCTTGTGCCTTTAGTTACAGTTGTAATAAAACTTTGATTACTTTTTAGCGGCATAGAATATGCGGCGGTGACCACTTACCATCAGGTGGCCCGCTTGCCAGTCTGCCTTCCTATTCAACATTTAGGTATATAATAATTATAAATATATACAATATAAGTAAAAAATACGATCGCTAACGTTAAACCTCGGCCCCTCCAATATCGTGGTCCACATCCTGGTATCAAACACTTTACACCAACACACTAACTGATTTCCACACATTCACTTGAAAGAACATACTTCACCCACGAACAACAAGGAACTGAAACGAATGGACGAACGCCTCTCCTTATATACGCTCGGCGTAACAACAGATTAAGTATGTTTATTTATAGATCGTTATGACGCGCTGTATGACGTATCCGTGACTCATAACGTAATGGAACTATCGAGTATAAAACGTTATGGCTCAGTGGTTAGAACGGCTGGATTTCGGATTCAAATCTGGACACGTTATTTATTTTTTTTCCTTTTTTTTGTGCCTTGCTCATAATTATGTATAGAAATGAAAAGTACATCGCAAGTATTATTTGTCTTTAGCAATCACTAGATTTACATATTGCACGCGATTTGTTAATAGCTCGGCAATATTGTGCAATACAGACAGTATTGATAGCTTTTGACTGCCTCGTTGGTCTAGTGGCTAGATATGTGGCCGCAGACCCGGTGGTCCTGGGATCAATTCCCAGGTCGGGCCAGTAAATAGTTATTGGGTTTTTCTGTCAGAAAATTCTCAGTAGCAGCCCGGAGTCTGGAAGTTGGAAGTGTGTACACTCCCGTGCCTCGGAGAGCACGTTAAGCCGTTGGTCCTGCGCCTGAACTCTTTCCGGTCGTGTCGCATTGCCGTCCCATCGGATAATGAGAGCTAGGGAAAAGAGAGTGCACCTGTGTTTGCGCACACACTTGTGCACTATAATATCTCCGGCACAGTTGACTAATCTCTCTTGAGATTGGCCGCCGTGGCCGAAATCAGGAGGACGTTATTATTGTTATCGTTATTGAGAGCTTTGATGATGATGATGATGATGATGACGATGACGATGACACAAAATTATTACTTGGTGGTAGAGCTTTGTGCAAGCTCGTCTGTATAGGTACCACCCAATGACATATTCTACTGCAAAACAGCAGTACTTGGTATTGTTGTGTTACGGTTTGAAGGGTGAGTGAGACAGTGTAATTACAGGCACAAGGGACATTACATCTTAGTTCTTAAGGTTGGTGGCGCATTGGCGATGTAAGCGTCGGTGATCACTTACCATCAGGTGGCCCATATGCTCGGTCGCCTACCAATGATATAAAAAAAAAAAATTGAAAAAAAAAACCTATGCTTAAAATTTCGGCGCCGAATTTCTATGATCACTTACTTGTGTGGGTATATTTAATTAACAATTATACAAAATTTCAAGTTTCTAAGTCAACGCGTTAAAACGTTATATAAGCTTCAAAGTAGTAATATAGAAAGGTTTAGGCTCGGGGATGTCATCTGTCGGCTAGTTCAGTCGACTAGTTTCAGCAACGTTAAGAGAGATTCCTTTCTTATTGTAGAAGTCTTGGAGCTTATGCCACCACGCTGCTCCAATGCGGTTTGGTGGGATACACGTGTGGCAGAAATTCAGTGAAATTAGACACATGCAGGTTTCCTCACGACGTTTTCCTTCGCCGCCAAGCACGAAATGAACTATAAACACAAATTAAGTACGTGAAATTTCAGTGGTGCTTGCCCGGGCTTGAACTCGTGAATCTTACGCGTTCTAACCACTATGCCATCTCGACTTTTTAACTTTGCATATACCTGCAAAATAAATGCAATAATTAAAGGAAACTCATTCTATTAATTAATTATATAAATTAACATGACGTATAATATTGATCGTGACGGTCATTATATAAACATTGGTTAGTAGCTAATAAGGAAACGATTGTTGACAAGGTCGTTGAGGCTTCCTTTGATACTAAATAAAATCATTAACTTTGTTTAACATTAGATCTTTTTTGTTTTTTTAATTAATTGTTTTTTTTTTTTTTTTTTTACAGAAAAACGTCATACAACGATCCGGCATTGATCCGACGTGTGCCACGTCAGGTTGCGTGCGGGTGAGTCGGATAAACTATTACTGTTATTTGTGCAAGCACGTCGGTGAGGTACCACCCATCATATTCTACCGTTGTTCATAGCCCGACCACCTGTTAAATTCCTATTTTATAACTAACACTCGGATGATAACTAGTATATAATATAATTTCCGATTACATAAATCACGCGTGACCATTTCGATCGCCGCAGGTACTTTCCGAACGAGTTCGAGTTCGAGTGCTCGGATGGCACGTGCATCGCAGCGGACCGGAAGTGCGACGGTACCGTCGACTGTCGCGATGGTTCGGATGAGACGCACCACCTCTGCAGGGAGACACCGTAAGCTTTAACATATTATACTTGTAATAATACAGTGTGTTTTCGTTACCCTGTCCGACCCGTGAAGTGGTTATTGAGTATCTTGAGTAGGTTCTATTAGTTAAAATACTAAGCAAAAAGTTTACCCCGAATAAAATTTAACTTAATTAAATGACGAAAGTTACATGGCAACACAGGCGCGAGCGATTGCGCTCGATAACTCTGACCTATCGGGTAGCTAGGACACGAGGTCATGACGTCAGTTGTTCATGTGTTTACCACCAACGATAAACACAATTAATAATTTTGTATGGATATTTTTTTTATTGCTTAGTATTTTAAAAAAGATTACATAAATAGAACCGACACACGATACCTAATAATCACTCTTCAGGTCGGACAGGGTTTTTGTTTCACACTGTATATTTGTTACCTTCATATAAACCAGTATATTATGTCTGTATGTGTCACACATATCTATATGTAAGATATATTTCAGGTGCGCCGACTACCTTTTTCGCTGTACGTACGGCGCATGCGTCGACGGTACGGCGCCGTGTAATGGCGTTTCAGACTGCGCCGACAACTCTGACGAGTTGCAACCGAAATGCAACAATTATACCTTAGAAATAGGGTGAGTTGTTTTTGTTATTCATGTTTACACACGTGTAGACTGGCAGTGGCAGGAGCTCATATAAATAAACAGCTCTGACGTTGCATCGATGACGTCATCGGTCGACATCAAAATAATCTGTGGTATCCGTTATTGATACGTGAGAAAATTGCGTTTTGAAAGTCGTTAACGAAACTTTGGAGAAAAATTAAAGTTGATATATGTATGAATGTAGTTATTAGGAATATGTCAAAACTATAATAAAATCTATGATCTCATCATAATATCTTTGATAAAATTCACAGTTCCATTGAAGGCGCAACCTTGTGTGAGCGAGGTATTGACAATGTTACATTAGTTAATTGGAATAGTGTTGTAGTATAAATAAAGATATATTAAAAAGTGTTGTGGTGTATAATATAGCAGAGATATAATATATAAATCTAAGATTTGTTCTTATTTCACCTCCTGCCATTCATATATACTATGGGTATATATCATAAAAAAATACATACACACATAAAAACATAAAAAAATCATTAGGAGTAGTCCAGTGATCTGCAAACACACATATTTACTCGGTGGTAGAGCTCTGTGCAAGCTCGTCTGGGTAGGTACCACCCACTCGTCAGATATTCTACCGTAAAACAGCAGTACTTTGTATTGTTGTGTTCCGGTTTGAAGGGTGAGTGAGTCAGTGTAATTACAAGCACAAGGGACATAACATCTTAGCTCCCAAGGTTGGTGGCGCATTGGCGATGTAAGCGATGGTTAACATCTCTTACAATGCCAATGTTATGGGCGTTGGTGACCACTTACCATCAGGTGGCCCATATGCTCGTCCGCATGCCTATAGAATAAAATAAAATTAAAAAATTAAAACATAGGAATGATATATAAAGATCTAATCTCGATGTATATAATTGTCGTAGGGGACAGTTCAAGTGCAATGACAGCAGCCTCATCGAGAGCGACCGTCGCTGTGACGGCATCCGCGACTGCAAGGACGGCTCCGACGAGACGCTGATGGCGTGCGCCGGTACCGTCTGCGCCTCCAACCTGTTCCAGTGCGCGTACGGGGCCTGCGTCGACGAGGGCGCCGATTGTAACGACGTGAGTTATTTATTACTACCAGCCAGCGGCCCGTACCGACTTCCTACGAAAATCAAAATATTTTATTCAACATTGAACACTACACTTATCAATTAATAGTTAAACTAGAAACTACCACCTTCCGGTTCGGAGAAGAAACAACCAGCTCTGAGAAGAACCGGCGAAAGAAACTCGGAGGGTTTTGTTTTTATATCATGTTTCGTTTACAAAGTGTAAAAAAAATATTATATAACATCTCCCCCCCCCCACCAAATTTTAGTTGAAACAATTCAATGCCTATTCCTCCTCTGTTTGATAGTTATCATTAAAAACGATTTTTTTTAATTTTCAGATAGACGAATGCGCTGATGGATCAGACGAGTCGGATAAACTATGCAAGAGGACTGTACCACGGACAACCACGACGACCACAACCACGACGACAACGCCGAGTACAACAACTGTGGGGTAAGCCTATTTACAGTAACAGCCTGTGAATGTCCCACTGCTGGGCTAAGGCCTCTTCTCCTCTTTTGAGAAGAAGGTTTTGGAGCTTATTCCACCACGCTGCTCCAATGCGGATTGGTGGAATACACATGTGACAGAATTTCAGTGAAATTTGACACATGCAGGTTTCCCTCACGATGTTTTCCTTCACCGTCAAGCACGAGATGAATTATAATCACAAATTAAGCACATGAAATTCAGTGGTGCTTGCCCGGGTTTGAACCCACGATCATCGGTTAAGATTCACGCGTTCTTACCACTGGGCCATCTCTGCTAAGCCTATTTGAATATATATAATAACAAAGTTCATAATGTTCAGTTACAATTTCCTCATGGTAATTTTTGTTTTTTTTTTTTCAATAACTTTAGTAGAATTTGATCTTTGCACATTACTGGTGTCTGTTTTGGGAAGTTGAGATGGCTCAGTGGTTAGAACACCCGAATCAAAACCAAAGATTGTTGGTTCGAACCTTCAAGCACTGAATTATCTTGTGCATTCGCTGCTGTTGCTTAGAGCTAGCATTGTGATTGTATTAGCTCCCACCCGTCTTCTCTAACAGAGAGGAGTCCAGTACATTAATTTTTACTGTTACATTACTGGTTGTATTTAAAATCATTAAATGACATAATTCTTTTAATGTTCCAGTGTTCCAAACATGTGCATCTTACCACCTCACCCGGAGAACGGTCTGTTCCTGAAGAATGGCGAGTCTGCCGAATACAGAGTCGGTGAAGTCGCGGTCTCCGTCTATTTCAATATCACCTGCTCACCCGGATACAAGGTGGTGGGAGAGTCGGTGATCATCTGCTACTCAGGACTTTGGATACCGGGGAAATTACCATCATGCGTCCGTAAGTAACCAGCAAACACATATAATTATTTATTTAATTGTTTTACTTGATGGTAGGATTTTATATATTCTTCTGCCAATAATTAATACTTATTAGCGTTTTACCTCCATGTACAAGGAACACAACATCTTATCATCAGGTGGCCCAGTTGTCCCTTTTCCCAGCTATTATGTAATATATATATATATATGTATGTATGTGATGCATAATATGGGAGAGCATTAATAAATCGGAATGTATAAATCTAAGGTTAATATGACATCAATACAATTACAATTCAATTAGCATAACAGTTGTAATATAGTACAGTGTAAACTGTATATAGTGAACTTCTATTTAACGAAAAACTCCTTTAAATGTAGAAATTGCTATGGTTTGTTTGGTATACATTGTTACTCTTGTATTGAAAAACTCTTTATAACGTGGCAACCGCTCGCAATAGCGAAACAATACATCGTTATTTAGACCTCAATAAATTTCACTGACCTCTACACACAATACTGATGAACAGAGTCGTAAATATTTCGTACGTACCATAAAATTCTTAGAAATGTGTCCATTTGTTTGTTGTAATGTAAATTGCCTAGCACGTGTTTACCACTGTACTGTCGTCTTATTGCTATGGGTTATCTTTACGTTATTCTTAGCTGTTTGCAAATTTTCGAACTGGAAACATGTCGAGTTAAAGAAAGACTTTCACGTTTCACAAAGTTTTACTCGGTGGTAGAGCTTTGTGCAAGCTCATCTGGGTAGGTACCACCCACTCATCAGATATTCTACCGCAAAACAGCAGCACTTTGTATTGTTGTGTTCCGGTTTGAAGGGTGAGTGAGCCAGTGTAATCACAGGCACAAGGGACATAACATCTTAGTTCCCAAGGTTGGTGGCGCATGGGCAATGTAAGCGATGGTTAACATTTCTTACAATGCCATTGTCTATGGGCGTTGGTGACCACTTACCACCAGGTGGCCCATATGCTCGTCCGCCTACCGATACAATACAATAAAAAAAATAAAAAACGTGTTGTGACGTCAATACTGAGGATATAATTTTTTTTTTTACTCAATCAACTCTAAATTAATACGTACTTATTCGTAAAAATATATTTACTCTCCGTTTAACGAAATCTCTTTATAACGCATTAAAATACCCTTCAATTTCACTATATAGAGTTAACACTGTATTAATTTTACCAACTTGGGCTTAAAATTTGATTAAATTTATATATGTATATTGGTATAGTTTAGAACACGCAATGAATTCGTTTTGTAATGTTTCTCAACAGTGCAAAATAATATTATGTAACGTTCCCAGGTGCCTGTTCATTGAAGCCGTCTGATAGCGTGGAGTACCGGTGCTTGCTGCGCGACAAGGGCACGGACGGCACGCGCGACTGCGAAGAGCTGGAGGTGCTCAGGACCGTTGTGAAGCCCGAGTGTCGCCGCCCCAACTACTACAGCCCCACCCTGCTGCCATACATGTACTGTACCGACGACGGCTGGAGCTACGAGCCCACCTGTCAATCTGGTTAGTCATCTTCCTCGATATAGGAGCTAGCTCGATATAGGAGCTGTTGTAGACATTATTAAAAATAATATTACAAATCTAAGTGTAAATGAGTGTAGTATTCGCCAACAAACTGATAAACAGTTTGGCGAATTATTAATTTATATAACAAATTAATAAGTTTAAAAGTAAGGTAAATAAAAAAAAAATAGTAATTATTATAAAAATGTTATTGTAATATTAAATACACATTTTAGTGCACTTATTCCCCAACATTTTTTGAAATGTGGCAACACCAGGGTCGTTAGGCGGCTCCTTTGAGTGCCTTTGAAATGCAGCTGACACGTGTAAGGCCGTGTCACTAATGCCGAGCAGCGACCGGTGCGCGATATTGTGCGCACATTAGTGTCACGTGTCAATTCTGTCGATAGTATCGATTGTATTGCAAAACACATTAGTTGGACTGATTAGATGAATGATTTCTCATTAAATATCGATAGGTTATGGTTAAAACTAATAGGTTTTGCAATACTATCGAAACTATCGATAGTATCGACAGTATTGACAACAGACAATACTTTCGATAGTACTATCGAAATCCTACATAATTTTCGAGGTCAACTATCGATAGTCAAACTATCGATTGTTCGGCACTAGTTCTTGCCGAAAGGCGGTGTCGCGGCTTCTTCAAAGACGCGGCGGGGCTGTATTGCCATTTTGGTCATTTAGTTAAATTAAATATTAATATTATTCGGGGTAATTTTTTTGCTTAGTATTTTAAAAATGTTTACATAAATAGAACCGACTCACAATACCTAATAACCACTTCACGGGACAGGGTTTTTGTTACACACGTTTGTTGTGTATATATAATATACTAGCTGTGTCCCGCGGTTTCACCCGCGTATAATTAATAAAAATAAGCCTCGAGCCTTCCTCAATAAAAGGACTATCCAACACAAAAATAATTTTTAAATTCGAACCAGTAGTTCCTGAGATTAGCCGGATCAAAAAATCTTTAGCTTTATATATTAGTATAGTATATAATATATTTACATATATATCGCAGAGTGCGGCACGCCCACGCCGCGCGCGGAGCCGCTCGTGGCGGGCGGCCGGCTGGCGGAGCGCGGGGAGTTCCCGTGGCACGTCGGCATCTACCGCCTCACCGAAGGCGTCTACCAGCAGATCTGCGGCGGTTCGGTCGTCAACGAGTGGACCGTCGTCACCGGTCAGTGACGGAATGTTCCACTAGCTATTCATTCCGAAATTAACTAATGTTGCCATGTATAATAATTAACCATCATTTATATTCTTTAGTAACTATGGGAGTTTAGTTTTATATAGATGGTAACGATATAATTAATTTAACTTCACTGTTCCTAAATTGTATGATGCTATTGTTCCGGATGCAAATGATCTGTGCTATTTTGTATTTGTGCGTTCGAAATGATCCTCGAATGACTTCGTTTCGGATCCCGATTACGGGGTTTTCTGTAACGTTTATTATATTGATGCTACGCAAATATACAATTTATACTACCACATTGCAAGTCCGTTTCGCTTCACACGCTCTGACCACAGACGCTTGTCAGTCCACACCCCCGCCCCCCTCCTTATTTAATATTGATTGAAGAATTTGTATAATTGCACCCGCACTATTGCACAGTATGTAACAAAACACCTATCACCGCACAGCTGCGCACTGCGTTTGGGTGGACGATTACGGTGGTATCCTGCCGCTCGAGTATTTCATGGTGGCTGCGGGCAAGCTGTACAGGGAGCTGAATGATCCACGTGATAAACGCTACCAGCAGACATCCCAAGTTAGTAATTTTTAATAAATTGGAATACTACATATTAATTAATAATTAAAATTATATATTATTAATTATATTCTGCATCAAATACAGAATATAATTAATTTAAAGAAATGTGATCAATGAAAGCATTACTGCTACTAAATTCTAATATAAATACTACATTCGAGGTGTGCGTGTGTGTGTGTGTGTGTGTGTGTGTGTGTGTGCGCGTGCTCTTACGCGTGTGTTTGTGTGTGTGTAATATAATAATATTTGTTTAATATTCACGCGTTCATTGTATCGGCTTATTGAATTGAGATATTTAATTGTATTTTTTTTTTCAGGTTTTAGCCATTTACGTACCTGATCGATACGATGGAGCTAATCTGCTTTATCAGGATGATCTAGCGGTGATCAAAGTGAGAGACAGATTCGTCTACAGGATCTACATCCGTCCAGTTTGTCTTGATTTCTCGTTGGAGTTCGATGAATTCCAGCTGAAAAAAGGAAGCATGGGCAGAGTAAGTGGAATGACGACTATTGTTTAAAATAAAATTAATATACTCGGCGAAAAAATTAAATACTAAAATTCTCTGTTTCTACATAATCTTATACGGCTAATGATATATCCTAATGATTGATGAATACTATAACTATAAAAAAATATTCCTAGTCGATGACAAGGCACAGACATACAAATACAATAAGTGAAAAATATATATAATTATATTATATTATCAGAAATACGACCAAATTTTATAAACTAAAAACGGCAGAGTAACAAATAGTAGGAAATATTATTATATAATATAATTGATCCTTTCGATCCGCCTTTAGTAAAAATGTCTGCTTTAGGCTGCGGGTTGGGGACTCACTCAGAGCCGAAGCGGCTCCGAGTCCACGGAGCTGAAGGTTTTGGACATGCCGTACGTGGAGTGGCAGGAATGCAGAGAACGCACTCCGCCCGAGTACTCCGCCTTCATCATAAGTGACAAGATCTGCGCCGGCTTCGGCAACGGTAAGTCGAACGCGTTCTGTTATGTGTACCGGTCTTTTTAATGGAAATTTAATTGGCAAATTGCCGACCTCATGATAAGTGGTTACCATCGTCAGACATTGGCACTTCACGAAAAATAATAAGTCCGGTTGTCCCATACATTACCCTATTATGTTATGTGTTATTGTGCCTGAAGTTAAACTGGTTCACTCTCCCTTCAAAGCGGAATACAACAATAATAAGTATTTCTGCTTGGCGATAGAACACTTTAGTTATTCCAGTCAGGCTCCCCCCTCCACCTAGTAGACACGTCGTATAGACCCCCACCCCCGTTTCAGGCACGACTTTGTGCAAGGGCGACAGCGGCAGCGGTCTGGTGTTCTGCGCGCGCGAACACGGCGTGATGCGGTGTTACCTGCGCGGCGTGCTGTCCACGGGCCCGCCTCGGCCCGACGGCAGCGGCTGCAACCCCGACGCGCTCACCAGCTTCACGCACGTGCAGGAGCACGCGCGCTTCCTGCGGCGGCACCTCGCCGATGACCCGCGCCCCTAGTGCACCACTATTGACAATGACACATTGAGAGTGATGGTGTCTTAGACAAGTTCCTAGGAACGTTAAACGCTTTTGATTAGTTTTAGTATAAATGAGACTCTCTTTCGCTGGGATTTAGTACGTAGGTGTATCGTTCTGTGCTATATATTTATCTCTGTTGTGCTATTATGACACCGTCTGTCTAACGGATGCGATTAATTTTCATTATTATGAGTTATATTTATATACATATAAAAGGAAGATGTGTTTTATAATAATATTATATTGCTATTTGATAATTTATATTTTAAATATTTTATTAATCTAAAAACCAAGTATCAAAAAAAATATTTTGTCTTCCAAATTGTTTTTTTAATGTCTTCCATATCAAACTTATCGGTATACATATAACGTTACACAATGACCGATTCGGAAATGAAAAAAATCGTCTTTGCCTTAAAACATCACATATTTATAGATAAAAAACAAAAAAAAAAAAAAAAAACAAATCAAATATGTAAAAAATACGTATAAAAAAAATCTTCATTTCTTATAATACAAGTAAGCTTCTTCGCCCCAAGTTCCCCCATACTTTAAAGTAAGAATAGGAAAATTATTATTAAATAGTTATACATAATTTACTCTTGATCAATTTTCTATCCACGTTCAGTTATATCAGCGTCCAGTTAAAGTATACTATAAATAATAGTCACATAATAATAAGACGCCTCTCTTTAACAAATAAAACCTTTTTAATAAACACCATTAAAATTGTTCTAATCAATACCAAACGCACAAGAACATCACAATTTGTTATAAGATAGTTTTAATATATAAATTAAAGCATAAGAATAATACATGACACGAGTATTTACGGGAATCTCCTTTGTGCGTGTTCAAAACGCCGCTTTCTAACTACTTAACTTTCTAACAAAATATTATTTCCGCTCCCACCCCGCAACACCCCGTATGTCAGGGCTGCCCATTACATATTTTAATGTTTATAATTCATCAGAACTGTTTCAAACAAAAACATACCCTATGTATTTATCTTTAAAGTATGTTTTAGTACTTAAGGACAAAATCAAAGGCAGAGATTTTTGTTTATATTTTTGTTGAGCACGTAGTTGCGAGGCAACCCTGACCATGATCTTGAACGCGCCTGATCAGTTTATACTCTTATTATTCTTATGCTAAAATCGAGCTCAAATAATGCTCATAAGATTATTTTAGTACTTAATTATAATATATTAATTTAATAAATAGGCTTATGGACCATAAGGGTAAAGAATAAGAGAGAGAGAGATTAACAGGCTTGAGATAACGATAGAGTTGTCGCAAAAGCAACCGCCTTTCACGCAACGTTTGTAGTGTATGATACCTCTTGGGTGTGGCCGCACCACGAATAAATTTCAATTTGAGTCTTGAGATGAAAATAACTGTGACCAAAGAATTAACTAAGCAATTCAGTATATGGCACTAGTTAACAGCCCCGTGCCTCAGTAAGATTCGTTGGTCCTGCGTAACTCTCTGGTCGGTCGAATTGCCGTCCCTTGGGATAGATTAGGAATAGAGGACACTTGTGTTTGAGCGCACATACTTGTGACCATACCCTGCTCAGTAAGGCTGGTACCCCCTGAGAATGATCGCCATAATAATATATGAATATCATTTATATACGTTGAAACATGTTAGAATGGATAAAACTTAAATCTTGCCATATTAGCAATAAATTACTTTAAATTTCAACACACTTTTCTTTTAAGAATATTAATTTCAAGCAGAAGGCTTTTTTTTTAGGATAGTAATTTATCATTATTTATTTCACTTATGCTATTGATTTACGAATGTTAGACACCATTTTTTATAACAACGTGACTTATCTGAAAGTGTATCAAGTGTGTGTGTAAAAAAAAAGAGATTTATCTAAAATATTTAAAGAAAGTTTTTCTTAAACGATTCATTAAGATTTTATATACGTATCTACGATACGATACTAGCCTCAGTAGTGTAGGATGGGTCACTAGAGCCCAGTGCTGATATCAAATTTTCTGCCATCTCACTTTTGCAATTGATTATTAAAAAAAGATTAGGCTCTGTCAAAAGAGTACTTTTGTTGAATAACACTTAACTGAAATGTTAAAATGACATTTGTACAACATATATGACAATAATAAAAATGAATAAAATACGATTTGATAAATTAAATTTTATTAAACAGTTAAACAATTTTTTATGGATTCTATGCTACACCGCTGACTAGCCTGTTCACAAGTATGTGTAAAATTAAAATGCAAAATTCGATATTGCTAACGGATTATTTTATATAAAAACTCGTAATAATTAAACTATAATTTAAAAAACACGACGTGCTCACTTGTATTTGGGACAGTCGTTTAAAAACATTGTTAATTCTTTTTTCATTCTACTTTTGTTATAATAACATTATTTACAGAACAAATTATATTATTGAAAAAACATATTGTAATCTTGTAAGGCATTTATTTGCATTTAGTTTTTCTTTTTTTTTTGTTTAATTTATTTATTTATGTTAAATTAAAACATCCTATAAGTTGAAATTTGTAACTTGTTAGTGTGAAATTGTTGTTTCTTAGTAAATGTGATAAAAAAAAAACAAACTAGCAAAATTAATTCTATTCCAATTTATATTCTGCAATCTGCAATACCCGCCAAAATGTGACAGCGAATTTTTTTTTTTTAAAGTTATGATGCATATGAAATATCCCTTATGCTCCATGTCATCTTTCGCACTTTAAACAAAATTTGAACAAAATGTATATGATAAATAAATAAAATTGGAATAGGTTTAATGACAATATTTGTATATTTTGTTATGTGTTAGTTCCATAATAAATCATTAAGTAGTTCGTTATGAACAATTGTAGTGTTCGTTATTTATTTATTTATTTTTTAATGTTAAACCAAAAAATTACCAAAAACGTGCCAATACAAACGAGGTTGTAAAATGAATTTGAATTGTATAAAGTCAATTAATTAATCTAATTAATGCAATGTTTATATAAATTAATGAAATGTAATTTTTCTTGCTGATATAAAATTATTGTGAATTTTTTTATATGGTCGATCATAGAGTTGAAAATTTTATAAGAATCATTTGTATAATAATGATATACTCAATTATCTTAAATTCGTTATTTAAAATTAAGATATTTTTTACTCTATGGTAGATCTTTTTACAAAATTACTCATACGTAAAACATTTATTATTGTTATATTTTTACAATTTTATAATGAAATTTATAAAAAAAACAAGAGAGTGGAATCAAAAAAGGACAAACTTTATTATAATTCTCTTAAACCTTTCTTGTGTTTCATTTCATTTACTAGTTATCGTTGTGTATAGTGGAGGGGAGGGGCGCACAGGAGAGGGTCCATGGATATCCTGGATATAAAAACACTCCCTTTTACATACAAGGGATTGTTAATATTTGTAACAGTACCGACGTGTGTGGATGTCGGTGATCACTTTAATTAGACGGCCCATATACCCGTCAGGCTTCCTATTCCTGTAATCGATTGTAATATATAGAACTATATTTGACTCATTAAAATTATTTTTATTGATTTGAATTACTTGTTTTTAACAAACAAATTGAATGGTCTTATGGAATAACATTACAACTTGCTCGATTTTGTTTTATTCTTGCTAATATATTTAATCTTTTCTCATTGATCTAGTAAGAAATAAATTTAATGTAATACTAAATGATTGGGTTAAAACAAATGAACAAAACAGAATATGCGATAATCATAAATTCTAATCGGTGCATTTTAAAAACCGGCGACGGAGAATCCTCCATTCCGTTCGATAAAGGCGCAAACGTTTTAAATTTTAATCGATCTCGGGCACGGTCGTATACATAGGTCTTGCAACTTCAGTAGCGGGGGTACGTTAACATATTGACTTTGTTAATTTCAATTTACGGCCGCCAGAGGCATGACAATTCGCGTGATAATTATCCCGAACATTTTTTCAAATCCAAACAAAACAGTTAAATAACAAAAAATCCGCAACATTCAACAAAACGATATATGAATGATTAAATAACACAATACTTGGGAGAGAAAAATATCAGCTTCGATAGCAGCGACGTAGTACCTCAAGCGGATGGTATTGCGAATTAGCAGTTGTTACACAATCGCACCTCATCTCTCACCACTGAAATTGGAATCAGTTGCAAGACCGGCGTATACGACCGTGGTAATACTTCTCAATGACACCGGGCAGGTTGGCAACCTTATGATATATTTTTTTCAATTGTTCCCTTTATATCAAAAACCCTTTAAATAGATCCACCCCTTAATATTATTATTAATACAAATAAAATATATTATACATAATATATTTTATTTGTATTAATAATAATATTTTATTTTTAATTGGGAACCGATTTGGTTGAAGATTAAGCCATTTATAATTTACTTATATTTTCTGTAGTATTACCAAAATAATAAATTATATATAAATCTAAGCGATTAAGAAAAAGCTTATCCAGATTTTTGTCATTTAGGTACCTACTATTACTAATACCAATTAGAAATTTTGATAACTGTCGTCTGTCAATGTTAACTGTCAACATTGAGTTCGGAATGTAGGATTGTTTATATTAATTCTGGTTCAGTTATTAATTTACTGTTATTACCAGTTAAGCCGATATTCGGAAATAAAATAAAAAATAATAATTGTTAAATAAAGAATGTAAATGGGCAGTATGGAGGCAAGTCCTGGAGATGTGAAAGATAACACGAAAGACCGGAAATCTTTCGGTAGAAAACTTGTAGTTTTTACATTTATAAGTGGCCTCGGTAAGAATTAATTTAATTTATGTTAAGCTCAGAGAACCTTTCTTAGAAGTTGAATTTGCAATTACAATTATTTAAATAATTAAGTAAATAATGATCGAAATACTACGTATATCTTTATAATTATGTAATATAAAACATTATATTAAAATGCAAATTAAGATCGTAATAATAAGATGCAACCTAAAATCCAAATTTTTTCTTTCACAGCATTTTCTCTGGGTTATATTCACTACAAATATGTGTCGCATCTCTTTGAAAACGACAGAAATTTTCTCTATTTATCCGATCTGGAACGAGAGATGTCTTTCCGAACAGAAATGGGATTCTATTACTCTTATTACAAAGTTGTAGTCGAAGAGAGACCGTTCCTTGCAGGAATGTATAAAATCATATTCGACAGATTAGTCGAATATCCGAAGGATGTCAACGCTATCAATAGATTTAATATTATTCCCGAGGTGAGTTTAAAATGTTGATCTACTCTAGGCTGATTCTGCCCACTTTCGCCCTTGCTTACAAAACTCCACGAGTATATGCAGTGGTTGAAATCTTGTACTTGGTAGGACTTTATTCAAGCCTCTCTGAGTAGGTTACCCAATCAGCACATATTATACCGCTAAACAGCTATACTTAGTATTGTTGCGTTCCGGTTTGAAGGGTGAGTGAGCAAGCGTAACTACAGCCACAACAATATAACATCTTAGTTCCCAAGGGATTGTTAATATTTCTACATCATCGATGTCAATGTGCAGTGTTGACCTGACTGGTAATCTGACTACCTGATATAAACAAAACAAAGTTTTAGTCTTCGATTCTATGTCAAATACTATTATTAGAATCATTCTCATAAGTTCCTTATGAAAATATTAATAAACTAGTCGAAATATAAATGATATTTCAGGTCGTAATAGGAGCTATGTACAGATATTTCGAGCCGTGGCTTAACTCTACCCAGTATAAGGAATGTCACATGGTCGAGAGGGGCCCAGGTCACAGTCCCGTGGAAAGCTGTGTCGGGATAGGGCAACCGGTTTTCTTCTATCTGGAAGTGATTTGGTGGCTTTCTGGTCTCACCGTTGCTGCATTGTTCCTCCATGCTACTATGCTGAGGTAATTTATGATTTTCTAGCCGTTCATTTCTGGAGGTATGCGGTTTAAAAAATGACACAGTACCGTGGAAAAATATAATAATTTATTTATTTACTTACATGCAGGAAATAAACAGTGACAATGAATACAACACATGTGTATATAAACCAATAAAGTTTCCAATTATAGATAATACATTGAAAGAGCAAAAAAATGTGCACAATAATAAAGTCTTTTAAAATACTAAGACTGGCCTCAGCTCTACTTTACTACAGTAATAACAAATAAAATAAAAAATATTCCACAGTCAAAGTGTCTTGGGTGGTTTACTGGCTGTGGTTCAATACTTTACGAATCACGCTGAGTGTACTCGTGTACAGTGGGCGCCGAATGAGAGGGAAAATCTGGCAGCACCCCTACTGCTCCTACAGGCTTGGCTCCTAACCCTCAGGCTCAGAGAGACGAGTCGAAACAGGATGTTAAAACTGGAGGTAATATTGTAATCTGTGCAAGCATCGTAGATAGGTGATTAAGGCCCCCAGTGTAGCGAAGCCTTGCCACGTAACTAAGAAAGTGATAATATTATAAGTAAAATAAAATACATAAGTTAAACATGCAACTTAAAAAACTAAATCGAAAAAAAATCTTATAACATATTTTTAATAACCTTCGACGGAATGTATTAATAATAATTAGGTCCTCCAGACCGATTTCGGCTACGGCAGCCAATCTCAAGAGAGATTAGCCAACTGCGCAGGAGATATTATAGTGCACAAGTGTGTGCGCAAACACAGGTGCACTCTCTCTTCCTTAGCTCTCATAATCCGATGGGACGGCAATCCGACACGACCGGAAAGAGTTCAGGCGCAGGACCAACGGCTTAACGTGCTTTCCGAGGCACGGGAGTGTACACACTTCCAACTTCCAGACTCCGGGCTGCTACTGAAAATTTTCTGACAGAAAAACCCAATAACTATTTATTGGCCCGACCTGGGAATTGAACCCAGGACCACCGGGTCTGCGGCCTTATATCTAGCCACTAGACCAACGAGGCAGTCAGAATGTATTAATACATTGTGCTGGAATATATTGAAAAAAAAAAATAGAAAAGCGCGTCATCGCCCGTCGCAGAAGATGAATATTAATTTTGGCGGGAAGTTTGGGAGCATTGAATATACAATTACGTTGTAAAAGGCTATTTTTCGTTTTAGAGTTTAAACTGATAAATGGTAATGTTGCTTAATATTTGGTTATTATTAATTTTAAAGTCACTCATTGTCCAAAATGTTATTTTCACTTCTGGTATGTAAGAATATAATTTGTCCGTTAATTCATCTTCTAACCACTTTGAAATCACGGCTCTGATGTTTAAATAATATATAAATGATGTCACGGTTAATAAATCGCTCAATTATTAAAATTCTAAGGTCACGTATATAAAATAATCGATACTTGTAAGTAACGCGACTCGAAGGCAACTAAGACAGTCATACAACATCGTATATATATGTGTTTATAACATTGTATAAGAAATAATTTAATTTAAATAATCCCACTGTTTAGTAATCCAGAAGTGAAATTGATTTTAAAAAAAGCCGCGCATCGCTTTTTGAGAATAGAAAACCAAATTGATGTAAATAACTCACTCGATTACTCTTAAATATACAAATAACAAATTTGAACACATGCAACGAATCACAAGTCGCGCCAATCATTAATTAATGTCTAAAAGCGCGCGTCTTTTTTTTTTTTTTTAACAACGCTTTTGTAGCGATGAAGGAATCTCATAACTGTATATTAAATATGTATCGATATTGTTTCAGATAATAACGTTGTTCGTCAACATACTATGCCTGCTGTTCTGGCAGTTCACGCAGTTCATATTCCTGACGCAGCTGGCCATATTCTTTGTTATGGAACAGCTGAAAATTATCGATTTGAAAACGTTCTCCCTAATCCTCTATTCCCACTTCTGCAGCCTCCACACCGCTGTGCTCCTCCTCCAAGGGAACGATATGCTAAAATGCTCCTTATATACAACGTTCCTGATCACGATATCTATATACTGTCTCTTCTTGAGCTATTTACGCATTAAGGTCGAAACTCGCTTGGATTTGTTCGTCGAAACATGGCTCGTTATTTTGAGGATATCTCTCGTTGTTTGCCTCTCGTGGTATCTCAAGAAGTTGTTCAGCGAATACCTCGAGGTCGAGGAGGATTCCCACGTGTGGGACATGCTCTATTCGAAGTTCACAGATTATAAAACGTTCCACACTCTAATTTATACGTGTTCGGAAGTATTCGATTTTCTTAAAATTAGTTCGATCGTGAATATGACAAGGAGCCTGTTGATACCGTTCGTTCTGCTCAGCTGTATCAACGTGACGCATCACTGGCAATACGCGGCGGTAGAGAGATGTAGGAAGGAGACGGACGGTGCGTCCGAAAGGGACAAAAAGAATGGCGACAAGAACGACGACGAAGACAGCGGCATTGAGAACAATACGGAAATTGTGCCGAAAAAGGAGGGAAAGCCGACGTATCACCCGTTAGTGCTATATTTGAAGAATTTGCAAGTGGAATCCGCCATATTCTATAATATATCACAGATGATCGTTTATGGCGTTATGGCGGTGCTAGTGATGCGTTTGAAGCTCTTGTTCTCGACGCACATGTGCCTCGTGTCTTCATTGATATTCAATAAAAAGTATTACATGTAAGTATCCTATATATGACATTCTTGTTTATTTTTTTTATTTGTATAAATTATGCAAAGGTAGTAAGACATAATTCCAATGTCTCATTTGATTAACTTGTACTGTGTGTCGGCGAAGGAAAATATCGTGAGGATACCTGCATGTGTTACATGAAAATCTGGTACATGTATCCTGCAATCCACATTGGAGCAGCATTGTGGAATGAGTTCCAAGCCTCAACGGAAGGACGTCTCTAGCCCAGCAGTGGGACATTTACAATAAGCAGACGCAGCAAATGTTACTGTGAACCTTAGTTTCGAAGATATTTAAGGTGCTAATAGTTATTGGGACATATACAGACACAGCGGTGGTCTTTAATTTATGATATATATATATATATATATATATATATATATATATACAGATATTGCTCTGTTTTTGTTTTATTGATATACTTACTTTAACGATTTTGATAGTGTTTTTTATGTGTAAATGTCTTAGCGGTACTAATGTACGGTACGGTATACTTAACGATATATAACCGGCGTAAGATGACGTCATCATAATATCTGTTATCGTATGTGCGTTAATGTGTGCGTGAGATCGGTACACTAGTACACTTCACACGTACTTTGACCTCGGTACTTAACCGTTATTTCTTTCTATTACAGGCTGCCCAAATCTCTCTCCAAATATATACCGATTATGTGGGCGATCGTTATTGTGCCGGTCTTGACGGAGCTCTCCAAGAATATAACGAAGGAGATGTCTCATATCGGTATGTATACAGTGTAGAATTGCCTTTATAAATCGTTGGTCCTCCTTCGCCGGATATTTATTATTTTTTTTTCGTTTAAGTTCGTGAATAATTTGAGAATGAACGTCCGGCCATTGAATGCTATAATGCGTTTCTGACAGTACCGTGGTGGACTGGAGTATGGACGATTTTATTTTGAAGTGTCGAAGCATTTACGAAAAAATATTAGTACCGTATTTTGGTTTATAAAGAATATTATCATTAAACTATATAAATGTGTCAAGTTTATTTTATATTAAAAAGGTAGGTGGTAAGTGGTCACCATCGCTCATAGACATTAGCATTGTGAGAAATATTAACCGTACACCGGCAATACACCTACTCCGGGATCTAAGTCGCTTGTTTCTAGTTACACTGGCTCACTCATCCTTGGCAACTTACCATCTTACCACGAAGTGCAATATTCAAATTCAAATTTCTTTATTCAATGTAGAAGCGTTACACTTGCTAACTGTTTTTCATAAATCTACCACCGGAAATAAACACCTCAGACCTGAGAAGAACCGGCGAAAGAAACTCAGCAGGATTTTTTTATTTTTTTGGCTTTTTCTTTACAATTATAGTTGATTAAATAATAATATTCTTATTTATTTGAAAAAAAATATAACGAGCACAGTAATATATGTGATTGAAATCGGATAGGTGGACATCATCATCTTCGTCATCATTAAAGTTGTGGGGGGGGGGGGTACGATTAAACCCCCTTTTAAATACGAAGAATTTTGGAATTATACTTTTTTTTTTTTCATTTTTAGGAGAGTTCAATGACTACCCACAGGAGGAGTTGTTACTCTGGATATCGAAAGAGGCTGGCACTGGAGCGTTCGCGGGTTCGATGCCCATTTCTGCCACCGTGATGTTGTCGACAAGACGACCGATAGTCACTCACCCGCACTACGAACATTTGGAAGCTCGGTA
Organism: Nymphalis polychloros; assembly: GCA_905220585.2. Classification (NCBI taxonomy): domain Eukaryota; kingdom Metazoa; phylum Arthropoda; class Insecta; order Lepidoptera; family Nymphalidae; genus Nymphalis; species Nymphalis polychloros. Next base: position 5,008,608 of record HG992268.1, on the reverse strand, counting down.
CGTATCCTGATGAAGCGTTGTGTTAATCTCGTTCAATAGTTTATTTATTTTAATATTTGGAGAAGGTTTAGAGCGTTGTCCACCACGCTGCTTCAGTGCGGGTTAGTGGATGGATATACACGTCGATGTTGACTGCCTCGTTGGTGTAGTGGCTAGATATAAGGCCGCAGGCCCGGTGGTCCTGGGTTCAATTCCCAGGTCGAGCCAATAAATAGTTATTGGGTTTTTCTGTCAGAAAATTCTCAGTAGCATAAAGATTTCGAGCGTCAGACGAGTAAGCGTAAGATTTCGAGCGTCAGATGACGTCAGCGTAAGATTTGGTATTTACACGTCAATTCTCATATAATTTTATATATTTCAGACAGCGAGCCTACTCAGTGTACAAAGTGTACGGAAAGTTCTCACTGAACGATTTATACCAAGAGCTGAACAAGTACCGGGCGACGTATCTCATAGTCGAAACGAAATATTGCTACGGGAGGAGCAAGTACGTGTATTATTTATATATATATATATATATATATATATTTAGCATCCGGAAGTGAAAACTGATTTTATAAGAACCTCGAATCATATAAATTGATGTAAATCACTCACCCAATTACTCTTTAAATCCAAATAACATTATTGAACACGTTACAAGTCACAAGTCGCGCCAATAATGAATTAATTACTTCACCTTTACGTAAAAGTAAAAAGTAAAGTAACAGCCTGTGAATGTCCCACTGCTGGGCTAAGTCCTCTTCTTCTCTTTTGAGAAGAAGGTTTTGGAGCTTATTCCACCACGCCGCTCCAATGCGGATTGGTGGAATACACATGTGACAGAATTTCAGTGAAATTTGACACATGCAGGTTTCCTCACGATGTTTTCCGTCACCGTCAAGCACGAGATGAATTTTAATCACAAATTAAGCACATGAAATTCAGCGGTGCTTGCCCGGGTTTGAACCCACGATCATCGGTTAAGATTCACGCATTCTTACCACTGGGCCATCTCGGCTCGTCACCTTTACGTGCATCAACAAAATTAAAAAATTAACGCGCTTCCTTTTTTTTTTTTAATAACACTTGTATTGACCAAGAAGTCTCCTAACTATATTATAATAATATAATATATCCTGGGACGTTATTCACACAAAGCCATCTGATCCCAAACTAAGCAGAGCTCGTACTATGGAAACCAGACAACTGATATACTACATATACTACTTTTCTTTTGTAAATACATACTTATATAGATAATAACACCCAGACTCAGGACAAACAGACATGTTCATGCACACAAATGTCTGTCCTGGGTGGGAATCGAATCCACGACCTGCGGCGAGAAAGGCAGATATGTACCAACCACGCCAACCGTTTCATTATGTAGGCAAAATGACATATGACTCACTGAATGGTAATTAAAATGTTATGTCCCTCGCGTGTTTAGTTACACTGGCTCACTCACACTTCAAACCGGAACACAACAATACTAAGTAGAAGCTGCTTGGTGGTAGAATGTCTGATGAATGGGTGGTACCTACCCAGACGGCTTCGCACAGTCTTACCACCAGTCACTAGTAAAATATTTTTAATAATAATATTATAAATGTGTAAGTGAGTTTGTTTGTCACACTTTAAAACCTTAACTTTGTAATATTGTCAGGGGTACAGATAAAGCGTTAGGGTACTTGACACCCTTGGGGCCCCCGGGGCTTGACAAGGGGGGCCCTTCCCTCACACGGCGGAAGGTAGTTTTGTGATTGTTCGTGCTATTTCAGGAAACGCTGTTCGTTTGAAGACATATGGGACGTGGAAGAGCCTGCCTTGAAATCGAACCCCAAGCTCTGCCACACTCTGCTCACCGAGCCGGTGGATCATTTCTACCCGGTGTTCAGGAACGAACACTACGCCGTCTTCAGGATACACGATTTCAGTGTTCGGTGAGACTTGGATCAGAGTTTTTTTTTTTTTATTATTTCAAAGATGTGACATTCGTTCATTGATCAGTGTTGCCAAAACAAAATTTTCAAATGTTGCTTTCGTGAAAAAATTAAAAACGTATGAATCACGTGCAATGTGTTATATGCACAAGTTTTTTTTTTGTTTAATAAGCAGGACGGGCAGATGGGCCACCCGATAGTAAATGGTCACCAATAGACATCGCTTACATCCCCAATGCGCCACCAACCTTGGGAACTAAGATGTTATGTCCCTTGTGCCTGTGATTACACTGTAATAATAATATGAATTTATTTACACCCACAAAAAAGAAATCATGTACACAGTTTGTTTGCAGTATTATCTTAATCTAGGGTTTTTTTACACTGGCTCACTCTACCAAACCCGGAACACAAAAATACTAAGTATTACTATCTGGCGTTGGATTATCTGATGAGTGGGTGGTACCTACTCTGACTTACACAAAGCGGTACCACCCAGTATATTATAAACGTTTACGGTAACTGTTTTGTCTTGATGCTCGATAGTTAATTAATTATTATCATAATTATTGACTGCCTCGTTGGTCCAGTGGCTACATGTAAGGCCGCGGACACGGTGGTCCCGGGTTCAAATCCCAGGTCGGGCCAATAAAATGCTGTTGAGATTTTCTGTCGAAAATTCTCAGTAGCAGCCCGGAGTCTGGAAGTTGGTAGTGTGCACACTCCCGTGCCTCGGAAAGCACGTTAAGCCGTTGGTCCTGCGCCTGAACTCTTTCCGGTCGTGTCGGATTGCCGTCCCATCGGATTATGAGAGCTAAGGAAAAGAGAGTGCACCTGTGTTTGCGCACACACTTGTGCACTATACTATCTCCTGCGCAGTTGGCTAATCTCTCATGAGATTGGCCGCCGTGACCGAAAACGGTCTGGAGGACCATTATTTATTATTATTATACGGCCGTGCTTCTTATGTCACATGACAAATATGGGGGTACGTCGGCTTAATGTCGCTGTTCAGTTCAATTCACGGCCGCCAGAGGCACGACAGCTCGCGTAATAATTATCCCGAACGCTTTTTCAAATCCAAACAAAACAGTTAAATAACAACGAATCGTATTCCATCCCTTCCTTATGAAATAATGTATTAATTATATTCAGATTTTTTATTTTTCAAAAGAGATTATGTCACACTAATCCTAAACAGTTAAAAAAAAAAAAGATAATGTGTTTGTCAATTTTATATTTTCATTTTTGTAGTTTATGTTGAACAAATGATAAAATCGAAATGTGCTGTCGATTTGGAGGGCGTTAGTAACTACGGCACAGCGCTATATTATAGTAATTGCTATCGTATAAGTTATTTGTGATATGTATTAATTGTTCAAAGTAAATAAAGAAATTAATTAATCCGCAAAACTCGACAAAACGATATAACGATGATTAAATAACACAATACTCGGGAGAGAAAAACATCAGCTTCGATAGCAGCGACGTAGTACCTCAAGCGGATGGTATTGCGAATTAGCAGTTGTTACACAATCGCACCTCATCTCTCACCACTGAAATTGGACTCAGTTGATAGACTTGTATACAAGACCGTGTTAAGAAGTTTTGTTTTAGTTCTGACAGTTTTTTTTTTTTTTTTGTAATTATACAGTACAGTTACAGCCTGTGAATGTCCCACTGCTGGACTAAGGCCTCTTCTAGTCTTTTTTGAGGAGAAGGTTTGGAATACACATGTGACAGAATTTCAGTGAAATTTTGACACGCGCAGGTTTCCTCGTGATGTTTTCCTTCACCGTTAAGAACGAGTAGAATTATAATAACAAATTAAGCACATGAAATTCAGTGGTGCTTGCCCGGGTTTGAACCAATCGGTTAAGATTCACGCGTTCTTACCACTGGGCCATCTCGGCTTTTAAATTTTGTAATTGTAAAGTCATTAATTTTAATTTTATTATATGTTGTTCTTACTTTGTTATATAACGGAGACGCTGTGGTTTCCTGTAATTAAGGGAGTACATAGACTTATAACTCGTATTATGTATTTAAAGCTAGTGATGGGAATTTCTTGTTAGAGATCTTATTAAAAAAAAAAAAACACTTAGTGAAAACAACTCGCTCAATTACTCTTAAAATTCTAAATTAAATAATTAAGCACATCCAATAGATCACAAGTCGCGCCAGTAATTAATTAATGACTTTACTTTTCTGTCCACTAACAAAATGGCGGTTTTGAATTAGGCCGCGTCTTTTTTTTTTTAATGAAGCGTTTTGTAGATATCAAATAATCTCTTAACTTTACTTATATATTTCATCGTTCCAGGTACATGCCTCGTACGTTCGACACTTGACACCCGGACGGATTTCAAGTTATGTATATCGAGAATGAAGACTATTACAATGAAACAGACAACTTTCAAAACGAGGCCCCCTTTTTTAGTATTTTCGGGGGCCAATCTTTTCACTTCTTCAATTAAGCATTTTAAATAACTAGAGATTTTAAAGACATATTTTAAATATTATACATCTTGGTACCCCATACCCTCGGCCCCCGGGGGCCTCACAAAACGGAGATTGTTATCTCGGAGGTTGCTTAAGTTTATCCTTAATGAATTTGTTAGGGATAATATGATTCGAATGATGGTAATATTTTGGGAGGCCCCCATCATATCGAGTTGGGTGTAACAAAAAAAAAAAAAACTCTTTAATGTTAGATTCATTAAAAACTATTTTCATAATATAATAATATAAAGTTAAATATTTTTAAAACAATGTATAATGTGTGTTATGTACTTATGTAAGTTCCTTAATCGGATATTTGTACTATGTAACATTGAAAACACAATCAGAATCGCTTTTATAAATATTTCGATATCTAAAATGTTGTGTGTTAGAAGAAACAATATATTTTAGCAGAGCTATTAGCAAATCGCATGGACTGTGTATACAGGATTATTTGTAACACACCAGCAAACTCGCAGGACTGGATAGCTAACACCATAAGCAACAACTTTTGTTCTACGACTTCGCACATAACTCAATACATGACAAAAAAAATGATTCTACAAGTTTTTGTCGTACTGTCGTGACATTTGTAGGTCTATATTTCATTCATAAACGAAAGGACGACGCGACGCTCGCGAGCTCTTAATCTTTGCGATGCGCGTAGATTTATAAACGTTCAAGCGGGGAATTAAATTAATACTTATTTTTGTATGAAAATGAAATCTAACAAATTATCAAAAGTCGTCGAACAAAAGTTGTTGCTTATGGCGTTAGCTATCTAGTCCTGCGAGGTTGCTGGGTCGTTACAAATAACCCTATACAAGTCTAAGTTTTGTATATATTTAGTCTTGTCGTTGGAATATGATGTAAATATCATAAGATATATACAGCGTGTAACAAAATTCGTGTCCGACCCGTGAAGTGGTCATTAGGTATCGTGTGTCGGTTCTATTTATGTAATAATTTTTAAAATACTAAGCAAAAAAAATTACTTAAAAATATATATTAATTGTGTTTAACGACACTGTTGGTGGTAAAAACGTGGTCATGACCTCGTGGCTTAGCTACCCGATAGGTAAGAGCTATCGAGCGTTATTGCCCGCACCTGTGTTGCCATGTAATTTTCGTCATTTAATTTAAAAAAAAAAAAAATCCGGGAGAAAATTTTTGCTTAGTATTTTAAAAATGATTACATAAATAGAACCGACACGCGATACCTAATAACCACTTCACGGGTCACCGTATAAGAAATGAAATCGTTTCGACTGGAATCGAAAGCATTTATATTATGTACTAAACCCGACGACGTCAGTGCATTTTAATATTTCCCAATATGGGTTCAATAAATGTCTGAATGAGCCTCTTGACAGAATTGAGTATTAAAAATTTGTGATCTTATTTTATTAACGATGTAAAGATATAAAATAAATATTCTTTTATTGTTGTGTTTTATTTCGCTCCGACTATATGTATAATGTTTAAGTGTTATGTAAATTATTTAACACAATTTGATTGGGTGTTACCATACAGCAGTTATATGATGCTATAAAACATCGTGTAGCACGATAACATTTTCTAACGTGGTGTCCTGCGTGAGCGACGAACACGACGCGACGCGACGCTGCGAACGCGACGAACGCGATCAACTCAACGGCATACCCTACATGCGGCCTATATGACAGTCTGCGGCGAGACGCGACGTAACGCGCACTTGTTTTGAGGGCGAACTATAACATTTTTCGCCCTAAGAAGAAAATTAATATATGTAATGGTTGATTCAGAAGCGTTGATCGCCGCAGTGCGTGTGCAAAGATTGTTGTGGGACAAAAAACATAAACATTATAGGAATCGTTTATTAGTACAAAGAAGTTGGAAGAATGTTGCCGAAGCAGTAGAATGATAGATAGATAGATAAAGTCTTTATTTGGATCACACCACATGAGTAAAAATAAGATAAAAAAGAAATGACAAAAGTAACACAGAGTTTAAGTTAATTTATGACGTAGAAAAAAAAAAAATAACTAACTTACAAAAATATTTTGCATCCAATTTTGTTTAATCTATATCTATTAAATATAATTGGATGCAAAATGGGAATTGCATTATTATGGAAACACAACGAAAAGAAAAAAAAAAAAAAAAAAAATTAACAAAAAATAACTGTAAAGTGGTGTGGCATCCAAAATGGACAACTTCTCAGTTGAAGCTGGCATAATATTAACCCAGCACTGATTTTCAGAGGCCTCCATGTGACAGTGACGGACGGCCATGTAAACGTGACAAAGAGTAATATCAAATATTAAAGTGGTAGATTGTTACGTATAAACAAGTTATTAAATTACAAGTTAATAAAACTTAAAACTAAAGTAGTTATTTGAAATACATATACGATTATAAAAAAATAGGAGATTGAATCCGATATACAAATTAAAAAGTTGACATTTAGGCGGTATTGTTGAAAATTAATATGACTCCGACTCAAACTCAGCGATCAACGCCATGGGAAGTAATGGCGGCCAATGCTATTAAGAAACAACACGGCGAATGAGCATTCTGAGAAGCGGGAATAGGTAAGTACTTAAGACCTAATCTTTGTTTTTGCTTTACATAAATATATTACGTTATTTGTGTTTACAGATTAACCATGTAATCTGTAAACACAAATAACAAGGCATAAATATATTTTATTATTGATAATATCAATAATAAAATATATTTATGCCCAAATTTCTGTTGTTTTAGAGACGGCGATAATGGTATTCCTAAAACCTACAGTGGAGGCAGACACTCCGCAACCAATATGACATGAAAAACCGCATGAAACAAATTGGCCATGCAATTATAGGTACATTTTTAAATTAAATAGTTATATCGTCAAACATGTTTCTTTCAATTTTGTATACTATGAATTATTTATTATCAATATACACGAATATGTGAATGAGAAAGTTAAAGTTCAGTCTGTAGGTTAAATAAATATAACTTATATCTTAGTCTAAACGTATGCAATGATTTTAGGTTACGAAGTGGGGGCGGCAGATTGTTCCAACATTTGGTCCCGGCGTATTTGAAGCTTCCACGAAAGGCTGCAGAACGATGTGGGTGCACAAGCAGCAAATAGGAATTCGCCCTGGTGGAGTAAGTTGTATTTACGGCCGATGACCACAAAAGCTTATCATAGAGATATCCTGGTGATTTGGATTTTATGACTCCGAATAAAAGTAAAGCGAAATGCAATTGTCTGCGGTAGTCAGTCCTTAAAGATTTGGCTTCATTAATGTAAGGCGTTACATGAGCACGTGGCGGAATGTTAAAACAATAACGAGCGCAGGCATTCTGTACTTTTTGAATGGCCGTTTTTGAGCGAGCAAGCATTCGTGGCCCTATCACTGTATCGGCATAATTTAATTTTGACAGCACCAGTGACTCACACAGTGTAAGACGTAATTCGTTTGATAGAGACTCTCGTACACGGTACAGTAATTTTAAACGGTAAAAACAGTTACGAACGGTATTATTTACTTGTTTTTCAAAACGCAAGTTTTCGTCCATAATGACGCCTAGATTTTTAGCTTCGGTGACTCTTTCAATAATTTCATCGTTTATAGATATAATAGGGCTATAACTAGATAATTGTTTAATTTGTTTGTTTGTGCCAAATATCATATATTTAGTCTTCTTCGCATTTAAAACTAGGGTGTGGGATTGTGACCATGCAAATATTCTATTTAAATCATCATTTAAGTTTTTAACGGCAGCCTCTAGGTTCGACAAATGAAATGATGTATAAACTTGTAAATCGTCCGCATAAACATGACAATCACTATTTATAATACAACTCGTTACGTCCGCCGTATATAATATAAACAATAAAGGCCCTAAGATTGAGCCTTGGGGCAAGCCTCGTGTTACTGGACGACACGGAGAACATGCTATAGTGCCATCTTCACCTATTAATTCCACTGATTGTCTTCTATAAGTTAAATAACTTGCAAACCAATCTATAGCGGTTTTCTCAAAACCATAGTACGCCAGTTTTGCAACAAGTAAAGAGATATTTATAGTTTCAAACGCTCGAGAGTAATCTAACAAAACCAGCAGGGTAACTTTACCGGAGTCCTGGGCACTAAGTATGTCATCTACAACCGTGGTGAGTGCGGTAGTAGTACTACGATGCTTTCTAAAGCCAGATTGAACATCAGGTAGGATATTATTGTTTTCTAGAAATTCAGATAGTTGGATGTAGACTACTTTTTCTAGTACTTTAGATAAACATGGGAGTATGCTGATAGGACGCAAATCAGACAATGAAACTGGATTATTCAATTTTGGTATAGGTTTAATAAGAGCCTCCTTCCATAGGTCAGGAAAGTTGCTAGACTGAATAGATTTATTGATAATTTTTGTTATAGCAGGGAGGGAGGAAGAAAGTGTCATCAAAATCATATCCAAAGAGATTCCGTCCTTACCGATGGCGTTCGATTTGAGCTTATGGATAATTTTTGACACAGTATCTTCATTAACGGTTTTTAGGTGGAAGGTTTCTGTACAGAATTTTGATGAAGAATACTTTTGAATAATTTGCGGGGAGACATAATCATTACCAGGAATATTTAGAAAATGATTGTTTATAACCTGAGGATCGTTAAGATGACTAGGTAAGATTAGATCCGACTTAGGTTTTACCTCAAGGTGGTTTTTAAAATGTTTCCACATGACTTTAGAGTTTTTTAAATTACGATTAATGTATGAGTTAAAATAGGCATTTCTTTCATTTGCAATTGCATCATCTACAAAATTTTTCATTTTTTTATAATTTTCTCTATTGGCCTCGCTCTCATCTATACGCAATTTGCAATGAGCTTCATCGCGACATTTCATCATACGTTTAATAGCAAAAGTAATCCAAGGGTAATGATTATGTCCTATATAGGGGAGCTAAGGTGTCTAAAATATGCATGATGTTAGTTGTAAAATGAGAAACGAGAAAATCTATACAATAATCGGGATTAGAATATGTATGCCAGTCAATGCATTCCAACAGGACCTTAAGCTGGTCTATGTTTATATCTCTAATAGGTCTTAATAGCTTTTTCCTCGGGTGAATTTTTTCTTTCACAATATTAAGCTCAAATGAAAGGAAAGAATGACTACTCAGACTATTTACATAATCGACATTAACCTTAATATGGTTTATATTTGAACAGACAAGGTCAATCAACGTTTCGCTATGGCTAGTAAAATGTGTCGGCTCGGAAACGTGTTGTTTTAAGCTAAAATAATCCAAAAAGTTGTTAAAAAGGATTGAGTGATTGTCTTGTTTATTCAGGAGATTAATGTTGAAATCACCCAATAAAATAATATAATCATAAAGGGGCAAAGACGCAATCGATTCGATTAAAGCATCTAGGAATTCTTGCACATTTAACCATGGTGGTCTATAAGCTGTACCAATTATAATAGTTTTATTACTATGCCGAGTCCTAAGCCACATCTGTTCAACCCTAGATTCAATTGGATATTTGAGAATCTGTGTAGACAGCCCTCGTCTGATATAAAATCCTACACCGCCGCCACGCGAACGTATTGTTTCCGGTCTGGGTATATGACACAGACGGTAACCCGCGACCTTCGGTGTGCGCGAATGCACAGGTAAGTTTTATTTACATTATTATTAAGTTTATTAATTTACTCTTGCAATCATTTTGTTAATCGTTAGGTGGCTGGCTGTTCTTCTGGCCTGCCACTTCCGCTAAGTGACGAAACCTTCAATGTTCATTAAAATAATTCGCGAATATCTCTCTTGTATGTATGGCTGCTTGACTTGAGGCATTATATCTTCTTGATCTTCGAAGATCAGGGGATGAAGTTGACGTCAAATTTTCGCAATTACTCTCAAGATCACGTATTATATTGTGAAGTAGAGTTATAGCTTTTATAGTGTTAATTGTATTTTAAATATCTGTCTCAATTGGCGTATTTAGTAATCCAAATCTTGACGCTATTGAACCAAAAGAACACTCAACGACCATCCTCGCTCGAGACAATCTATAGTTGAACCGCTCTTTAATATCTCCCTCACTGACATTTTTTTTTGCATAAAGCTTCAGAAGGTATGTTTTTAATGGGAATGCAGCATCACCCACAAATACAAAAGGCGCTTTAATGAGGGTATTAGGTAAAAAGTCGGGTTCCGGTATTTGTAATTTTTGATGTTCTATTGCTTGTCTTAAGGTACATGCGTCAAAAACTCCAGCGTCGTTATCTTTTCCATAGGCCCCAATATCAACCATTATAAATTTATAGTTAGCATCAGTTAAGGCTAGTAATACAATAGAGAAAAATCCCTTATAATTGTAGTACATAGAACCAGATTTTTTTGTTTTCTTAATACGTACGTGTTTGCCATCGAGGCTACCAATGCAATTAGGAAATTGCCATTTCTCCCAGAAATCTTTTGCGATACTTTTCCACAGTTCCGTTGTAGATATAGGCATATGTTTTATTACTAAAGTCTTCCAAATTGCAGTACACATTTCTTTCACTATGTTTGAAATGGCAGTTTTTGATATACGGAAATTGAATGATAACTTTCTATATGGTGTTCCAGTAACCAAATGTCTGTAAATAATAATATTGTTTTAATTTCAGCTGATGATGTAAAAAAGAAGTGGAAGAATTTAAGAGATTCCTATAACAGAGAGCTTAAAAAAGTAGAAAAGCCAAGATCGGGTTCGGACGCAGATCAAAATGGTCAATATCAAGGCGATTGGCCACATTTTGAATCAATGCAATTTTTAAAGACAATTTTGAAACCTCGTAAAACTACGAGTAATATTCAAAATAAAATATTAGATGAAAACGACATTATTGATGATGATACAATGATGTCTATTCTTTCTGAGCAATCGGCATACAATACGCAAACCGATGAATCGCAGTTCAATACAGATGATACCAATTTGGCAACAATTGATGGCCCTACGACTGATGCTGTAACTCCACAAAATGCTATTTCGGCACAGATACTACATGATACCTCGACACCTGGACCGTCGTATACCCCATCGCGAGCTATTGGAACGTTGGCTAACCAAAAGGTACAAGAAGGTGCAGCAAAAAGTATTGAAGAAATCTTAATAACACTCGAACGAGAAAAGGTAGACCTAATGAAGAAAAATTTATATGAAGACAACGACGACTTGAACTGGTTCAAGTCTATAATGTCGTATATGAAAAAGCTACCATCTCTGAATAAATTATTATTTCGGACTCAGGTTCAGGAGATGCTCATCAACGAAATATCAAAATTGAATACCCCATCAAACACAGAATCTTCAATGATGGGTTACTTCACTTCTGGTGATTCATCTCAGTGATAATTTCATAACAATTAAAATACATATTTTCAATAATACAATATTATGTAGTTTCATTTCTATGTACTCACCGCAATGTCAAGAGTAATCTTTCTTCAATAGAAATAGGTTTTAGAAAATTTGTTGTTTTTAATTGAAATTCAGACTTAATATAAGCAATAATGTAATCGAAAGTAGACGGCAACACTCCACAATATTGTTTAAACATTTTAGAATCGTTTCTTAATTTTGGATATAAATGATGGAACTCGCCAAATGTGTTTCTTTGTAAAAATATTATATTTGTTTTCTTTCTGTGTTTTTTACGATATTTTTTTAAAAGTCTGTACTTTAAATATGAACTTTCAAGCAAAATTGTACTGTACTTCTCCATGATTCGAGAAGTAATGACCAAAATCACGTAGGACATTTGTCGCGTATAGCATCGCGTCGCATTACGTCGCGCCGTGTTGCGTCGCGTCGCGTCGCGTTCGTCGCTCACGCAGGACACCGCGTAACAGGCCGGATTAAGGTAACTCGATGCCCTAAGCAATCTTCCCCTGTGCCCCCCCCTCTCCTTAAGTGAACTACAAATAATTGAAAAAATCGAACCGAACGTCAACGATTTAAAACGCGCGAATTTTGAAATTGTTTTAACTTTCGTGTGCTCGTTTTTTTTTCTCTGTCGTCTCTGGTGCCCTAGACGGGATGCTCTAAGCAATTGCTTAAATAGCTGATAGGCTAATCCAGGACTGATAACATTTCGCCTACATCATGTTAAGAATGTTTTATGTTATAAACGCTCCCACACTGGTTCAACTCGTTGTATAACCATCAGTTTGAGTCTGCCCTTATGTATATTAATGAAAACTGGTATTAGATTGTAGTTTTAGATTAGTAAGACTAGGAAAAGATTAAATAAAAAGACGGAGCGTGGTTACAATGGCAGACATATTCTTTTTATTGTAGAGAGAGTGACACTAAAGAGGTTTAACTATAAAATCGGACTACGTTCATATTTTCAACATATATATATATATATATATATATATTCTTACTATACTTTACAACAATACAAAGTACTGCTGTTTTGCGGTAGAGTTTATGATGAGTGGGTGGTACCAAACTAGACGGGCTTGCACACCGCCCCACCATCAAGGAAACTTAATAATAATGAGTTGCATAAATATTAAATGTGAACTAAATGCGTTGATATTTAGTATTACCAACTTGAGACGGAATTAAATGGAGTTTTTTCCGGTATTTTAAAAGTATGTCCCATATAGCACAACAAACTTCTCGTACATTTTTTCCAAGATACTCTGTGAATTCCATATCTCTAAATGAATTATTCTCAGTTTTATCGCGAAACTGAAGATTGTCACTAAATGTTGTGAGTTAAGGTAGACGATTGATTTAAGAATAATTATGGTTGATGGTGTAATCTACACCACAGTGTGTATTATGTTGTCGAATTCATTGTCTTTGGTCAATAAACTAAACGTACTATATATTTATATATGATTACTGGCAAATTCATGAGCCCCTAGTACAGTGGACATCGAATAATGACCAAAAAATATGTAATAACACATGGACATATAGCGAGTTTCGCTATATGGCTGTCAAGAGAGAAGAATAAATTGTTGTTATCTGTAGCGTATTTTAAAATAGGCTCTTGCTAGTCGTCCGATAACCGGATGAATAAAATAAATTAATCGTGGATATAGGTGTTCATCAAAACATTAGTATCTTGCCATTTCTAACGGGTAATCATTTTTAACACTAACAATTAATGTTTCATAAGTTTTAACGGTGCAAAACGGCATGTTCAGAAAACCTCTGTGTTAAAGTTTGTATTTTATATATATATATTTTTTTTGGAGTTTTATTCTAGTGAACATGGGCCGATTCGGTTCTGGTTCGATGTGCTTTAAAAGTAACCTAGCATAACCTAACCTACATGACTGCCCCAGAATTTTAAGTGTAATAGGCGAATCGAGAGAAACAGCGGAAGTGAATAATTTTTCGTATTTAACTGGACGACTAGACACTTGGTTCAAAATTTGGCGCTACGGGCACAAAACAATTCCGACCTTTAAATGTAACCAAAAACGCGTACTGGTAATTTTATATGGTTATTTATTTATTAACGATCTCTAACAAAGTATACACTTACGAGTACAATTGTGCGCTCCTTCCATTATTGGAGACCACAGCAAGCAGAAATTAAAAAAAAGAATGTCACATAGTGGCACTCAATAAACAAACATAGGAACGTGAGTACATATTAAGAGTTGGTAGATAATTACGAGTTTTAGAGTTTGTCAGAAAAGTCAAATAAAAAAAAATGTGTACCTACTGCCCCAGGCACTCACCCAATCGGCCATAGAGTAAATCCGCCATTTATATGATTGATGATTTTATGCCTTTTTTAAATTTAATAAATGTAACTGAACATTGAGTCTGTATTTATTTGCATTAAGGCCTCAGAACGCATCACGCATATTTACAAAACGAGTCGTTTTGCTTACGAATCGTAGAAAAATAATGGTTCTTAATAAAACAACTAGACGTTATATTTTACTGTGTATATTTTCACAACTATTTACACTAAATACGAAAGTGACAAATGTTTAAAATAAAATTTGAATAGACTACACAATTATAGGCTTATATCGAAATGTATTAATATTATGCACTTACGTACTTATTATATATGTGATTATTGTGTTTAATTTTTTAATAAATTGTGTTGAACCTTAATTTTAAAACCAAAAATATATATTATCTGTGTTATTTTGACATTTAGATACAGTATTATACGAGTCATGAATTAGTCAAAATTTGTAGATCAAAATTAGGCTTAAGAGTGCGCTATCTCGGTCGTTATTTTGTGTGAATTTTGTCGTGAAAAAAACAACGTAATACTTACTGTGCGAATAGTGACAGCTTTTATAAATATGATTTTATTTTATACCAAGACTATAAAAAAAATGATAAGCTTGATTATTATTTAAAAAAAACAAAACGCAATTTGTGCCATTAGATTTCATAACTTGACATTCGAAAGAAGAAGATACAGCCTTTTTAACTATTTAAACTTTGAACAACATATTTATTTAAAACCGATAACAACAATATTAAAATTCTTAAACACCACTTCTTTTTATATTATTTTTGACGTGATAACGTCTTATAAATCGATAAACGCTGGCTGCACGCACGAAAAGGCATGACTCATAGTAACGTTCCGCCTGAGCCGAGCGCGCAAGCGAGAGCGCGGAACAAGCGATAGAGAGTCACGATCGGCCTAAGCGTTCGGCTTGTGACGCATCTATCTCTCTTCCACTCCATCGTCCATCAATGTTTTCTTATGACGTTATCACGTACAAATATCAACTACAAATACAATTCAACTCAGCAACTGTAAAAAACATAAGTAATAAACGAAACAAATGCATTTTTAATATTTCTTAAAGTATTTTAACTAAAAAAATAAGGCATGACAATGTCACTTTTCGAACAATTCAATTTTTTTTTTTATTATTATACACGAAATATAAGTCGAGGTGAGATTTTATACTGCAGTATCAAAAGTCATAGATAAAAAATAATACACTGGAACGTCATAGACATTCGCTGTAGGTAGTAAAAATGTACCAATTCGCTTAAATATGTAGATATATAAACTATCTTAATTATGCCATTAACGTGATATGTTTATTATAAATCGTAAACATCATCAATGTTTAAAATTATACTTTATCAATGTTGAATACAGTTAATAATTTTAAAGCAACTGCGTAAAATAATGTGTCAAGAGTGAGCCAGTTTTAAACAAAAATCTGATTTACACGTACTAAATTACTTAAGTCGCGAATACATTTTTAGTTATTTTTATGTGACTTAATTCTTTAGTAAGTGTCCACACTTATTTTCTAACCTGCCTTTTTAGTTGCACGCTAAATTTTATCATGCAAATTATTACTAAATTCATTGTTGCATGCATGTGGCATTAACTTAAAATGTATTTGACAACTTAATACGAGTAAATAAGCAGAAAATACGTTACTTTGATCAAATAGACGATAAAAAAGATATTATTGCTTATTAACCATCCAATAATAAAATGTTATTTGACATTTTGTGACAAATTTAATATTCAAACTCAACTTCTTAAGTTTGTGCTCTTGTAGCCTGACATTATTCAGTGGTCGGACTTTGATTTGATTAAAATATTTACTATCACGGTCGTATACACAGGTCTTGCAACTGAGTCCAATTTCAGTGGTGAGAGATGAGGCGCGAGTGTGTTACAACTGATCATTCGCAATACCATCCGCTGTGCGTACTACGTCGCTGCTATCGAAGCTGATATTTTTCTCTCCCAAGTATTGTGTTATTAAATCATTGTTATATCGTTTTTTTGAGTTTTGCGGATTTTTTGTTATTTTTGTTTTGTTATTTAACTGTTTTGTTTGGATTTGAAAAAATCTTCGGGATTATTATTACGCGAATTGTCATGCCTCTGGCGGCCGTAAATTGAACTTAACAGCGTCATTATGTCAACGTACCCCATACTGAAGTTGCAAGACCTGTGTATACGACCGTGGTTATTATCTTTATTGACATTATACGCAGGAAAGAAAGAGCGATATTTTGGTTCTCAAACGAGCTTAGTTCGGAGAGTATAAATAACAAAATCAATGATATAGTTAGACTTGTGATGAAACGTCAAGGATGGTTCTATCTTTAAGCTTTATTGAATACTTTTGAATTATTGCAAAATATTAACTAGTCACGAAGCGGCGAGGAATTGGCATGATCATGTCCCCTTGGGCGTAACAAATAGTTAATTACTTAAAAGTTTAATTATGTAATAAATAAATATAGACATAAAACATAAGGGTGTCTGAAAGAAAGGTGCTGTCATCTCTAAAATGTAGTCAAAAATAAATCTGATTCAACGTCAGATTTAATATTGCCTGTCCCTTTTACCGTCGAGGAAAAAGCTAACTTTGCAATTTTATTTTTTCTTTTGTAATTGCTGTTGACCCTTCTGGCTCTTCCATTTCGGGTCGCGAATTACGACTCGGGACGTGGCTGGCGTGAAAGCCCTTCTATTCGTCGGATTAGGGTTGTCGCTTCTTCTGGTGAGATGTAGGTATGAAACGTGCTAGCTTTGGTTATTTTTTCGTCGTTGTCACGCACGATAAGACGCCTGAGTCAGTCAGGATAACTCTAAGTAAGCTGTGAGTCTTACTATCAACGGATTACTCATATTTAGTCAGGTTCGTTTTATAAAAGTACGCCATTTAATATTAAACTATCAACATGAACGTGACTCATTATGATCATTGAGTAAAATATATACTATTTGTAATATATATATTTATTATCCTACTTAGCATGTAAAATTACAAAAATTACAAAGCCAAGCTGCTCTAAGATGTGTTATTTAATTTATAATCTATGTTAGCTCGTCACGGCATGTGATAGCAACACCGTGATGACGTATGACGTTAGAAATGTCACTGGAACTGACGTTCTGTGCGATGTGTTGCAAGCGTCCGCGTCGTTGCAACTTTGGAGACAGCCGTGGACATATCTGAAAAAGTATTTTTTTTTTTTGGGAAATAATATTTAGTCGCAATTAATTACAAAAAAAAAATAATAAGTTAATAAAATTATTAATGACATATTTGAAATGTTTTGAATCTTAAGCCTTGTGTATATATTTTAATGTCTATACATGATTTTTTTTAGATTTAATTTTACGGTAATTCAGAACCGACAGAGTATATTCAATGTGTAATATATAAACGTGCAGTAATAATTTATTTCCTATTCCAATCGGAGGAGTTACAGATAAAGAAACCTTATAATCGTTCTTAATTAATCTTTGAACCAACATTTCCGACATTCAAAACGTCATTTTTCATGATTCCATGATGAATATCATAAATAGCCGGTATAGATCAATGATACCGCATAAATTCAAGGTCAAAGACGTTTATTTATAAGTCCTGCTACTGTCATGGTTTGCTATATAAATAATACTTTATAAATTATACGTTTTTTTAATAGTATAGATAGGCGGACGTGCATATAGGCCACCCGATGGTAAATGGTCACCGACACAACAAGAAATGTACAATGCCCTTGTATATACAAGGGTACATTTTTGTAAAAATAAAATAATAATAATAATAATATCCTGGGACTATATTCACACAAAGACATCTGATCCCAAACTAAGCAGAGCTCGTACTATGGAAACCAGACAACTTATATACTACTTTTCTTTTGTAAATAAATACTTATATAGATAATTACACCCAGACTCAGGACAAACGGACATGTTCATGCACACAAATGTCTGTCCTGGGTGGGAATCGAACCCACGACCTGCGGCGTGAAAGGCAAGTATCTTACCAACCACGCCAACAGGCTAGTCATTCAAATCGCCAATGCGCCACCAACCTTGGGAACTAAGATGTTATGTCCTTTGTGCCTGTAATTACACTGGCTCATCCTTCAAACCGGACCACAACAATACCAAGTACCGCTGTTTTGCGGTAGAATATCTGTTGAGTGGGTGGTACCTACTTAGACGAGGTTGCACAAAGCTCTACCACCGATTAGAAGAAGATCAATGATATCGCGTAAATTCAATGTTAAAATCGTTTATTTATGAGTCCTCCTACTGTCATGGTTTGCTGTATAAATAATACATTACAATTTATATGTAACGCTTAAAGAAATCGATTTCGACGTTAAAAGATTTTAATTCTGTAACGTGTATGCGCGCGGTATTGTTATTAGTTTTTTAATAAATGGCAACACTCACCTGTCGTTATAATAAAATCTACCACAGTGAGACATACGTATGATCTCAGTGTCGGTGGTGGCGGTACCAGAGTCGAGACCACAGCCTCGCACAGTTATCGTCTCGCCAGTGTCATCTGTAAATATATTTGATCATAGGTGACTTTGTAGGATGACCAAACGGTAACAAAGAATAGAGCTATTGATGCCCTGATGACCAGTTACGGCCACGGCGGCCAATCTCAAGGGAGATAAGCCAACTGCGCAGGAGATATTATAGTGCACAAGTGTGTGCGCAAACACAGGTGCACTCTCTATTCCCTAGCTCTCATAACCCGATGACTTTGACTTTTGGACGGCAATCCGACACGACCGGAAAGAGTTTAAGCGCAGGATCAACGGCTTTACGTGCTTTCCGAGGCACGGGAGTGTACACACTTCCAACTTCCAGACTCCGGGCTGCTACTAAGAATTTTCGACAGAAAATCTAACGGTATATGTTAACATACTACCCGTTCGGTTGCGATTCGAACAGATCAGTAAAAGTTGGATCGGAATCGAACCGGGAACGTATCATAATCGTTAAATATTAGTAGAATTCGACCCCAGCATTCCGTACTGATAACACTTAAAATTACTAACCTAAGCTCAAAATTACAATATATTTGACCGTACTTAACATGAATAAAAATAAAAATTAACAACAAGCACTGTAGGTATGTTTAATGTGTAGTGATTTAGTAGTTTTTACAGTTAGGGATGACAAACAATCGTCCCCTTATTTATTAGTATACAGGGTTATTTGTAACACACAAGCAACCTCGCAGGACTAGATAGCTAACACCATAAGCAACAACTTTTGTTCTACGAGTTCGGACATAACTCAATACATGACAAAAAAAATGATTCTACAAGTTTTTGTCGTACTGTCGTGACATTTGTAGGTCTATGTTTCATTCCTAACGAAAGGACGACGCGACGCTCGCGCGCGCTTAATCTTTGCGATGCGCGTAGATTTATAAACATTCAAGCGGGAAATTAAATTAATACTTATTTTTGTATGAAAATCAAATGTAACAAATTATCAAAAGTCGTAGAACAAAAGTTGTTGCTTATGATGTTAGCTACCTAGTCCTGCGAGGTTGTTGGTGTTTAACAAATAAACCTGTGTATTAATGACATTTTAAGTGATTAACTTACCAAAAACACCAGCTATCTTAATACATGAGGTGGCTGGGAATAATCCATCCCTACCCTTCCTGCCCCCCATGCAGGGGGACTCGAGCATGTTTAGGGAGTGATTGTTATGGAAGGGGTCATCGCAGGCTGGGAATCGTCCGTTCATTGAAACACATTTGAAACAATCGATGCAGTGCGCTGAAAATATATAATAGAAACAATTATGATCGGTGACCAATTACAAGAAGTAGATAGGCTCAGGTTTTTATAGGATAGGTAGGCGGACGAGCATATGGGCCGCCTGATGGTAAGTGGTCACCAAGACAGACAGTGGCATTGTAAGAGATATTAACCATCGCTTACATCGCCAATGCGCCACCAACGTTGGGAACTATGATGTTATGTCCCTTGTGCCTGTAATTACACAGTCTCACTCACCCTTCAAACCGGAAAACAACAATACCAAGTACTGCTGTTTTGCGGTAGAATATCTGATGAGTGGGTGGTTAATGGGTGATCATTTAGTGCACAAGCACAGAACTTAGTACAAGTTCTGTGCACTTACTAATCATATTCCGATGGGACGTAATATAAAAACTCACCGGCAGATATCCAGGATAACAGGACGATGGTGCCAAAGACAATGTTTGTATTCAGCCTTAGTATTGCCATCTCTTAAAACTGAAAAAGAAATTAATTATAAACATAGGGGACAGACAGGGCGTGGTTGATACTGATTATATTGAATAAAAAAAAACAATTATACAAATCGGCGTTTTATTGCAGTCCTCATCGGTGACGGTCTCTAATAATTCCCGCCTTTCATACATTTGTGTTGCCATTCCAAAATATTTAATAAGCAATTATAAAGTTAATTAAAATATAAGAAAATGAAAAATGAATTAAATATACCAAAACACAAATACAAATAGGTAGGTCGTCTAAAGAGGTTGTTACAATATACAGAAAAACCAACATGGAGACTTTAGTGGTAGCGTTCTACACATAAAACCGAAACAGACTATTGATAGATACTTGGTAGGTAGAGTTCGAGGCACGTGGATCTAGTTTGCACTAGATACCAAGTGCCTCGAAGTCTCGAATTACGTTTGCAGCGGTCAGGAAGTCGAAAAAAAAACCGAATAATTATTAATTATTTATTAATATTATATTGTCTTACAATTAACGACTACTGTACTCGAAGTGGGAATAAAGAGTGATTTTAAAATACTGTTACAATTAATAAAATTATAAATTAAAACAATAGGGCATTGAAAGGCTAATACGGGGAATTACAATAATTTACAAGTAATCAGTAGGAAGATTCCATCAGTTTGGTATGTCAGCATGTTCGTGGGATTAGGGTTCCGTAACTCTCGCGTAAACAACGTCAGATGTGTCATTTTGTGTTTATTGTTCTTTTCTTACTAATAAGGTGAAGGAGAGTTATCTGTGTACTTGAAAAATGTCCGCCAAAAGCAGTAAATTAGGTGGCGCCACATTAGCATCAGGGTAAATTTTAATTGGATCGAGGAAAAAACAAGGAAAGAAAATCTTCCGCTAAATTATAGCGCGCTTTTTAAAATCACGCAGTTCATGAAATTAAATCACTCTAGTTTTCTACACGTTTTCTCGTAATAATTCAATAAGATTATATTTACTACATTGTACTACGCAAGTAGTTGAAATTTTCAATAAGTAACTACTTTAGTCGATAATAATATTATTTTTTTGTAACTCGACATACTTCAGTTCATTTACAATTGCTTATTGCTACATTCATACCATACCCTTTGTCTACACTAGCGCCAATTTGAAGCTTACCGCTGGACACTTTTTTAAGTTTTCTACCATAAGAGATAATTCTCCTTCACCTCTACCCTACTAATTACTACTAATTAGTTCATAACAAAATGTATGGCAGGGAAAATAATATAATAACGCATATAATAATAAACGCGAAATCTTGTGAGGATGGATGGAGGGAACTGTGCTTGTCTCACGCAAAAACTACAGAAAAGATATTGTTGAAATTTGGGATAATGATAGGATAGCATATATGTAATGTATGCCCCCCCCCATTTCTAGCAAATATCTTTCCCCTTAAAAATGAAAGTTGTAACACGTTATTCCAGCTGTAGGACATGTCAAAGAATCCAAGAAGAATAAATTATAAAGTTTTCTAACTTGATCTTTCTCGTGATAGTTAACGTGGCAATTGTTATTTAAATTTAAATATGGTTAGGAGATTCCTTTACCCGTACAAAACCGTTATAAGAAAAAAAAAAACGCGCGCTAATTTCAAACCGCCATTTTGTTGTTTGACGGAAAAGTAATATATTTATTTATTTAATTTTTCGAAAAACAAACACAATAAATAACACATAAATCAAGTTTCCACTAATTACTAATCGGTACAAATAAGAAGCAGAAAGTAAATAGCCAGACAAAAATGATTAAAATCAGAACTTTAAACAATATACACGCAAGACAATCTGACATATGTAATTAATTATTATTATTGGTGCTAATGTTTGTTGAATGTGTTCAATTATGTCATTTTGATTTTTGAGAGTAATTGAGTAATTTACATCAATTTATATGATTTGGTCTTCTATTTTTAAAAAGACCATTTCGCGGTTTTTATTAAAATCATTTTCACTTCTGGATACTAAATCAATAAATAAATAACGGGATTATTTAAATTAAATTTATATTGCATGACTGTCTAAGTTGCATTACTTACAAGTATCGATTATTTTATAAACCACGTGACCTTAGAAGTTTTAATAATTGAGCGATATATTAACCGCGGCATCATTTATAAATTCTTTAAACTTCAGAGCCGTGGCGTCACAGTGGTAAGAAGACGAATTAACCGACGATTCTGAATTCAAACACGGGCAAGCACGAAATTTTAATTCGCTTAACTTACAACGTATTTATAATTCATCTAATGCTCGGTGTAGTGTCGGTGTGTATCTCGCCCGGTCGTCTAATCTCTCTTGATATTGGCCGCCGTGGCCGAAATGGTCACCATTATCATTAATAGCTCGGATCAATCAGGCAGCCAATGTTGATAAATTAAAAAAAAAGCTAAACTATTAGTGAATACATTGATGATAGCACATCCCGAATATGAAACGATCACATCATAATTATTTATTGTGATATTGAAATTTGTAAGCCATTTTATACTCTGGTTTATGTGCCTCATACATGATCAATTGTATTTAATCTCTTATCTTAAATTTGTATTTTTAGTTTTTATTTCAGTTTTTTTTTTATGTCGTTAATTAGTTAATTGGTAATTCTTATACTATTTATTTATATATTATTTTTGTGATTGTGATTCTTATTTTAATACTAATTATTAATGTATATTATGTAATATTATTAATGTGTGATTTTAATGTATTGAATGGGCCTTGATGCCAGAAAAATAAAGATATTATTATTATTTAAAAAAAAACACCGGTCGTGAAATGTCAGATTGTGTTATACGACATTAAACGTAATGATAATAACATTACAAAAAGACACGCAACAAAATAGTTATATCACAAGTCGGTTGACAACATTTCACGTGCGAGTAATGAAGTGACTTAGTCACTTGGTGGTAGAGCTTTGTGCAAGCTCGCCTGGGTAGGTACCACCCACTCATCAGATATTCTACCGCAAAACAGCAGTACTTGGTACTGTTGTGTTCCGTTTGAAGGGTGAGCCAGTGTAATTACAGGGACATACATATTAGTTCCCAAAGTTGGTGGCGCATTGGCGATGTAAGCGATGGTTAACATATCTTACAACGCCAATGTCTATGGACGTTGGTGACCACTTACCATCAGATGACACATGTGCTCGTCCGCCTACCTATCGAACTATACTAAGACATAATTATAAACGCAACACGCGAACTTGCTGACCTTAATAGTTTTCGTCTGTTTAAAATCAAAGTATTGCTTATTGTCTGTGCTTGTGTCACGTGGTAGTAGGACTTCGTGTAAGCAAGTCTACCTCAGTCTACGCACGAATACTAATTCCAAGTTATTTTATTTTCTATAAAACCTTGAACAGACACATTTTTTTTTTTTTTTTTATTGAACATGGACTTCATTTTTTTTTTATTGATTGTGTAATTCATTTTGTGGCGAAAATCCTTCAACGTTCTGCCATTTTAACGACCATAATGACTTGAATTATACATATAATACTCTAAATTATTAGGCAGAATAGATTGCCTAAAATTAAAAAAAGAAATGGTTGTTTTATCAGCTCGTCAAAAGTAATTTAAAGTTAAAAAGTTGCAGTTTAGAGTGTTAAATTTTATTTATGTGATATTTTTTTTGTTCAGTTAGAAACCTAAGTCTAAAGCAATGGACACCGAAGATACGAAGGTACGTGAACGTTAAATTGTTATATTTTTTGATAAGCTATACTAACTTAAAATTATTTTGATGAATCAAAACTAAACGGTATCTTGAATTACTCCTTATTAGCATTTAAAATTTTTTGGTGCTTAGATTACACCGAACAAGCAGACAAACATAAAACAGAATATAATGAGTTTGATAATTCGCAAGCAGCCATATTAATTAAAGAGGGAGTAACATTACACTAACAGTAACAGCCTGTGAATGTCCCACTGCTGGGCTATGGCCTCCTCTTGTTTTTGAGGAGAAGGTTTTGGAGCTTATTCCACCACGCTGCTCCAGTGCGGGATGGTTGAATTCACATGTGGCAGAGTTTCAGTGAAATTAGACACATGCAGGTTTCCTTCACCGCCAATCACGAGATGGACGATAAATACAAATTAAGCACATGAAACTTCAGTGCTCCTTGCCCGGGTTTGAGCACACGGTTAAGATTCACGCGTTCTAACCACTGCGCCATCTCGACTATCCCGTGGCGCTCCCGATAAGACGGGAAGGGTACCGCTGGGTTTTTAGTGGGTATTCCGATGACCGGGGCACACTCGGTGCCTTGGACATATGGCGAGCCCCACATACCCAACCAACTGTTACCGTGGGAACAGCAAAAAAAAAAAAAAAGGTTAAAATATTCGATAAATCCTATATATGCGGACTTGATTACCATAACATCCGTATGTGCTTTGACTATGTCAAAATATTATCGAAAAAAAAATATTGTGACATTTTAATAATCTGTTTATAGCAATATGGCGGCAATAAAAATATATTTAACGCAACCTTGTAATAACAATCACACGGTACCAAACGGATTATACCTTAGTAATTAATTTTTTAATTTATTAACAACACCGCGTGAATCTTGTGAAACTATACCATATGCTTGTAATAAAGCCAGTGTTACCAACGTCAAAGATTGCTTATATAATAGGTACGTTATAATAATATCCCGGGACATTACTCACACACGGCCATCTGATCCCAAACTAAGCAGAGCTCGTACTATGGAAACCAGACCATTGATATACTTACATATGCTACTTTTATTTTGTAAATACATACTTATACATAATAACACCCAGACTCAGGGTAAACAGACATGTTCATGCACACAAATGTCTGTCCTGGGAAACCTGCGGCGCGAAAATTTTCAACCACGCCAACCGGCTTAAATAACGTATTTGAGTGAAAAATCTCGAACAAACGCAATTTGTAATCAATTAATGCGGGAAATTATGGCAATGCGCCACCGACATTGGAACGTTTGTTACACTGGCTCACTCACCATTCAATGTGGAGTATGACTAGTATTTATGTTTGATGTATATGTAATTTAAAGACTGCCTCGTTGGTCTAGTGGCTAGATATAGGGCCGTAGACCCGATAGACCTTGTTTCAATTCCCAGGTCGGGCCAATAAATAGTTATTGAGTTTTTCTGTCAGAAAATTCTCAGTAGCAGCCCGGAGTCTGGAAGTTGGAAGTGTGTACACTCCCGTGCCTCGGAAAGCACGTTAAGCCGTTGGTCCTGCGCCTGAACTCTTTCCGGTCGTGTCGGATTACCGTCCCATCGGATTATGAGAGCTAGAGAATAGTGAGTGCACCTGTGTTTGCGCACACGCTTGTGCACTATAATATCTCCTGCACAGTTGGCGGCCAATCTCTTTTGAGATTGGCCGCCGTGACCGTAATCGGTCTGGAGGATATTATTATAATTTAAAGATTAACTACTAACTTTGCCGGTTCTTCTTGATAGAATCCACAATCTGAAACGGCCTGACGATTCATTTTCGATTTTAAATATTTTGTTTATACCAATATAACCGATGATTGTGGGTTCAAAACCGGGCAGGCACCACTGAATTTCAGGTGAAGGAAAATATCGTGAGGAAACCTGCATGTGTCTAATTTCACTGAAATTTTGCCACATGTGAATTCAGCCATCCCGCTCTGGAGCAGCGTGGTGGAATAAGATCCAAAACTTTCTCCTCAAAAAGAAGAGAAAACCTTCTCCTCATAAAGAAGAGGAGGCCTTAGCCCAGCAACAACTGCTCCTGTTGTATAAAACACAGGTGCGGTCCTGCGTCGAATATTGCTCGCACCTTTGGAATGGCTCCGCTAAGTACTTACTGGAGGCCTTGGATCGGTTGCAGCGACGTGCGGTTCGCATTATTGGCGACGTAAAGGTCACCAACACCCTCGAGCCTTTACAATTGCGTCGAGAGATAGCGGC
This sequence comes from Nymphalis polychloros, assembly GCA_905220585.2. Taxonomy (NCBI): domain Eukaryota; kingdom Metazoa; phylum Arthropoda; class Insecta; order Lepidoptera; family Nymphalidae; genus Nymphalis; species Nymphalis polychloros. The sequence continues at coordinate 4,982,149 of HG992268.1, read as the reverse complement.
ACTGAGCGCTTTCTATCGACTGTATCACGGTGAGTGCTCAGAGGAGTTATTCGCCCTCATTCCTGCTTCCCCTTTCCTTCACAAATCTACGCGTGCTGGCTCTCGATGTCACCGCCTAACTGTGACATCAATTCCATCGCGCACGAAGAAATTTGACAACTCTTTTCTTTGTCGCACCTCTAAAACATGGAACTCGTTACCAGCACACGTGTTCCCCTCCTCTTATGACCTGGGTTCCTTCAAACGAGGCGTGAAGAGGCATCTTGCGGGCCGGCAAGGCGGGGGCGGCTAGAGCAAGTCATTCGTCCAGACTGCACTAGCCGTCGTCGCGTTTGGACTTTACTACCACTTACCATCCAGGTGGAGTAGAGTCATTTGCCCTCCCGGGAAGTATAAAATAAAAAAAATAAAAATGCAGTGGGACATTCACAGACTGTTAACTCTGTAATGTTACTCCCTCTTTAATTAATATGGCTGCTTGCGAGTTATCAAACTCATTATATTCTGTTTTATGTTTGTCTGCTTGTTCGGTGTAATCTAAACACCTAAAAATTTAAAATTCTAATATGGAGTAATTCAAGATACCGTTTAGTTTTGATTCATCAAAATAATTTTAAGTTAGTATAGCTTATCAAAAAATATAACAATTTAACGTTCACGTACCTTCGTATCTTCGGTGTCCATTGCTTTAGACTTAAATATCTAATTATCTGTACAAAAATAAAATATATCACATAAATAAAATTTAAGAGTAAAATTGAACACACTAAACTGCCTCTTTTTAATTTTAAATTGCTTTTTACGAGTTACCAAAACAATCGAAATCGAAATGTCGTGTGTTGTAACTTATTTGGGAGTAAATGATTTTAAATGCATTATTTCTTTCTTTATGCAACGATTCTGACTCAAATCCTTTCGCTTCTTTGTCGTGTACCAAGTACCTAACCATATGCTGTAACCAAATTTTCGCGCGTAAAAAACAAAAATCCATAAGCACAATGTTATACTTCAGTATATTTTTTTTTTTTTCAATAATTAAAATCAATGGCTAATGTTATAATAATCGTAAATAAAAAAAACATGAATAAGTTTTACAACAAAATTATAGATTGATTCTCATTTTTTAATAAAAGCGTCGTTTTTTTTTTAAACCCATTGCAGATAAATTTCTATTTAATTTTTTAATTGTTTTAATTTTTATTTTTTAAACTACGATTTCGGTTGTCTACCTTTACACCAAGTCGTAGGAGCCAAGTAAGACTTTTTCATATGCTCATCCATGTGCACCAAAAAGACTGGTATGGTGACGGGTTACCAATTCACCACCAAACGCATTACCAAGGGAATTATCAAGCAAACAACCACCCCAAAATATAGTAAATATTTTTTTCGTCTAGTTTAAATTTTGCGCCTATTAATTTTTTTTTTTTTTTTTTTCACCTGTTAGACCCTCCAGGTTCTCACTCGACGCAAAGCTGCCCATAACACAGGCCGTTTCCGCGCTGTACGGCAATGAACAACCTTTGCGCCAAGTAAGACCCGGAGCGATTGATAAATTGAATATTGAGTATTTAACTAATTAGACAAAATAAACAATAAGGACCATAACATCTTATAATTATTAGTTTCCAAGGTTGGTGGCGCACTGGTGATGTAAGGAATGATAAATGTTTCTTAAGGCGCCAATGTCTTGGCAATGGTGGCATGGTTACCATGTCCACTTACCATCAGGCGGCCCATCTGCACGTCCACCTTTATTATTAAAAAAATGAACAAACCCAAATATTCAAATTATAACTGGACTTAATAAACTTTTTAAAAAATTAATGATTTTTAAAGAACCACCAATTTAAAATAAATGAAATATTATTTATTATTTTATTGGCGGAATTATGGCGTCTTGGCCGAAATATTAACTGAGTTTTGTTTTTTTTTTTTGTGACTAATATAACGAAACAATTTAATTTTAGTAATAATTTCAGTATGCTCAAGAACATGCTTCTATGTATATTTTTGAACATGTAAACGGCATTAACTATGCTTTGGCGGTAAAGGAAAATATTTTGTGGAAATCTGCAAGCGTCACGTAACATTCAGCCACATGTGCAGCGTGGTGGAATACGCTCCAAGCTTTCTCTTCAAAAGGAGAAGAGACCTTGCCTAGCATTGGGACATTTACAGTTGCAGTAGAAAATTTTGTCGCCCTTAGGTAGGGTTTCACAAGACTAAATAAACTACTGGTTAATTAAAAAAAAATAGGACTATAAATTAAAAAAAAACTGAATCAGTTTTGTTTGTTTTTTACAGGTCTACTCAAAATCGAATAAGCCGATTTATATGCAACTTTAACATTTAAATAGTCTAGTTTCTGAACGGATATAAGATACATCTTATTGTGTCAATGTATTACTTTATACGTAGTCGGAGATAAAAGTCGGCCTTATTTCCGAACGCAGCCTTGTTTCGATATTGATTGAAATTGATTATTTCGCTGTAATATTTATTAATAGATAATGACAAATTATTATGCGTTATACTCTGATTGGATGTGAATTGGTCGGGTTGCTACTTATTATAAAAAAATATAAGACCTTTTCATGGATAGTTAAAAAAAGTATATAATATTGTGTTCAAAAAGGTAATATTACGTAGACAAATATCTCGATTTAAAAATATATAAATGGTATATTTTTAAATCGAGATGGTATATAAATTTATGGTATATAAATAAACCGTAACAAACAAAATGTTCTTTTATTTATAATAATAAATATAATATCTAATAATTATATAAATTACAATTCATATATATATTTATTTCCTTTACCGTTCAGGATTTAATTCTAAATAAAAAAATCTTTTACTTACCTGCCAGTGTTAATAGAAGGATCGGCTAATCAATACTGGCTTACAGTTATGTATATTCAAAGAATACTGCTATGACTAGCGTAATATCTTCAAAATTCCTCGTTTCGTTATAATTTATCACTTTACTATTACGGAAATAGATTGGTTTACGTTATAATGTAATGCGATGTCCGAAAATATTGACTAAAAGCTCTAAGCGATGTTCTCACTGAAATATTTTCACCAGTGTTGCAACTTTTCGAGCTTTTCTTTCCTGAAAGCTTGGGGAGATTTTTTATATATTTGTGAATTATTTTATTCACACAAATCCGATAATAACGTTATAATGTTAAATGTGTAAATAAAAATTAAATGTGTTTTATTTATCTTTTCATTTTATCAGATAATCCGCATACATGTATTAACGTTTTAACTTTACACGACCGCTTTTTTCCTTGTTATCGGATTTGTGTTCATTTACAAAAAACGGTTTTAATTCTATATTTATTTTAGAAAAATATAAGTATTTTTATTAAATAAACAATTATTTAGCCTTTGTCGAATTAACATTCACATTTGTTCAGAAATAAAAAAAAATAGTCATTGCAATAAGCAGTGCTTGCTGATAATTCGTTTCCATGGCAATTAAGTTGCCACTTAAATAAAAGAATAATTACATAAAATATTTTTAATATATGTATAGGTTCTTTAAAAGAAAAATCATCTGTGAAAGTTTAAATTCAGGAAAATAAATATAACATAATATCAATATAAAAAAAACAAATGTGACCGGTGGTAAAAGGGCCAAACTGTACTTTTGAATAAAAAGTAAACCAAATTTATTATTCAATGAAAACATTAAAAAAATTATAATTTATACCAACAATATAATTTTTGTGTAAATAAGGCATGTCTATAATAATATATAAAACTGAAGAGTTTGTTTGTTTGATCCGGCTAATCTCAGGAACTACTGGTTCGAATTTAAAAATTATTTTTGTGTTGTATAGTCCTTTTATCGAAAAAGGTTCTAGGCTGATTTTTATTCATTATATTTTTAGTGGGCACAACTAGTCACACAAAAAAAAAACCAACATCTCCTTATTTTTGCTCTTTTAGCAACAGGACACACTATTCATTTACAATGATTGATTTATTTTTATTTTCAGGCACTTAGTATGTGACCAACATCAAAATATAAAATTAGGTTTTAAAAAAAAAACTGTCATCAGAATTAATTTTTATTTGTACATTAGTGTTTCAATATTACACATTCATATTTACACACATTTATAATCAATTTGTAGTCTTCAAATTCTATAATTTTGTATGGTTTATAGAGTTTAAAAACACAATTCTCCTGAATTATATTATTTTTAGCATTTAAATTATTTATAAGAATAATGCAAGTTTCATCATTTACGTTTAATGCTTTGAGTAAATAACAGTTATATTTAAAACTAACTTCCTGTATTCTAAGGGCCATGAACTGTTCTTGTGGAAGAACAAAATTTGAATTTGCCGCCAAAAATCTTTCATGATACCATAGAGATGTGCTTGCATTTTGTTTTTTTATTAATGCACTAAGACGATATGCCAATCCATCCTTCTTATATTTAACCTTCTTTGTTGTTTGTGGAATATTGTCAAAGTATTTGAAGCTATCTGATGAAGATCTATTGTCCGACATTAAGGATTGAGTATTTTTGGTTTCAGGCAATGAACTAATTATTTCAATATCATCATTACTCATCGGACTACTCTTTGATTCATATTCACTAATAGAATGTTGAGAATTTGCTGTGGAGCTGAAACAGCTATCGAAATAGGATTTGACTTTCTCTACTAATACAACACTTTTTGTTTTATCTGTTAATGTGTCGTCTAAATTAATGTTATTGCCATAGATTTTTTCATCTTGACATTTTAATGGAATTTCTTCATTTTTGTAAATATGTAGTACTTTGGAAATGCTAGAGACACATTCATGTTCTTCTTTGCTTTTTGTGAATGTATTTATTTGGCATGTATCTTTGTTTTGATTGGAATTTACATTTATAGTTCCGTTTTGATAATTACTACTTTTCCTTAGCCTATTTTCTGTCCGATTTAATACTGGGGACAAACTTCTATTCTCTCTACACAAGTCTTGATTAGTATTTCGATTATTATTGAACAATTTTTTTCTAACTTTCGGTGAAAACTTTGGCGTGTTATGCTTAAGTACCAATACTGGACTTGTCGGTTTATTTTTCGTTTCCAATGGCGCCAAATATCGCTGTGAATTCAAAATTGGTGATGTGAAACCACCATTGGATATATATGAAACATATTCAATGTTCGAGTAATCTCGTAATTCTTGAACGTTTTCATTTTTTTTCTCTAAAGTAACATCAACAAATGTTACGTCAAGATTACAAATATTATTCGTGATTTTCGTTTTACCTTTAACTCGTTTCCTTTTTCTTTTAATCGCTTTTACGTTAATTTCATTATGTGTATTCTCATAATCACTCGAATCACTGCACGACCAAATAATTTTTTGGGATTCCTCCTGTGAATTTAGTAGAAAAAATTTTGATTTAAAATAATTTTCCTTTTGATGTTTCATTTTTTATAATAAGTTATTTATTTTAAAATAAATTATTAAAGGAAGTAAAATCATTTGAAATTTTGTATTAAAAAAGATATAATTGTCACTTGTCACTTTCAAAAATATAGTCACAGGCAGTTACAGGACACAGGTTAGATTATTTAGTTGTCCACAGATAACAGATCTGAGACCTGAGACCAAGTTGGATAGTTTATTATTGTTGGATAGCTGACACATATTTTCGATTAGGATTATAATTCTTCTTTAAATTTATTGAAATATAATTATTTTAATTTATTACTTTTTATTTTATCGATATCGTTTTAAATATATGCATTGAGTGAATACAATATACAATACGAATAAGATCGTATTCAATTCACACAGAATTGAAACGATAAAATAAAATATCATATGTTTTTTTAATGCAAAAGATACAATACAATATTGGAATTTCAACATATTTAAAAATCAATCTGTTATAATTACAATTTATATATCTTACATATTTTTCGAAGTAATCGTATTCAGCATAGCATTCTTATTTTTTGATCATAGGGATTTTAAACTTTTGGGTTCTCTATGGGACCGAACAACTACATTATTGAACTCTTTATTTATTATTGCTAAAAGCATTAATAAATACTATATTATTACTACACAATTATACTACAATTATTACTTAATAAATTATTATTGCTAAAAGCATTAATAAATACATTTTCTAAACATAGCTATTTTCATATTTATTATATGTAATTTTGTTAACGGTGTTAGCAATTAAAGGTTTATTACATTATTACTGATATCAATAGATTTATTTTCTATTATTTTGGCATTACTGGGGAAGTGCTTAGTAAATTAAGTAACATCAAAAATAAATAAATTGTATTTTTTAAATGCATTAACATATTTTACCTGTATTAGTAAGAAAAACTTACACTTTTTATTCATATATACAGCAATATTCTATATCGTAGAATTTAAACATTATGAAGAGGTATTACTATAACCTAAACTGTTTACTTGGTAAGGTTGGTTATCCTGACATTTTATTATGTTATTTTGCTAACTTCACGCCAATGTGCTCTCAAAACAAATACGCAGAGTGCATGCTATACACAAATACGTGTGCTTCGTAAGTCTCTATTGTTTATGAGTCTCATTTGCAATTACTGTAGCAGATTTCCTAGTGGAATCCTAGTGGAATCCTAGTGGATTTGCTCTAGTATTACGATAAAAGATATTTAACATTGCCATCCCACCCGAAGCCGGCTGCTAGCTATAATGGAAGTAGATCGCGTTGCATCCGATTCGGAAAACGTGGCGGTTGAAGAAAATGAAAAGCAAGTTGTGGAGGGAGCCGGGGACGCTGTTGTCTCTCATACGGAGAAATTGCGCCGCAAACACAAGAAATACGCACGCAGCAACAGCAAGGAAGGGCCGAGCCCAGTTACAACTCCGCTCCCGAAATATCGCAGTTGGAAAAATAGCCGTCGTCCCCGCAACGGTCATGGCAGAGGGCTACCTAAGAAAGGTACGTGCTATTTTCAGCTAATACCGGCGACATAATAATGATATTTATGTCAAGCGAGTAAGAGAAAGTTCTGGAACGTTTCTATGGGTCATACATAAGCGCATTTTGAGTATATTTACATAACTTCTGTTTACTACGCACCGGTATAATAATATTATGGTGTCTTATGTATATATATTGCGGCATTTTTAGCGTCGTTTTCAAGGTCAACCAATCGTCTGCTTTTGCGCAGTTACGATTTGACGAAGGGGTCCATTTTCGTGTTGATTGCCGTAGGTCATTAATTGTGATAGTTGAATGACTCGTTACGCAATCGTAAACAACTTTCGTCGTCCATCCAAGGCTATTTTAAACTTGTTTATCTAATGCGGCTTATAGATAAAAATACATTATCGATATAAATGTTTCTGTAGTGTAATGTTATTGTCATTAAAAACGTATCGGCCGAATTGGACATAACAGCGTTGTTAAAAAATTTACGCGCCTCTATTGAAAGTGAAGGCCATATTTGTTTTTTTGACCTTGTCCAATATATGTGTAATAGACAGAGAAGGAAATATATACTAAATATTGAGCTACATAAGTTTCGATTTATATAAATTTGCTTAAATTGATATTCGACCGTAGATTCGAGAATTTATTTTCCGTATTTGGTAAATATGCGGTATTTTGGGGCTGATTTTTTTTTACAGTCAATATTTTTTCGATTTTTTTTTTGAAATTTATTTATATACGTCATTATAATAATACTAGTTACGATGTTAAGAAAGCTTAAATCGCCGCGTAATTTTTCATAACTAATATTTATTTCTGTCGCATCTTCTACTCTTATAAAATATTTTGTCCTGACTGATCTGTTTGTGATTGCACAGTCCAAAATTACAGAAATTCGAAATGTAGCTTTATTGTGCATTGTAAGTGTCTGTCAAAAAATATTTTTGAAAATTTCATCCTTTAAATGTAACATAGTATAAAGGTTTGAGTTTATGAAGTTAGAAACATGAAAACGTTAATTCTCATTTTACCCATACAGAGTAAAATATAAGCTTATAGTTGTTCATATGAAAATATTGTTATTGTTGCACTTGTTTGAGGTCTTTGCTAGTACCATCCTGAGCTACACTAGCTACCATCAGCATATAACGGTAGTGACAGTATACAACAGACATGTACCAAAGCATGCTTGGCATTATTTTATGACTTGACGATAGGACATTGTACTAGACCGTCTGGGTAGGTACCACCACCAAATATTCTACTGCCTTCTCAGTTTTGTTGTGTTCCGGTTTGAAGTTCGATTGAGCCAGAGTATCTATCTACAGGCACGTGGGACATAACATCTTAGTTCGTAAGGTTGGTGGCACAGGGGCGATGTATGGATTGGTTCATTTTTCATACAGCACCAATGTCTTCCAGTGAAGGAGTCCACTTACCATAAGTCGGCACATTTGCGCACCCCTCAATCTATTTTATGAAAAGAAAACAAAAATAAGCATATATAATTTATATAGTACTGTTGCAATAGTATGTTTTAAATTCATGTAAGTTTGTCCGTCATGATGCAGAAACTACAGAAATGATTTAATGTATTTCTGTATATCTAATTTATATTCTAGTTAAACGAAATTGGCTTTTGTAAACACATGAAATATTAAATATTCCTATATGATTAAGTGGCTTATATGTTTATTAATTTTACATAATATGTATATATTGTGAGACAAGGAAGTATAAGAAATAAATAAGGTCAAGGTTTATTGTGCTTTTGGGCAATTAGTGGCCTCTCTGTGTCGCCGATTTGGAATTTTATATTCATAATAGTTTCCGTGCTGTATGTCGCCTGCGTACGATGAGGGGGGGGGCGTAGGTAATGTTTGTAATTTTCTGTACTCCTGACTAGTGTTGCTGATCAACTATCGATAGTGTCGATACGATCTCATCTCAGAACGAGGCAATATACTATCGATACTATGGAGTATTGTTGCTCGCTAAAATAAATTATCGATATGACTTTTTCAGAATAATACTATCGATATTTTTACGGCAACACTACTCGTGACTCGAGTCTTTGTTTTCTGTTTAATAATTTGATGTTTTAACCGTAAAAACATGTAATAATATCGGGTTATACAAAATCTTGGTGTTCAGTTGGTAACTCCAAATCTTTAAATCAAAATTATTTTAATTTAGATTTGAACGATTTAAAGTTTTATTCTATTGACATAGGACTCATAGTCGAGTATTATGTTACTCTTTGAAGTGCATTATGCCGTTTTTAAAGGCAGACAAATTGAAATACTCGGCATTGTTGTGTTCCGGTTTGAAGGGTGTGTCAGCCGGTGTAACGACAGGTACAAGGGATATAACGTCATATTTTCCAAGGTTAATTGCGGATTGGCAATATAATAAATAAAATATAAAAATATATATTTATATTTCTTGCAAAAAATATTCTGCCCTCCTAATTGAGACGACCGTAACTACGATTTTTATGAAAAATGAGTTAATACTTGATTCGGAATCAGCGTGATGAGATCTACAATCTCTTCTTTATGATGTTGTTTATAAAACTTACATAAACCAAGATACTGTTTATTAATAATTGATTATTTTTATGTATGTTGCTAAATTTAAATACCGTAAGACCGCCTTCGGTTGTTATGCTTAAAATGTTTGAATGAGCTTGATCATTCGTTAAAAATGTGTACCAAACATAGACACCGTAAGATGGTATACCGCTGATAACTTTCTATGAAAGCTAAATCTCTAGATTACTATTTTCGGTAAAAAAACTTTACGCGCCATTATCTCGAAATCCTATTCTGTGAAGTTACCGTTGTCTCAATTAGGACGGCAGTATAGCAGTATATGAAAAGTATGTTGACTATAATTCTTCATGCTAATTTTTGCTACCAATAATTATAATGAACCACCCACCAATACCACTCATCACGAGATCTCCTAAACTATCCGCCCGACTGACTTGGAATTTGTCACAGTGAGTAACTGTCTAAAAATACATTTTTCTTCTTATCAACCCGTGCGAAGCCGGGACGGTTAGCTAGTTAATTATATTATATAACGGAAATGTTATTTTTATTACTACATATATTTTCATTGTTCTTCCTCACTTATAAATTCTTCAATGACCATTATTTTCTATGTTTTACATCTGCCCCGTCTGGTCGCTTGGTCGTCCCGTGACGACTATTTTTTTTTTTATAACTTAATGCATTTTGCAGCACGCGTCCAATTCTACTAACAAATTGTCATTTTATCGCATTCGAATCGTAGCGTTATCGTTGACGTTTATCCGTTATATATATATATATATATATTTTTTTTTTTTTTTTTTTTCTCCTTTACTGGCATTCACATCTCGTGTGTGAGACGTATTTGGCCAATTACTACATCATATGTAAGTAAAATGTTCGGTGTTTAATTTTATACTATTCTTCAATTTAATTATCGATTATTGGTATAAAAGTCAACAATGAAGTTTGGTTTTGACCCAACGATATATAATATAAGGTCCTCCAGATCGATTTCGGCCACGGCGGCCAATCTCAACAGAGATTAGCCAACTGCGCAGGAGATATTATAGTGCACTAGTGTGTGCGCAAACACAGGTGCACTCTCTTTTCCTTAGCTCTCATAATCCGATGGGACGGCAATCCGACACGACCGGAAAGAGTTCAGGTGCAGGACCAACGGCTTAACGACACAACGACACAACGTTAACATCATATCGGTTCTGTTCCGATCCGAATAGATACAGAACAGTCAAAGTTGGATTGAAATTGAATCGGAAACGTATCGTAATCGTTATACATTAGTAGAATTGTGCCCCTTGATCTCGATTAATGCAAATATTTTTATGTGAAAATTATAACAAGCGCGGTCCTCCCGGTAACGCTTAGTAATTTATGACGTTATGAATTAGTACAGTGGTGCTCAACATTTTCTTTATAGGGTCCACAAACGCGAATGATTCAAATATTTAGATGTCAATAGAAACCTTTGTTAAATTGTCCAAAATAAATTAACATCGAGTGGTCCAATCACAAAAGCCCGGCCGCAGGTTGAGTACAGCTGGTTTAGTAGAATTGGCCCCCCAGTTAAACTTACTCTCGTTGACGTTTTAACGCGATAACTTGGGTCAACTTATTTGACACAGTAATCAGTATTAATCGTTATCAAATTTAATAATATGTTTGTTGCAAAATGTTTCTGCATATCGTTTTTTTTTTTTTTTTTATTATGACGTATGTTTTCGGAGATTTAACGTTTTCTTTAATGATATTTTATCTCGGAAAGTCGTTGGTACTGCGTCTGAATGATTATAAGAGTTATGGAATAGAGAAGCCGAGATGGCCGAGTGGTTAGTAAGTGACAGTCTGTGAATGTCTCACAGCTGGGCAATGCCTCCTCTTCTTTTTTGAGAAAAGGCTTGGAGCTTATACCACCACGCATCTCCATCTCCGCAATACAGATGTGGCAGAATTTCAGAAATTAGACACATGCAGGTTTCCCCACGATGTTTTCCTTCACCGTCGAGCACGAGATGAAAAATTATAAACCCAAATTAAGCACATCAAAATTCAGTGGGTTTGAACCCACGATCATCGGTTAAGTTTCACGTGTTTTAACCACTCGGCCATCTCTCAATATTACAGTTCAATTCACGGACGAATTTTCTATAATCTCAAGACAAATATGGCTATTTATTATGGCCATGTGGGTATAGTTATGTTTGTTTTTTTTTTAACGCGGCGTTCGTGGTAAAGAAACTGCATCAGTTGATCTAAAGACGTTTGTTGCTATCGAATATTTCCAAGATAATAATATGTTATTTAAAAAAAGAACACATAATATTCTTTTTTTAAATGTTTGTTGTTTCGTTCTTTTTTTTTTTCGCTGGAGATACGCCTTTACGCGTTTCCCTCACATGATGTTGGTATGTGGGGCTCGCCGGCGCTCTTTTTACATCAACAAATAAATTAGAGCAATTTAATTGTTAAGTCGATTTTAAGTATATGTATGTGTTTAAAAAATGTTATTACGTTGTGAATAATTCCTTATCAGTTCAATAACAAGGTACGGTTAGCATGAGTCATTGTTTCTTATCGTGTTTGTGGATTATATATTGAAACTTTAAACATATATAAGCTGATGGTAAGCTGTTGTAACACGTAAACAAGCCACTATTGTTTCTCTTTAAATAGGGGGATAGCTCAGCTGTTGGGTTTATTGTTAAATTAGATGTGTTAAATTTGTATTATATATATTTCGAGAGCACTATTATAACTTTTTCAAGGAAAATCAAGGAGCGTTAGCAAAAAAAGTATATAAACAATAATTATCGGATTCTGGCTAAGGGGAATAAGTTTTTGGCGTTCACCGCATGTATATAACATACATACAACGGACGAGCCGGTTGGCGTGATTGGTAGGCACGTGCCTTTCGCGCCGCAGGTCGTGGGTTCGACTCCCACCCAGGACAGACATTTGTGTGCACGAACATGTCTGTTTGTCTTGAGTCTGGGTGTAATTATCTATATGAGTATGTATTTGCAAAAGAAAAGTAGTATATGTAGTGTATCAGTTGTCATAGTACGAGCTCTGCTTAGTTTGGGATCAGATGGCCTTGTGTGAATAACGTCCCAGGATATTATTATTATTATTATACAAATATACATACAAGCATACATGTATGTGATACGAGATTTTAGTAGATTATGTCTATGTTGATATCTATACAAATATATAAAGCTGAAGAGTTTGTATGTTTGATCCGGCTAATCTCAGGAACTACTGGTTCGAATTTAAAAATTATTTTTGTGTTGTATAGTCCTTTTATCGAGAAAGGTTCTAGGCTAATTTTTATTCATTATATTTTTATTAATTATATACGCGGGTGAAAACGCGGGCACAGCTAGTATATTATTTAGGTGTATGTATGTTCAATTAAATATAACTTTTTCTACTGATGATCGTTCATAGTAGGCATGAAGTTTAAAATTAAAATATTTTTCACCTCTTCTCTTCACTCGCGGGAGAAGCCGCTGCCTTAAATTAGCTGATTATAAAAGGGAAAACTTTGGTTGTATGCGTTTTGATAAATAAGGAAGGAGAGACCGCTCGATAACAATTAACAATACGCGTCGTGGAAAATTTAGTAATTTGCGTTCGATGCATTTTTTTTATTTTACTGTATGGGGGTAGGCGGACTTGCATATGGGCCACCTGATGGTAAGTGGTCTCCAACGCCCAGAGACAATGGCATTGTAAGAAATGTTAACCATCGCTTACATCGACAATGCGCCACCAACCTTGGGAACTAACATGTTATGTCCCTTGTGCCTGTAATTACACTGGCTCACTCACCCTTCAAACCGGAACACAACAATACAACGTAATGCTGTTTTGCGGTAGAATATCTGATGAGTGGGGAGTACCTACCCAGACGAGCTTGCACAAAGCTCTATCACCGGGTTAATATCTTCTAAACTAATGAATAAGGCGACTTTTGCTTTGTAACGCCTTAAATATACGCGAGACTTACACGAAAAGATGCAGCAGAAAAGAGTTACGAAATTTTTAGATTTTGGTTGTTCGAAATATATAAGATTTAAAATCCAATTTGATTTCAGGCGGTGCCGGGGGAAAGGGAGTCTGGGGTGCACCCGGCTCGGAACTCCTCGAGGAGTACGTGGAAGACGCGAACGACCCCAACTACGACTCGGAGGCGGTCACTAATGGCGACGTCGAGTTCAAACAGGTGATAGTCGAAGCCGATCCGGAGGAAATCGTGGTAAGTGATAGTGTAGCTGGTGAAAAAGCTAGTATATAGATAAGTGTTCTTGATACGATTAACTAACTAATCATGTACAATAGAATTACATATATAAAGATGAAATGAAATTACATACTAATATTATTAATTCGAAAGTGTCTCTATCTGTCTGTTACGCTGTTACGGTTAGAACACTGTAACGATTTCGATGAGATTTTGTATGAAGCTTGATTTCCGACATGGGTAATTTTATTTTTATGCGAAACCTGATCAACCGTTAACACGTTAGCGAAAACTATACAAATATGTAATGTAGTCCTCCAGACCGGTCACGGCGGCCAATCTCAAGAGGGATTAGCCGGCTGCGCGGGAGATATTATAGTGCACGAGTGTGTGCGCAGACACAAGTGCACTCACTATTCCCTTAGCTCTCATAATCCGATGGGACGGCAATCCGACACGACCGGAATGAGTTCAGGCGCAGGACCAACGGCTTAACGTGCTTTCAGAGGCACGGGAGTGTACACACTTCCAACTCCCAGACTCCGGGCTGCTACTGAGAATTTTCTGACAGAAAAACCCAATAGCTATTTATTGGCCCGACCTGGGAATTGAACCCAGGACCACCGGGTCTGCGGCCTTATATCTAGCCACTAGACCAACGAGGCAGTCAATAATATTATTATAAACACACAATCAGTTGTAAATAGTATAATTAGATATTGATAGAATTCGTATGACTAATATGAGTGACCTGCTCGACTGCTTATGTATATCGCTGGATGGGATCCAATTAATGATTTGCATATAAATAGCACCATGAACTAGACACACCGTCGCCGCGTCAACGGTATCATGTTATTCACGATTAAGATGTAGGCATAGTTGGTGGAAAATGGGCCACCTGATGGTACACCGACGCCCATCAAGTGTAAGAGATATTAACCATCGCTTACATCGCTAATGCGCCAGTAACCTTGGGCACTAAGATGTAATGACCCTTGTGCCTGTAGTCATACTGGCTCACTCACCCTTTAAACCGGAACACAACAATAACATCTCTTACAGTACCAATGTCTATGGGCGTAGATGATCACTTACCATCAGGTGGCCCATATGCTCGTCCGCCTACCTATGATATAAAAAAAATCGATGAAGATTTTATAATTAAAGAAGAAAAATAAACAATTCGATATAATAATAATAGCTCTGTTAATATAATTAATATTAGCTAGCCAATCGGTCCCGGCTTCGGCTGTGTGGGTGGTAATCTCTTTGTTCGACGTAGTAACAGCCTGTGAATGTCCCGCTGCTGAGCTAAGGCCTCTTCTCTTTTTTTTTTTTGAGGAGAAGGTTCGTATCTTATTCCACCACGCTGCTCCATTGCGAGTTGGTGGATAACACATGTGACAGAATTTCGGTGAAATTTGACACATGCAGGTTTCCTCACGATGTCTTACTTCACCGTCAAGCACGAGATGAATTGTGAACACAAATTAAGCACATGACTTGAACCCACGATCATCGTTTAAGATTCACTCGTTCTAGCCGCTGGGCCATCTCGGCTTTTTTCGACGTGATAAATATCAAATGATGTATTTCTCATCTACGGCTGATGTTTATTTCATTGTATATTTTATACGTTCAGCTTCTCGTGTCGCTGACACTGTTACATAAAGTATCATAAACACGGTCGACGTGTTACACGAGATGGCGGGAGCGGGAGCGATTGATATAGCGTTTTTTCGCGGTCTTTTTTTATTTATTTATTTACCTATACAATTAAGCAATAATTAAACAATAACACTAGAAAAACCAAAGTTTATATTGAGTGATTCGACTTTGAATAATCTAATCGAATCCGAACCGATGTGTTGACATTTTATGGAAATAATCGATAATTAATATGAAGAATAGGAAATCGATTCAATTCAAAATTATATAGTATTCATATTCATTGTGATATTGTGCGTCTCGGGACGCTCGACAGAAGTGATTAAACTAATCTAAGTTGAACTATTTAATATCTCAATTAATTAATTAAATATGTTAAATATATATATTTACCATTGCCGTATGCGTGAGAGAAAGGGAAGCCAGACAGAGTGGTGCCGTAACGCGTTACGTTACGAAACGGTTTACCCTCCCATAAGAAGTTATCACTTCAAAAATATAAATAAACAAGAAACAAGCAAGAAAAATAAATGTTCGTGAGGTGCACATGTTTTCTTGAAATATTCAAGGAAGCTGAGCAATTTCACTCGGTGGTAGAGCTTTGTACTCGGTGGTAGAGCTTTGTGCAAGCTCGTCTGGGTAAGTACCACCCACTCATCAGATATTCTACCGCAAAACAGCAGTACTTGGTATTGTTGTGTTCCGGTTTGAAGGGTGAGTGAGCCAGTGTAATTACAGGCACAAGGGACATAACGTCTTAGTTCCCAAGGTTGGTGGCGCATTGGCGATGTAAGCGATGGTTAACATTTCTTACAATGCCATTGTCTATGGGCGTTGGTGACCACTTACCATCAGGTGGCCCATACGCTCGTCCACCATACTATACAATAAAAATAAAAAAAATAAAAATAAAATAATTACAAGTTGATATAATCGCTCAGCTTATCACCTCATCAGCCCAACAGTCAACGCCCTCGAGCCGAATGGGGGCGCGAACAGTACCGTAATGTGTTTTATAGTCGATATTACACAAGAATTTTTATTTTAAATTTCGAATTCGTTTAAATTTTTTTTTTTTTCGTGTTTTTTTTTTTGGCGGTAGATTCTCAATGGCTGTATGTAGTATGTAAGTTAGTCGAACCATTTCGGGAGGAAAGATTTAGTTTAAAAAAAATATATATACACACACACACATGGCTACTGGTAAAGAAATACGTAAATAACGATTTGAAATTAATTTTCATAAAATACCGAAGGGTTTACCGATCTTATATATGGCCTAACATTTGCGCCGTCACATGTTCTTTGTGTGTACCAATTTTCATCAATATTGATCAAGCCGTTCTTGAGTTATAAGAAGACATACAGACAGACAGACAGAAGACAGACAGACAAAAATGAAAAAAATAGTATAATGTGAATCATTGCATCATAAAACGATTATTAATCATAAAATTAGGTGAAAAAAAAATGTACAGACAGAACCAATTGATTTATATAGTAGTATAGATTTCATATATTATTTCGCTAGCAGCGGTGGTCTTAAATAAAAAATAATGGTTGTTCTGTTTAAATTATAGTGTTTGAGTGTGCGCGATACGACAGCTGCACCCTAAACTCCCTTAATCCGATGGGATGCAGGGTCCCGATAGCAGTCTTCGAATCCAGGTTCTAACGAGTTGCAGGGCTATGTGCAAGCTCGTCTGGATAGATACCACCCACTCATCAGATATTCTACCGCTAGAAAGCGGCACTTGCTATTGTTGTGTTCCGGTCTGAAGGTTGAGTGAGACAGTGTAATTACAGGTGTAAGGGACATAACATCTTAGTTCACAAGGTTGCTGGCGCATTAGTGATATAAGCGATGGTTATCATTTTATTCAATGCAAATGTCTATAGCCGGTGGTGACCACTTACCATCGGGTGGCCCATTTCCTACATATTTTATAAACAAAAGGTCATCTTGTTGCCAGCAAAATCTTGTTGTGAGGATCAGGAGCATATATGATTAGGATAAGAATGCGTATTTGAATTATAAATATGAAATATTTAAATTATTATATGTCAACGGTAGTCTAAAATTTTTAAAAATAGTTGTTTTCGTTATGGTAACTCACAAATAGCCATGTTAACTTAAAAAGAGGAAGTTATTTGAAAATCACAGACAGAGACGTACAACTTTATTCAAGTGGACTTATAAGGGTACGCAGTCCGTCTGGGTACCACACATCAGATGTTCTACCGTCGAACAGCAGTCTTATCGTGTTTCGAGGGGTGAGTGAGACAGTGTAATAACACGCACAGGGGATATTATATCTTTGTTACCAAGGTTGGTGGCGCATTAACGATGTAAGCGTTATGTATGTTAGTGGTAATGTCTAACGACGGCGGTGACCATCGGGCTTACAAATGCGTATTTTAAATTTAAAAAAAAAAAACAAATTTTATTACGTATTTTAAATTTAAAAAAAAAACAATGTCGAAATGCACTAAACTAAACAAAGTATTACGTTGTATGCAAATGCCACCATCTTGTCACTGCGCACGCGCATGTCTAGCATAATCAATTCAGGAGGTCAATGACTATTGCTTGTAATGCAATAACAATACAGATTTGTTATAATATATACAAGCGATTATTAATTATATATTAATTATGAGTCAGTATTTATAAATAGTGATTTTGTTATGTAATTATGTGGATGTATATACTGTATTTTAACTTAACGTATGCTATGTATTTCGTTTATATATTAAAAGCGTTTTGCCCGCGGCTTCGGTCGACTGTTATGGTCCGGGAGGCAGCGTTGCATTTACAAAAGTCATAGTAAGCCGGCTGTTATTGACATAGATAGTGGATCTCATATAGCTAATAAGCAAACCGACAGTCCACGTATTTGCAATTATTTTAATTACGTCCCAACCAGAGTTGAATACGTAAAAAGTGTAGCATACGTCCGTCCATACGGTTCAAGCTTGCTTCGTATCAAATTTTATCAAAATTGATTCAGCAGCTTACCGTTAAAAGCCTAACAGACAGAGTATATATATATATACAATTAATGGTCCCGACTAGCCTGACTAGCCTGTTGGTGTGGTTGGTAAGATACTTGCCTTTCACGCCGTAGGTCGTGGGTTCGATTCCCATCCAGGACAGACATTTGTGTGCATGAACATGTCTGTTTGTCCTGAGTCTGGGTGTAATTATCTATATAAGTATTTA
This sequence comes from Nymphalis polychloros, assembly GCA_905220585.2. Lineage (NCBI taxonomy): Eukaryota > Metazoa > Arthropoda > Insecta > Lepidoptera > Nymphalidae > Nymphalis > Nymphalis polychloros. The sequence goes on along the minus strand of HG992268.1, from coordinate 4,963,479 downwards.
TTTCCAAAAGAAAAGTATTTATGTAAGTATATCAGTTGTCTGGTTTCCATAGTACAAGCTCTGCTTAGTTTGGGATCAGATGGCTTTGTGTGAATAAAGGATATCCCAGGATATTATTATTATTATTATATATATAATGACTACCTCGTTGGTCTAGTGGCTAGATATATCGCCGCAGATCCGGTGGTCCTGGGTTCAATTCCCAGGTCGGGCCAGTAAATAGTTGTTGGGTTTTTCTGTCAGAAAATTCTCAGTAGCAGCCCGGAGTCTGGAAGTTGGAAGTGTGTGCACTCCCGTGCCTCGGAAAGCACGTTAAGCCGTTGGTCCGACACGGCCTGAACTCTTTCCGGCCGTGTCGGATTACCGTCCCATCGAATTATGAGAGCCAGGGAATAGTGAGTGCACCTGTGTTTGCCGCACCCGCACACACTTGTGCTCTTGAGATTGGCCGCCGTGACCGAAATCGGTCTGGAGGACCTTATTTTATATAATTTTAATGTACATAAATATGTTTGTTCCAGCGTAAAGCGGAACCGGTTATATTGGAATATTTCGAACATGGCGACACAAACGCGGCCGCTGAGGACTTCCTGGAATTCGTGACGTCTTCGAGGAGTCATCTGGTGAGAATTGTTTTTTTTATTTTATACGAACGAGCCGTCGTGGCACAGTAGCTGGAACGCGTTAATCTTGTCCGGAGATTGAGGGTTCGATGTTTTCGAACGAGCGGGGAAGAAGGAAAATATCCTAAGGACGCTCGTCACAGAGATTAGCCCCGACATACAGACAGAAAACATCAAAAAAGAGATTGTTTTTATAAAAGAGGCAGTTTTATATAGAACGAAAAAAAAAATGCTGTCGATATACATTGCATTGCTTTGTGATGGTAATCACTTTCACACACTTTGTCCACGATATGTCCTGCGCAGTTGGCAGACGGCCCTCGAGATTGGCCGGCGTGGCCTATCAACTCTGACTTAGTCTATAATTAAACGGTGACGATTACTCACTCACTAGTTAATCAAAAATTGTATAAAAAATTGTAGAGCTTTTTTATTTTTTTATTGTATAGGTAGGCGGACGAGCGTATGGGCCACCTGATGGTAAGTGGTCACCAACGTCCATAGACAATGACACGTTATGACCCTTGTGCCTGTAATTACACTGGCTGCTGTTCTCCGGGAGAATATCTGATGAGTGGGTGGTACCTACGCAGACGAGCTTGCACAAAGGTACCCACCATCAGTATATAATGTGTAAGTGTGAGATAAAGCTTCGCTTCGTCTGTTTCAGGTATGCGAAACTATAATAGAAATAGCGCTGGATCACAAATTATCTCATTGCGAAATGGCTTCAGTTCTCATATCCGACTTATATGGAAGACTCTTCTCAGCCAAGGACATCGGTTATGGTAAGTGAATCCTTCATACTGTAGCCCATACCGTGGCCCTTCATCAGCTACCCATCTTCCGACCTGGGTACCTTCAAGCGAGGCGTGAAGAAGCATCTTGCGGGCCGGCATGGCAGGGCGAGAACGGTTAGTGCAGATTATACTTTCCGACTGTACTAGCCGTCGTCGTGTTTGTACTCTACTACCACTTACCATCATGTAGAGTGGCCATTTGCCCTCCCGGGTAATATATGTAAAAAGGGTAGAGCTGGTTTGTCTTCACATCGCCCTCTGGTCCACGCTTTCACTTCACGTAAATTGCATTTCAGTTAATGAAATTTACGTATTTAAATTAATCTTAAATAATTAATTAATTTAATATCATCTACAAAGTATGTACACGCAAATACATTAAAGTACATCGTTAACCAAAAAGAAGAGGAATATCAATTACAGGTGATAACTGCATGAACAATAAGGTAACACGCACATTACAGGACACAAATAAATATATACAGTACAGTAACAACCTGTGAGTGTCCCACTGCTGGGCTAAGGCCTCCTCTCCTCTTTTGAGGAGAAGGTTTGGAGTTTGGAGGTCATCACGCTGCTCCAATGCCGGTTGGTCGATTATAAATGTGGCAGAATTTCAGTGAAATTAGACACGTGAAGGCTTCCTCACGATGTTTTCGTTCACCGTCACGAGCACGAGATGAATTATAATTACAAATTAAGCACATGAAATTCAGTGGTGCTTGCACGGGCTCGAGCCCACGATCATCGGTTAAGATTCCCGCATTCTTACGCCTGGGTCATCTCGGCTTATTGAAAATAAAAAATAAATATTTATTGTTTACAGCATTCGAACGGCTCCTCGACAAGTTACCTGACCTGGTCCTCGACACGCCAGATGCCGCCATCTTGCTGTCCAACTTCATAGCGCGGTGCGTGGCCGACGACTGTTTGCCGCCAAAGTTCGTGCAGACTCGGGCGGGGCTGGATCTCAACCCGCCGGCCAGGTGAGCCGTCTTACGAATAATAATTAATTATAAATGAAAATATCGTTCACTAGCTTTTCTCAGCTTACTTAGCCAATGTTATAATCGCTTATAATGTAGATATCTATCGGTGTAAGAATTTTTTTAAATCTGCCCATTGGTTTTGGCTTGAAAGCGTAACAAACGAACAAACTCACATACGAGTTCATAATATTAGTTTGTATCAGGATTTCTATACTAAAATCCCGCAAATGACTATCTTTGCCAATTGATTGAAAAAAAAAAATCATGATACACGTTGGCTCGATGATAGACAATGTAGATGATAAAAATGTGGATTTAATATACATATATACATACAGTATTATATTGGTATAAATTAGTAACTTCGCAGTTTCTAACCGGTTCCGAATACGTATTCTGGTAACTTTATGCAAGTCTGGGTAGGTACCACCCACTCGTCAGATATTCTACCTGAAAAACATCAGTACTCAGTACTGTCGCGTTCCGGTTAGGAGGGTGAGTGAGCCAGTGTAGCAACAAACACAAGGGACATAACATCTTAGTTCCCGAGGTTGGTGGCGCATTGGCGATGTAAGGAATGGTTAATATTCATTGCATCGCCAATGTCTATGGGCGGTGGTGACCACTTACCATGATGTGGGACATTCGACAGTCCGCCTACCAATAAAAAAAAAAAAAAGCAAAAGTTAGTCTGCGTGAATAAAGATTTTTTTAGATATGTAGTTTTATGAACATAGTAACAGTAGTACAGTAATAGCCTGTGAATGTCCCACTGCTGGGCTAAGGCCTCTTCTCCTCTTTTGGAGGAGAAGGTTCGGAGCTTATTCCACCACACTGCTCCAATGCGGATTGGTGGAATACACATGTGACATGAAATTTGATACATGCAAGATCACGATGTTTTCCTTCACCGTCAAGCACGAGATGAATTATAATCACAAATTAAGCACATGAGATCCAGTGATGCTTGCCCGGGCTTGAACCCACGGTCATCGGTTAAGATTCACGCGTTCTTATCCTTGAGCCATCTCGGCTTTTTAACATAGTAGTAACCATAGCAACCGTTGTCATCTTTGATGTCTGCCCGTCCAGTAATTAGCTGTAATTATTTTCAGACAAGCAATTCACAGAGCGGAGACTCTGCTGTCCATGAAGCAGGGGCTGGTGCGTTTGGACAATATCTGGGGTGTCGGCGGCGGTATCAGGTGAGCGATAACGTTGAGTACAATAGTACAAATTGATTTGTATTGTGCTGTAGAACTAAATATAAGCAAAACTTAGATTTACATACACCATGCGATTTGATAACAGCTCCGCTACATTATACACTACAAACAGTTCTTGATTAATATATCTTTATTTATAACTATAATGGATTGTATTATACAGAATTAAAAGTGAAGTGATTAAAGCAATAAGTATTTTAATGGAATACCTTCTCTCTACCAGATAGTTCACGCAGATCCAAAGATGTCTAACAACTACGATATTAATTCGGTAATAATAATGTCCTACAGACCGATTTCGGCCATGGCGGCCAATCTCAAGAGAGATTAGCCAACTGCGCAGGAGATAATATTATAGTGCACAAGTGTGTGCGCAAACACAGGTGCACTCTCTTTTCCTTAGCTCTCAAAATCCGATGGGGCGGCAATCCGACACGACCGGATGGAGTTCGGGCGCAGGACCAACGGCTTAACGTGCTTTTCGAGGCACGGGAGTGTACACACTTATTAGTCGGTATAAGAATAATGACAATTGAACAATTTCCAGGCCGGTGAAATCTCTCATAAGACAAATACAGCTGCTACTGAAGGAGTACCTGACCTCCGGCGACCTCGCCGAGGCGATGCGATGCGTGCGCGAGCTGGAGGTGCCGCACTTCCACCACGAGCTGGTCTATGAGGTACCGGACGAACATTCATGCATACAAACATTATAAATATAGTAATAAATTCGTTAGATATTTTAGGATTTGACGACATTGTTGGTTGAATAATGTAAGATTCTTTACATATGCCCCTTGTAATTACACTGGCTCACTCACCCTTCAAACCGGGACACAACAATAAAAAGTACTGCTGTTTTGCGGTAGAATATCTGATGAGTACATACTCAGACGTCATCGCACAGAGCCATACCGATAAAAGGCAGGTTATTTGATAAATCGCGTCACATTTAGGTTATTAACGTAGGCGTACTTGTTATTGTTGTTCCGGTTTGAAGGGTGAGTGAGCCAGTGTAATAACAGGCACAAGGGACATAACATCTTAGTTCCCAAGGTTGGTGGCGCATTGGCGATGGAAGTGGTAAATAACATCTCTTACAATGCCAATGTCTATGGGTATTGGTGACCACTTACCATCAGGTGGCCCAAATGCTCGCCCGCCTACCAATGCAAAAAAAAAAAACATTTAGGTACATTTCGTTATGTTCTTAGCCCGCAATCCTGATTACGCCTTCCAGACCAGTAACCACTGACGAAGATGTCGAGAAACATGGTGTTTTTATGATTTTTTTTTATAAATCCGACATAAAAAATATTACTATAGGTAAACAGCAGTCCTGGAATAAACGAAAATAATGATGTTTTTCTTAATTTTTTTGCAGACCGTGCTGTTAGCTGTGGAAACTATTAATTCGAGTGTTGAAGAACAGCTCTGTACGTTCCTAGCTGAGCTTCGTAGATGCGTCATCGTAACACCAGATCAAATGGACAGGGTGAGACTCGAAATGTTTTATTATATATGTTAGTTCCCCCTCGGGTTGCGAACAAACACACTTTCACATTTTAAATATTAGTTAAGACCAGCAGGAACAACCCGCAGCTTCGCTAGTATGGAATTCATTTTATGACTTATGTCTTTCAAAATCTGTCATTATAATAATGTACATGAATTTAGTAGATAAAAAGTATTTAAATTATTAGGTAGCTAGCAGCGATAGTCTTAAATTATAGTGTTTGAGTGTGCGACAGGACGATTGTAACCTTAACTCTCTTAATCTGATGGGATGTAGGTCTCGAATACTGGCTTTGAATCCAGGTTCCAACATGAAGTTGAATGATTATCGACAATAGATTCAGCTGCCAGCAAAATCGTATTGTGAGGATTATTAATTTGTTAAAACTCTTCATTCTCCTCCTCAGGGCTTCCTCCGTGTGCTGGAAGACATGTCCGACATAGTGCTGGACGTGCCGCTGGCCTACATCATGCTGGACCGCTTCGTGGAGCGCTGCACGGCGCGCTTCAGGCTCGCCGACACCGTGCTGGCGCGCATGCCCACCAGGTGACCACCGACACCGGCCACTTGCCGAGTACATCCGTGGCATTTGTGCTAGACGTAAAACCGCAGACCCAGAGGTCCTGGGTTCAATTCCCTGGTCGGGCCAATAAAAATTTATTGGGATTTTCTTTCAGAAAATTCTCAGAAGTCTGGAAGTTGCAAGTGTGTAGAGTCCAGTGTCGGTCCTGCGCTTGAATTCTTTCCGTTCGTGAGATGATCGGATTATGAGAGTTAGTGAGTAGTAGTAGAGTGCACCTGTGTTTGCGTACATACTTGTGCACTGTAATAGATCTGTGCAGTTGGCTAATATCTGTTGAGATTGGCTGGCAGCCGTGTTCGAAATCGGTCTGGAAGACATTATTATTATAACATGTCTAATAATAATAATAATAATAATAATATCCCGGGACATTATTCACACACGGCCATCTGATCCCAAACTAAGTAGAGCTCGTACTGTGGAAACCAGACAACTGATATACTTACATATACTACTTTTCTTTTGTAAATAAATACTTATATAGATAATTACACCCAGACTCAGGACAAACAGACATGTCCATGCACACAAATGTCTGTCCTGGGTGGGAATCGAGCCCACGACCTGCGGCGTGAAAGGCAAGTACCATACCAACCACACCAACCGGTTCGTCAATAGGCAGGAATACCATGTATACAAACCGTAGCTTTAAATATTCCATGAGATAATTTGCCAACACAAACATCTGTCTAACAACGACTTTGTTAATGAATGGCTGTCTGTTGATAAATACATCTTTATTTATAATAAACACACACAATTCCACTTAACTGTGACTAACATTCACTTTAATTTTATCTCCGAAGTTAGTGGTAGGTCTCTGTTACCGGACCGGACCGGACCGGACCGGACCGCTAAACACAGAAATACTTTGTATTGTTACATTCCGGTTTGAAGGGTGACTGAAACATCGTAACTGCACATACAGGGGATATCATATCTTAACCAAGAAATGGTTAATATTTCTCACTGGACCAATGTCTATTCGCTGCGGTGACCACTTACCATCAGGTGGTCAATTTGGCCGTATGATACCTAAAAAAAAGTAATCAACCATTATACTTACTCTTATGGTAAGACTCGTTTATTTAATTGATTATTTTCTCTTTGCAGGGGTCGCAAACGTTTCGTGTCGGAGGGCGATGGTGGTTTAATCAAGGACCACGCTCTCAAGCTGCGCGAGTAGACCGACGCGTTTCACACACTCACAGACATACAAACATATGATGTACTACACAGAGCCAATAAATATATAACAGATCTCAGAAGATAGAAATGGCATTAAGATTAATAATGTAACAGAAACGTGCTGATTATATACTTTTATTGTTCAAAATGCGTTTGTAATTTATTATCTTATGTTGAGAATTCATTGGATTTTCCGTTACGGTATTCTTAATTCAAATACAGTAGGGTAAAGGTACTAATGTTTGGAGCTTAATTTTTTTTTTTTTAAACGCGTTTTTTGTTTTCATTAAATTTAATTAAAGTCCTATTTTTTTGCTAATTGAGTGTAATGCTTAAAGTCAAACTGCATTTTTCATCGTTAGCATTTTATAGTACATTGTGTAGACTGTATGCAGTCAAGGCTAAGAATAAACCCTATAAGGACGAAATTAATTAAATTAAGCGAGATGACTAGACCGTATGAAAAAAATAATACTTAACTAACATGGGGGTTGGGTAAATAATCTGTTTGATATCGTCAGGTAATAAAACAGTCGTCAATAGTCAACTATCGATGATTAATAACGATAGATAAGAGGTTTATTAAATTCAAAAACATTTAAAGTATCTTCGGCACGGCGGAAGTGATGTCACTACAAGCGTGTGTTACTCTCAACAAAATTTTAATCTCGATAAGTACAACACTTATTGCAGTACAGTAGAACCTCGATTATCCGAACCAATTGGGACTGAGACTAGTTCGGATAATCGAAACGTGGGTTTTTTGGGACGAGACATAATCAATACCTTTTACATTAAAACAGTACATACATACATACATACATATATATATATATATATATATATATATATATATATATGTGGGTGTGTGTGTATATTCAACACCTGAAAAACATCGAATACTTTTTGTTATCTGTTTTTTTATAAAATCGTCAATTTTTAATTGACGTACGGCTGTAACGCCTATTTGAGCGGCCAAGTCTCAACAAACAATGTATGTTTCGCACCAATGTTCGGATAATTGAGCGTTCGGATAAACTTAATCATCGTTCGGATAATTGAGGGTTCGGATAATCGAGGTCCTACTGTATTCCATAAAGTACGAAAGTAGTAACAAAACAATATTAAGATATTACAGTACGTACACTTATACCACTATCTGTAAACACTGACAACCACATCAAAACAATGACAGAAGTGTGAAATCAGTGTTTTAACTAACAGCCTAGTAGCCAGTTTCTAAGTAAGGCCATTATTTTTTAACAATAGATTATTATTAGAGATTACAAAAGAATTAGCTGTATATTTCAGTAATCATTTTTATACGCTTAATTTTTTTTTAATTGTCATTTTTCATAATTATGCCAACATTTGTACCTCTTACTCTACAGAGATACGATTTAAAAAAAAAATGAAATGGCGCGAAACATTAAAAAAAACGGTTCATTTTAAAGTAGTTGTTATATAGAGTAAATAAAACAGTACGTTTAAAATTACCTAATACATATATAAATAGCAATATTTCGTTAAACCGGTATTATATAGTCTGTGATGTGCGATGGCGCGAAAAATGGTAACTTGTCAAATGCGACATTTTAAACATGGAACAGCGCGTCATTAATTGAAAACAGATTAAGTATCGTTATTTTTATTAAATGTTTGCAATAACAGTTTAAAAATACGACAAAACAGTACAGTTTAAAGATCGACTGACAGTCCGTTCGTGTACTAATTAATTATTTAGTAAGATTTATTCAAATCTTACTAAATAATTAATTAAATACGTAAATAGTATTTTGTCAGTTTTTAATTCGGATTGAATTAAAACCAATTTCACAATTAGATAATTAATGATTTTTCGTTCTACAATTAAAATAAAATATCAAATTCCCGTGCAATTCGTTCCATACTTAAAATGTTAATGATATTTGTAACGGTCAGCAAAATTGCAGTGGCTTTTGAAATAGTTGTATATTTAAGTTGTGTATCCTTTAATTGTTCGAACGACGTATAGTCGGTTAGTTAAGATGTTTAAAAGTCTATTTAGCGAGACGGTGTCGCAAATAATGTATGTATATATATATATATATATATATATATATTTTTTTTAAATATCAGAACCGTAAATGTTTTAAAAGAAACAAAAATGTAGTGCCATTCTTATAACAGTTTAAAATATTGTGAAAAATTACATAGTAAAGTAGAGGTAAATTTGCTAAACCGTGCTCGCTGACTTATAAGTTTAATTTTTTTTTTAAATGGGCCTTTTTTAAAATTGTGTATTTGCTTCTATGACAAAATTTAACAGTATAAGGCTGTTTGAATATAGTTTGAAAGAAATTGAAACGCATGACAGACACTTCCAGCTGAGGTACTCTATGAATTCTCGGTCTGTTTATTGTTTTTTGAACGAATGTGAATATTCTTATGATTTGGAGTTGTTTGTATAGCTTACATTGGAGTGTTAAGTAAAAATTTTGACATAGAAGCAGAATTTATTTTAATCTGGGGAATCCCCGGCTTAAACAAGCTCGGTGCCTGTGAAAAGTACTGATTGCTGTATTTGTATTCGTTAAATTTGTGTGAGTGATCAAACTTTTAAGAAAACGAGAATTTTTTTGACTATAATATATCTGTAGTACAAGTCTTAAGCCGCGGCAAGACTTGGGATTTAATCTTACATGTGTAGGTCTAGCTTAGAGATTTTTTGTTACATTGTATCAGTGTTTCAATTAATCGATTGCTTCTATATTTTGGGACAATTATAATTAAAGTTATAAAATATTGTAGTTTTTCATCTTAAACTCTTAGTCTTAGCAGTTAGCTTAAGGCGAGTTGAATAAATATGTATGTTACCTAAAGAAATTCCAAACGCTTATTATAAATGAAATAAAGCTTTTTTTAAAACGGATTACAGTCGCGCATCTAAGGAGATATAAATAGTGAGGACATGGACGTTATGTTCAAATTCTAATTTCTTACGTACTACGTTTATTGAATTTTATTTAAAACGATTTGATAAATGCCCGCTTTTATTGTATTATTTTATAAATTAATTTAATTTTTGTGTTATTAAATATATAATTATCATATTGATTGGAGCGTCGTAAACTAAACTATGTATAAATCAAAAAAAAAAAATTCGCGCCCTTTGTAGTGACATTTAAATTTTTAAAAAGTCTGAGCTTGTCATCGTTAGTTTTTGCCTAAAAATTTAGTTGTGACACTGTATCGGTAACGATTTATACATTCAGTGTTGCCACACAAAAAATACATTAATGAATTAAATATGCGAAAATGAAAATTGTTATGTGGTAAGTTTGAAAACAATGTTGTTTACTTAGAAAACTCTGGTTGTTGTACAAAAATATTTTGCACCGTGCCGTACATTGGTAAAACATTGTCAAACATCGTGAAGCTGTGGCCAGAAAAACGACATTGGGTATATTCGTGTTGTCTACACGCGTTAGTGACTAAAATGTTGTCAACAAATTGATCTAATGTAATGGGTAATAGAGTTTCTGAAGAATTGCAAACGCAGATATTGAATGGATAACGCACGTTTAGATTGATACCCTGGTTGTGTACACAATATCTAAACTATAATAGAAGATTACTGTTGCTATCTCATTCACGAGGCGAAACAAAAACTAAGCGCCATAAAACTTATCTGAATTTGTGTATCATCAAATTTAGTGTTGCTATTAAATGTGTATACTTCGTGACTATTAGAGTAATAAGAGAAAGCATAATAGTTGCATTCCTTTTACGTGGCAATTGTTGAAAAGAAAAAAAAACGTAATATTTACAACTCTAAACTGACAGCTGTCAATGTCATTTTGAAATGGCAATCGGTGTGTCATGGCTTCGTTCTAAACTCCCGGTCCAGATAAGCTTGTGGCATACGCTTAGTTTAGAGTGTGTACGCAATGGGATTGGCGTTATTCATCGTGTTTATGTCAGTGATAAGTTGCATGTGAAACAAAATTAATGAGAGAAGTTAATAAATACGAATGGTTGGTGTAAAATATTGTCTTTAATGCATTTTTATTGTATAGATAAGTTTGATTTGCCTGCTGTAACTTGTGAGTGTTGAGCTACACGTGTATATATTTCTTTGAAGATATTAATAAATAATATGTTCTACTTTAGTTGAGTTTCATTTAAAATGTATTTCCTAACCCTACTAACTTAAAGCTACTCGTAACTGACTGAGACATATATAGGGTTTTCCAATAGGGACGCTTGAACTTTGACAGCTGATTGCGGCCATGTTGTTTGAGTGACAGCTGTCAAATGCAGTGTGTTATATTCATTCCGTCCTCCCAAACCACCATGGCAGATTACAGTGTCGAGCAGCACGTGCAAATCATAAAATTGTTTTATGAAAATGGGTATTCAGTTCGAGCAACGTTCCGCGCACTTCGCCCGTTTTACGGTCGCGATGATCGTCCTGCCGAGTCGACTATCCGTCGATTGGTGGACAAATTCGAGTCAACCGGGTCAGTTAACAATCAGCCGGTTCCCGTGCGTCAACGTAACGCGAGATCTGCCGAGAATATCGCCGCTGTGCGCGACAGTGTCCTCGAAAACCCGCGGCAGTCAATTCCGCGTCGCGCACAGGAACTCGGCCTTTCGCAGACGACAACTTGGCGAATTTTGCGTTGTGACTTGAGCCTGCACCCGTACAAGATCCAGCTGACCCAAGAGCTCAAGGTTAATGACCATAGACAGCGCCGTGTGTTCGCTGACTGGGCATTAGAGCAGTTGGAAGTTGACGCAGATTTTGGCAAAAAAATCATCTTCAGCGACGAGGCGCATTTTTGGATGAATGGCTATGTCAACAAGCAAAATTGCCGTATTTGGGACGAGACCAATCCACACGAGGTTCACCAAGTGGCAATGCACCCGCAGAAAGTGACTGTTTGGTGCGGATTTTGGGCCGGAGGCGATTGGTCCGTATTTTTTCGAAAACGATAATGGTGTGGCCGTCACCGTCAATGGTGAGCGATACCGGTCGATGATAACCAACTTCTTTTGGCCTGAAATCGAGAATATGGATCTGGACAACATGTGGTTTCAACAGGACGGCGCTACGTGCCACACAGCACACGCTACGATGGAAGTTCTGCGCGATCAAGCGCCCTTAATGGAAAACCCTATAGTTGAAACACAAAGATGCGATGCGACTTCGCAATACAGAAATAAGAGAAAGAAAAGAGGTCTTAAGAGAAGGTAGTACCATATTGTTAGGAATATGTCAAATCTTTAAAAATTTATAATAATCTATGGTCTCGTCCCAATATTCTTAACAGTTCGATTCAATGCTATGTAAGTTGACTGTGTGACAATTAATACTTTAACAGTGTGTACTGTGTAGGGTATATACAAAGACTAATAATACAAAACAATAATTTGGTTACATAATTTAATGCGTCAAATTAATCCCATTTATATTACGCACCATCTGAAAAAAATATATATTTTTTTATTATTAACGTCTCATCGTTGAGAAGAATTTTCATTATTTCACTGATTATTAAGACACAAAACTAACTATGGGCAGACGGGCTAAATATTAGTTTAATGATTACCGATTACAACGTGTAATCAAAAATCACGACTAAAGATTAACTTAGCGCGCCGACACTCTAGGGCACTTACTCTTTACTTTTTTTACACTACTGATTGACACGCAATGTAAAACACATTTTCGCAAGTCCTTTTTCGGGTTTGTACGCCTCAGAAATATATATTGATTCATTATCTTCACTGAGTTGTGTTATTAATTATTTCTATATTACGTTGTCTATATTTTTTTTTAAATAACTGGCCGTTTTGAGATTCTGGCTGGTTTTAAAAACTCTGGTGCATATTTGGTAATTAATTTCAACTTACCAGCATAAAAAAATGAGTTTCCTTGTGACGTTATTTAATTATTCCTTCTCGGCGGCGGGCGCCTTCCATGTGCTTCTTGTGGCTCCGGTACATTTCGGTATTGCCACAATTCGATCACCAAAGTAACCAACGCGACTGCAATGCCAACGCCAATTGTCACTCCTTTTATTACTGGATCCATTATAGGTCTGTAAATAAAAAAAACAATCATTGGTTAGCGGTGGTTCAGAGGCGAGTTCCACTGAGCTACGAGCACGGCATGGAAGGAACAGTGGAAGCGTATATGAACCCGCAGCTTTTCCGATTCTTGGCGAAGCCATCTTGGGTTAAGTACTGTCCCGGTTTGAAAAAAGTTACTTCATATATAAGTAACGTAATTTGCGTGAAGTTCGGTCAACGCTTTCACTTTAATTTAATCACATTTCAGTTAATGTTATACAGTGTGTAATAAAAACCCTGTCCGTCCCGAAAGGGGCATATTGGTGTGTCATAGACATAACTAGAAATTATATTAAATATCAAATATTCATAATTATAAAAATGTTATTGTAATTTAAAACATACATTTTAGTGCCCAAATTCCCCAATATCGAGCACCTTTTTTGAAATGTGACAAAACACCAGATTCGTTAGGCGGCTCCTTTGAGTTCCTTTGAAACGCCACTGGCCGTGTTTAAAAGGCCGTGTCACTACTACTAAGTGCGATATTGTGCGATATTATTTGCCAACTAAAATCAAAATGCCACAAATCACCTAGCTCACATTCTCAGCCAATGATCTGAGCTAATTGGACTCTAGCGCGTAATTTATTTATTAAATTTTTCAGGGAAACATACAGTAATTTTTTACTTATAAGTAATACATTTTTTTTCCTACACAATGGAAACTTGTTCCATGACTAACTAATACATAACAAAATAACATTGACCACACAGCTTATAAGACTGAAGAGAAAGAAAAAATAAAATAAAAATAAATTAATGAGCGTGATGGAAGACTGCCCTAAACTATTACCAAATATTTTATTACTTTTCGTTCGAACACATTTTTCTTTGTTAAGCCGACACTGGTTCATGCCGAAAGGTGATGTCAGCTTCTTCAAAGAAGCGGCGGAGCGAGCGTCGGCACGTGACATGGAGAAGTAATGTTGTAGAATTATCGATAGTTTGACTATCGATAGTAATGCATTCGATAGTATTGCAATACCCATTAGTTTTAACCAAAACTTATCGATTTAATCGATGGTTCGGATCTTAATGATTTTTCATTAAGTAAATTGATTGTACAAAACCATCGATGCTAGGTTTTGGTTAAAACTAATGTATTTTGCAATACTTTTGACACTATCGTATCGAATGAATTACTATCAATAGTGTCGGTAGTATTGCTGTTATCAATCGATTTCCAAATTTCCTACGTGTCAATGTTATCGATAAACTATCGATACAACTGTTTTCACTTAACTACTACCCTACACTCACTCACTCAGTTTGGCTCGTAAACTACTTGCAAGTGGTCGTTTTGTAGCTGTGCTTGTGTTCCGCGATATGTTTTACGTTTTCTAATCAAGAGTATTTCAATATGTTAATATGTCTGAGTATGAGTAATTATGATCAAATTAAATCTGGAGAAAATGTGCTACAACGCAAGTGTGCAAACGCATGTGTTGCCATGTGATTTTCGTCATTTTATTTAGTTAAATATTGATTTTACTCGGGGTAATTTTTACATAAGTATTTTCAAAATAATTACATATATTAAATCGACTCACGATACCTAATAACCACTCCTACACGAATTTTGTTACACGTTGTATAAATAAAAATTACCACATTTATAAATATCAAACAACGCTTATGGTAATAGTTTTTGAGATTTTCACCCGGTACACCTGGCGCATAGAGCGATTGTTCCTCTCACTCTACCCCAGGGAAACCAGGGCCCGCATTCTAATCATTAAAACGTAAATGATATTTATTTATCTTTGTGCGATAAATATAATAATAAGGTCCTCCAGACCGATTTCGGTCACGGCGGCCAATCTCAAGGGAGATTAGCCAACTGCGCAGGACATATTATAGTGCACAAGTGTGTGCGCAAACACAGGTGCACTCTCTTTTCCTTAGCTCTCATAATCCGATGGGACGGCAATCCGACACGACCGGAAAGAGTTCAGGCGCAGGACCAACGGCTTAACGTGCTTTCCGAGGCACGGGAGTGTACACACTTCCAACTTCCAGACTCCGGGCTGCTACTGAGAATTTTCTGACAGAAAAACCCAATAACTATTTATTGGCCCGACCTGGGAATTGAACCCAGGATAAATATAATGACAAATTGAATGGGTGAAGTATAAAATATATTTAAAAAATGTTAAATCCTTTCTTACTGTAAAACGAAGCCTGTATGTGACGCAACGAAAATGTCCTCATACTTGAAAGTTTTGGATTTCTCTTACATTATGCTATGATCCACGTGAGAATCAATAACGGTTAATAAACCAGAAACGACGTGAAGTATATAGTTTTATACCACATCGGAGCCGAGTTTATCATATTGGCTTATATGATGAGCGGAGTGCAATAAACATTCCTTTCATTTGATACCAATAGGGGACACTATGGAAATATCATGCCGCCGTGGCTAAAATGGCGGCGTCCATTGGCTAAAATGGCGGCATTTCGTGCATTAAGACTCATTCGAAAAGCAAGTCAATAATTTAAATTGCAAGATTTGTTTACAGATACGTGGACAGGTGAAACTAAATAAAAGCATGTTAAAATTATTAAGATTTTAAAGACGTCTTTCTTTGTCGTTTTGCTTGAAAGCACATCAAGAATTTCTAATTTAGTACCTACTTAAGTACTTACGTGTTATGTTTACGGTACGAGTACTTACTGTCAGTTTGTACACCCACAGAAGTTTAACATTGACAAAATTGGCTTCGTATCTTAGCAACTAAGAATTAAAATGAATCAAAGAAAGCGTATGCTTACAATATGTCATAACAGAAACTCACAAAGCAAAGCAGAAGGGGAATTTAGTTGTCACGTGATATAAATTTTTACAAAACTGCGTAATTCCCCTTTTATAGAAGCATTTATATCACAGAGTATAAAATTATGAATCGGTATTGCTATAGTAAAAAGATGTAGCTTTTAAAAATGCTGTCAGCAAATCAAACAACAAGTAATAAGACCTATAATTATGAATACGATAATGAAATCTATTTTAGTTATAGAATACCTCATTTTGCGTTACATACAATAACTAATACCCATTTATAAAATTGGAAAATATGATACAATAGTATAAATTTACTTAAATTTTTTGTAATAGCAACATGTGGCAACGTCAAAAATAAAGGTAGAAAAAATATTTTCAATCGACTGCGACAGTCATAGCACGAAGGTATTCAGAATATTAGCGAATAAAACGCAAATAAAAAAAATACTACAATGAGTTTCCGTGAAGAGGATAAGGAAAAAGAAAAAAGTGGACTTGGAACAGGCTTGGCCGTCGCCGCGGCTATAGGCGTCGGCGTTGGGGCTGCTTTGTATTACTTCATCAACAAAAGACCAGAAAATCCAACAGCGACGGGTTCTACCTCGCAGGGCTGGACTTGTGAATCTCCCCATGCTTTGTGAGTGTATACAATTTTAAATATTACTTAATATCCTCTAATTACGTTGTAGATTCAAACTTATTTAGTATAATAAACACAAAACAAATTATTCTTCAATTATTTTGAACTATGATACATTACATATTTTTCTTTGAATGTAATAAATGTTTCGCTTGTATTAACGCTAATTTCTAATTTCATAATTCGCACGCGTAATGCATACATTCAAACTCGTTTTTTTCCAATTTCCACATGAATATACATGGCACCTTTTATTTAGTTAGTAAGTGAGACGATTGCTTACTTTATTCATTTTTACACAGAATTAATTTAAAATTAATAATAATTTTAACTTCATGCTCATTAATTGTATGAAATTTTTTTTTTAGATCTATTTTATAAGTCGCTAATATTTTTATCATTATTTCTTTTTCCACGTACCAAACTCATAATTTCACCGTCATAACTTTTTTTTATTCCATATAATCATCATCATTATTATTATATAAGGCATGCACATGAAGAACCAACGTATATCTCGGACGATTCTTTCACCACTCTCTCAGAACACACTACAACTGATACGAGCATATTCGAAGATAGTCTTACATGTAGATGTGACAATAATTACGAATCGGAAAATGAAACATTCGAAAGTGAGGAATCAAGTTTCTCGGATAGTCGAAATAATAGTCAGTCTAGCACAGATACCTCCATGAGTGCATCTGATGATGACAACGATATGGACAGTGACGGAATGGATAGTAATATATTGGACACTATAATGTCTAGCAACGAATTAAATGATTCCGAACTCTCTGAATGGGATGTAGAAACGTCTTTAGATTATCCGAGCTACGAACAACAGTTACCAAGAAGTTACATAGAATATTTTACCAGGAACTTACTTATATCACATAAGAGAGATAAGAGGTAATGTAATTATTCGTTAATTCCATAACAAAAATGCAAAAATGTTTTAAATATTGGAATTGGTAGAAAATTTCATTGAACTTTAATTGTAAATTACGAGAATAAGAGTCTGGCCGCTGAGACTGTGCGCCGTAAACTTGGTTGACTAAACACGAAATTAACTGATAATATTATTTATTTAAAATTAATATTACTGCTTAATTATAAACATATGAAGTTAATAGTTATATTATTTGTATCGTAATTATCATCACTTTAAACTTTTATAGTTACGTATAAGTTTGATAATTGTACTGTCAGGACAGCTAACTCTCAGCAGCCCGACTTTATGTTACAATATAATTGTATCTTTACATAAGTAATATATAAAGTATTAACTAACTTTCACACCAATAATGTAGTCTCAAAACAATCATAGTTGCATCGGACAGAGGAAGCCATGGCTTCCTCTAACAATGTTGCATTTGTATAATTCATTAGTATATAAATTCTGTACCTATAATTGTTTACCTTTAATGGATTAATTTAAATAACAACTTCGTAACCAATACATGAGATAATTACATGTAATTGAATGTAAATAAATAATTAGGAATGATGTATTTAATTAATTATCATAAATATTCCAGAAACAACTTGAACTCGCGCGGTGATGAAGCATTGTAAGATTATGTTTTTATTGTAATTGAATTAATATTTGTAATAATAATATTTCAATGACAGAAGGAGTGAGAGTAAATAAACGAATTTGTGTTCTTGATCTTAATAATCTGTGGTACTTGTTGTGGCTTTGTCAGTCGTGTTTTGAATGTCGGTGAAGTTTCTAACTAAAATTAAAGTGTATGTAAGTAGTTACGTAATAACTAGAATTATTTGTAGTCATTATATAAAATAGGATTTTTATTTAATTTATGGTATAGGGAGGCGGACGAGCATATGGGCCACCTGATGGTAAGTGGTCACCAACACCCATAGACGTTGGCATTGTAAGAGATGTTAACCATCGCTTACATCGCTGCTGCGCCACCAACCTTGGGAACTAACATGTTACTTCCCTTGTGCCTGTAATTGCACTGGCTCACTCACCTTTTAAACCGTTACACAACAGTACCAAGTACTGCTGTTTAGCGGTAGAATATCTGATGAGTGGGTGGTATCTACCCAGACGAGCTTGCACAAAACTCTCCCAACAAGTAAATCTCAATCACAACACATAATCTTTACTCCCGCTGTCATTGAAATGTACTATATCATATTGTAAATAGCAAATTTATATAACAAAACTAAAAGTACATAAGTGAAAACTAACTGGTTAGTCGGTGAATTGTTTTATTACTAATGTTACTAATTAATTAGTAGTCGAGTAGATAGACATTAAGGTGCTTACTGTGTACGTGTACTGTATTGAATTCTGAGTAATGGAAAGAAATCAAAATTACTTCTAAACTGAGAAAGGAAATTCTTAACACTCTGGTACAGTGAACGCTTGTAGTGGTTATAAAAATGACTTGCCTTTTGTTTCTAGTATACATTACTCCGAAAATGTTAATGTTGATATTTGTATACAGTAAGTTCTTAGACTGCCTCGTTGGTCTAGTGGCTAGATATAAGGCCGCAGACCCGGTGGTCCTGGGTTCAATTCCCAGGTCGGGCCAATAATTATTTATTGGGTTTTTCGGTCAGAAAATTCTCAGTAGCTGCCTGAAGTCTGAAAGTTGGAAGTGTGTACACCTGCCGTGCCTCGGAAAGCACGTTAAGCCGTTGGTCCTGCGCCTGAACTCTTTCCGGTCGTGTCGGATTACCGTCCCATCGGATTATGAGAGCTAGGGAATAGAGAGTGCACCTGTGTTTGCGCACACACTCGTGCACTATATCTCCTGCGCAGTTGGCTAATCTCTTGATATTGGCCGCCGTGGCCGAAATCGGTCTGGAGGACCTTAATATTTAGTTCTGTTCAAAGTTTAACATTGTTATGTATATTGGAATTTAAACTTTATTATATTATAAGCAGTGTTAATAATGGTAGCTATTAAAAAAAAAAAAAATCAAGAAATAATACAATAAGGAATGTGAAGTATAACTTATATGGCAATTAATCAGATTTATTTTTTAAAACTTTTTTTTTAATTGATCAAAAAGGTTGTAGCCTGTGTTGGTTGTTATTGTCGCAGTTTGCATGACTGGTGTGTGTATTTTTTTTTTTAATTTAACGTCTGGCCAAGGTAATAATTTTTTTTTTTTATTAAATAAGGTTATACTTTTTTTATTACTGTCTCAATGCTACATGTTTTGTTTATTTTATAAATTGACCTGTGTGTTGTAATTTAAAATCTGTGTCGTCCGTTTCCTTACTTATTTACTTACCTTATTATTTATTTTTTGTTACTTTTAGTAAATTGTTTTATTAAGGATAAAAGAATGAATTGTGTTACCAGCGTGATCTTGCGAGCTTGAGAAGTGGTTGAAAGTCAGCTGAAATGCTATATGACCTCGTACAGGACTTGAAGTTTTGTTAATACTGAACGAATTATGTATTTAATTTTTTATTTTTGTTCGCGTTGCATATCATGAAGGGAGGCCGCCATGTTGTAAAATTACGCAAATAAACAAGAGTTCGATGACCGCGACCTTGCGTTCTTAGCGAATGTATATCCGGTAGAAATTATGCGACAATTTATAAAATACTCGTTTTTACTTAGCGTTTTAAATAAACAAATTCGATTTTGCATTTTTTTATCTTTTTATATAAGATAGGCGTATTGGCAAATGGGTCACCTCATTGGTAAGTCACTATTCTATACATCGCCTATACCACTAACACTGCCTCGTCGGTCTAGCGGCTATATGTAAGGCCACAGTCGCGGAGGTGCTGGGTTCAAATCCCAGGTCGGGCCAATAAAATGTTATTGAGATCTTCCGTCAAAATATCTCAGTAGCAGCCCTAGTCTGGAAGTTGGTAGTGTGTACACTCCCGTGCCTCGGAAAGCACGTTAAGACGTTGGTCCTGGGCTTAAACTCTTTACGGTCGTATCGGATTGTCGTTCCATCGGATTATGAGAGTTAGGGAATAGAGAGTGTACACACTCGTGCACTATAATATCTCCAGCGCTGTTGGTTAATCTCTCTTGAGATTGGTCGCCGTGACCGAAATCGGTCCGGAGGACTATCAGAACTATATATGCAAAAGTAAACTGTCTGTTCCGGTTTTGATGAATAAATTATGCTAAAATTATGTCCAATATGTCTGTTAATGTAATAATATATTATTTTCAAGCCGCGAGCGCACATGGTCGCTCGAGGAGTGCTCCATCTGCTTCGACGTCATCCTCCGCGACCAGGAGATCATGGCGCTCCCCTGCACGCACAACTTCCACACCAAGTGCATCTTACCATGGTTGCAGGAGCAACAAACATGCCCCAATTGCCGGAAGCCGATCGACTGATAATGCAGAGGTAACACCAACTAAAGCGTATAGCATTAGCCCGATATCCCACTGGTGGACAACGTAGGTATGTATTATAGCTGAGTGCTCCCATTGCTCCAACAGTTCACTCAGACTTGGTTAAATGTAATCAGATTAATGATCCACGATTTCGATTACAATGTGTAATCATCAGTCACGATTACTAATTAATAATCAATCAGATTATTAATTTTGTCCAAGTCTGAGTTTAGTGGCTAGTTCACAAGATTACAGATGTCATTATAATGTAGTAAGTTCTCAGTAGGAGCTCGGAATTTGGCAGTGTTACCATTGACGCTGGATTGCCGTCCCAATATAATCGAAGTTAACTTATAAACTTGGCATATTTGTCAATCTGTCTGCCTTCCTGACGTATAAAGAATACACACGAATTTATATCATAAATGTTTTTTTTTATTGTATAGGTAGGCGGACGTGCATATGGATCACATGATGGTAAGTGGTCACCAACGCCCATAGACAATGGCATTGTTAGAAATGTTAACCATCGCTTACATAGCCAATGCGCCAAAAACCTTGGGAACTGAGATGTTATGTCCCTTGTGCCTGTAATTACACTGGCTCACTCACCCTTCAAACCGGAACACAACAATACAAAGTACTGCTGTTTAGCGGTAGAATATCTGATGAGTGAGTGGTACTTACCCAGACGAGTTTGCTCAAAGCTCTACGTTAAAAATTCTATCGTTAGGTTAGACCCACACTTACTATTTATTTTTAATATATCTTATTTTCAGTATCTGTCGTTGACTTCCTTCACATCTAAGAGGCGGGCACGGAAAGTCTACGAAATCACGAATAGCGAATAAAAAAAAAAAGTATTGACTGGAATCTGAAGATTAGCTTCGTACTGTTAAATAAAAAAAATATCTTGTCCTAATATTTTCAGATCTTTGCCAATACTTTATAAAAAAAAAAAAAAACTTTCTCTCTAATGAAATCCTAAAATAAAATTTTATTATAAAATTGTAGTCGCAATAAAGTATTAGGGAACAATGAATTAAGTTTTTTTAGATTGTGATAATTAGGTTTTATGTTATATATGTATTGATTAAATATAATAATGTGTTGTTTGAAATTTGTAAATGAAATATTAATTACGATTAATGTAAAAAAAGAAGATTTGATATGACTAATTTATTATGCATGTTTCAGAATTTTAATTAAAAAAAAAAAAATGCTCAGAAAAGAAAATGCTAGACAATATTCTGCCTTAAAACAAAATATTCTAATGTTTATTTTAGCTGGTCCTAAATTAAAACTTGCCCTTTTCTCCTATCTTCTTATTCTTTTTTATTTTTATTTTTGTCTATGACACAAATTATTTTCTAATTCGTAATGAAATTTTTTATCTGTACTTATATTTTTAACAATGTGTTATAGTTAGCGTTCTGAAATAATTGTTTTGATTTTGAGGTTGAATGAAAGTTCACGTGCAAATATTAAAAAAAAAAAAAAAAAAAAAAAATTTACTGTGACATATCACTTCAATTTGTAATATTGTAGAAATAAATCGTTCTCATGTGATATTCGACTAGCTGGCTTAGTAATAAATTTGTTTGAAATATTTTTAAATAAAATTAATATTAAAAACGTTCTTTTATTGAAGAAGCAAAAATTATATATTTGGTGTCTCTTTCACTACTATACTATGATAAATACTGCCTCGTTGGTCTAGTGGCTAGATATGAGGCCGCAGATTCGGTGGTCCTGGGTTCAAATCCCAGGTCGGGCCGATAAATAGTTATTGGGTTTTTCTGTCAGAAAATTCTCAGTAGCAGCCCGGAGTCTGGAAGTTGGTAGTGTGTACACTCCCGTGCTTCGGAAAGCACGTTAAGCCGTTGGTCCTGCGCCTGAACTCTTTCCGGTCGTGTTACCGTCCCATCGGATTATGAGAGCTAAGGAAATGAGTGCACCTGTGTT
This sequence comes from Nymphalis polychloros, assembly GCA_905220585.2. Classification (NCBI taxonomy): domain Eukaryota; kingdom Metazoa; phylum Arthropoda; class Insecta; order Lepidoptera; family Nymphalidae; genus Nymphalis; species Nymphalis polychloros. The sequence goes on along the minus strand of HG992268.1, from coordinate 4,940,690 downwards.
TGCGCACACACTCGTGCACTATAATATCTCCTGCGCAGTTGGCTAATCTCTTGAGATTGGCCGCCGTGGCCGTAATCGGTCTGGAGGACCTTATGATAAATAATAGTATAAATGAGATGAACCGATGTGATAGAGTGAGATAACTTAGTGACGATTGATCATTATCATTCCGTTTAGTAAGCTACATTCCTCCGTTTACGGCACATCTTGTAATCGTGTAACTTTCGTACTGACGACTTTGGCTCGTGTGTCCCTGGGCTTGAATTTGTGTTGATGACTTTGAAATTGTTTCCCCGGACTTCATTTGCGTTGTGCGAACTGTATTCGTTAGTATTTTGTAATACTAACACGTTTCGCGGCATGCCGTGTTTGTACACAGCGGAAGAATTTGCGAACGTGCATCTTGTCTACAGTGAATGCCGCTGTAATGCTTCTGCAGTAGCTTGAATATATCGTGAGAGGTACCCAAAAGCAATAAATTGATTATTTAACTTCAGTAATCGTATTTTAAGGACTTCATTTGAAAATATTTGAAACATCCTTAACAATAGTTTTCATTGGAAACGTATTATTCTTTACGATAAATGTATTGGAATTTGCATTTTAATCAACTATGCAGATTATTTAATTAAATTTTTAATAAGCAAATCTGAAAGTAACTTGTAAAAGGTTGATTTTATAATAAAATGAATAGATTATTTCACTACATTATTCTCAGTTTTTCTTTACTTTGTAAGTATTGTTTAATAATTATAAATATGTAATCTATATATATATATATAAAGACTTGTCCTGACTGACTCATCAACGCAGAGCCTAAACCACTGGGGTTAGAGACTTGAAATTTTGACAGTTGTATATGTAATATGAAAACGCGTACTAAGAAAGGATTTTTGGAAATTCCACCTCTAAGAAGGTGAAATAAGGGATGAACCGTTGTATGGTAATCCGTCATTTTCAAAGTTAGAAGCATGATATTTCGTATACAAGCTTCTGGTTGGAAATAAATAAGTACGCAAATCAGAGTTTTCCAAAATTCACCACCTAAGAGGGTGAAATAGGGGTTGAAATTTTATATGGGGAGTTAGTCATTTTTGATGTAAGAGGCATGAAATTTTATATACAAGTTTTTGGTTAGATATAAATAAATATGTAATTCAAGGATTTTGAAAATTTACGCCCCAAGAGGGTGAAATGGGGGTTGAAAGTTTGTAGCGCGGGTCCGTCATTTTTCATGTAAGAATCATGACATTTTATAAACTAGTTCTGTTTAGAAATAAATAAATAAGTATTTGAGGGTTTTGTAAAAACTACCCCGCAAGAGGGTGAAATACGGGGTTGAAAGTTTGTAATTGTTTTTTATGTAAGAAGCATGAAATTTAATTTTAAAGCTTCTGAGCAAAAATAAACGCATACGTATTTTGTCATTTTTACAAATTCAACCCCAAACGAGAGAAATGGGTTGAAACATTCGTATAAAAAATTGGTCTGATCTGCTTGAAATGTACTGTTTTCACAGCTTAAATAGACCGTAATTAGCATATTTTTGATTATGTCGCAGGCAAAGCCGCGGGTGAACCGCTGGTATGATATAAGCGACTTCGTTATCGTGCAATACTATTTACTTGGTCCATAAACTATATTTATGAACCACGGCGTTCCGTTCTGCTTTAGCTGCCTAACAAACCATTCATTGCTGTGGGCGGTGGGTGTAGGCAGTGGCGGAGCAAGACATAAATTTTATGTGGGCCGAGATACATTTTGCGAGGCCATCCTTTTTTAATCTCCATTTCCCTAAATGAAGGGAAATGCATCGGAATAACCAATCGTAACCTCAAGTAACGTTACGTTTGATTGAAGATTGGAATAGTTATTTGCATTTTTTAATTAGCTGTTTTACTTTGATAGATAGATTCCTTTACGTTTCTTGTATGAAAGTAAATATGAGCGAATTCGGTTGGTACCTGAAATATATCCGATTGATAATTTGACATATCTAAGAATTATACCCACGGTCGTATACACAGGTCTTGCAACTGAGTCCAATTTGTGAGAGATGAGGTGCGAGTGTGTAACAACTGCTAATTCGCAATACCATCCGCTTGAGGTACTACGTCGCTGCTATTTTTCTCTCCCAAGTATTGTTTTATTTAATCATTGTTATATCGTTTTGTTGAGTTTTGCGGATTTTTTGTTATTTTTATTTGTTATTTAACTGTTTTGTTTGGGCGAATTACGCGAATTGTCATGCCTCTGGCGGCCGTAAATTGAACTTAACGGCGTCATTATGTCAATGTACCCCATACTGAAGATTGCAAGACCTATGTATACGACCGTGATTATACCATTTGCGTTTAACATTAATCCAAAAAAAAAAAAAACTTTTTCAGTTATATCAACCGTCAACTCTAGAAACATACCGCCCGTACATAAACTGAGGTCGGGGGACGGTCGATTTTACACAATATACAACAGATTCTCTCCACTGGAAATTCGGAATGAAAGAATTCGAGCGGATTCATTTGAAAATTTATCATTCAGACGTTCGACGTCGGACAGGATTCAGAGAGTAAATAATCTATTTGATGATCAAGGTATGTTGTATTTATCGAAACCCAGCGACAATGTTGACAGAAAAATAAACGAATTGATGAATGACATTATATATATGAAAATGAAGGGAAAACTTAGAATACATGAAAAACTAATAAGGGAACAATTTTTAAATGATTTACGTAGACATGTCGAAAACACTCCAAAGTCTGTATTTCAGTTTTCTGAACTTGTTGCGTAAATACATGCCATCAATTATATTCTACACAAAGTTAATTAATATGTCGGGACCATTATAGTTTATAGTCTTCTGTGGAATGCAGCGATAAGTAATACAAATCGATTGTATAAACAACTTCAAATTTGTATTCTATAGCAAATTATATTTGAAATAAAATGTTATGTCAAAATAGTTTTGATATTGATTTATAAAATGTCACGTTAATTAATAAGGTTAATAAATAAAAGGCCACATATTATATTACATTTTTTATTTATAATAATTATACAAAATGTCCAAAATAGCCCGTACAGAGCCCCACGTTCCGTACAATACACTAAAAATAAAAATTACCTCTCTTACACCATACATCAACTGACCCCCTTTAATATTACAGAGAAACTAATAAATTTTATCTATATATTAAGCGGGTTAGACAAAATATGGAACTACAAAACACACTACAATAAATAACTTATACTTCAAAGTTTGAAGTTCAAACGTAATATGTCAACTTTTCTTTATAAATTTGGCGCGAAACGTCATAGCAATTTGACACATCGCTATTGCGTTCAAAAACCTTATAATACTTTTAATTGTTGCGTCTTTCAAGCAAGCATCATATATATAATTACACCATATTTCTAACAAATATTAAAATTACTATCGAATTAAATACTTACTTAGAAATTTGAAATTAAAAAAAAAATCCTTTTTTATATAATAACAAAATATATATATTCGATAATAATTGGTTGTTTACACAAAACATTCAACGTTTCATTCATATATAAGAGATGATATTACATTATTATATAAAACCGACATAATTGTATAATTATAATATAAACTGTATAGTTTATAACAAAAACCCTGTCCGACCCGTGAACTGGTTATTATGGCAAATTATATCATACTATGGCAAAAAATTTACCCCAAAAAAAAATTAATTTACTTAAATAACGAAAATTACATGGCAACACAGGCGCGGGCGACAGCGCTCAATAGCTCTTACCTATCGGGTAGCTATGACACGAGGTCATGACCGCAGTTGTCCATGAAATTTTCGTCACTTACAATTTATTGACAATGACAATTAATATTTTTTATGACTGATAACAAGTTCACGGGTCGGACAGGGTTTTTGTTACATACTGTATCAATATTTTTTTTTATATTTATTGCGTTTCAAGTCTTTCTGTACTTGTCATAAAAAAAGGTTTATACGAGACGTCTTACTCTATTCTGCCTAATCTTTCCGAAACCCAGTTCTATATGAAATTATAATATATATGTATATATAATTGATCTGTACGTATGTCACTGAAATCATGTAATGTCTGAACCGAAATAGATGTTTTTTTGTGTGTGTGAATCCTTGGATGGTTCAAATTGGAATCGGTGACTTTCCTGACAAAAAAAATAAATAAAAAGATATTTTTTATATTTTAACAAATTAAATATCTTAAAGTTTATTATTGATTTTGAACTTTATAGCTCGCAGTAGATATTTACAAATATTTTCAAAACACCATCCGTACTGCGAGTTGAAAATATCTTATTTAAACATATGACTCAGTGGTTATTGTGCTGGTCCATCAATGTCCTGGTTTGAAAGGTAAATTAGCCAGTGTAATTACAGACACAAGGGATATAACACCTAAATTACCAAGCATAGCGTTGCCAGTTCATTTGCTCGTTCGCCATACTAAAATTGAAAAAAAAAATTGTCCTTCACAATAGAGTATAAACAATGATTATTGACTTATATTTTATTAATATAATGTAACATTCAAGGCGTTCTATTTATAAATAATAATCATAAAAAAAAAAATACAATAACAAAAGACGTTTACACCAACGACCGATTTTGTAAAATCATTATTTAAACATAAATAAAAGTACCAGTACACATAACTATTGAAATTTGTGCATTATGATATGCCAACACTTCTTATATTTATAATATAAAAAAAAAAAATAGAAATTGTCGCCCTTACTCATATACTTTGTAAAGCGTATCGTTTTGTCTCTTTCTGTCATCAGTAATTTTCACATGCGAGAGAAGAAGACGAAACAAACAACTATCGACAATGTTTATTAGTAAGGCAGATAGGCGATAAAAGTTTTCTGTCCAGCTACGAAGCAATGTGCAGTCGAAAGTGTGACCGAGACGAAGCGATCCGTTGTCCTAGGTGAGAAACGAGATGCGACATAATCCGAGCAATAATTCCGATTCTGTGTGTGTAGTGCGAGTTTTTTTACTGATTCGATTTGTATGAAATTCCGATATTGTCAGTAGACGGTGCTGTTTTCATTCCGTACATCTCAGTGTTGTCAACTTGGGGGTTTTCCCTCTGAATAGCATATGAGATGGAGTATTTTCAGTAAATTTCTTAGACAAATAAACGATGGCAACAAATATCATACATTTAAGAACGAAATATATATTTAAAGCGTCTCGTCACAGATTAAATAATACGACTAAGTAGGCCACAAGGTCACACAAAAAACATCTAACATTTCCGTGTCGCGTCGCGTTAACGCGTTCGTCGTTCGCATAGGGCAACGTGTAGCCCCGGCAGATGCTTTTTTGACAGCTCCATGATCGAATAGACGATGTTAGTTTGAAGTGATAATAATTAACGATAATATCATTTATTTGGTAAAATAACATTTTTTTTTTAATTTAATATTTTTTATATCACACTGTGTTGTTACAAGTTTATGTCTGTTATAATACAGACATACAATCGTGACGTCAGGAGCGCAATCTCACAGTGGCCGGACTATATTTAGATCTACCGTCTCTTATAATAGTAAGATAGTTATATGGAAATAGGGTAAAGAGGAGATAGAGGAAAATTAGCTTTGTTTAATACTAGTGTTTTGTCTCTATGTAATAATGATATAAAATTATTTTGAAGTTAATTGTCTATGGGACAGACTTGGCCAATTCCAAGGGGAAAATGTTTCGAAGCAGCAAGTGGAACATTACAGAACTGAGCATTACTAGTTATGTACCGAGTTTCGATTTTATCGAATACGAATATTATCTATGGCGTAATATTAAATTATGTGACATTTAAGACAAAAGCGAATTGTCTTTGGAATAATTAATATATAAGGAGCTCGCGATCGGAGGCTTTGAACGATTTGAAGTTCTTGATATATATTTAATACCGTCTGGAATATTCGTTAGCCGAACAATACTCGGTATTGTTGTGTATCAGTTGGATAGGTGAGTGAGCCAGTGGAACCAGGGGCATTCCCCTTGTGCCACTAGTTCTGTGATATTTTAGTTCCCAATATTGGTGACGCATTGGCGGTGTAATAATAATAATAAAAATAATAATTAGTCAACAGTTACTGTGCCACTTTGGGCTTAAATTTCCAGTCCACTTACCTATTAAATTAAAAAAATATATAATTTTTTTAATATAAATAAATATATCCGACCTAATCTAGCATTATAGCCAAAAAGTAAATCGATAACGAATACTCGATAAAATATTCGAACATATCGATAACACGACCCATCCCTAATCGTTTAATTATAATTCAAAACTTATAAAGCTGAAAGCATCGTCGATGCAACTGGTCTATACAAACGTACCCGCACACACCAATATATACCCTATTCCAACCGGAGTAGGACCAATGGTAAACACACCGTAGATTTACAAAATTGCATGCGATTACCTAATCGTTCCGCTGTATTATGCACTATAAACAGTTCTCGATTAATTCACCCTTATTTATAATACAAGACTATTCCAATTAACTTGTTGTAACCGCATTAATTTAACCTTCGAAGTTCGGATTACAACTTCGCGGACATTGAAGACGCCATCTTTGTCGCGAGTCCATAGAGAATATCATTGATTATACAAGATCTCTATGATACCAATGATATCGGTGTCAATGTTGTATATTTTGGGTTTACTCCTCTTGTGGTTTGGAATAAGCTATACATATATATAATATATATATAATATATATATATATATATACAGAGTTGGGCTCATCTGTCGGCGTGCCTGCAGTCCGGCGGGGTCGCGTGTCGCGATACGTTCTCTTGTTTATGATTTTTACTGTCGTAGTGTAGGAGACAGCCGACGGCGCCGAAATATCTGAAATTCAAATTTTATAATCTATATATGTAATTAATAATGCGTGTCTTTTTGTTGTTAAAAGGCACCAGATAATATTAAAACTGTTTTCGAATTTTAAATGGTAAAATTCTTGACGGAAGGACCGATAACCTACTAATGGTGTGACTGCCTCGCTAGCCAATAAAGATTTGGGTTTGGGTTTTTCTGTCGAAAAATCTCAGTAGCAGCCTGGAGCCTGGGAAGCACGTAAAGCCGTTGGTCCTGTGCCTCTCCGGTCTCGAACTCTTTCCGGTCGTGTCGGATTGCCGTCTCATCGGATTATGAGAACTAGGGAAGAGAGAGTGCACCTGTGTTTGCGCACATACTTGGGCACTATAATATTTACTGCGCAGTTGGTTAATCTCTCTCGAGGTCGCCGTGGCCGAAATCATGATGACATTATTATTATTACATTATATTGGTTTGGACCATAGAAGGATATTAATATATCATTAATATGTAATATAAACTCACCCCTCGTGTTCGAGGAACAGCGCCTTCAGAGCACCTCTCGACCAGTAGGACATTGCGTAGGAGAGAAGTTTCATGGATAGCGGGTTCACTCGTAGGAAGTTGCCGCAAAACACCACCTGTTCGAAACGAGAGTATTAAAATTTTTATACGCGTACACATTATTTTACGACAAAACAGGACACGTAAATGTATGTTTCGTGGTTTTGATTCTGGGGAGTAGGCATTGTAATTGTTTTGCTGACGGTGTTTTAGGAAGTTTATCTTTGTAACTGTTTTACCGGCGGTATCGCACTTGTGACAAAAGGCAAACACTAAAGTTAATAATAATAACCTTATATTTCAGACCAACGTCCATAAATTTGATTACTAACCAGAATTAAAAATTCTCAATAATTTTTTTTAGCATTATATAAAAATATAAAGGTGGTAGGTACCCGCTCGAGGCGCTCGTTGGAGGCGCACAGGCGCGCGATGGAACCGATGTTGTTGGTGATGGTGACCAGCGTGGCGCGCGCCAGGTCCTCGCGGGACACGCGCGCGCGACGCTCCGACGAGCACATGTGGCCGAAGCGGGGGGGGGGGGGCACTCGATAAGTACACTTGGATACTACACTTTCGGTTTTCACCTTTGGTTTTCACCTTTTGGCAAATGAGCAAGGTGACGGTAAGTGGTCACCCATAGAAATTGGCACTGTAAGAAATATTAACCATCTCTTACGTCGTCAATGTGTCGCCAACCTTGGGAGCGAAGTAGTTATGTCTCTCGTGCCTGTATACTCGTAGTTACGCTATTTCACTCACACTCCAAACCGGAACACGACACTACTATGTATTGCCGTATGGCGGTAGAATATCTGATGAGTGGGTGGTACCTACCCAGAGGAGCTTGCACTGATCCCTTAATGTCATCATTATTTACATAAATTCTTCAGAAAGATTAAGTATATATAAACACATTAATATTGTAAAGTCAATAAAAACTACCATATCTAAATTTAACAAAAAAAAAAAAGATTCACCTGCTCGCTACCAAGTCACCCCTCAGGCCGAACCGCTCGTAGTCCCCCCCATATATGTCCCGCACCAGCTTGTCCACCGTCGTGTTGTCACCGGACGCCGCCAGAGCGATCGCCTCCTCGAAGCTGCTGCAGCCGGCCAGCAAGCAGCAGAGACCGAGGAAGGTGCCACCGCCGAGACTGAATTGGTGGTTATTAGTAAAAATTAGTGGTGGTACTGGTAACTCCTGTTTGTTACGCTTTCAAGGCTAAATCACTGAACAAATTTTGTCATAGAACGCTTAATACATTAAACAGTTCTTGTTAACCCTACCTGGTCCCGCTCACTCTGTAGTAATCGTTGGGCGCGTTCACCACCAACATGGATACGCCGCTGCCAATGTTCACCAGCAGAAATGGATACGGGTTGGAGAAATCGTACGGCTTCCTCGAGTACTGGCTCAGAGCTGGTTCCAAGTATGGCTGAAAAAAACATAATTATTTTTTTAATTTCTACATTTCATCCCTATTAATATTTTACAATTGATCTAATCTATATGTATGTATGACTGTATGTAAGTTTATGTATATGATCGTTGTACATAATATATAAGCTAACTTTTGTATCGTACAGTCGACGTCACTATGTACGAGAATCTATCTACTCTGTGCTACCCAGTAGTACAATATATCTACAAATTGTGACGATATGTATTACCACGTGGGCAGCGAAGTAAGGGGGCGTGGGTGGGCTGGTCCCCACCAGGGAGAACTGGTGTCCCACCTAAATAACGAGCAGTTCCAATTAATCTTCAACCAAGTAAGCATACCTGAACTTCACGTTATCCCGAATCCATATCATACCCCAGGATATATAAGAATTTAAAAGTTTTCAAAATAGAATTGCTTGGGTAATTGGAAAGTAAGAAGTTATAACCCTTGTGCCTGCAGTTCCACTGGCTCACTCACCCCTCAAAGGTCCTTAAGATCGATTTCGGCCACGGCGGCCAATCTCAAGAGAGATTAGCCAACTGCGTAGGAGATATTATAGTGCACGAGTGTGTGCGCAAACACAGGTGCACTCTTTTTTCCTTAGCTCTCATAATCCGATTGGACGGCAATCCGACACGACCGGAAAGAGTTCAGGCGCAGGACCAACGGCACCTCTCAAAACGGAACACATCAATACAAAATAGAACGGAACAACTCATACGCCTTGTTTAGCACGCGTTATTACCGATTTCTTTCTCTTTCTGTCGTCATTGTTTTGACATTCGATAGAAGAGGACGCGGCATTATTTAACATTGGGTGACCGTTGCTGTTTAGCGTTAGAATAAGTACAATAACATATATGGTTAAGCTGGAAAATGTTATCTAATAAATCAATATTTACTCTCTATGTATTAAATGTCGTTCTCTTCACTTTCACCTGATGGAGAAGTTGGTCGATTGGTTGGAATGGACTATAGTTTGAAGCCTTTTCTTTATGTCTAGTTGTGTACAATAAAGTAATAAAAATATGAAAGGTGGACTTTGGAGCTTGCAGACTGAATTGAAAAAAAAAAAAAACATTATAACAGAAAGCCAACTTGCACGTTTATATATTTATATAAGCTTAACACCAGCACGTTGGTGAGTTGGTGGATAAGTTGGCCGACTCACCGTGTCCTTGCTGTTGGCGGGCTGGTCGGGCGGCGCCCAGTAGTAACACTCCTGGGGGTTCATGGAGTCAACGAACAGCACACCGGCTATGAGCGCGTCGAGTTCGTCCAGTTTCGACAGACGCATGTTAACTTCCTGTCGACAAAAATTAACAATTAAGAAATCATTATCGTTTTTTTTTTTAATTACTTCAAAAACGTAAGGAGACTAACACCACCACCTAACGGCAGTGGTCACTCCCACACACAAGCAATGTGTAAGAAGTTATTACACAACATGACATAACATCTCAGTTCCCAAGGTTGGTGACGCATTGGCGACACTGTAAACGTACTTTTTCTTCTGTGGTTTGTACAATACTGTGTGTGTTATATACGTCATTATATATCGACCTGTGAGTGAGTTACATTTACCTAAACATTGGATCACATAACACCACTCTACACATTACCATTTACCATACAACTATACTAAGTATTGCGTGGTACAATGGGTGGTACCAACCACAGTTTGTACAGAGCCCTACCATCAATTATCAAGTCACCTTAATGAAATCCTCTTCGAATTTGTAAGCGCCTCCGCCGGTCGCGTATATAGTGTTAACGAGAGCCGCCATTCCCTTGGAGCGAGCGAGCTGCAGGAACGCCCCGACTTCGCTCGTCGGGAACCTGATGAAGTGGAGGGTGCCTCGTCGACCACGTATGGTTACATTGTCCATCTGAAAGTCAGAAACCATATATTTAATCGAAGGAAGCTTTGATAAGCATAAATGAATCATGACCTTTCATTATTCAATCGAACGAACCACTTTTTACCAACAATTTCGCACCAACAAGAATTTAAAGAAGAATTTAAGTTATAACCTGTCCAATATACCAATGCTGAGACTTTGGAGCTTACCCCACCACGTTGCTCCAAAGCGCGTTATTGGTGATACGTGGCAATTTTTCATGCAGGTTGCCTCACGATGAACACAAATTAAGCACATGTAAATTCGTTTATGCTTTCGTTTTGAACTCTGAACCATGGACTATTTAGTACAGTACAAAGTGTCAGACATCAGCTGGGTTAAGGTTTCCTCTCCTGTTTTGAGGAGAAATTTTCAAACTTATTCCACCAAGCTGCTCCAATACGGGTGGAATTCACATGTGGCAGAATTACAATGAAATTAGACACATGCATATTCCTCACTATTTTTCCCTTCACCTCGACGGTGAATTATAAAAACGAATAAACACGTGAAAATTCAGTGGTGCCCGGGTTTGAACACACGGTCATCGCTTAAGATTCACGCGTTCTAACTACTGGGCCATTTCGATGGGCTAAGATTCTCCTGCAACATTAATTACCTGTAAGTGTACGTCCCGTCGTCCCGTTTTACCGTACGCGGAGTTTCTCGTCAAATATCTCCTTATATTCTTCAATATCTCCGTCTCCTTGTCCAATTCCCGCCTGTTCGTCTCGCGGGGCTCGAAGTACACGAGCTTCGTGAGAGTGCCACCGATGTCCATGCCGAACCAGGGCATGGCTGTTTAAAAAATAATAAGACGTGTTAGACGATTTTGAACCCTATTTCATAAGCAAAAAGCATCTCGTTTGTCTAGTCGAATGGAATCGAAACGTCACAACTCAAAATTATCACAGAACCAATTTACGTCTCTAACCGTTTATGATACATGGTAATTGTAATTACAATAATCTATTTCTTATTAATTAGGTAAGCAGCCTGGCAAATTGCCTGATGGTAAGAGAAATATTTACGATTACTTACAACGCCAGTGCGCCACCAACATTGGGGGCTAAGATGTTATGTCCCATGTGTCTGTAATTCACTTGCTCACTCACACAAAATTAAGTTATGTCGTTTGACGGTAGAGTATGAGATGAGTGGGTGAGTGGTTTGGTATAAGCCCAGACAGATGTAAACAAAGCTCTACCACCAAGCAATTAGTCTAGTGGTTACTTCATAAGGTTCCATATCCCGAGAGGTCCTGGGTTCAAATCCAGTTTAGGATACGAAAATTTATGTCAGCCCGGACACGGCAGTTATGGCTTTACTCATAAACTTTGCTATCGGCTGCCGAACCGCTAAGGGTTTGTAAGTAAGGCCGTTAGAGTTTAAGCAATTTTACACTTCCGTGCACGTAAAGCCCTGGGTCCAGCGCCCGGTCCACTTCGATCGTGTCTCATCGTCCCACTAAGGGTTGAAATGAGTTTATTTAATATACCCATTCTCTAAACTTTTGACTTTTAATGCTGTCATAGTGACGTCTTTATTTGACGTGAATATTTTTTTAATTTAATTTTAAGCTGACGGAATTTACTCTTAATCTATTAAACATTCAATGAAATTAATTGTTCTAGATATCTACTATAGTAATACATAGTCACTAAATATCTTCATTAAGCATTTCAAAATTTGTAACCGATTGTTCTCATGTGTGTCGTATCTTTTATACGCGGCATTGGCAGAATAATTTGCGCTCAACGAGCGTAGATACGTCAGAAAAAAGCTGTCAGAAGAGAGCAGAATGTAAATGCCACTTCAATGTAAACAAGAGATAACCTGACGGGGATTTTTTGGCGTTTTAGGAATTAATATCGACATCTTGTCAAGTTTAATATTTTGATAGCCGTTGCAACAGATAAGTGATAACATATCGAAATGATACACCGTTCTTAATATTGAATACTCGCTACCAAACCAAATGTCCCACCACTTGGCTAAGCCCTTCCCTCCCTTTTGAGGAGAATGATTGAAGCTTATTCCACCACGCTGCTCGAATTGATTAGTGGATACACAATGGCAGAATTTTAGTAAAATTCGAAATGTGCTTATTTCCCAAATTAGGCCCATAAAAGACCTGCCTGGGTGCACTCAGGTGCACTCTCTATTCCCTAACTCTCAAAATCCGATGGAACGGCAATCCGACAGGACCGGAAAGAGTTCAGACGCAGGACCAACGGCGTTACGTGCTTTCCGAGGCACGAGTTTATAAACACATCCAACATACAGACTCTGGGCTGCTAGTGAGGGTCTTTGACAGATAAACCCAATAACTTTTTTATTAGCCCGACCTGAGAATTGAACCCAGGACCACCGGGTCTGGTAATATGTATGCAAAATTTCATAATTGGATAGTTAAGACGTAACAAACATACAGACCCACTTTCGCATGTATAGTAAGTATTTTAGATGACTTAAGTTGGTATTTGAACCCAGGACCTCGGGGATCTGCAACTCATATCACTAGACCAACGAGGTAGTATAAAAGTGAACTGATGATGTCAAATAATTTATTGATAAAATTTCGCAAAGATGTACCAGGCTATCATAAGCTTACGAGGGTTGATTTTAAATAGTTTTTTGTTAACAAATCTGTGAAGGATCATATGCTTACGCGGTGCATTGTTGTCGGGTGGTGTGGGCGGTGCAGATGCCATTTTGATTTCTTTGATATGAGCCGGCGCTTTGTACGGCGACCGTCTCGTTTTTTTCAATTGATTGCTCCTAGAAATAGAATGAGAATAGAAATTCACAATAATATCATCTTGTCATTGTTAGTTTCGATATTAACGAAAGTAAATATAATAAATAAATATATATAAATATTACATAACAAAACTCCCCCGCCGCGGTCGTCTGTCTGTCTAAACGCGGTAAACTCAAAAACTAGCGAAGCCGGTTGGCGTGGTTCGTAGATACCTGCCTTTCGCGCCGCCGGTCGTGGGTTCGATTCCCACCCCGTGGCAGACATTTGTGTGCATAGGAGATAGGTCCCCTTTCCCCAAAACGCAGACGAAGCCGCGGGCGACAACTAGTTTATTATAAAAATCACACAAGAACCTCTGTGGGCGGAGTTATACGATATCACAGACATACAGCGAGAGATAAAACGGGTCAAAAGCTTAATAAGGGTACCATAAGGCGAACATAAGTAACCAGGAGATTTACCTGACGAGTGTCCTGGAGGGGGAGCCGCGCTCGGGCCGGCAGGCCGCGAGGCAGCTTTCACAACGGTGCAGTCGCATCTGTGGGCAAATAGAAATACATAGTGTCGTAATTATGATAAATCAATATAATGAGGAAAGATTTGTTTTTTTTTTTTTTATAGTTCCCGGGATGGCAACTGCTCCTCCACCTGATGGTAAGTGGGAGTAGAGTCCAAACCGCGACGACGGCTAGTGCAGTCAGGAAGAATGACTTGCACTAGCCGCCCCCGCCTTGCCGGCCCGCAAGATGCCTCTTCACGCCTCGTTTGAAGGAACCCAGGTCATAAGAGGCTGGCACGTGTGCTCGTAACGAATTCCATGTTTGTTACGATTCAATACAAAAACTACTGGACCGATTTTAAAAATTATTTCGCCAATGGAAAGCTACATTACCAGCGAGTAACACGGGCTACATTTTGTCCACGTATTCCCACGGGAACGGGAGATACGCGGGTGAAACCGCGGGGAAAACGCTAGTATATATAATATATACCTGCGAAAACTCTACATTACATTTTATTGCGTGAACTTTATCATATTTTGATTTAGGATTTAATTTTAAGATTTTAATTTATAATGATGTTAAACAATAGATATTACACATTGTGTTTTTATAAAGTGTAATTAAATAAAAATCTCCGTGTAATTAAAAATATTTTTATTAAATATTAATGAATATAATATTAATTAATATTTTTATATGTATTTTAAATAGTTAAATATCTTGAGCACGTTAATTATACGGAGATTTTAATTTAATTACACTTTATAAAAACACAATGTGTAATATCTATTGTTAACATCATTATAAATTAAAATCTTAAAATTAAATCCTAAATCAAAATATATATATATATATAAAATGTTTTTATGTTACGGGAGTAAATAACGCACAATTTGATTTATCTAAAATAGAAAATTTTAATGTTATTATAAAATAAAAATTACATAGGTACTTAGATTAGTCGAAGTAAAATGATCTACTTAACCTAAAATAGAAAAATCGACAATTAAAGATTTTTTACTTCCAATATTTTAGTAGATCGACACCGTACTAATTTAATTAGTTTAACTAACAATTTTATGAAATGTATTACTTTCAATAAATTATAAACAAATCACTTCACGAGCATACTAAAATATTACCGCGCTTCGTAACTACCATAGATTCATAAAAATCCAGCTTCATTATTTTAGGCGGAATACACATTTATTATATTAGGCTACGTACACAACGTACTGTATACAAAGCATATATATGTATATATATATATATATATATATAATTCTTCTGTACGTGTGTTTGTCACCTAAATGGCTGGACCGATTTGGGTCGAATTTTATGTGTATATATTCAATGATTTCCTGGATGGTTTGAAAAAACAATTGAATTCGGTAGGTGGCTGTCGGTATGTGATTTGATGTAATTATGGCATCACAAAATAAAAATAAAAAAAAATGCAAATGTTAAAATTTTAAATATAATATTGAATGTGACGCTGCTTTCACCCGAGCGTTGAGTGATGGACCACCTGTCCAGGTGTAAAAACGTATCCCCATGTCCTTCGTTGTGGTTCGATCTAGCTTCATGCAGAATCTTATCAAAATAGGTTCAGTGATTTAGTCGTGATAGCGTAACAGACGTATACATAAACCGCCTTGTAATAAAAAAAGGTGTTTTCGTGGAGACCAAGTTTGCAACATAAGTCGACGAAAAAACGATCGAATTTATTCTTCATTGACAGTAAAACACGTAAAAAAACGACTTATACATGTATATCGATATGTTACGGTTAATTTATAAATTGATAAAATAAGACTAACAATAAGCTGAAGTATTTGTACGTTTGAATGCTCCAATCTAAGAAACTATTAGACCCATTACAAAAAAAAAAGTTTTATACTTAGCTCCTTTAAGGTCGGTATAATATATATAAAAAAAAAATAATGATCCTCCAGATTAGCCAACTGCGCAGGTGCACAAGTGTGTGCGCAAACACAGGTGCACTCTCTATGCCCTAACTCTTATAACCCGATGGGACGGCAATCCGACACGACCGGAAAGAGTTCAGTCGCAGGACTAACGGCTTAACGTGCTTTCCGAGGCACGGGAGTGTACACGTTTACAACTTCAAGACTCCGGGCTGCTACTGAGAATTTTCGACAGAAAATCTCAATAACATTTTATTTACCCGACCTGGGATTTGAACCCAGGACCACCGTGTCCGCGGCCTTACCAACGAGGCAGTCAGTATATATATAGATTATATAACTTTACACTAAATCTCTGAGATATATAACAAGTAAAAGAACGTAAGACAAAATACATATTATATAATCGTTACGAATATCTGCGCATACGCAGCTCACGTCAAGGATCGTTTACAACATACTTGTGTATTCAGGATCGGAGGCATGTTTGAAACATTTGTTAGCAATTGTGATTTCGTTGTTTTTTTTTTTATTTTGTATTATTAATAAGCCCGGACATAGAGCTCAAAGGCTCTTAGGCCCATTTGACCCTCTCCCCCATTCTGAAGCGGTTAGAGACTAATTACTTTATTTGTAGTCTGGGCCTCTTGTAGGTCTAGGCATAAATCTGGGGCTGATTATTTAAATTGTTTAAGTTTAATTTAATATCTTAAATAAAGATTATTATAAATAGCGCACCAAAAATGATCTTGGATGCTATGATACTAGGTGGCTTAGGGTGGTAAGCCCGTCTGGGTACCACATACTCATCAGATATTCTACCGCTAAACAGAAGTACCTAGTATCGTTTCATAATGCGTTCCGGTTTGAAGGGTGAGTGACCCAGTGTAACTACAGGCACAAGGCATTTAACATATTAGTTCCCAAGGATGTAAAGAATGTTTAATATTTCTTACATCGCCAATGTCTATGTGCAGTGGTGACCACTTACCATCAGTTGGCCCATTTGCCCGTACTTAACCTATAACCTAAATCAAAACAGATGGTCCAATTGAAATCCTGGTGAGCACCATCAGATGAGGTTCGAGACTTATTACACCATGGTCCTCCAACGTGGTCTGGCAAGATACATGTGACAATATCCAACACATGCAGTTTTCCTTCACGAAATCCTTGTCCATGTGGTTCTTGCCCGATGTCTGATCCCGCAATCATCAATTCAGATCCCCTTGCTCTACCCACTGGGTCACCTCAGCTATACTTTCATCATATATGGATTTCATTCATCCATTCATTCTTTCTATATAATATTAATCATTCATCATTCACTCATTTAAAATGTTTATATCAAAATACCTTGAAGATATCTGACCTCAAATCGCAAATTAATATTTAATAAAATTATGTAATATATACATTATATATATGGACATAAGATTTATTTTCGTTTGAATACATGTACATAACGGTCGGTCAAGTTTCGCAAAGACAAGGTCCTATGTGTATATAATATGAGTATGCAAACGGGTTATTTTATTATATATATTATAAGACAAACGATCCTTTAGGCCCGTGACATATTTACTTTATTTACTTTCACAGAAAAGAACTTAAATACCGTAGAAACTCTATTAACCGGACTAATTGTTGTTGTTAGGCATTCGTATAATCGAAAATCCGGATAATCGAATGTATGAAGAAAAGCGAGTTTTGTGCACAAGTAGTACAAAATTATGATCAATCTTTATTAAGAGATACATTTGCCAACATAGGATGTATGCTCTCTTTCTCTCTCTCTGGTCGCTCCCTCATGGCTGAGGATCGTAGTCATCGACGGATATGGATGGTATACACCTAGTGCGGATTATCTGCTTCCACCGATGCCTGTACATCGCGTCTCTGGCGACCGAGCAAAACTTAATTGAAGATGTATTGAGGATGTATGCGCTTATCCACATTTCCACGTCTAAATTTTCTTCTCTTTCATCATCATCATTTAATGCACAAAGTGTAAGCAGCGCCTTGGCACTTCATCAGAGTAGAGCGGGATTGTCTTTCAACGTCCTCCGGTCAACGCTCTCACTTCACGTAAGTTTCATTTCGATTAATGTTACTTCGTGATAGGACTTTGTGTAAGCTCGTCTGGGTAGGTACCACCCACTCATCAGATATACTACCGCGAAACAGCAGTACTTGGTATTGTTGTGTTCCGGTTTGAAGGGCGAATGAGCCAGTGTAATTACAGACACAAGGGACGTAACATAATAGTTCCCAAGGTTGGCGGCGCATTGGCGACGTGAGCGATGGATAACATTTCTTACAATGCCAATGTCTATGGGCTTTGGTGACCACTTATTATCAGGTGACCCATATGCCCGATCTATACTATAAAAAAAAAATGATACATAAATAATTCTATACAAGTATTTTTTTACTGTATCCCTGACTTTAAACCATATTAATTTATGAATCAGCGAAATGATTTCAGTGTTCAAGATGATAATTGTAATTAGTAATCGTAGTATTATAAAAAAAAAAAAAATAGAGTAAATTTAAACGATAACTCTAGCTAAATTATTTTGTCACACAGTATTACTTAATCGTCATCAAAACAAATATCATATTCATTAAAATCGTTTTAATTAAACAACAATTAACATTTCGTTTCGGTTCATTCGTCGTTTCATTTCGGTTCAATAGTTTAGGCGTGAAAGCGTAACAAAAAAACAAACACATCCGTAGTAGTTTCGTGAAAAAAAAAAACAATCTAAGTGACATTCGCATTTATAATATTTGCTTATGATAAGGCATCGTAATCATCGTCCTCGACGCCATCTTTTTTTTTATATGTTTTGCGACGTTATTTATCTTATGTATCAATTTATCAATCAGCTGATAGACTATTGCTCGAAAAATCCTAAATATGGTCTCATACGTTTTTATACTTACATTAGCTGTGCCCCGTGGCTTCACCCGCGTATAATTAACAGAAATATAATAAATTATTTTATTACAACAATAACACACACACACACACACACACATATGGCTACTGGTAAAGAAATACGTAATTAACGATTTGAAATTAATTTTCATAAGATACCGTAGGGTTTACCGATCTTATATATGGCCTATCATTGGCGCGTACCGTTCTTTGTGTGTACCAATTTTCGTCAAGATTGGTCAAGCCGTTCTTGAGTTATAAGAAGACATACAGACAGACAGACAGACAAAAATGAAAAAAATAGTATAATGTGAATCACTGCATCATAAAACGATTATTTATCACAAAATTAGGTGAAAAAAACAATGTACAGACAGAGCCAATAGATTTATATAGTAGTATAGACATGTCCTAGATGAGGTATTGTGGCGAGTGTTTAGCTAAGCAATGTTGTGTCTGCTTCTTTCGAATGTCAAATTATTATGACAGATTCAAATTCAAAATACTTAATTCGATATTAAAGTATTACAATTTCTTATTGATCGCCAAACTAGAAACTACCAACGGTTCGGAAAAGAAACACCCAGCCCTGAGAAGAACCGGCGAAAGAAACTCAGCGGGGTGATTTTTTTTATGACATTTTTTATGTACCCATGATAAGTATTACGTTAACAAAAAAAAAAGAAATATAATTTTTTTTTATTTAGCAACTGAGGCTTTCTGGTGTCCTATTGTAGAACCGTATACATTGCCCCCCAAAAGAGTTACTGACTCTATGCAGTCGAGTAACGGGAGTAATTAATTTGTGTTTGTTCCTTGTACCAATGTTATAAGTAACACAATTTCTCACAAAATCATTAATGTTATACATACATATATAACATTACATAATATGTAGTGAGAAGCAACAATTAATATTGTAATTTCTTTAAATTTCTTAACCGATGACCGTAGGTTCAAACCCGGGCGGGAGCACCACTGAATTTTCACGTGCCTAATTTGTGTTTATAGCTCATCTCGTGCGTGAAGGGAAACATCTTGAGATAACCTGCATGTGTCTAATTTCACTGAAATTCTCCCACATGTGTATTCCACCAACCCGCATTGGAGCAGCCTTAGCCCAGCAGTGGGACATTCACTGTTACTGTAAGCGCATAAATTACTTGACAGATTTAAGAAAAAAAAATCATCTATAGAATTTTACATTAGCGACTATCTTAGACTACATTTAATTTAAAAAAAAAAAACAGAGATCGTTATGTAAATTGCAATAATGTAACCAAAGGTATCAATTTTCTTCCTATAAGTGATAATTGACGTAAAAACGATTGTTTCCGGACAAAGTCGGAAAACATCACTACTATACAATAAAAAATAATAATATGACATTGAATTGTCATGACGTCATTCTTCGAGATGTAAATAATCTGTGTTCATCGTATATTGGTAAAAAAATGGCGTTTGTGTTTTTATCAGTACATTAAAACGGATTTAAGTTATAAATTTGAATAGTATTGTATTATAAATAATGATATATCAATCAAGAACGAACTCGTAACTCACCGCCGAAAACGGTCGTGAAATGTCAGATAGTGATATGCGATTTTGATCGTAATAATCATAACATTACAAGAATACACGCATCAAAATAGTATATCGCCATAAGTCGGCTGTCAACATTTTCACGGGAGAATCCCCCGAAATTAATGTACCAATGAAATTAGTTCTTTCAGATATTCTACCGCAACACAGCAGTACTTGTTATTGTTGTGTTCCGGTTTGAAGGGTGAGTGAGCCAGTGTAATTACAGACATGACATGGTGACCACTTACCATCAGGTGGCCCATATGCACGTCCGCCTACCTATACAATAAAAAAAAGAATGAAATGAAGTGAGTTCTTTAAGAATGGCACTTCTGTTTGTTGTGCTTTTTTCGGTTTCTGTGTTGCTGTCGGCCCTAGTGGCCTCTGCAGCGTCACCGGGGTGGACGAGTTGAACTCAAGCCGGGTGGGAGCCCACACGAGGGGCTCGAGGGGAATGGACGTCCTAAGGGTGCCTCCTTTGAGGTCGGAGATGAAAGTGTGCCTAATTAAAAACACCGTCAAACGCCTAAGCGAAAACTGGCTTTAACGAATAAAGTTTCTAGTGCCTAATACAGCAGAGCTATTAGCAATTCGCGTGGAATATGTAAATCTAAGATTTGTTTATATTTCTCCTCTATCCACAGGAATAGTCTATACATATGTACACTATTAAATCTATTTATACTAATAAGGTCCTCCAGACCGATTTCGGCCACGGCGGCCAATCTCAAGAGAGATTAGCCAACTGCGCAGGAGATATTATAGTGCACGAGTGTGTGCGCAAACACAGGTGCACTCTCTATTCTCTAATATAGGATTTTCCATTAAGGGCGCTTGATCGTGCAGAACTTCCATCGTAGCGTGTGCTGTGTGGCACGTAGCGCCGTCCTGTTGAAACCACATGTTGTCCAGATCCATATTCTCGATTTCAGGCCAAAAGAAGTTGGTTATCATCGACCGGTATCGCTCACCATTGACGGTGACGGCCACACCATTATCGTTTTCGAAAAAATACGGACCAATCACGCCTCCGGCCCAAAATCCGCACCAAACAGTCACTTTCTGCGGGTGCATTGCCACTTGGTGAACCTCGTGTGGATTGGTCTCGTCCCAAATACGGCAATTTTGCTTGTTGACATAGCCATTCATCCAAAAATGCGCCTCGTCGCTGAAGATGATTTTTTTGCCCAAATCGGCGTCAACTTCCAACTGCTCTAATGCTCAGTCAGCGAACACACGGCGCTGTCTATGGTCATTAACCTTGAGCTCTTGGGTCAGCTGGATCGTGTACGGGTGCAGGCTCAAGTCACAACGCAAAATTCGCCAAGTTGTCGTCTGCGAAAGGCCGAGTTCCTGTGCGCGACACGGAATTGACTGCCGCGGGTTTTCGAGGACACTGTCGCGCACAGCGGCGATATTCTCGGCAGATCTCGCGTTACGTTGACGCACGGGAACCGGCTGATTGTTAACTGACCCGGTTGACTCGAATTTGTCCACCAATCGACGGATAGTCGACTCGGCAGGACGATCATCGCGACCGTAAAACGGGCGAAGTGCGCGGAACGTTGCTCGAACTGAAGACCCATTTTCATAAAACAATTTTATGATTTGCACGTGCTGCTCGACACTGTAACCTGCCATGGTGGTTTGGCAGGACGGAATGAATATAACACACTGCATTTGACAGCTGTCACTCAAACAACATGGCCGCAATCAGCTGTCAAAGTTCAAGCGTCCCTATTGGAAACCCCTATAGCTTAAAAACAATGTTAAAGCTAAAGTATTGCTGCTTGATGGTAGAATATCTGATGAGGGGGTGGTACCCAGACCGGTTTACACAAAACCGTACCACCAAATTTCTTAAGATTATTATTTTGATCAAAGATTTAATCATGTTACGTAGACGGTGATGCTGGATATATAAACATACAGATACAATAAAATAACCGGATTTTAAATAAAAAGATACGATACAACAAAGGGACGGGACAACGCGTGGGAGAAAATACAAATACAAGGAAATATATATATATATATATATATATATGTAAGACAACATTGTAAGACGCGCATTAATTTAAAAACGCCATTTTGTTGGCGGACAGAAAAGTTAAGTAATTAATTTGTAATATTATTATTATTACCCTAGCTGTGCACCGCGGCTTCACCCGCGTATAGTTAATAAAAATATAATAAATTATTTTATTACTATAATAACACACACGCAAAAATAATGTAATGTGAATCACTGCATCATAAAACGATTATTTATCACAAAATTAGGTGAAAAAAGAAATGTATAGACAGAACCAATAGATATAAGGTCCTCCAGACCGATTTCGGTCACGGCGGCCAATCTCAAGAGAGATTAGCCAGCTGCGCAGGACATATTATAGTGCACAAGTGTGTGCGCAAACACAGGTGCACTCTCTTTTCCTTAGCTCTCATAATCCGATGGGACGGCAATCCGACACGACCGGAAAGAGTTCAGGCGCAGGACCAACGGCTTAACGTGCTTTCCGAGGTACGGGAGTGTACACACTTCCAACTTCCAGACTCCGGGCTGCTACTGAGAATTGTCTGACAGAAAAACCCAATAACTATTTATTGGCCCGACCTGGGAATTGAACCCATGACCACCGGGTCTGCGGCCTTATATCTAGCCACTAGACCAACGAGGCAGTCATACCAATAGATATATAGTATATTTAGAGAGAACCAATAGATATATAGAGATTATATAGTAGTATAGATATATAAGCAAATCACATACAAAATACATTTTCCCATCTACCCGTGCGAACTGATTGAGTAACTTACATCAATTTGTATAATTTGGTGTTAATTCTATTTTTAAAAACATTAAAATGATCTGGTCGCAAAATCTTAGTCGCCTCGTGAAGACGTCAAAAATTAAAAAAAAAAAAAAACCCTAGCTCGGATTAAGCCGATGACCTATCAGTATGTACTATCAGTAAGATCCCTGTTCCTATCAGTAAGATATCACTTTGTAAATACGCAGAATAAACTCGATAGCAAACGATATATGTTAGTATGATTTAGACATAATTGTATAGTACACTAGTTTCAAACCCGGGCAAGCACCACTGAATTTCATGTGCATAATTTGTGATTTATCATTCATCTCGTACTTGACGGTGACGGAAAACATGGTGAGGAAACATGCATGTGTCAAATTTCACTGAAATTTTGTCACATGTGTATTGTCACATTGGAGCAGCGTGGTGGAGTAAGCTCCAAAACCTTCTCAAAAAAAAAAAAGAGAAGAGGCCTTAGCCCAGCAGTGGGACATTCGAAGGCTGCTACTGTACTGTACACTAGTTTCCCCCTACGTGTGAAGAGAGGGGGGAGGTTTTTGGAGCAAAACTTCACTGAGACAGCGCAACAAACAAACATACTTTTGTATTTATGATATTTTATTAGTAAGGAATTTTTTTATTGTAACGAGCAATAAGTTCACCTGATGGAAAGTGACTAGCACCGCCCATGGACATATACAACACCCGAGGGCTTGCAGGTTGCCGGTAAGTTTAAGGAATGAGTACGCTCTTCTCGAAGATTGTTATGTCATATCGGTACGGAAACGTCGCCAGCTAAAGCCAGTTCCACAGAATGGTTGTGAGAGACAGGAAATGCCTTAAAAATCGCGATGTTCTGGATTTCCAGACATCGAGTTGGTGAGGAATTTGCAGTTCCGGCACATTATTGAAGTGTTAGTCAGAATGCATTTCGATAATCGATAGGTGGACAAGAATTACAATTTTTAAAAAAGCTCGGCTGCTTTAGATTGTTTCCAATGGGTAGCAATGCGATCCTGTCCGGGGTATTTCTCAGCTTATACTATATTATACAAGCTAACCGTCCCGGCTTCACACTGTCGCAATAAGGGTAAACATAAAACGTTTATATCGTAATACATATAACTCTATTTCGACTTTTTGATGATTTTTCCGACATCTTCAACATCGTTATATTGCAGCCAGTTTACACAAAACTTCAATGTATTACTCACCTAAACCTTTCTCATGAATCGCTCTATCCATTGGGAAAAACCTCATGAAAATCCGTTAAGCAGTTTTCGAGTTTATCGAGTTCAAACACACAGACGTGACGGGGAGACTTTATAATTTTAGTGATATTGATAGTATATTTTGACTAGCTTATCGTCCCGGCTTCGCACGGGTTAGACAATAAGAAAAATATATTTCGATAGGATTTGCGTAAAATCCGTTCTAATTGAGCGTCTACATTGGAAGGAGTAACGGTGACAAGTGTCAAGTCAATCGGACGGATAGTTTAGGAGATCTCGTGACTAATGGTAACTCATTTACATATATATGTAAATTTGATTTGCTGTTCCATCTGTTTTTGAGAGCAAAAGATCATATAGGGCGCACCTTTGTTTGCGCAAACACTGCATTATAATACGCGTTGCACAGGCCAGTCTCCTTTAAGGATGGGCTTTGTAGTCGAAATCGATCAAGTGGACAAATAAATCTCATTAATAAAAACAAAACGAAAACAATGGCGATTTCAAAATTAATTAAAATGCTAATTGTATATTGAATACTAGCAAAAGCCGAGACTTCATCAGCGTCGAATCCAATCTGTAACGTCCTTCAAAATTTGCCACTATAACGTACATAACAATAATAATAATGTCCTGCGGTGCGATATAGGCCACGGCGGCCAATCTTAAGAGAGATTAGCCAATTGTGCAGGACAAATTACAGAACACAAGTATATGGACAAACACAGGTACACTCTCTGTTCCATAACTCAATGCGATAGGACGGCAATCCGACACGACCGGAAAGAGTTCAGATGCAAGACCAACGGCTTTACGTGCTTTCCGAGGCACGGGAGTGTACACACTTCTAACTTCCAGACTCCGAGCTAGCGAGAATTTTCCACAGAAAAACTCAACAACTTTTTATCGGCCCGCTCTGGGATTTGAACCCAGGACCTCCGGGAGTCTGCGGCCTTACATCTAACCACTAGACCAACGAGGCAGTCAATAACGTATATAATGCCTATTTTAATTATACATGTAAAATAAATTAATTATTACGTAGCAACGGTAGTCAAATGATTGATTTGGTTTTGATAACTCACAAAAGGCCATATTAACTTAAAAATGAGACAGTTACTTTGAAATCATGCAGACCCTTCATTTTATTTTATTTGTATTGATATATATCTTAGAGCAACTCTTGTATCTCAAAAATAGTCATAAAAATTTTCAAATTATGTATTTCGACAAGATCTTGTTTTCTACGTTTATCTAAAAAGAGTCACGTAATTTTATTATAACATGAAAGAAAAAAAAAAAATACTAGAGCCGTACTTTATATAAATACATAAGTGAACTACATAATACGAAATACACGTTGACACTTTGACACGTGAATATATTGAATAATTAACATTTCATTAATTCGTCGACTAAAGTCAACTCAAATGATGGCAATAAGTCACATGTATTAACGATGTTACCAGTTATCTTTCAGACCAGTTAGGAAGCAACCTTTTTCACCCTTTTTTTATCTCTGTAAAAACGCCTTTACGCGTTTCCCCCACATGATGTGGGGGAGTATGTGGGGCTCGCCGGCGCTCTGAAGGCGCCGGAACACCCACTAAAAAACCAGCGGTACCAACTCCGTCTTATCGGGGGACGTCACGGGATCGCTTGCACATACTACCACGACGGTAGGCCCACCTCTGCGGGCCTCCAAATCCTAGGGGGTTCTCAGGGTACAGAGACCCTCTAGCCCCGGCGACACTTACGGCGGGAGGTGTACATAGCGCAGACGCCTATATATATAATATCTAAGCAGTAATTTAAAACATATGTTTTCGCTATCGCAAAATACCAGTAAACAGTAATTGAAGATATATTAACTACAATAGGAGACATAACAACTTAGTGTCCAAGGTTCGTGTATCACTTAAAATCAGGTCATATATCCGTCGTCCAATTTACGTGTTTTGTTTTAGTTTATGTTATAGGTATTGGACACCAACTAATAACCATAGCTTGCATCACCAAAGCGCCACAAACCTTGGGAACGGAGATGTTATGTCCCTTGATGCCTGACCACATAGAAGAATTAAAAAAAAAAAAAAAATACAGCAGAATATAAAACATTACACACTAGATACAAATAGCTGGATCGTTTGCTGGATCGGTATCATAATTTTATTTCCCGTGGTACCACAATGCTCAAACTTGTGTCGTGGATCGTGCTACGATTTACAGAGAGCGTTTCACCTACGGTTAACGGTGTGAAAGAAAACAAATTTGTGTAGACTATTCAATAATAATAATAATCTTCGATCGTAACTGACTGCTGTCCCACCAGACTGTGACATTAAGCCAATAGACGGACCCTGTATTTACACACACACATATGTACTATCCGAAGCCGAGATGGCCCAGCGGTAAGTACGCGTGAATCTTAATCGATGATCGTGGGTTCAAACCCGGGCAAGCACCACTGAATTTTCATGTATGTGCTTCATTTGTGATTATATTTTATCTCGTGCTTGACAGTGAAGAAAAACATCGTGAGGAAACTTGCATGTGTCAAATTTTACTGAAATTCCGCCACATGTGTATTCCATCAACCCGCAATGGGGCAGTGTGTTGGTGGAATACACATGTGGCAGAACTTGAGGAGGTCTTAGCCCAGCAGTGGGACATTCACAGGCTGTTACTATGTACAGTGTAGACCTATCATATCTCCGGTACAGTTTGTTCATCTCCGCCAATGGTCACTGTGGCCGAAATCAGTAACAGAAATTCTAATATCGTTTTTACCAACTTTAAATCTGGTCCGGCTTCACAGGGGTAGAATATTAAAGTTTCTATTAAATGACAGACATACGAAGAAAAATTGTCGTTATTGTTTTCAATGCTTTCGCTGACGAACGCAAACAACTCGTCAAAGTTTCATCATTAGCGGACGTATCTTTTTAAAATGAATGAGTACAAATATACATTTTTATTTACAATTTCTTTTTTTTTAAACTTGTTTATTAAAATAATTTAAAACAAAAAACTTACACGGTGTATTGTAATCACTCCGCTTCTTTCGGCCATTTTAATTATCGTAAAATGCAATAAATATTAACAACACTAGTATCACAGATTGCATAAATAATATAATTAAAAAAAAACCAATTAAACCATATCAGATATCATCATCAACATCCAAACTCAAAAAACGTCCAACGTCCAATAGATTAATTAATATATAATCAATTATTTTATAAAGAAATAAATTATAATATATGATCACTGCCGACACTTCGATTATTATTCGTAAATCGATTGAAAACATTTAGAAAACGTTAACCGTAACACGTCCGCGCGCGACGACGGTCGCGTTCCGAATGAGCGACGATGCGTTCGAACTTCGAATTCCACACATGTAAGCGGCGCACACGCAAGTGATAACGATAGTAAAACCAACGGGTCACTTGTTACGTATGCTATTACATATTCAACAATGGTCAAGTGAGCAGCTGACGACTGTGTTTATTTACCATTGGTCAAAGTTTAATCTTTATTATACATATTTATTATATTATTATATAATTCGATTTTATGATAATTAAGTTAATACTCGTGTTATCAATATACAATTGCTGATCTAGGGATTATCATAAATGTGTTTGTTTGTTTGTTATGCTTTCACGTCATAGCTGCTAATCCGTACAGTACAGTAACAGTCTGTGAGTGTCCCACGGCTGGGCTAAGGCCTCTTCTCCTCTTTTGAGGAGACGGTTTGGAGCTTATTCCACCATGCTGCTCCAATACGTGTATACACTTCCAACTTCCAGACTCCGGGCTGCTACTGAGAATTTTCGGACAGAAAAACCTAATAACTATTTATTGGCCCGACCTGGGAATTGAACACAAGACCACCGGGTCTGCGGCCTTATATATAGCCACTAGACCAACGAGGCAGTCGCTTAACACCTAAACTACTCCCTCAGACAAACTCGTAGGTGGAAACTAGTCATGTTTATCTAGGAAAGAGTTCCCAGACCGGTGTTGCTAACTTGGGGGGTTCCCCCTAAATAGGAATTATCTCGTGGGATTAATTATTCAGTTCAATGTAATCGGGTTAATTTCAAGAGTACTGCAGCTTGCATTACTTGCTTTGCTTGTGTTTTTACCTAATATTTATGCTTCTCAGTGGTAGGCAACACTGTCCCAGACTCAAATGAGAATATCTTACAATTACCAGGACAACCAAAACAAGACCGTCGAGACAATCAATTTCGAATGATACACACTCATGTGCTTTGATGTGTGTCTGCAGGCGCATTTTGTAAATGAGTTTTTTATTAATTAACACTGAAGAATATATTATCTAATTACAGTAGGTATCTATAGTATACCTAAATACAGTGAGCACGAGTAGTTTACTCGGTGATAGAGCTTTGTGCGAGCTCGTCTGGGTAGGTACCACCCACTCATCAGATATTCTACCGCAAAACAGCAGTACTTTGTATTGTTGTGTTCCGGTTTGAAGGGTGAGTGAGCCAGTGTCGTTACACGCACAAGGGACATAACATCTCAGTTCCAATTTTGGTGGTGACGCATTTGCGATGGAAGCGATGGTTAACATTTCTTACAATGCCATTGTCTCTGGGCGTTGGAGACCACTTATCATCAGGTGGCCCATATGCTCGTCCGCCTATCTATACAATCAAAAAAATATTTAAAAAATGTCGTGGCGTCTTCGATAGGTATACGATTATCTTAATTAGAACTGATAAGCGTTTATCAGCGGCGCAGTAGGACTCCCGTGGTCTGTCAAACGATGTTTTTTAATTTTAATCTCTATTGGCGAGTATTTGTTTTTTATTATCCGGGAAGGGCCACTCTTCTTTACCGGAAGTGTTAAAAGAGTCCAAACGCGACGACGGCCAATATAATAGGGAAGAATGATCTCCACTAGCCGGCGGTATTGCCGGTCCGCAAAATGCCTCTTCACGCCTCGTTTAAAAGAACCCAAAATTTAAGAGGAGAACACGTTTGCATGTACACAATACCATTTTGTGGAGGGGAGGCAAATAAAATTTACCGCGACATCACACATACGCATTGTTTTACATGAAGCAACATTACACTACATTGCCGTGTCGTGTGAAAGAGATGACGTATTTAAACTGGTAAGAAAAAGAAAGATAGCTAGTATTTATCACTTACGCATATTACGTAGTCAACCAATCAGTGCACTTTTGACATAGACTAATTAATACAAATAGACAGAGGTAACAATTTTTACGCAATATGTGTACTATGCTTTTTATATACAAACTTATTTTATTTAAAAAGTAGGTCACCTGATGTTAAGTGATCAGCAACGCCCATTGATTTTGGAATTGTAAGAAATTAAGCATTCCTTGCATCGACAATGCGCCACCAGCCTTGGGAACTAATATGTTACGTCCCATGTGCCTGTAATTACACTGGCTTACCCTTTAAGCCGGAACACAACAATACTAATTTTGACTGCTTGATCGTACCTGTACCTACCCAGGCGAGTTTGCACAACGCCCCACCAACCAAGTAAAACTATTAAGTAAGTTATTTTATTATTGCATAACTGTCTAAACTATTCAACAATACATATATAAGCAATACATAGTATATACATATATATATATGTACACATATAACATTACATCGTTACGACATTTTGTTCTGCGATGCAGTTACTTGAACAGCCAGTGGATGAAGCGATTATAAAGATTAATAGGGCGATATATTTTTACAGAATTCTTGTATGTTGATTGTTGAATGTGTCATATATACAGGATGTAACAAAAACCCTGTCCGACCCGTGAACTGGTTATCGGGTATCGTTAGTCGGTTCTATTTATGTAATCATTTTTAAAATTCTAAGAAAAAAAATTACCAATAAAAAATAATAATTGTCATTTTCAATTGTAAATGAAGAAAATTTCATGACCTCGTGTCCTAGCTACCCGATAGGTAAGAGCTATTGAGCGCTGTCTAATTTTCATTATTTAAGTAAATTAAATTTGCTTGTAGGGAAATACTCTGTTTAATATCTCATCAAAATCCGTTCTGTGGTTTAGCAGCAAATGCGTAACGGATAGAGTCTGTCTATCTGTTACGCATTCATAGTATTAGTAAAAGTGAAGTAACAGCCTGTGAATGTCCCACTGCTGGGCAAAGCCACATCTTCTTTGAGGAGAAGGTTTCGAACTTACTCCACCACGCTGCTCCAATGCGGGTTGATGGAATACCATGTGACTGAGTTTATTTATTTTTATTTATTTATTTATTTTATTTTAATGGAAACAAACAGTACATAATAAATTTTATAAATATCAAATATTGAAAAATCATTACCAAAATAGTTTCCAATGATTAATAACTAACACATAACAGGCGTAGATGCATTGGATAACGGATACAATTATCGATCAATTAGGGATTAGGTACGAAAGAGAGAGTGGGAGAAATGACAAATTCATTCAATGACAATTAGTTCAATCAGCACTAATACTACCATTAGATAACATATTTTTGATATTACGACACTCATACTATGTTTCAGTGAAATTAGACACATGCAGGTTTCCTCCTGATGTTTTCCTTCACCGTCAAGCACGAGATGAATTATAAACACAAATATATTATATAATTAAAGTACTATGCAGTATATAAATTATATATATAAACATTAATCGACGGTTTACAATCAACCAGAGGGGCCTTACATTTAACCAGTACATAAACATTGCAAGAAATTGACATATATAAACAATTGGCCCTGTATTTGAACCGTTGGTTAAAACACCTTATATCCACTGCGTCATCTCGACTTTATTCCTATGTTGCTATAAATAAAGAAAAAATATTTACGTTAACAATTATATATTGAAATGATTATATATAACAAATCACTTAGCTCTGAAATCATAATTTAATTATTGGGAGGTGTGTCTGTTTATACGTAAAGGTCATTCACATTTAGGGTTCCGTAATTTATACAAAAAAATAGTGTGAGTACCGAGGTACTAACGAGAAATGAGGTGTAAACGCGTGAGCTCGTGGAGCGATCTCACGCACACAATAACAAATCTTACGGTGACGTCATCTGACGTTCGAAATCTTACGTTTACTCGTCTGATGCTTAGAAGTCTCAGTACCGAGCGCTAAGATGTTTACACATCAAAAAACGTGAGCCTTTATAGTGTGCGGCCACAGTGAAAGCGCGGTGACTAGGGCCAGTGGCGTAAAAGAGGAAAGTGCGCGCAG
The DNA here is from genome assembly GCA_905220585.2 of Nymphalis polychloros. NCBI lineage: Eukaryota > Metazoa > Arthropoda > Insecta > Lepidoptera > Nymphalidae > Nymphalis > Nymphalis polychloros. Next base: position 4,908,849 of record HG992268.1, on the reverse strand, counting down.
CGTACCTATATAGGTAGAAACCACACAAAAGAGAGAGCGGCGGCGGGATCATGACATCATAAGCGTCAAAAACAGAGTCACGATTCGTACCGTCACGGTAGACGAATCGGCCTCGCCGATTCGCACCAATGGATTGTTTCAAACCAAAAGACACGTCATCAATAACATATAAGATTTAATTTCATATATATATGTGTGTATTTTATAAACACAAATTAAGCACATGAGAATTCAGTGGTGCTTGCCGGTTTGAACTCACGATCATCGGTTAAGATACACATTTATAATATAATTTTTGATTATAATTCATCTCGTGCTTGACGGTGAAGGGAAACATCGTGAGGAAACCTTCATAAGCCTATTTTCAATGAAATTCTGCCACATGTGTATTCTACCAACCCGCATTGAAGCAGTGTGGTGAAATAAGCTCCAAGGCTACTCCTCAAAAAAGAAGAGAAGGCCTTAGCCCAGTAGTTGGACATTCACAGGCTGTGACTGTTAATGTATGTATATGTTGTCAAAATTTCATAAATAAGCTACAGAACCCATCAAACTAAATAAGATCACACTTAAATAAATATATAAATTCATATGCAAATACTTTTGTTATTGTAATATTCGTGTTTCCTTTGTTAATGTCATCAGAATAAGTTCAGACTAAGGTCATACATAATGCAGCCTTTCGAAACGAATTAATTTCATAAGGCACTTACGACCTTACGCATAAACCTTGCTGGTGTTTAATTAAACGATGCTGCGTCTTCTTCTTTCGAATGTCAAATCAGTGACGACGGAAAGAGAGGAACCAGTGTTTAACTGGGCAAAGTTTATTTTGAAGGTTTTTTCTTATAGCATAGGTAGGCGGACGAGCATATAGGCCACCTGATGGTAAGTGGTCACCAATGCCCATAGACATCGGGATTGTAAGAGATGGTAACCATCGCTGGTCCTTTGTGCCTGTAATTATACACTGGCTCACTCACCCTTCAAACCGGAACACAACAATACCAAGTACTGCTGTTTCGCGGTAGAATATCTGATGAGTGGGTCGTACCTACCCAGACGAGCTTGCACAAAGCTCTACCACTATGTGGTAAATTAGCAGTGGAATTGACTGACTCGTTTGTGTCGTAGCTAGCTGCATTTTATGCATCTCTGGTAATAATAATCCAGACCGATTTTCGGTCACAGCGGCCAATCTCAAGAGGGATTAGCCAACTGCGCAGGAGATATTATAGTGCACGAGTGTGTGCGCAAACACAGTTGCACTCTCTATTCCCTAGCTCTCATAACCCGATGGGACGGCAATCCGTCACGACCGGAAGGAGTTCAGGCGCAGGACCAACGGCTTTACGTGTTTTCCGAGACACGGGAGTGTACACACTTCCAACTTCTAGACACCGGGCGGCTGCTGAGAATTTTCGAAAAGAAAATCCCAATAACTTTTTTATTAGCCCGACCTGGGAATTAAACCCATGACCACTTGTGGTCTGCGACCTTATATAACCAATAGAACAATGAAGCAGTCTAACCCTGGTAATATGTATGCAAAACTTCATAATTGGATAGTTAAGACGTGACAGCGTAACAAACATACAGACTAACTTTCCCATGTATCAGTAAGTTTTAGATGACTGACCTTGCGTAACGTAACGTATATACGTATATTAGCAAATGATTAGAGAAGATCACACCATTCCATTTGACGTTACATATTACTTAACACTAGAACGTCAATTGTGTAGAGGTGTGTATATTGTGTACACAAATAATTTTAGAAATGAGAAATCGACTTTGTTACTTTTACACGTCGACTGATCGACTGATCAACTGATCATCATGCATTTTTGCTTATACGCTGTTAGGGGGTACGTACGGTGCTGACTGGGGGGGTCTATGTCAGCCCCGGGACTCTTACGCAAAGTTGCGCGGAAATTAATCATTAATTTGATATTGATATTTGTTTCTATCGTTACTCGGAGTGATAGGGAGGGGGGGGGTGGTAGTCCGCTAAAACGCTAAAAACCAGTGTCATTTATGTCGCGATGACTAATTATTATGCTTATACGCTGTTAGTGGTATGTGGGGACTTCGCGTCCAATGCACAGCACTACACAGGAGGGACCGTGGTAGCGTTACGTCAAAACGATCCCGTATCCTGTTCATTCCGTGCAGAGGATGACCGTCACAGAACCCAGACTCCACTACACGAACACTTTCAACTTATATTACACGACTAAACATGGACATAATGACGTATTCATGTACGTCACGGTTTACGCACTTGCAGACACACAACAGGATATACCCAAATAAATAAGAATGGGACAAATTAGAGAAATAGTTTTTTAATAAGGAAAATGGTCCTTATTTCCTGGTAAATAGGGATAAACCCATAATGTTTATTTATGGCATTCCCTCACAGCAATGTGTGGTGCGTAATGTCTCTGGGGTATTTATTTATTTATTTGACAACACCAACAAGAAGTACAATAAATATACTCAAAAAACCAAAAATCTTTATAGTTATTTAGGTAATTGCCTACGTTTTTGCAGGTGTTCTAAAATTACTTGAAAATTCAAACGTAATTCAACACTGCGAAAAACATTAATTGTAAAAAATTGTACATTATAAATTAATTAAAATAATGAGACAATAGGATAAGAGTTTAAATACAGTTTTTGTCAATATATTATAAAATAAGTTAAATAAAATAAGCAATTGCGAATTTGAATACCTTGTACGAATTTGGAAAATGTCATAATCGAAATATAAAATTTGAATTACAGTTCAAATGTCAGATCTTACTAATAAGCCTTCTGCGCCTGAACTCTCTCTAGTCGTTGTCGAATTGCCATCCCATCGGATAACGAGAATGAAGGGATATAGAGGGAATAGAGAGTGCACCTTTGTTCACGTACACGTCTGGCTATCCTCCGTTTAGGAACGCAACTATACTTATGACTGAAATCAGTATGGATGACAGTATTTCAAGTTAAGATTTTCTAAACCCTCAAAATTATCTAAAAATCCGCTTGGTTATATTGTTATTGTCAATGCACCACCAATTTTGGGAACTGAGACGTTACGTCCCTTGTGCCTGTAGTTTACACTGGCTCACTCACCACTCAAACCGGAACATTAATACTAAGTATTGAAGTTTAATTGCTGTTTATTGTAGAATATCTGTAGCATGGAAGGGAACGCCATTTGTAACACAATAGTTGCAGCCTTAGCCTCTTCTCTTTTTGAGGAGAAGGTTTGGAGGTTATTCCACCACGCTGCTCTGATGCGGGTTGGTGGAATACACATGTAACAGAGTTTCAGTGTAATTTAACACATGCAGGTTTCCTCACGATGTTTTCCTTCATCGTCAAGCACGAGGTGAATTATAATCACAAACTAAGCACATGAAATTCAGTGGTGCTTGCCCGGGTATGAACCCACGATCGTCGGTTAAGATTCACGCGTTCTTACCACTGGGCCATCTCGGCTTAATACACTCATAATAGCCATATGATTTATTCAAATTATTCATTAGACCGTCATAAGACCTGTCGTGGTTTATGCTTCTGAATGTTGGGCAGCAAAAGATTAAAAAGAATGCATGTGGCAGAGATGCGATGCGATGTTAAGAGCGATGGGCGGTGTAACTCGAATAGACGAGATAAGAAACGAGTGAATTCCGAGGAAGTCTGAAAGTAGCGCCAATAGATGAAAAGTTGAAGAGTAATTTGATTAGCGCGTTATGGGCATGTGATGAGGAGGGATGAAAATCATGTTACTAGAAGGGTGAAGAGTATGAATGTGGATGGATATAGGGGACGGGGGAGGCCGAAGAAAGTGGATGAAAGAAAGAAAGATAGAAATGATATGTGTATGAAACAGGTAACTACTATGTGGTAGGGCTTTGTGCAAGCTCGTCTGGGTAGGTACCACCCACTCATCAGATATTCTACCGTACAAACAGCAATACTTGCTATTGTTGTGTTTCAGTTTGAAGGGTGAGTGAGCCAGTGTAATTACAGGCACAAGGGACATAACATCTTAGTTCCCAAGATTGGTGGCGCATTGGCGATGTAAGCGATGGTTAACATCTCTTACAATGCTTATGTCTATGGTCGTTGGTGACCACTTACCATCAGGTGGCCCATAAGCTCGCCCGCCTTCCTACGCCGAAAAAAAAAACTCATGAGATGACGAGCGATAGAAAGAAGTCGATGGAAAATACACGTGGTGCCGACCCCACGTAGTGCGATAAGGGCAGGAAGATGAGATTATACCACCACCACGATAAAACAATAAAAATAAATAATGATTTATTTATTTTTATTGTTTTATCGTGGTGAACAATAGTGTATTATTAATTACGATTTTCTTTTTGTTTGTTATTTATAAAAAAAACTGTTATTTCAACAAAAATCGAAGCCTACGACCCGGTACGATTTAACTGATCATTAATAATTATTTATATATCACAATTTTCCGTATACTATGAACTGGTAACCTTCACATATGCTATGTGTACGCGCACCGTAACCTTTGTTTTATCTTGCACAGATAACATAATTATTATATATGTAAAACTAAAGCGTCTATCTGTGATTTAGAAATTAACTGGCTTTTTAAAGCGTTAAATACTCTAGCGTTTTGCCCGCGATTTCACTCGCGTAGTTCCCGTTCCCGTGGGAATACGGGGACAAAATGTAGCCTATGTCGATTTTAAAATCGGCTTAGTGGCTTAGTCGTGAAAGCGTAACAAACAAACAAACTTACTTTCGCATTTATAATATTAGTTATTAGCATGGCTTGTGCTAAAGCGATCGGGCCTATGTTTATAATACGTAAGGATATAATTTCTAATGTGAATATTTTTATAATAATCATTATGACTAGTTAAGCCCACGGCTTAGCCAGATTTGGTTTTGGCTTTTCAAAATCTCCCAATATAACATACATAAATACACGAAATAAAAATATTAAAGTTACTAAGTAGCAACGGTTCTGGTTCTGGTAACACGCAAATAGCCATATAAACTTAAGAAGAGACAGTTATTTTATAAACACAGACATACACTTCAATATTATTGATTTACAACGTATAGATAGATATGTAAGCTAAGTATCGTTTTCATCAAAATCGGTTTGGTCTATCAAAAGCAGTGACAAATTGAAAAGTTTATGTACTATGATTCTTTATCACAATTATAAGCATATCTAGGCAACCGATCGTTTTTTGGCTCTAATAATGGATAACTCGTCTAAAAATAAAAAAAATATTTAATAAACTTAAAAAGCTAACTGTACAGTAACAGCCTGTGAATGTCCCACTGCTGGGCCGAGGCCTCGTCTCCTTTTTTTGAGAATGCTTGGAGCTTATTCCACCGAGCTGCCCCAATGCGGGTTGGTGGAATACACATGTGACAGAATTTCAACACGTGCAGGTTTCCTCGCGAGGTTTTTTCATCACCGTCAAGCACGAGATGAATTATAAGCACAAATTAAGCACGTGAAATATCAATGGTGTAAAAATCTAAATCTTATCTAAATACAAAATTTCAAAGTCAAGTCGTTATAACAATACACTAATACAATAATAGTCTACATAAATTGTTTATATCGTAATACATATAACTGGCGGCGAATTCTACTAACAAAATTGCTACTTTATCGCAATCGAATCGGAGCGTGATCGTTGCCGTCAGTTTTCCATATTCTTTAATTTGATTATCGACTACTGGCGTAAAAGTTAAAAATTAAGTTTGGTTCTGACATAACGGTATATGTTAACATAATATCGGTTCGGTTTCGATCCGAATAAATATAGAATAGTCAGAGTTGGATCGGAATCGAATCGGGAACGTATCGTAATCGTTATAGCTTACAATTAGTAGAATTCGGCCCCAGTAAAGCTTCCCAGTCGGCATATTTTCCGACATCTTCAACAATCCGTTTTACTTGGTGATAGAGCTTTGTCGTCGAGCTGGCTCGTCTGGGTAGGTACCATTCACTCATCAGATATTCTCACTCATCAAAACAGCAGTACTTTGTATTGTTGTGTTACGGTTTGAAGGGTGAGTGAGCCAGTGCACCTGGATATTATCTAATTACACTAAAATTCTGTCAGATTTGTATCCATCCCGCATTGGAGAATCGCGGTGCTCAGCCCAGCACTGGGACATCGGTTTACAAACAGTGAAGAAAAAGGTACGGAAGGATTAGGGGCTTTGCTATTTAAAAATTTATGGGTATTTCATAATTTTCGTATCGATATTATGTTTGTATGTTTGTTTGTTCATTAGAAAGGAAATATGGAAGGGACGTACATATTTAAGCAACAGGGACGAGGCGCCGTATGTCATACGAGATTTCGCAGGAAATGACGTACCTGGAAATCATACATTAAATTGTGAATCGTTCGAAACGTAAAAACAATTAATTGGACCGTGATTGACGAATTAAAAAAAAACATTTTATTATTAACTTTTTTTTAAATTGTATTGTTTTGTCAACGCTATCTCAATTTATAGATATTTAAAGTCAAATCACTTTGAAGACGTTCCTGTGTTTGTAATAGTGGACCGTCAGCAGATAAATAAAAATTAACTTTTTTATATGTAAACTTCTTCGGTACACGGTAACTACAGAAAGGGATTTAGGGCACAAAAAGGGCGCCCACCACTCTGGGCACGGTGAGCTTGCCCACAACGGTACCCTAGACCCCGAGGTCTATAAAGTGCCTATGAGTAGGTACATACGGACAAAGCTTGGATCTAGTATGCGTGGGAGCGTCATACATTTTTTTAAACTACTCTTTTCTTCGGGTAGGAATGTGTCGATTATAAGTGAGTCCGTATTCCGACTCGAATTGGCAGATTTTCGTATGGCCATGACTAAAAACTTTTTTGAGGGCCTCCGAGGGGGATCCTCGCCTGCATAACATCTTCTCCAGCTTCTCATACACGGGTGGTAACTAACTTAGTAACATTTTAATCGTATACACAAAAATTATAAGATTTTTGAGCCACTTTAACTGCAGGCACAAAGGATATAACGCTCTACGCCCTAAGCTATTTCTTACAGTGCCATTCTCTATAGGCCGTCTATCATTTTACTGGTGGTCGGGCTTTGTGCAAGCTCGTGTGGGTAGGTACCACCCACTCATCAGTTATTCTACCGCAAAACAGTAGTACCTGGTATTGTTGCGTTCCGGTTTGAAGGGAGAGATTGCCAGTGTAATTTCAGACACAAGGGACATAACCTCATAGTTCCCAAGTTTGGTGGCACATTAGCGATGTAAACAATGATTAACTCTATCGGCGTTGGTGACCACTTACCATCAGGTAGCCCATATGCTCTTCTGTCTACCTATACTATAAAAAAATACTTATTCAAATTATATTATATAATATATATTAATCAAGAACTGTTCGTAGTACATAGTATCGCAAAGCTATTAACAAATCACATACATGAATGAAACGATCGCATCCAGGCTATTTCAAATAAATAAGAATATTATAATGTAAATCAATTATAACTGTAAAGAATAAGTTTAAAAAAAAAAAAAAAAAATCCCGCTGAATTTCTTTCGCCGGTTCTTCTCGGGTCTGAGGTGTTTATTTCCGAACCGGTGGTAGATTTATGACAACCAATAAGCAAGTGTAACGCTTCTTGTATATTGAATAAAGTAATTTGAATTTGTATTTTGACATAAAGTATGTAAATCTAAGAATAGGCCAGCGGTAATTTCGGGACACACGAATGTTAGGCTAATTTATTTATTGTTATCCAATAAGGAACAAATGTCAATATCAAACGACGGTTGACTTCTTAATATTTATTTTATTAATTGTAAGAATATGTATATTTGAATAATGAGTTTCGTGAATATTTATTAGGTAATTGGAATTTTTCAATAATTCAATAATAACGGTTTGTAAAGTTACCAAAGACTTTTTATTACCATAAGAGGTACCATTCTGTTTTCACATGAGTTCATGTAATGACGTTAAGACAAAAAATGTAGCGAATTGTTAAACAGACGCGAATAGAGACGGCAATTGTGATTTGAAATAAAGGCTAGAAAATGGAATAAGAGTTGTTTTTTTTTTTTTGCAATAATTGAACGTATCCAACACTAACATACAACTAGTTAATTGAGGTCCAATATGGTCAAAATTCAACTAAAATTGATAGTTTAAAAAAATTAAAATATTTAAATTATAATCATATTATAGTTAGGCCACAATAACAGTTTTTGTTTAAATTGATAAGTTCAAATACGAGTGGAATCGAATAATGATGATACTGATATCATGATATTAATCCTTATCCATTTAAATGGTCTGATAATTAAGGTTGATTATGTACGAGTAAGAAAAGAAATGAATAAGAAAATCGTCACGGTTTGAACAAACATTGCAACTGTTCTGCGTTTAGTCTATTAACAAATGCTAATTCACGTATTTACGTTAAACAATAGTTTTTAAATTTTCGCGGACGAAGTCGCTGGCGTTGTGCTAGTTTATGTATATATTCACTGAATCCTGTGAGTACAATTAGGTGTATCGGAAGAAAAAAACGGGACATCAAAAGTGGGCTGAAATCAAAATTTTTGGACATAGGGAAAATTAACCGCTAAGTAATTTAATTTAATTTTCTAAGTCTAATTATGTTCTTTTGTATTTTTTCGAAAATGCAATATTTACAAAGTTATAGAGCTTTAAAAATTATTTGAAAAAAAAAAACACTTTTTGGCTAAGTAGAGAAATGATTTCGATATTTTGAAGCGTTGGAAATTTATAATGACATTGTTCTTTATTTCACACCACCCCAGAGGTTAAGAAGATTTTTTTTTCTTCTAGAGATTCAGAAAATGATTGAATATCATAATATTTCAAAGTTTAAAATGGCGCGGTTCCGAGGATTTCCGAAGCACGAAACTTGGTATTTATATAGCTTATATAAGACTATCATAAAAATATTTTCAGATATTTTCAGCTTTTTGAAAAAATTACATTTTTCAATTGAATTTCCCTGTGTCCCAAAATTTTGATTTCAGCCCACCGTGCGCCGTCTCGGCGGCGTCTGTCTGTCTGTACGCGATAAACGCAAAAACTACCGAATATATTCTTAAACGGTTTTCAGCAATGGACGGACAAATTCATGGGGAAGGTTTAAGTGTATAATTAATTATCGTTTTGTGTAAATTGTCTGAAACATGACGATGTTCGTTGTAGACGTCGAAAAATATTCCGACTGGGGGCTTCACTGGCGCCGCGTAGACTATTAGAGTTATATGTATTACGGTATAAATGTTCTGTGTAGAACATTATTGTGGCCGTGCGAACCCGGAACCCGGGTAGCTAGTTAATAATTCAGACATTTTAAAACTTATTTAAGTAACATATAACATTAAATTGAACTTACCTAATAGCATATCTGCGTGGTACTGCATCGTCTGGTTGCAGAGGTCATATTACGCTTATGACGTCACCGACCACCCATACTTGACACCTGAAATAATGAACAAAACTAAATTTAATTGGAATAGTCGGAAAATATTTTCAAAAATAACCTTTTATATACAAAATTTAATATCTATGCCGTTGACCGTTGAAGAGTTCTCTCGTCGAGGCCATGTTTACCACGAAAATACATTGTGATCGGAACTGAACCAACATGTGAAACCCCAGCTCTGTAGGATAAGAAGTGGTTCTTATTCAACTAGCAAGATTTGCTGAAAACTCCATAACAATTCGCCTCGAGAGACTTTAAGAACCTACTCGATGGAAGGGCCTTGTGCAGACGTCTGGGGAGATAGCATCCAGTCACCACACATTCTACCTGCAATTAGCAATACTGTGTGCCACAAAGTTGAGTGAGCCAGGTACAAAGGACGTAACATCTAACCGCCTTATTCATAAGCTTTATTTAACTGGTGATTAGTTAAACAACATTTTGTCTTCTTCTTTCGTATGTCAAATGAATAATGACAGAAAGAGACAAATCAGTGTTTAGCTAACCAGTAACTAAGCAACGTTTATAAATAAGGCCGTTAATCTCCAACGTTGGTGGCACATTGGCGATGTGGACCTACTATCAGGAATTTTTGCTCTTATATAATGATGGAGGCGGACCTACCTATTTAAAAAAAATTGGAAATTGGCCATCAGTAGTAAAGTCACAGGACGTTACATAGTTTATAGTTCTATTATAGTTAATTAATGATTATTTAATTAGCAATTTTCCAAATCCAAATCGACAAGTATTAATGATTCGAAACAAACAAGAATATATCAGATTGGACCTTGAGCTAATAATAACAAAATCTATTGCTGAAAACAGGATCTTTATTGAAAGATAATTATGCGTCAACGATTGAGCACGATAAGAGTATACAGACATAAGGGTGCACGTACGTGGACGAAATTAACGCCCATCAAAATTCGATATCAAAATCAAAATACTTTATTCGACATGGAAGCCTTACACTTACTTATCGATAGTCAAACCAGAAACTACCATCGGTTCGGAAAAGAAACATCCAGACCTGAGAAGAAACTTAACTTGACCAAAATGTAAGTCGATCAACTGCTAAATCGAAGGCGCAAAAGTCGATTCAATGAAAACAAAAGTTGATTCAAGTCATTTTCATTTACTTGAGGTATTCAAACACAAAAAAGTGACACAGTCATGAGTTCTTCGTTCGACCGACTGTTCTACACCGACTCACCAATTAATCTACCATCAAACACTTAAACTCTGTATTGCTTCCTTCCGGTTTGAAAGGTGAGCCAGTGTAAATACAGACACAACGTAACATCTAAGATCATTGTGTAACAATATCTGGGGCCGAATTCTACTACTCTATAACGATTACGATACGTTACCGATTCAATTCCGATCCAACTTTGACTATTCTATATGATGATGTTAACATTTGACGTTATGTCAAAACCAAACTTAATTGTTAACTTTTATGCCAGTAGTCGATAAGTAAATTGATGAATAGGAAAACGGATAAACGGTAACGATCCCGCTTCGATCCGATTGCGATTAAGTGACAATTTGTTAGTAGAATTGTCCCCCTGGTTTATAATGGCCCAGTGGTTAGACCAAACGAATATTAACTGAAGTCTACTAATACTAATCTGAAAGTGTTGAAGCAGATCACTTGCTCGTCAGTGATGAAAGAACCCCTGAGGAAACCTGCGAGAAAACTCTGAGAAATGTGTATCCGTCAGCATTTGAGCAGTGAAATAATGCACCGAACTCTTTAAAAGGAGAGTAGCCCTTGCCCAGCAGTGGGGCCGTTTATATTTACACTTCGTGCTCGGTGGAGACGGGAAAACATCGTAAGGAAACCTGGATCTGACAATTAAAAGTGAATATCGTTATATTTGTAATTAACCAAAACGATATATATTTATTTTAATCTGTCCTTTTGTCGAATTTGAACATGTTATCTATGGATCAATCAATCTTAGATTCAATAATTGCTCTATTCGCTAACAGCTCTGCTGTATGCAACACAAACAGTCATTAAATAATATATCTATATTAATAATACAACACTATTCCACTAAATATTACTCCACTTGAATTTTAGAAAAAGTTTCGATAACAACTTCGGCCGACATTCAAAACGCCATAGACATTTAAGATCTCGACCAATGACGTCACGGAGTTCAAGTTCAATGTTGTTTATGTATCTTAACTCCTCGCGCCATTGTGCACAGACTATACATATTTAAACTAACGTTCGACAATGTATTTTGATGTTTGATAAGTTTTAAAAATAGAACTATACTTCTCTTATCAATCCAATCATGTTATTGATAATACGAGGCGTATTGTTAAAATTATTGTGACAGATTACCAATCTTATCTCGGATGGCTTTGTTAATATTTTAATTTATTTCAAACTGTATTTAATCCTATTGAGTGATTTGTTGGTGTAGTAGTTAGATGAGGTTGCAGATCATGAAAATTCAACTTTGAAACGTCGGACCATCGATTGAATGGAACTCGGTGAGTGATTGTGTAAGCCCGGTTGTACACAAGGGACATAACATCAAAACAACAAAAACAAAAAATAATTAAAATATATTTTTTTTTAAGTATCAATGTCTATGGGTAGTAGTGGTCACTTATCATCAGGTGGCCCAGTGCTGCTGCTTGGTGGTAAAATAGATGAGTAGAAGTTTATGGTATATCTCACCAATAAATAAATATATAATATAAAGTGCCAGTGTTTAATAGGCGAAGGTTACCTCTGCCTTCCTATTATAATAAAAAAAGGTCAAGTTCAAAAATCTTTACTCAATTAAGAAGTATTACACTTGGTTATTGATTGTCATAAATTTACCACCGGTTCGGAAATAAACCTCAGATCTGAGAAGAACCGGCGAAAGAAACTCAGCGGGATTGTTTTTTTTTTTTTTTAGCTCATTCTTTTCAATTATAGTTGATTTACACAATAACATAATAATATTCTTATTTATTTGAAATAGCCTGGAGGCGATCGTTTCATTACCAAAGTGTGCAATCATCTAAAAAATCATTGATTGTGTAATATCCTTTAGTACACAAGCGTTTTTGAACGCTTTCTGGGATCCTGTTGTAAAAGCGTATACATTGTCCCATAAAAGACTTACTAGCCCTGTGTAATCTAGTAATAGTGGTGGTAAGTTTATACTTGTTCCTGGTGTCAACAGTATGTACGTCACAATTTCTGGGAAAATCTTTTATGTTTTTGCGTACACACATAACATTATCAAATATATATTGAAAATAATTAGAAACAGGAATTTAATTAAAAATAATGTAATTAATCACTTGAAACCTTGATATTGTGTGCCAATGATAATTATTATTTATAAAAAGCTTGCTGATTACATTTATTCGGAATATGATTATTTGGACTTATTATCTACTAGATATCAGCCTCGACTTTGGGCAAGTAATGATAATAGGAAATCTTTATTTCACACTCAAGCAAAGGGAAAAATATATATAAAAGAGAAGACAAGCTTAAGGACTATAAATATAATATAAAAGCATGCAAGGAGCGGTCTTATCACTGTAACATAAAGGTTTATAGAAAACATTCCTCTCGTAAAAAAATTATGAGCTATACCCTATATATAATAAAGGTAAACACACTGTAGATTTACAAAATTGCATGCGATCTTCTAATCGTTCTGCTGTATTATGCACTATAAACTTGATTAATAAATAGTTCTTGATTAATTTACCCTTATTTATAATACAATACTATTTTTTTTTTATGGTATAGGTGGACGAGCGTATGGGCCACCTGATGGTAGGTGGTCACCAAGGCCCATAGACAAAGGCATTGTAAGAAATGTTAACCATTGCTTACATCGCCGATGCGCATTATGTCCCTTGTGCCTGTAATTACACTGACTCACTCATCCTTCACACCGGAACACAACAATACATAGTACTGGTGTTTTGCGGTAGAATATCTGACGAGTGGGTGGTACCTACCCAGACGAGTTTGCACAAAGCTCTATCACCGAGTATTCCAATTAACTAGTTATAACCACATTAATTTTACGTTCGAAGTTCCGATTACAACTTGTCAGGCATTGCAAAACGCCATCTTTTTGCGAGTATTCATGATCTCGACCAATGATATCGCATCAATTCGGTGTCAAAGTTATTTATTTGGGTTTATTCCTGTTGTGGTTGGAATAGACTAGAGGTTACATTTTGTGTATTTGAAATCTTTCTCAAATAGTTTTGTAAAATTTCACCTACTACATACAAAAATTAGCCATTCATCAATTCATAATTAATGTATTTAAAAATGTACAAATAGATTGATTTCAAATCAATCTTTAATTATAATATTATATATGGATAATTATATGTAAGGATAATTATATATTATATATTGCAGTGTATGTCTGCCTTTTTCAAATTAATGTACATCACATTAGCTATATATTTCCAAAACTAAAACATGTGTTTTTTTTTTTTTTTGTCTGTCTGTACTATTCTATAAACACGTAGATAACATTTTTAGAAATATAATAATTGCTTAAAATGTTTAATAATATTGTTTTATTTACTTTACATAGGTAAAATTCACTTTTATTTTAATAATTATTCAAAATTAACAATCTTAACTTCATTTGAAAACACAATTAAAACTAATTAAAACATCAATAACAATATCAAAAAATGTTCAAATCACGACAACTTTCAAAATGTAATCATTCTTATCAATGTACTTTGATATATCAACAACTTCTTGTAAATACTTCATCATTGACCTAGTTACTTTAAGTAATCAAATAAATAACTACAGTAATCTTATTTGCACAAAAAGTATGCTTACAAAACCGGTTCTTTTGGGCAAATGAATAAGATTTTTTAAGCCGCTATGTTTCGTTTCGCGCGATTCAATACGCGTCAATCTTACGTTAGTATTTTATGTTATTTCTATTGAGAGAATAAGAAATTGAAATAAAATCAAATTATTTTAAATGCACTTTAAACATTTTAATATCACATCGTGATGTGGAAACATAATAGTAACATAGTAACTGGTCGGTTCCGAACAAATGGTTTGGAAAAGTGGGCCTTTGCTACAGTCGCAACCTACTAAAATATTGCATAAATTTAAGCAATTTTACAATTAACACAATGTTTAATAATTTACTATTAAGACTTACCGATAATAATCTTAAAGGTGCCTTTTTACACGAAATTATAAATATTCACTGTAGTAATAACTAATAAGGAGAAAAATAAGAAAATTCACTCTAAAACGTGACGTCCGAAGGCTTAACGAAAACGAACGGTTCTCTACCAATCTACCATAGACTATTTCATTCTCCTCAATGTTATTTGACAGTTCGTTTGTTAATTTATTTGTTGTCCTTTTTTTGCATACAATATTAGTGATATTTAATTTTATCATTTGATCATAAATAGACGCACAATACAAATAAAATATATTATCCTATTTAATAGTATTTTCGGTATAACTAATATTAAAAACATACCTATAAAGTATAACGAAATTTTCTGTAAGTAATAATTATAGTAAACAAATATGCGTTATGATATATATAAAAATTAAACTATTTTAGTTCGATATAAATAATAATGAATTGTGTATTGGTTTACATCAAATAGTAATTTCAGTGAATACTGTGATAATTAATGGTAGCATGACAAATAATATTCTGTGTTAATATGCTAGTTTCATATATTTATGGTGTATATCGTACTAAATTATAAACTTCTTATAAAAAATAAATTTAACCCTTTTATAATAATTATGTAATTAAAATTATCGATAAACAACATAAACAAACATTATGCAATCTCTGTATATGTTCGGATCAGAGACAAATAGCTTTATTTAGCGTCGTTTTCACGGTCGTATACACAGGTCTGGCAACTGAGTCCAATTTCAGTGGTGAGAGATCAGGTGCGAGTGTGTAACAACTGCTAATTCGCAATACCATCCGCTTGAGGTACTACGTCGCTGCTATCGAAGCTGATATTTTTCTCTCCCAAGTATTGTGTTATTTAATCATTATTATATCGTTTTGTTGAGTTTTGCGGAGTTTTTGTTATTTTTGTTTTGTTATTTAACTGTTTTGTTTGAATTTGAAAAAGTGTTCGGGATAATTATTACGCGTATTCTCATACCTCTGGCGGCCGTAAATTGAACTTAACGGCGTCATTATGTCAACGTACCCCATACTGAAGTTGCAAGACCTGTGTATACGACCGTGGTAGTTTTTCTTGATAACATACCATAACTTATTTAATTTATATCTTTGATTTTGATGTAATCCAAACGTCAAATTAGTCAAAAATATTTTTCAACCGTGTGCTTTTTGCAAATGCAAAAATATCTTTAACAACATTGCAAAAAAGGATTTGTAAACAAAACTTGTCGAAATTATAAAATGGGTCTCGCGGAGTGTGGTATTCCCGAAGATAAATTACCTCAGTGCTGGTCTGATGATACGCGAATGAACGCTCTGTTTGCGCCTTTTCGGTTAAAATCAGCGAACCCAGAGTCATGGGAGATGAAAATGAAATTTTGGTCTGATATGGTGAGACAATGGTGTAGGTTTAAAGTGGATCCTGTAGTGTCTGGAGCAGATGTGAAGTTCGCTTTCCAGAGAAGGGGAAGAACAGCTGCCTGTATCGAAATTGTCATTGAAGAAATGTTTCGGTCAGTATCGGTTTGTTGTACAAAAGATTTTTTTTCAAGCCTGTGCTGAGATTTGAGAAAAAAAAAATGTTCTTACATGATAAATATTTATGCATGTACATACTTTTAAATTGATCTATATACATTGAAATGTCATTCTGCATTATGTAAATATGAAACAAAGAGATTTTATATTATTTTAGTAATATTCATTAATATATGAAATTTAATATTTATTGAATATAAAATTACAAGACTTGATTTTGAAATATTATTGATCATGAATTGTTTTATCTTATGGTGTGAAATAATTTTTTGAACTAAAAATTTATTATATTTATTAAATATGTATTTGTCTATTCCAAATGACTTTATTAAATAAAAACAAAATGTAATTACAGATCTGGAGAACTGTCACCTATATCAAAGTACCAGCAGATTCTACACAATGGTCCTGAGGGTTGGGTCCGGTGGGGCGCCCGCCTCGCTTTCAGACCAGCTGCATTAGCGCTCACTGCGGTAACATCTTTCCTACCGGCGAGAGAAGCCATAGATGCCAATGGCCTTCCAAAAGCTAGTATAGATTCAACTCAACGGTTCATCTTGGAGAGTGCTGCGAAGGTAATATTTCTGTTAACATATTAAACATTACTTTCTCTAGCGCCAAGAGTCATATCTCATGTTCTCAATAAACGACCAATCCGAATCAAATTTTTTTTCCATCTTGACTGTCTTGTATTGCATTTGAGCAATCAATAAATCAAGCTTTTCATAATTAAAATGTCGAAGTGATATCAGAGATATTAATCGAAATAAAAGAGGAAAAACATTCGCTCAATATAAATATTCAATTCATTTTCTATGTCAAAATAGTGTTGCCAATTTTATTTTTTAAGCTTTAAGGCTTGCCATTATAATTTTTTTTTTTTGTAGGCTAATTTGATTGTTTATTTTAGTAGATTAAATAAAATGTAAAGATGTTTCAAATGGTCAAATTATGTTTTTCATAACTGTAATTGAAAAATATTTTAATTTATTCTCCAGGAACAAGCCATGGATCTCTTAAACAATTTCCCCATCGGCTTAGAACGTATCGGAACGATTGAAGAATTGATGAGGGCGTGTGGTCAGTCTAATAGAGAAGTATTCGAAATTCTTCTCGGTTATCTGGTGTCCCAAGGAATGGCCGTGAAGAGTGGGGACGTCGTGAAACTAGGTGAGGTTTGAATTTAACTGGATTAGACGTTTTTGATGATGATGCCCTGACGATCGATTAAAGTCAGCAGTTTTTATGCTATACTATGCTCTAAATAAAATCAAATTTAAAATAGGAAGGCAATCAGGCAAAAATATATATTCTACCGCAGAACAGCAGTACATGGGATTGTTGTGTTCCGGTTCGAAGGGTGAGTGAGCCAGTGTGATTACAGGCACAAGGGACATAACATCTTAGTTACCAAGGTTGGTGGCGCATTGGCGATGTAAGTGATGGTTAACATTTCTCACAATGCCATTCCGCCTATGCCCGTCTATGGGCGTTGGTGACCACTTAGCATCACCATCAGGTGTCCCATACGCTCATCTGCCTTCCTATACAATAAAAAAAAAATAGGCCACCTGATGGTAAGTAGTTACCATCATCATTAGATATTGGTACGTAGGAAATATATAATAATAATAATAATAACAATCCCGTAAATTGACAATGCAAACTAAGATGATGAAAACATGTAGTTACACTGACCCATCCACTTTCAAATGTTGGTTGGCCGAAGAATATACGAGTGAGCTGTAAAAATCTCAAGTAAAATATTGTTGAACCAATCGCCACGACAATAACGTTAATATATGTAGACAATTCAGCCTAGCTAAGATTGTCAGTACCTGATATTGCGACTATGAGACTATCTTAGGAGAGAGTCATTGAGTGTGTTATAATATATAATAATAATAAGGTCCTCCAGACCGATTTCGGCCTGGAGAAATTTGACACGTGCAGGTTTCCTCACGATGTTTTCCTCCACCGTGAAGCACGAGATGAATTATAATCACAAATTAAGCACATGAAAATGGGTTTGAACCCACGGTCATCGGTTAAGATTCACGCGTTCTCGCCACTGCGCCATCTCGGATTGTACAAATACGTTTTATATTTTCTAGCGGAGGCGAATAAGAAGGTATCGCCTGTGACAGAGATGGACGCGGCCGTTGTTAAGCTGATGTCAGCGGAGACTCGACTCCAGGGCGACGCGACGCGACTGTCGCGCGACGTTTCGGTCGCAGAGAGCGAGGCTCGGGCGGCCGTCAAGCTCGGCAACAAGTTGGCTGTGAGTCAATTATGTTTTTAATATTGTTTCTTAATTACTTTTTTTTTTTTTTGTATAATTTGGCGGACGTCCATATGGGCCACCTGATGGTAAGTGGTCACCAACGCCCATAGACAATGGCATTGTAAGAAATGTTAACCATCACTTACATTGCCAATGCGCCACCAACCTTGGGAACTAAGATGTTATGTCCTTTGTGCCTGTAATTACACTGGCTCACTCACCCTTCAAACCGTAACACAACAATACAAAGTACTGCTGTTTTGCGGTAGAATATCTGATGAGTGGGTGGTACCTACCCAGACGAGCTTGCACAGAGCTCTACCACCAAGTGAACTTTTTTTAACACTATATTGAATATTATTTTTAAAGTCGAGTCGATGGATAAATTAATTATTTTTAAATCAATATGCTTACCCAACAAAAATGTATGGGTACTTGCCATTCATTTCGAGAGAGTCAGCGTCATGACGTCAGCGTAGATTAATTATTCGTATAGTCTTAGAGTGTCTGCCTTGGCACTCGCACCATTTATATTTTTAAATTTTTTAGCTGTGGTACAGCTATGTACAGTGTAAATATTTTTTTTGTTTGCATTTCAGGCGAGGAATCATCTGCGTAGGAAATTGAAAGCCCAGCAGCGTCTCGAGAGATGTGAATCGGCGTTGGATAACATCAAAGAGCTCCTCCAACAAGCGAGAAACACAGATATCAATAATACTGTCGTCGATACATACAGGTCAGTGATAGTCCGGGACTTACTTGGTGCGAAGATTGTCCATTGCCGTCCGGTACAGCGTGGAATCGCGGCCTGTGTTGTAGGCAGTTCTGTACCCGGTTGCCGGGCTTCTTTAAATTTGACAATTTTGTTTTATCAGTTACAGCCTATGAATGTCCCACTGCTGGGCTAAGGCCTCCTCTCATTTTTTTTTTTTTTGAGGAAAATGTTTTGGTACTTAGTCCACCACGCTGCTCCAATGCGACATTTTGGAATACACATGTTGCAGAATTCCAGTGAAACTAGAGACGTGCAGGTTATCTCACTATGTTGTCCTTCACCGTCAATCACGGGATAATTATAAACACAAATTAAGCACATGAGAATTCAGCGGCGTTTGCCCGGGTTTGAACCCACGACCATCGGTTAAGATTCACGCGTTCTTACCACTGGGCCATCTCAGTTTCATTTTAAGCTTATTTTGTTTTAGTTATATGAAATGTGTACATTAAGTTAATATATAATATCAATGTGGTGATTACAAATAAATTTTGTTCAGTTCAGGTTAGATTATATTCATTCGATTACATTTTCCAAGGCTTTTCTTTTAAATCTATACTAATATATAAAGCTGAGGAGTTTGTATGTTCGATCCGGCTAATCTCAGGAACTACTGGTTCGAATTTAAAAATTATTTTTGTGTTGTATAGTCCTTTTATCGAGGAAGGTTCTAGGCTGATTTTTATTCATTATATTTTTATTAATTATATGCGGGCGAAACCGCGGGCACAGCTAGTCATATACAGGATTATTTGTAACGACCCAGCTACCTCGCAGGACTAGATAGCTAACGCCATAAGCAACAACTTTTGTTCTACGACTTTTGATAATTTGTTAGATTTTATTTTTATACAAAAATAAGTATTAATTTAATTTCCCGCTTGAACGTTTATAAGTCTACGCGCATCGCAAAGATCGACGCGTCGCGTCGTCCTTTCGTTTATGAGTGAAACATAGACCTACAAATGTCACGACAGTACGACAAAAACTTGTAAAATCATTTTTTTTTTCATGTATTGAGTTATGTCCGAAGTCGTAGAACAAAAGTTGTTGCTTATGGCGTTAGCTATCCAGTCCTGCGAGGTTGCTGGTGTGTTACAAATAATCCTGTATATAGAACTGAGTCAATATTTATTATTTTGTTTTATTCATTATATTGTTTGTTTTATAAGTGTAGTGTCATTGAATTGTGTTATTGTAAATGCCTGTAATGGTGTATCACACTAGCCTACTACTATCGTCTTAATTTTGTGAATATTCCGATGGTGTTTTATATACAGCATGTAACGAAATTCGTGTCCGATCCGTGAAGTGGTTATTAGGTATCGTGTGTCGGTTCTATTTATGTAATAATTTTTAAAATACTAAGCAAAAGAATTACTTAAAAAAAATATATTAATTGTGTTTAACGACAATGTTGGTGGTAAAAACGTGGACTACCGAGGTCACGACCTCGTGTCTTAGCTGCGCGATAGGTAAGAGCTATCGAGCGCTATTGCCCGCACCTGTGTTGCCATGTAAATTTCGTAATTTAATTTAAAAAAAAAAATCGGGGATAAATTTTTTGCTTAGTATTTTATTATTACATAAATAGAACCGACACACGATACCTAATAACCACTTCACGGGTCGGACACGAATTTTGTTACACGTTGAATATATATTTTTTTATTTTTTTTCTTGTAGAGTTAGGCGGACGAGCATATGGGCCGCCTGATGGTAAGTGGTCACCAACGCCCATAGACAGTGGCATTGCACATTTCTTTAAAAAAAAGACGCTGCGATGGCCAATGCTCCACCAACCTTGACAACTAAGATGTTATGTCCCTTGTGCCTGTAATTACACTGGCTCGCTCACCCTTCAAACCGGAACACAACAATAACAAGTACTGTTGTTTTGCGGTAGAATATCTGATGAGTGGATGGTACCTACCCAGACGAGCTTGCACAAAACTCTACCACCGAGTAAATAATGTATCGAATAAATAAATAATTATAAATATTTTTTTTTTTTTTTCAGGACAAGTGCCCAAGCTATGAAGAAGACAATGAAAGATGAAGGTATGGACGAGGATGCCGTCCATGACACGATGGATGATCTTAAAGAGGTGAGACATAACAGTTTTAAAATTTAGATTGATATACAATTTTTAAATTTACAAGTGTGTACGGCTTTTGTTAACGACTTGAGGCCTTGAGGCCGATGAAATTAAGATTAGACCAACTTGGAACTATATTGAAATCAATGCATTAATCGTTATTTTGGACGAGCCGGTTGGCGTGGTTGGTAGATAATTGCCTTTCGCGCCGCAGGTCGTGGTTTCGATTCTCACCCAGGACAGACGTTTGTGTGCATGAACATGTCTGTTTGTCCTGAGTCTGGGTGTAATTATATACATAAGTATGTATTTACAAAAGAAAAGTAGTATATGTAGTATATCAGTTGTCTGGTTTCCATAGTACGAGCTCTGCTTAGTTTGGGATCAGATGGCCGTGTGGGAATAATGTCCCAGGATATTATTATTATTTAATATATGTTCTTAATTGAATTAATAAAGAATCTCTCAATTAGGGTGTTTCAAGTTTCATAGCTTTTAAATTGCCATTTATGAAAATAATTGAATTTAATGACTATTTGTTTCCAGGTGATGGAGAGTTACAATGAGGTGGAGAAAGCACTAAGCGGTAACATAGACGACCTGGACACAGCTGAACTGGAGCAAGAATTGAATGACTTGTTATCCGGCTCCGGCAACACAGGAGGTACTCCGGGGAAGGAGGACAGAGAACGAGATGGGAGGAATATTCGTAAGTTTTTTTTTTTTTTAATGTAAGTGGAGGCAAACGAACTTGATTCTCACCTGATGGAAAGTGACTACATCAATCTGCAACATCCGAGGACTTGCAGGTGCGTTGCCGGCCTTTGAGGAAAGAGTACGCTCTCTTCTTGAAGGTTGCAATGTCATATCGGTTCGGAAAAGTCGCCGGCGAAAGTTATTTTATACTGATGATATCCTCTTGACTGACTTAATTCATGGTGACTTCCTCAATGTATACTAGCCATGTGTGCAGGACATATTATAGTGCACAAGTGTGTACGCAATTGTTTTTTTCGTCAAGAACCTCTCACGTAGCAAGCCCTAAGTTTGGAAGTTGGCAGTTTACAATCCCGTGCCTCGGTAAGCACGATGCCTGAACTGTTTTCAATCCCGTGGGGTATGCTATAATTTGTGGGTAACACAATAGTCTCCATGTTTTTGAATACAGGTTGCAATTATCTTGCATCTGAATCTAGAATTAATTGAAATTGGCCGGACAATTCGTTCAGCCTAGACAAAGTCTGTCAGTGGTTGGCGAATTTCTTTGTAAAAAAATGTTAAATGTATTCGATTTATGACGTGATCAATAGTTGATTAATATTAATATACAGATAAAAGCGAAGTTCGAAGTCGCTTCAACTAATGTGTGTGCCCTGTCTAGCTCTCAGAACGATCTGTTCTTTTCTGACTATAAATTAATTAATTAATTTATTTATTTTCAGCCACCAAGCTACCATCACCGCCGGCGGATAAATTACCGAGAGGTACCAAGAAGCCTTTGGAACGAGAGTTCGTCTTCGACGGCGAGGAACAGATGCTCGCCGAGCTGAACAGTCTGGGTTACGAAGACGCCAGTCCCGGGAAGGTGGCGGTGGCGGTTGCCGAAGGTACATTATACTATTAAAGTTTTTGAAGATTCTGTGAATTTTATGTATAATACGTATACAGGGTTATATGTAACGACCCAGCAACCTCGCAGGACTAGATAGCTAACACCATAAGCAACAACTTTTGTTCTACGAGTTCGGACATAACTCAATACATGAAAAACAATAAATGATTTTACAAGTTTTTGTCGTACTGTCGTGACATTTGTAGGTCTATGTTTTATTCATAAAAGAAAGATCGACGCGTGCGATGCGCGTAGACTTATAAACGTTCAAGCGGGAAATTAAATTAATACTTATTTTTGTATGAAAATAAAATCTAACAAATTATCAAAAGTCGTAGAACAAAAGTTGTTCCTTACGGTGTCAGCTATCTAGTCCTGCGAGGTTGCTGGTTCGTTACAAATAACCCTGTATATACAATATAGGATAGTGTATGGTTATCATAAGTGGACATATTCTGGACAGTTACTTGGATTATCGAGCAAACGAAAGTCAAATACAGAAATGACTTAATTACAATCACTATTCTCCGCGCCGCGGTTCATTTTGCGACTATACCAATGACCCTCTCCGACATTAACTGTCTATTAATGTACCTCTTCTGGAACCAAAATCTCATTTCAATTTGGAGGCTATTCTACTCCAATGAGAGTCTGTCATGTGTCGTTGAATGTTGAATATAACGATGTTCATATGTTTCTTTAGCATCAAGAAAAATTTTGTGGTGCGAAAATTTACAGGTGGTAATTTAATTCTTTTTATTCAGCTCCAGAACCGTCCGAAAAGTCTCCAAAACTGGAGACAAAGAAGGAAAAGCCGTCCCAAGCGTGGTACCCCCCGTCGGAGGAGTGTCTGACGTCTGACGTGTGGACGAAGAACGATAAGGAGAAAGACTCGGACGTCAACCTGGACACCAACTTGGCGAACCTGGCCAAGGAGTACGTGGAAGTACGCCAGGACGACAGAATACACCCAGGTACCCTGAACATCTTTAGGTCTCTCTCTCTCACTCCCCCTCTGCGTTTGTGGCTGTGTGTCCGTCTGCTGGTACCCGTGTGTGTAATCTCTTTGTGTGTGTGTATGTGTGTGTGAGAGAGAGAGTGTGTGAGTGTTTGTTTACAGCACTTACCATATTATATGTAGTATTAAAAATTTTAAGTTGTAGTTCTACATATAGTGTAGCCAGTAGTTTGCAAGTACATCTGGGTAGATTCCATCCACTCACCGACCACGCCTGCATTACATAGTATTGTTGTGTTCCTGTTTGAATTGTGAGTGAGTCAGTGTAACTACGGGCACAAGGGTAAGTATATTCGTTCTCAAGGTTGATGGCATTGTAATATTTCACAGTACCAATGGCAGTTGTCAATACTAATAAATAATTCATCTGTTTGCCCACTAATTTTATAAAACAAAATATTAAATTATGTTATAGAACTTATATTAATAAACATTTTTTATACAACTCCCAGGTCAACCCCTCAATGTGGACTTCACGACTCCCCCGCGGCACTACGGTGCGCAGTTCCAGGTCCAGGACCACACCGAGGGCGCTGGTGTGTGGCTCTACAGCAGTCGGGACGAGTTCTCCGCCAGCACCGCATACAGCAGGTACGCTTTGTCCTAACACCATCAATACGATGTACGATACCAACCACCACGCTATCACTTAATGGTAGCGCCACCATCAGCACTTGAACAACTCAAAACTACACTATTGTCGCTTGGTAAGTCTAGATAGGTAACCGCCTGTGAGAACCCTCACTGGTGGGTCTAGGAGACGGCTTGGATGTTATCGCACTCACCGCCTGCCCTGGCCCTTCATAAGGGTAGAGTGAGTTTGTCTTTCAGCCCTCTCTGGTCGACGCTTTCACTGCACGTAAATTGCATTTTTTTTTTTTATGATGTAGGCATAGATGTGCTGATGAACAGATGGGCCACTTAATGGTAAGTGGTCACCAACGCCCTCTATGGGCGTTGGCATTGTAAGAGATGTTAACCATCGCTTACATCGCCAATGCGCCACCAACCTTGGGAACTAAAATGTTATGTCCCTTGTGCTTATAATTACACTGGCTCACTCATCCTTCAAACCGGAACACAACAATACCAAGTACATTGTTTCAACGAATCACTCGCTAAGCAACGTTTAAAAGTAATGGCGTTAGTTAATATGAAAAATCTCAGTCGATAAATAGTTTTGTATAAATATTGGATACCGCGCGGTGACAGTCTGTGTCAGACGTACCTTATGTTTCTCTCCGTTGTTAAAATCCTAAATAGTGGTTAAATTTGTTTATTTTAAGTAAAATTGTCATCATTGGATTCGGTGTATATAGATTTAACATAATAAACTCACAAATCATTAAAAACTATACGCGATACAAGTAATTTATTCATTCAAAGTTGAATATATTCCGTTGATCGTGTTTAAAGTGATGTGTCATTGTGTTTAAACAAAAGCAATTCTGTGTTGTGTTAAAACAATAGTAACTCCATACAACAGACTTTTTATGATCAACTTATAAAACTAACTAAATAGTGGTGCTCTAATTCACATCAGTTGTTAGAGCACTCCGTGGCTCTGTGGCTTTTGTCGTAACTTCGTGGCAACTCGATCAAGAGGCCGATGGTTCAAACCCCGGTAGAACGTGGACCCGATTTTTTCTATATTTTAATATGATTTGTACGGCTTGCAATAGCGCTGTTAGTTCCAACGATTTTCTGCAGTGTCGTCAATGTCGGTTACAATATCATTATAAATGTTTAAATATTAAAACCAATCAGTTCTCGAGTCTCTCTGTACAAGTTCGTTCGAACTGGCATTGTCCATCCTGTAACAACATAACTCGGCGCAATAAGTCGTCCAATTTAAATACACCAGTAAGGCAAAGTCAGTTACCGTTACCCGAAGAGTCGATGAACATGTCATATGATATGAGTTCACCAAATCAGAGCGCTACTATTCGTCATTTCGATAGTGCAGTTACAATGGAAAATATAAGTAATTTGTTGGATCAAAAGCTTAACTCCTCTCTGAATACTCTAATGGATAATTTCCGTTCAATGATTATGGAAGAAGTAAAGACATATGTTAAAGCTGAAATATCTCCGATTGTACAAAGTTTAAAAGATGATTTTACTACTACAACAGACTTCATTTGTGAGAAGCAAGCCAATTTAAAAAATGAATTAGATGATAAAATAGCTGCAATAAGAAATTTAGAATCTCAAAACACAAGTCTTCAACAAGAAATTAATGCTTTAAATAGTCAATTCGAATCGATTGATAGGATGACCCGTGCCCGAAATCTAGAAATCCAAGCTGTTCCAGAAAGCAGAAATGAAAACTTGTTGTCTTTATTTAGGAATCTATGTGAAAGCATCAATTTAAGGCTGGATCAAGCAGATATTATCTCTTGTAGAAGAGTTGCTAAATTTGATAATAAATCAAAACGTCCACGCAACATCTTGATCACACTCTCAACTCCACTTTTAAGAGACCAGGTACTCTCTGCTTGTTATCGCTTTAACAAAGCCCACAAAAATGAAAAATTAAACACGAATCAACTTGGTTTGGCCTGCGACAAGGCTAACATATACGTTAGCGAACATCTCTCGCCTAAGTGCAAAGCCCTGCATGCAGCCACAAGACAGAAAGCAAAAGAACTTAAGTACCGATAT
Organism: Nymphalis polychloros; assembly: GCA_905220585.2. NCBI lineage: Eukaryota > Metazoa > Arthropoda > Insecta > Lepidoptera > Nymphalidae > Nymphalis > Nymphalis polychloros. The sequence goes on along the minus strand of HG992268.1, from coordinate 4,882,137 downwards.
GTTTGGGTCAAATTTGGTCGCATATATGTTCGTAAGAATGATAGAGCTGATTGTCACTGTATTAGAAATATGGACTGTTTAAATCAACTTTCTTAATTTGTTTTTTCTTGAATGATATTCAGAATAATAAAATTAGAACGATATAATCAATATGTTAATATTTTATCAAAATGTAAATAGAATCAGATCTAAATTGAATGAATTTTATTTGAATGTACTTAACAATGATTATGATGTGATATGCTTAACTGAGACAAATTTAAATAACAGTGTATTTGATATGGAACTTTTTGATTGTCGATATAATGTATTAAGAAGGGACAGATGTGAGTCAATCATAACTAAGAGGGAGGGTGGTGGTATACTCATAGCTGCTAAAAAGCATATAAGTATCATCCGTCAATCGTCATGGGAATCTGAAGTGGAGGACCTTTGGATTAACATTATATTTCCAAAAACCAAAAAAGTATTAAATTTATGTATCTGTTACCTCCCACCAGACCTGCCTATTAATTTAACCGAACGTTTCTTTGACAATTGTCAAGATGTAATACTTAATAGTACAAACGATAGTATGTTGATTGGAGATTTCAATACTCCTTCTCTAAACTGGCTTGAATCTCCGGACAGTCCTTTTTTAACCCCATCACAACCCTTAGATCGTAAAGCATGTCTCCTTGTTGAAACATTATCTTTGTGTAATCTGCACCAATTCAACAGAACGCCTAATGGCAACAACCGCTACCTTGATCTTGTACTCTCAACGTGCAACAACTTGCTTGTCACAGCAACGGATCCACTTAGTAGATTGGATATTCATCACCCACCTTTGGCTATTGATTTCAGTATGCAAACTACGAATTTTAAAAACCTTAAATCGAATAAGCTGAAAAGACGCAATTTTTATAAGTGTAGGTATGCTGCGCTCAAGGATGAACTAGGCGCTATGAATTGGCATGCCATCTTGTCTTCAGAGGATGTTGATGCATGCGTAAAGGAGTTTTATTGTATTATTGATAGACTCATTACACGGTATACTCCTTACTCTAAAAGTCCAGATTCTTGTTACCCACAGTGGTTCTCTGTTTCCTTAATACGGAACATGGGTAGTAAGTTAAAGTACCATCGTCTTCATCGTATATATAGCAATCCAAGAGACTATGACACCTTCTCTATGCTTCGCGCTAGATGCAAAACCCTCATGGATCAGGACTACAACACTTTTGTCACCTCTGTGGAATCAACACTTAATAATGGCTTAAAACACTTTTGGAACTTTGTTAATAATAAGAAATCTAACAAATCAATTCCACAAACGATGAAGTACGGTGACCTTATATGTCATGATCGTAAAAATATATGTGAGCTTTATTCATCCTATTTTGCTTCTATTTACCAACCAACAACTTCGTCACACACTTACGGCTCACTTCCTAAAATATCAGCAAAATACAATAGTGCTCTCAGTACTATTCAAATAGATAAAAAGGAAGTTTATTACAAAATTAAAAAACTAGATGCCAACAAAGGTGCAGGACCTGATGGGTTACCACCAATTTTTATCAAAATGTGTGGTAAGGAATTAAGCTCACCGCTTTCCATAATTTTTGAAAAATCGATTCGTTCCGGTATTTTTCCATCAGTCTGGAAGACCGCGCACATAATTCCCATACACAAATCTGGTGATAAATCCCGCTGCGAAAATTATAGACCAATTAGTATATTGTCCTGTTTGGCAAAATTATTTGAATCAATTGTTTACGATGCGTTATATCACCACCTTGAGCCATTTATATCACCTAAACAACATGGGTTTATTAAATGTAGGTCTACGTGTTCGAATTTGTTGGAGTATAAAAACTACCTGTGCTGTGCTATTGGCAAGCGGTTGCAGGTAGACTCTATATATACGGACTTTTCTAAAGCTTTCGACAAAGTCGACCATAAAATACTGTGCACAAAATTAGAGCAATACGGCATCCATGGTGACCTATTACGTTGGATAGTCTCGTATCTCGATAATAGAAGCCAGTTAGTTGCTATCAAGGGAGAAGTTTCTCTTCCGGTTAAGGTTACCTGTGGTGTCCCACAAGGATCTCATTTAGGTCCCCTGCTCTTCATCACTTTTATCAATGACCTAATTGACAGATTAGCATGTCCTTGTTTATTATACGCAGATGATCTTAAAATTTACACAGTGGTAAATGATATTGAGGATGCTATGAAGCTTCAATCAGATCTGAATAGTGTTGATAATTGGTGTAAAGAAAGCAATATGGTGCTGAATGTCAATAAGTGCAATATAATTTCATTTTCTCATAAAAAAAATATATTTAAATTTGACTATACATTGAATAATGTTTGCCTTGAGAGGAAGACCATCATTAAGGATTTGGGTGTTCTGTTTGATGACAAATTGAGGTTTAGTAGTCACTATGATTACATAATCAATAAAAGCATGCGCCTTCTCGGTTTTATTTATAGAGTTACTAAGCATTTCAAGAACCCTTACAGCTTCCTTCGTCTTTATAGGTCACTAATTTGTAGTACCTTGGAGTATAACTCAACTGTTTGGGCCCCTTTCTATTCCACTCATAGTGATAACATTGAACGTGTCCAAAAAAAGTTTCTTTATTTCTTATGTCATAAATTGGGATTACACAGGAGGCTAAAGCTTTATGACGATAAAATCAGATATTTTAATATGTATACACTTAAACAAAGACGTATATGTAATGACCTCTTTACCTTACACAAAATAATTCACTCCAAAATAGACTCTTCTGCCCTGTTATCGTTTCTTAATTTTAATACTAAATTTAGATCTCGTCATCCACACTTAAATAGTTTTGTGCTCAGTGTTCACATTAATAATACATCTTATTATAATCCAATCGTAAGATTTTGCCGCACTTATAACGATTTACTTTTAACAAACAGTAACATATTAGATATTTTCAATTCCAATCTCCCAAAATTCAAAAACACTGTGAGGAATATTATATCTACGATCCAATGATTGACTGATTATACACAATTTCTTAGTTTGGACATTACATTTTTTTATACAAATTTTATTTATGAATTTAATTTAATTGTCAATTTTATTGTTTTGTTTTATTTTATTGTATCAATTCGAATTTAATTTTAATTTATTTTGTTAATTGATTCATTTAATTTAAATTATTAATTGCCTTTATTATTGTAATTCATTAATTACCTAACTAATTGTATTATTTTTAAAAGCATGCCGTGTACACACGTTTTGGGATGTAATTTTGTTTGAAATTGTATAGATTCCTAATTCTTTAAGTCTAAGTCCTGATTGCATTCTGTTTTGTGTACCTAAATAAATAAATAAATAAATACTGCTGTTTTGCGGTAGAATATCTGATGAGTGGGTGGCACCTACCCAGACGAGCTCGCACAAAGCTCTACCAACAAGTCAATGTCATATAAATAGTTACTATTCGAATAATAATATTATTATTTTTTTCTATTTCAGTTCGGAGAGTCCAGGTAAAAGTGGTGGTAACTTCCAAATGGCTCCCGGTGGCGAGAGGAAGAAGCCGGACCCGTGGCCCAAGGACGACAGCGTCGAGGATTTGGAGAGGCGACTCAAAAATTTAAGAGGTTTTAATTTATAGGATATTTTATAAATACAATTAAACTATTAACTTTATTATAATTGTACTATCAAGATTAGTTTTTGATTTAAAATGTACAGTTAGCATCAAAAATATTTTTTTTTTATATATTGAGAATGTAGATGTTGGTGGGTTGTGTCCATAGATATTGTCAGAAATATGTATAAACATATTCATAGATGGTTATTTCACAGCCAACAATACGATCTAATAATGGTAATTACACTGGCTCACTCACCTTTCAAACTGGAACGAAGCAGCACGAGATTTAGAGGTAATTCGAGCCGGTTCGTGTGGGCCATTTCCATAGTACGAGCTCTGCTTAGTTTGGGATCAGATTGTGCGATTTATGCCCAGGATATTATTAATATTATAAAAAATCCATTCTGAGTATGGATTGTAATTACAACCCTCCAAATGCCCAATCATCTGGTAATATATACGATTAATGAATGTAATATGTAACGTTTTTGTATGTCCGAATTCGAACTTGTGTCTTTTTCTTTCATGTCTTCCACTGAGCCATAACGGCTTAGATAACAATAATGTTTTTTTTTAAATAAAAAGTTTATTCGAAGCTGATTGCTATGCTGACGGTACATTATTATTTTGAGGCTAACTGTACACATTTTTTTTTAAGTAATTTAGAAATGCTATTTAAAAGTATAATTTGTTGTCGCATCCATCCATACCCCATCCCCGTTTCTCTTGGGTGACGTGGTTTTTGGAAATGGCCTTAAAACTATTTTGAAAACGCACTACATACGGCACGTGATAGAAGTTAAACTGGCATTCGTTGCAAATCAACAACGATCTTGAGTTTTTATTATCATCGGCCGTTGATAGGTTTTATTCAAAATAAATGGATTTTTATCAAAGATATCAAACTGGCTGTAAAATAGAAAGATAAATATAGATTTGTCGTGTAAATAATGTAAATAAATAGATAGATAACCGGATTTTTACATAACTAAAAGATAAATATGAAAATGATTCGAAAATCTTAAAAAAAATCTAGTTCGTCTTAACACCTTAGATGAGATATAATAAAAATATATATATAATAGGAATATAAGTATGTACGTTAATAAATAGGCTAAGGCCTTGTAATATAATGACGAAAATTAAAAAAAAAAAGGTAAAGGCGTTAAAGTATTACGTAAGTTTTTTTGTTCGACTTTTTGGGTTTATCATTTTAAATAAAAGGAATCGTCAGTCATGTATACGAAGTTTAGGTCTCCAATATTTTTTTTTTTAGTTTTGTAGGAAGGAGGACGTGCGTATGAGCCACCTGATGGTAAGTGGTCACCAACGCCCATAGACAATGGCTTGAAATAAATGTTAACCAATCATCGCTTACATCGCCAATGCGCCACCAACCTTGGGAACTAAGATGTTATGTCCCTTGTGCCTGTAATTACACTGTCTCACTCTTCAAACCGGAACACAATAATATCAAGTACTGCTGTTTTGCGGTAAAATATCTGATGAGTGGGTGGTACCTACCCAGACGAGCTTGCACATAGCCACACCACCAAGTGGTATAATTATTGAAGTAGATCAAACATTTACTTGGTGTTACACAAGGGACTACATAGCATCTTAGTGCCATTAGTGATATAAGGGATGGTTATTACTTCTTAAAATACGAATGTGTAGTTGTGGTGACCACTTACCATCAGATGGCTCATTGGCACGTCAACCTATGCTATAAAACAAAATATAATTTTTATGTATCGACTTATTTATCGTTCAACCGAACCAATTGGTATATACCAATTTATTATTTTTTAACTAAAGAATAATTCAAACGTAATTAAAATTAACGGCGATCCGTCGACGACGTCCAACCACGGTCTTGTATACAGGTCTTACAACGGAGCCCAATTTCAGTTGTGAGAGATTGGTACGATCGTATCATAACTTTTATTTCGCGTCAACGTCAGCTGTACGTCGTTGCTATCGATGGGAGCGGTCACGTGCCGGTTGAGTGACACGCGGTACGCATGCGTTACGTCTGAGAGAGAAAGAGACAGAATGCTATTCTGTCTTCGTTGCACAGCACAGCCATCTGTCGTCGTGCCTCTGGCGGCCGTAAATTGAACAGAACAGCGCAACCATTAAGCCGGCGTACCCCCACTACTGTTGTTGATAGACTTGTGTATACGACCGTGCGTCCAACCACGATATATGGGTGTCCGTTTGACGTTCCGTCAGAGTGACGCAACAACAAAAAGTCTGTTATCACTCTCATCTCAAATTTAATAGATTAAACTCTAAATTGGTGACAGTCTCGCCGACATATATATATATATATATGTACATGGCGACATAGTAACATCTATACTAATATATAAAGCTGAAGAGTTTGTATGTTTGATCCGGCTAATCTCGGGAACTACCGCGGGGCACAGCTAGTATAATATAAATGATCCCCCACGTGCTTGCGTAATACTCAAACCCATAAAAAACTTATGTACTATGCTTGGAAATGTAACAATGTGTTGCATTAGTTTGATTTATGTTTTTTATTTGACGTAAATATAAATTACGTTAACTTATAAGGCTCTGTTGTTTAAAAGAAATAACTTTTGGTAAAATTATAAATTATATTTTCAACTTTATACAAATTACTGGGTAATCTTATCAATTATCAGTTTAATGTCGCTCTCTAGTGACGGTAATCGGAATTCCATGCAAAATTCAGCTGAGGGGCCATTCGTTTATTACGTAAGACGATTTTTACTGGTTTTTGACCCCCTCCCCCTTCTAAATTAGATAAAATAAGAATAGGCCAACCGCCTCCCCCCCCGTTTAGTATTTATTACGTAAGAACCTAAAGGAAAAAATGAATATACGGTTGGTTTTGCTGTTACAAAATGTGAAGATGAGGTTTTTTTTCCTCCAGCAGGTGACTTTGCGTATATTTGTGATCTTACGTAAGAACTATCAAGACTCCCTCCCACCCCCTTGTAAGAAAAAGTAAGACATGGTCGAGCCCCCCTCCTTCCCTAAGTCATCTTACGTATTAAATGAATGGCCCCTTAGTTACCAAGGTTGGTATTTTTTTTTTTATAGTATAGGTAGGCTGACGTCCAGATGGGCCACTTGATGGTAACTGGTCACCAAAGCGCTTAGACATTGACAGTGTAAGAAATGAAATGTTAACCATCGCTTACATCGCCAATGCGCCACCAACCTTGGGAACTAAGATGTTATGTCCCTTGTGCCTGTAATTACACTGGCTCGCTCACCCTTCAAACCGGAACACAACAATACAAAGTACTCCTGCTTTGCGGTAGAACATCTGATGAGTGGGTGGTACCTACCCAGACGAGCTTACAGAAATCTATACCACCAAGCATTGGCGATGTAAGCGATAGTTAGCGTTTCTTACAATGCCATTGTCTATGGGCGTCCATTCGCTCGTCCGCCTAGCTATAATATAAAAAAAAAAAAATCAGTGAATTAAAGATTCTCTTTTCAAAATTTAATTATTAAAGGTCTTTCTTATAAACGTTGCTCGGCGACTGTCTAGTTAAACACGGATTTATCTCTCTCTGTCATTCATGATTTGACGTTCGTAAGAAGAAGACGGATAATTGTTTAACAAATCACCAGCTGAACTAAGGCCGGTTCGGTTTCGTGATTTTTTTATATGAATTTATTGTTTCCTAATTATTTTAACGATACATACTGACAAGATTTATCGATACTATGTTACGATTAATATAATGTGATAATTTTAATTAATTAATTAATTAATAAACTTATGACTAGTTAGATAGTAATGACTATATTTCAATACAATTCCAGAGTCGAGGATTTAATTATGATTATAGTTAGGGAGCCAGCGAGATAAATTTAATTATGATTTGTTTTTGTGCCTTATTCAATGTTTTAGGTTTTAACAATCAAATCTCCTCAGAGCTGTTTTCCTTTGTGTATATTCTCTATTGTTTTATTTTTAAGTTGTTGTTAGAATAATTGATCATTTTGTATGTTTTAATTTCACTCAAATTCTGATATATGATATTTTGTTAGTTGTGTGGATGTTCTTTTGCTTTTTTTTTTTTAAATTGACGACTGCTTGTCCTGGAATGTTGTGTGTGTGTGTGTGTGTGTCAGTTGTCGAAGCTGTATTAGGATTTGTCAGACATAGCTCCTACCTGGAATACTTGGTTGGTTCGATCCCCGTTGTGTGTAGTGTAGTTTATTGTCAGTAACCAAGTGAGGTGTATACTGTCAGTAACCAAGTGAGGTGTATACTGTCAGTAACCAAGTGAGGTGTATACTGTCAGTAACCAAGTGAGGTGTTATTAAAAGTGATAGTTTTTCCATAATAAACATTGCCAGCATTGTCAATAAACAGTACTTCGATTTGTTATAAAGTTTTAGGGACGTAGGGGGGTAGGGGGAAGATTTTATTATTCGATTACCTCAGGTCTTCATCGAGGGCTTATTTATAGAATCGTTATAGAAATGACAATTGTGTAAACTTAATTAATTTGACCAAATCAATTCGTATCGTTTCAAACGTTAATTCCTATCGATATAAATCATAGCAGATCATATACGAACTTTCTCATCGGCTCCCCGACTAATCTGAAGAAAAAAAAATCATATATATCGAGGTGGTCCAGTGGCTAGAACGTGTGAATCTTAATTAAAGATCGTTATTCAGATCCGGTCGAGCACCACTGACTTAAGCGATGGCCGGACGTTCGGATCCCTTTTGAATTATTAATGATTTAAAAAAAAAACAATTCAAATTTAGAACATGTATGTATATATACACAGTGTGAATTGTATTGAAATGCAATAAAACGGTTTTATAATAAATAAGTTAAGCGTCGTCACTCGTGACCTGTGATCGGATGGGTGGGTTATTATTATTAAAAAAAAAAAAAAACCTAATTCGTAAAACTCTTGTATATCAACGTATCTTATTTTTTTCTATATGTTCTTTTTTTTTTTTTTTTTTACGAAACGTTCATGGAAATACTTTTTTGTAAATACATAGTGTAAGTTATTCGTTTTTTATATACTGTGCCAATGTAATAGTTAGTATTGTTTGTGTTTTAATATGTGTAATTAAAAAAAAAAAAAATTATATGTACTTACATATACTTTTACATATAATTACAATATATATATATAAATCAAATTTGACGAACCGTTTGGTGTGGTTGGTTAGATAATTGCCTTTCGCGCCGCAGGTCGTGGTTTCGATGTCCCAGGACAGACGTTTGCGTGCATGAACATGTCTGTTTGTCCTGAGTCTGGGTGTTATTATCTATATAAGTATGTATTTACAAAAGAAAAGTAGTATATGTAGTGTATCAGTTGTCTGGTTTCCATAGTACGAGCTCTGCTTAGTTTGGGATCAGACGGCCGTGTGTGAATAACGTCCCGGGATATTATTATTATCAAATTGTAACAATTGTATTTGCTAAAAGTGAAGCTGCGACCGGTTCGAAAAGTAGATTCTATCAATAATCTCTAGTATATACGTCAACCGCTTTTGACTTCACACTTAACGTAATTATATTAATTCATATAATTTATATGAAAATTTGTTTGTTTCGCTTTCAAGTATTAACTATTCAATCGTTCTTTTTCTTTTTTTTTTTTTTTTATAGATTAGTGGACGAGCATGTGGGCCACCTGATGGTAAGTGGTCACCAACGCCAATAGACAGTGGTTTGTATATTTCTTAAAAAAAAAACAACATCACCACTGCGCCACCAACCTTGGGAACTAAGATGTTATGTCCCCTGTGCCTGTAATTACACTGGCTCACTCACCCTTCAAACCGGAACACAACAACACAAAGTACTGCTGTTTTGCGGTAGAATATCTGATGAGTGGGTGGTACCTACCCAGACGAGCTTGCACAAAGCTCTACCACCGAGTAAAACCGTTCATCAGAATATTCAGCTTTTGATATAATATGATGTAATTTATGTATTATGTATATGTAAGTGCGTTTAATTTATAAAAGAACAAAAAAATATATGTAGATATATATAAATGCGTGCCTTTTCCTAATTGATTGTTTTAACGCACAAATTTAAAGCAATTGTCTTTAATCTTATTATATATTGTATGATTAATTGATTTTGATATGTATATATATATGTATGTAAATTCGTCAGAAATATTATTATTATTTCATTATGAAGAAACGACACACGTTGCCATGTAATTTTCTTCATATAATTAAAAAAAAAAAATCCGTGATAAATTTTTTGCTTAGTATTTTAAAAATTATTACATAAATATATACAACCGACACGCGATACTTAATAACCACTTCACGGGTCGGACACGAATTTTGTTACACCTGTATATAAATATATATTCATTCATAATGAAATAATTTTAGTATTGCCATAATTAGTCATAGTTTAGTCACTTTCATATGTATATGTATGTATATAGATGGAGTATTTTTGATATATTTTTTTTATATAAAAATATAATGTTGTATGATATTGTATTATTAATTATGATATTTTATTTAGTTTTAATATTGTATTGTATTATTGTGTTCATATTAAACTGGCAACAAAAATGTTTGTTTTTAATTATTGTAACCTTCTTTAGTGGCGCACGCGCAGCGCACTACACACACTTGGATAAAGGTTAGTGGCCTTCGAAGAAGTATTTAGAAGTGTCATGTCTTTGGGTTTTGTCATGATGATCCAGTGGTAAGTAAGCGGTCACCGCCGTCCATAATCATTGGCTCTGTAAGGAATATTAACCATTCCATAACCTCGGGTACGAAGATGTTATGTCCCTTTGTGTCTGTAGTTACCCTTGACTCACCCTTCATACCGGAACGCAACAGTACTAAGTATTGAGGGTAGGATATCTGATGAGTATCAAGAACACCTTGAGATCTACCATCGGGTGAATTTGATATCAATTCACGCAATGATCGTAAGAGTGAAAACAAAGTCAATCGTTTTCCCGCCATGAAGAGTATCTGTCGATGTTCTTGTTGTCCACGGTCGTATACACAGGTCTTGCAACTGAGTCCAATTTCAGTGGTGAGAGATGAGGTGTGTTACAACTGCTAATTCGCAATACCATCCGCTGTGCGTACTACGTCGCTGCTATCGAAGCTGATATTTTTCTCTCCCAAGTATTGTGTTATTTAATCATTGTTATATCGTTTTGTCGAGTTTTGCGGATTTTTTGTTATATAACTGTTTTGTTTGGATTTGAAAAAGTTTTCGGGATAATTATTACGCGAATTGTCATACCTCTGGCGGCCGTGAATTGAACTTAACGGCGTCATTATGTCAACGTACCCCATACTGAAGTTGTAAGACCTGTGTATACGACCGTGGTGTTGACAGATTAAAATTATAGATTATTAATCATTATAGTATAGTAAGTAGTAACAGCCAGTGAATGTCCCACTGCTGGGCTAAGGCCTCTTCTCCTCTTTTGAGAAGAAGGTTTTGGAGCTTATTCCACCACGCTGCTCCAATGCGGATTGGTGGAATACACCTGTGACAGAATTTCAGTGAAGTTTGACACATGCAGGGTTCCTCACGATGTTTTTCTTCACCGTCAAGCACGAGATGAATTATAATCACAAATTAAGCACATGGAATTCAGTGGTGCTTGCGCGGGTTTGAACCCACGATCATCGGTTAAGATTCACGCGTTCTTACCACTGGACCATCTCGGCTTTTTTATTAAACATTAGTAATATCAAAATTGACAGACAAAATCTTCAGTAATATTTAATAATAATTCACTCGGCCTTACAGTGTGATGGAGGTACATTTGTTATACTTGGAACTTTATATTTAATACAATTATTTTGTAATTTTTTTTTTTATTGAAATTTTAATTGTGTATATTAATATTTTGAAAGGCATAGCAATTTTTAATCGATTGCTGAATTATGCTAATCTTAGTTATGTAAAACGTGTCTACATGCTACGTAGTAATTGAATCATTTATCAATTAACATCTTGAAATCCTTACTAAGATTATAAATGTCAATTTCAGTTGTTTGTCACGCCTTAAGTATTCAAACTAAAATTATGAAATTTTCATATAAAGGGGGGAGGAGAGCATATGGACTAACATTCGCCCCCCTCCACTCGCGGGTGGAAACTCGTCTAATGATAAAGCTGTTGATCCTTTTGCTGCAGGATCCTGTCCTTTCTTATCGGGTCATGAGAGTGATAGAATATAGAGTGCATCTCTTTTGCGCACAGCCTTGTGCACTATATGTATGTCCTGCGCAGTTCTCTATAAGATTCATCACCGTGACCAAAACCGGTCAGTAGGAAAATAAATGCAATATTATTAACTCATTATTCACACACAATGTACTTAAATAGATAGATAAATAAATATAGCACACAATTAAAGATAAGATTTATGGAAATAGAAAACGATATTGTACGCAAAGCTGTGTGTACTACTAATGGACTCTAACAGACCGCCGTCGATTGCTAACACGCGTGTAGTGCATATAACTACCGGCGTCGTACGTGTAAAATAAAAATTTCTTAACCAATTATAGATTGAGATATTCACCAATTGATATATTCGCTCGCAATACGAAACGCGTTTATTTAATTATCATGTAATATTTCTAAACTTTTTCAAATTGCAAACGAGGTACATATCTATACTAATATATAAAGCTGTTAAATTAAACTAAAGTTATCGACATAGCCCAAAGGATTAGTAAGCTGAAGTGGCAATGGGCTGGACACATATGTCGCAGAACCGACAACCGTTGGAGTAGACGTGTTCTGGAGTGGAGACCACGTCTTGGCAAGCGTAGCGTAGGACGCCCTCCGACTAGGTGGAGTGACGATATACGCAAAGTGGCTGGCAGCGGATGGAGATTGAGAGCTGAAGATCGAGCTCAGTGGCGTGCCATTGGAGAGTCCTATGTCCAGCAGTGGACGAGAAAGGGATGATGATGATGATGATGATGATGATATAAAGCTGAAGAGTTTGTGTGTTTGAACCGGCTAATCTCAGGAACTACGGGTTCGAATTTAAAAATTATTTTTGTGTTGTATAGTCATTTTATCGAGAATGATTCTTATTCATTATACGCGGGTGAAACCGCGGGCACAGCTAGTGTAAGAATAAATTCGAAACTTAGCGCAGGAAACGGTCGTGAAATGTCAGATAGTGTTATGCAACATTGACCGTAATAGTTATAACTGCTTATGCTGTTTATGCTGACGTTTATGTAAAAAATAAAGATATATTCGGTCGTTGAGTTTTCTGTAGATATTTAAGGCCCGCGCGCGATTAGAATGGCTTCCTTTTGTAACTGAGACACGCGCGGTCCCCGGTAGCGTTGACAAACTCTCGTCGTTAACTCGCGAGGCGTGGTTTGTTTGCGTGGAGTTTTGCTCGTGATTTTCTAATGCGTTATATTAGAGATTTATGGTTGTACACATAGATCCGAAGCTCCGAAGATGAGTTTTTTTTTTATAGCGTAGGTAGGTGCATATGGGCCACCCGATGTTAAGTGGTCACCAACGCCCATAGACATTGGCATTGTAAGAGATGTTAACCATCGCTTACATCGCCAATGCGCCACCAACCTTGGGAACTAAGATGTTATGTCCCTTGTGCCTGTGTAATTAAACTGGCTCACTCACCCTTCAAACCGGAACACAACAATACAAAGTACTGCTGTTTAGTAGAATACTTGATGAGTGGGTGGTACCTACCCAGACGAGCTTGCACAAAGCTCTACCACCGAGTAAAGTAGGCCCAAGTGGATTGGAGACATTTCAATTCCGCCTAAAGAGGCGGAATACGTTTCCCGTTACACTAAAAATGTTGTCAGGTATCGAAAAAATATTTACCACGAGTGCTTAGTATTTTAAATAATAAATATTTAATTATTATTTAAAATTAATATTTTAACTTTTTTAAATTAGATATAAAACATAATATTAAGCCGTTCATATATAATTTTTTTTTTAATTGTCTTTTTGATGATAAATAAAACAAAAGCAACAACAAATTAGTTAATTATAATAATAACAGCTAAAAATAGATAAATAATATTACAATTAAATAAATTAAATGCAAATAAATATATTTTATTATACAAATTAAAATAGTATCCATTTCCTCGCTTTATGGGGGAAATGTCTATTCGCTTGCAACATAATTCGGCCGTGTGTGTGCGTGTCGGTGAATGTGACGTGTGTGACGTGACACTTACGCACACATTAATTCTAAAGTTGCTTCTGAACGGAACTATAAGTGAAACTATCGTTGTAAGCGTTATTATTCCATGGTTGTACAATTATGTTAGAGATAAGATTATTATTACATAAGAATAATAAGTAGAAAGAGTTGAACATACATACCTAAATAAATATCTACATAAAGTTAACCTGCTTAAATCTTATTACTCTTCTCCGGTCGGATAAATAATTATTATTCCTCAGAATATCTTCTTCGCTCGAGAAATATCATTTTTGATATGACATAGTTCCGTCCAATTCTCAAAGAAACGTGTTTTTGAATTCAATTGACTTTCTAATCATGAAAATTTTTGTCTTGTCCGCACCAACCTCTTTCTTGTCAAACGTGACATTTGCAAAATGTAACTTAACTATACTATACATACACCAGTGGACATATGCCAGTGGAACATTAAAGATAAACACACCTTTCATTTACATATTCCATGCGATTTGCTAATTGCTATAAATCCCAGGAGGGCAAATTACCCTTCCACCTGATGGTAATGGTAGTAGACTCCAAAAGCAACGACGGTTAGTACAGTCGGGAAGAATGATCTGCACCAGCCGCCCCCCTTGCGGGCCGCAAGATTCACGTCTCGTTGGAAGGGACCCAGGTCATAAGAGGAGGTGAACACGTGTGCTGGTAAAGAATTCCATTTTTCGGAGGTGCGACAAAGTGAAAAGTTGCCAAATTTCTTCGTGCGCGATGGAATTGATGTCACAGTTAGGCAGAGACATCGAGAGCCAGAAGCCAGCACGTGTTGACGTATAAAATCTATATTTGGCATTAAATAGAAATTTGGTTCTAAAAACTGTACAATTTTTTTAAGGTTATGTACCAACGGAATAAATGATTTGCGCATAACTTTTTTCTATCTGGCTTTACGTCAATCGTTTTGCCTGTAACTGCTTTTCATTTATATTATACGGATAAAAAGCGGGACGGGCCGGTTACGTGAAGATTTCATCCGTCACGGTTGCAAAGTCCAAATATGTCGAGCTCTACGGTTACCTGGCCTACCGTTAAAGTTATCTCCATGATAAAATCCTGACAACAGCTGTACTTGTAAGAATAATATTAAGAAATATATATTAATCGACGTACAGACATTTAATTCTCTTATATATAAAAACGATTAAAATTGTTTGAAATTTATATTCAACAAATTGAAGATTAAAAATCAATTTGGAATTGTTAATGAGTTTTTTAATGATTTAATTAATTGAGTTGGATTTATATGACCACGTTTATCGTAATGGTTGCGAGAACGATCTTCATTAAGACATGATAATTATTATTAAGCCATTTAGAGATAATTTTTTTTTTGGTCCATAATAATTTTATTTCGAAAGAAATAATGAAAATGATTGTATAAAATTCTTATTTATTAGTCAAGCACTTTAATATTTTTATGAAGTTGCAATCGGCACAAGTTCATGCATGCAGTGTTTGTTTTGAAATGGGGATACATAATTTTTTTTTGACTGCCTCGTTGGTTTAGTGGCTGGATATAAGGCCGCAGACCCGGTGGTCGTGGGTTCAATTCCCAGGTCGGGCGAATAAACAATTATTGGGTTTTTCTGTCAGAAAATTCTCAGTAGCAGCCCGGAGTCTGGAAGTTGGAAGTGTGTACACTCCCGTTCCTCGGAATGCACGTTAAGCCGTTGGTCCTGCGCCTGAACGCTTTCCGGTCGCGTCGGATTGCCGTCCCATCGGTTTATGAGAGCTAAGGAAAAGAGAGTGCACCTGTGTTTGCGCACACACTTGTGCACTATAATATCTCCTGCGCAGCTGGCTAATCTCTCTTGAGATCAGCCGCCGTGGCCGAAATCAGTCTGGAGGACTATTATTATTACATAATTTTTTCTAGTTTTTACCTTAATAATAATAACATTACAAGAACACACGCAACAAAATAGTCAACGTGTCGGTCAACATTTCACGGGCGAGTAATGGAGTTAGTTATTATATAACAGCACTGCAGGAAAGGTATACCGATTAGCTTGATTGATATGACAGCGTATCCGCTGTCAACCAATCGTGGAACGGGGGTAGACATAGTCCACCTTTAAACTTCAAAACTTTCTAACTTCAGCACTGTCTAATAAAGTTATACCAAGAAGTTATTTTTATTTGATATACAGCGTGTAACATAATTCGTGTCCGACGCGCGAAGTGGGTATTAGGTATCGTGAGTCGGTTCTATTTATGTAATAATTTTTAAAATACTAAACAAAAAATTTATCCCGGAATTATTTTTTTTTTAATTAAGTGACGAAAATTACATGGCAACACAGGTGCGGGCAATAGCGCTCGATAGCTCTTACCTATCGGGTAGCTAAGACACGAGGTCATGACCTCGTTAGTCCACGTTTTTACCACCAACAGTGTCGTTAAGCACAATTAATATATTTTTTTAAGTAATTCTTTTGCTTAGTATTTTAAAAATTATTACATAAATAGACACGACACGTCGTGTCGGACACGAATTTTGTTACACGCTGTATAGTGTAAGTGTAGTAAATGACCGTTATGTAAATGTATGCTATAATATACGCTAAGATGACTGATTCGAAAGTATTGAGTCGAACAAATTACAGAGTCATAATAAATTTGGCGGTAGATCATAAATGATGAGTGTAGTACTTATCCAATAGCCAACCACTATTAAATAATAATATAATAATAATAAATCATTTATTTCGACCAACAAGGATCACATATACATTACATATATTATATTAAATTAAATTAAATTAAACCAAATTAAATTAAGTTAAACCAAATTAAATTAAAACAAATCAAATTAAATTAAAGTCAAATCAAATTAAGTCACATTAAAATTAAACCATAAGTAAATTGCAATTAAAGTTATTTTTTTATATTGTATAGGTAGGCTGAGCATATGGGCCACCTGAAGGTAAGTGGTCACCAACGGCCATTGACATTGGCATTGTAAGAAATGTTAACCATCGCTTACATCGCCAATGCGCCACCAACCTTGGGAATTAAGATGTTTTGTCCCTTGTGCCTGTAATTACACTGGCTCACTCACCCTTCAATCCGGAACAACAATACAAAGTACAGCTGTTTTGCGGTAGAATATCTGATGAGTGGGTGGTACCTACCCAGACGAGCTTGCACAAAGCTTTCCCACCGAGTGAATGTAGGTAAAGCGATTTAGCCACTTCATGACTTGACTTGTCTCAGATAGAACGTTAAGCGAAGTTGCACCTGGTCTCTCTCGGTTACTTACCTGTGTTTGCACACACATGCACGATAATATGTGCTTGGAAGGCTAACCTGAGATTGGCCGCTCTAACTCTGTTATGAGGCCATTATTATTATTATATTTATGATAATTATTATTTTAACATATCGCGCGACTTCGCATTGTCGAAGCTATGTTATAGTCTCATATATATACCTGAAATTTAGTGTTTTATTAACAAAGTAAGTGTCTAGCCTTGACTATGTATTAAGGGTCTTCTTTGACGTTTGTTGAAATTCGAAGGTCGGGATTTCGATAGAATTATATAGAAAGCGATGCTCCACAACCTTGAAATAAATCACACAGTTAGCCAATGAATTTAACTTACGTGTGGAGCATTCGAATTTAAGATAATGTTTATGGATAAGTGTAAAAAAAATCAGAAAAATCACTAAAACGTGTAAAATCGCACTTCCTTATTGAGACGAAATTATCGTAATCGTCGAGAATTTAGAAATGAATTTTATCAAATAATAAAGTTAAAACTATAAAGAAACGTCTGGAGTCTTCATTTTTTAATAAACATTTTCTTATTTTTTGTTATAATAAATTACAATGAAATTGTACGCGTTTTCTTATGCGAGTCGCCGATAATCCTCGCAAACCAGTCGGCCACGCGCCTCCGAAGTGAGAGCACGTCGGTTTGCGCCGCATTGATAGATCGCGATCGAACCGTGTACTTACACAAAATCAATGTGTGCGTAAATAGCGTATTTAGTATTTATTTGAACGTTTTAGTTGTGACTGTTCATCATAAATCTTAGGGCGCGCACCGGCTTATGTATTCTGTTTTTTTTTTGGTATTTTTAGTGTTTTATCATTTGATACGATATTTTTACTGATAATATTTTGTATATTTTGTAGTTTGATAAAAAAACAAAAAATAACTCGAGTTGAAATTCTAACTAGTTACATAATTATAACACTCTCATATATAATGATACATTGCAATTTTTTTATAAATAAATATAATTTTTTGAAATATTTATATATATAATTACTTATTTCGTCCATTTCCTAGTTATATTGGCCAGTAAAACAACAACTGAGGCAATAAATTTATTGTCGTAAAAATTCAAATTATTCTTATTTTCATTGATAACGTAAAACTAAACAAAGTATTTATAAATAGTGTTTTGAACACTAAATAATAAAAATGACCAAATCCCATTTATGCATAAAACGAAACACGCGTGATGGCCCACCTAACAAACCCTCATTAGTCAGTAAATTACTGACTCTCAACTCAGCGGGCAATATAGTACTCAAGTGGAAATGAGTAGAACGAAGTACATAATCCTTGTAACTGTGATCTAAGAACAGTAGTGGCATCACACTAAAGAACACACTTCCAATTGGAAGACCGCCACGCTTGTATATATAATAAGCTGCGTTAAAAACTTTAATACCGCGATTCAGGGATTATACATTTTTATAACATTTTTCTTTAGAAGTTTAATTATTTTATGTATTTATTCACATATTTTTTTTTATATTGAGTAATTAAAGAAATAAAACATTTATTATTACAGTAATAATAATATTGTTCTTATTATTTTAGCATAAAATGTTTCTTTTAGTTTTTTGTTACGTCAAAGCGCTATCTAGTGAGGATATACGAAACGTTTTCATGCCTCATCGTCATCATTGGTTTTGCAAATTGATATTTATCCGATTTCAGACTTACAAATCGATTTCAAAATCCGATTTTAGATATCTGAATTCGGTAATGCCTAGCCTCATCAAATCGCCTGAGGACTTAGCTATCCTTTTATTTTATTAGCTAACGTGCTCAGGCAAATATAGTCTTAAGGTACTTTATCAGTAAGGTCGATTATTGTGTAATAGATTTCCGTAGCAGAACCAAGAAACCGAAAGTCAAACTGCAAAATTCCCGCTATCCTTTTTATTCCGCTTTATTCCAATTGGTTAGAAAGAGAGAAAGTGAATTTCATAGTAGAATAAATGTTGTAAAATATATATTTCGATTCAGGAATTATATATTTTTCTTTAGAAGTTTAATTATTTTATGTATTTATTCACATATTTTTTTATATTGAGTAATTAAAAAAATAAAACATTTATTTTTACAGTAATAATAATATTGTTTTTATTATTTTAGCATAAAATGTTTGTTTCAATAATGTTTATATAATGTTTTTCTTGTATTCCTATTGATCTATTTTTATTTCACTTTTTGTATATATACTTGTTCCGTTTTTTAATAAAGCATTCCACATTCGTCTTTCGTCAATTTTTTTTTATTATTCCACATTACGACATCAAGAAGTTTATTTATACCAAACTACTCACCTCAACGCTATAGATAGGTATTTGACAACATTTCAAAATCAGTGACAATAAAGTTAAAATTTAGTTTAGGAAAAAAAAGTGCGACGTCCCCACTCTGCATACGTATATGTGTGCGTGCCGTGCCCGAGCCTCGATAGTTGCGACAGTAGCGCTAAAAACGTAAAACTTCGTGCGGCGGAACGTCAAAGAAGACCCTTAAGTATTATATATAACTGTTATTTAAAGTTATAAAGGCATATATCCTACCTTGATATACTGTTAAATATTTCATTAAGAACACTTAACATAATTCAATAAACAATCAATAGTTCGTTTATAAATAAAAACAATTTTTAAAGCGGGTGAAATTGCGAAGCTTCGTCCCTTTATATATATATCTATACTACTATATAAATCTATTGGTTCTGTCTGTACATTTTTTTTCACCTAATGTGATAAATAATCGTTTTATGATGCAGTGATTCACATTATATAATTTTTTTCATTTTTGTCTGTCTGTATGTCTTCTTATAACTCAAGAACGGCTTGACGCATCTCGATGAAAATTGGTACACACAAAGAACATGTGATGGCGCAAATGTTAGGCGCATATAAGATCGGTAAACCCTACGGTATCTTATGAAAATTAATTTCAAATCGTTAATTACGCATTTCTTTACCAGTAGCCATATGTGTGTGTGTATGTGTGTGTGTGCGCGTGTGTGTTATTATAGTTATAAAATAATTTATTATATTTTTATTAATTAAACGCGGGTGAAGCCGTCTGCTATGATAATATATTACACTAAAACCTTTTCCGAAACACGCTGTATACTCTGGTGTAAGTACAAAAAACACGTTATTATATGATATGTCATATATTTCAAATAAGTATTTAACACTAACGCAAAATGACGTATCTTTATACTGTAACCTTTTCAGCATCTCTTTATTACGCTTAAGAAATTCCATAAAATGTTGCAAAAATTTAATATGGCGTTTTTTTCCCGTAAAACAAACAAACGCTGCTCTCTACATTACATTTCATATACGATAATTGCTAAACAAACGTAGAAGAGGTAGGCCATAAGGTCAAAAGTCGCGTTCGTTCACTTACATTAACAGTGAAGGTAAAGATCTCTTCAGATCAACACCTCCATAGTAATTTAATCAATTGCAATACGCGATATAATCTGTCAATAATTGCGCGGGAAAATATTTTTGACACAGATTAAATATATCAATTATACAGCAAGGAGGTTCTTGTTTTAATATGTGTTAGATTAAAAAAATTTTAGTTTCATAATTATTTATTATTTTATCATTAATTAAAGTACAAATAAATTAAAGATGAAGAAAGCAGTTGGAATTTTTGTGGTAAGTTATTTATTTTTAATAAATTTATGTAAAATCAATTGTATTAACTTATATTGTTTTATTTTATAAATTTATGTACATAATAAATAATTATATATTTTTTTATATTATTTATATATTTCGCTAATTGGTCTGCCTCGTTGGTCTAGTGGCTAGATATAAGGCCGACCCGGTGGTCCTGGTTTCAATTCCCAGGTCGGGCCAATAAATAGTTATTGGGTTGTCCTGTCAGAAAATTCTCAGTAGCAGCCCGGAGTCTGGAAGTTGGAAGTGTGTACACTCCCGTGCCTCGGAAAGCACGTTAAGCCGTTGGTCCTGCGCCTGAACTCTTTCCGGTCGTATCGGGTGGCCGTCCCCCGTAAGGAAAAGAGAGTGCACCTGTGTTTGCGCACACACTTGTGCACTATAATATCTCCTGCGCAGTTGGCTAATCTTTTTTGAGATTGGCCGCCGTGGCCGAAATCGGTCTGGAGGACATTATTATTATTTCGCTTATTATTTTTATTAACATTCTACCGGTAATTGTTAGGTTTTATAAAGTTCAAAGCTGTTACAGAATAAATACTGAAGCTTCGTAAATATAAATTATAATATATATGTATAGTTTATTCGGCACATATCTTTACATATATAGCTGTGCCATCTACACTTAAGCTCTTGCCTATTATCCAAAGATTATCTGAAGAAGATCACTCTTATCAGTTCACTTTACGACATGCGTTTTTCACACACATATTTTACGGGTGATAGAGCTTTGTGCGAGCTCGTCTGGGTAGGTACCACCCACTCATCAGATATTCTATCTCAAAACAGCAGTACTTGGTATTGTTGTGTTCCGGTTTGAAGGGTGAGTGAGCCAGTGTAATTACAGGCACAATGGACAAAACATCTTAGTTCTCAAAATTGGCGGCGCATTGGCGACGTAAGCGATAGTTAACATCTCTTACAATGCCAAGTAGAGGAAGACCGCCAAAGCGATGGGAAGACGATTTGAAGCAAGTAGCTGGGCCAGAATGGCTACGTACAGCAAAGGACAGAAACAAGTGGAAATCCTTAGAGGAGGCCTTTGTTGAAAGACAAGCTGTTAAGAGGGGAGGTAAGCCGAATGCCGAGAATATGTTCTAGTTTAAGTTAATTTATAGTTTTCTTACCTCTACTGTTATAATTTTTAAGTAATGACTGGTCAAATATTTTAAAATCTAACAGCAATAAAGGCTTATTTTATTTTATTTTTATTTTTTACAATGCCAATGGCGTTGGTGACAGGTCCTATAAGCTCGTCACCTACGTATTCTCAAAAAAAATGTTTATCTTGTGGCTTTTTTCTCAATTCTGAACCTGTTCCCGGCACTATTACACAAACAATCAGATCGGCCGGATATTGTTTTTATTGACATTCATAATAGCGCGGTTTCGTCCTCATCAAATCTTACTGCTTCACTCCCGAGGATCATAGGCCATTGTTGAGTTATATTGCATTGACTATCTATTGTAATACTTAACGGCCTTATTCATAAACGTTGCTTAGTTACTGTTTAGCTAAACACTGATTTGTCTCTTTCTGTCATTATTGATTCGACATACGAAAGAAGAAGACAAAATATTGTTTAACTAATCCCAGTTAAATAAAGTTTATGAATAAGGCGGTTAATGTATGTAGATTTGGTGCGCAATACGAGATTATTTTAAAACCATCTGTGCGTATACAACTTCAACGCGGAAATAATTACAAAGAGACTTATATAATAAATAATAATCTAGTCAGATAATTGTGTAGATATAAATTATATTGTATACATAATGTGTATATATATATATATGACTGCCTCGTTGGTCTAGTGGCTATATATAAGGCCGCAGACCCGATGGTTCTGGGTTCAATTCCTAGGTCAGGCCAATAAATAGTTATTGTATATAAAGCAATACGAGATCAATATTGTGATAAATAAAATATTGGAATTGCTTAAAGTAATTATTAAAGCCGAGATGGCCCAGTGGCAAGAACGCGTGAATCTTAACCGATGATCGTGGGTTCAAACCCGGGCAAGCACCACTGAATTTCATGTGCTTAATTTGTGATTATAATTCATCTCGTGCTTGACGGTGGAGGAAAACATCGTGAGGAAACCTGAACGTGTTGAATTTCACTGAAATTCTGCCACATGTGTATTCCACCAACCCGCATTGGAGCAGCGTGGTGGAATACTACTTTGAAGCAATGCCTGTTTTACCATGACGCGGCCCCTAGGCGATAAACGTCTCAGGCTCCTTTACCCTTTCCTAACTTCCTAAAATATATTTCTCTACCGCGACGCAATTTGTTTCATGATTACGATATTACGATAAGAAAATAAACTTAAAATTAAAAGTTACATTGTTTTGTTTTAACAAACACAAACGCATTGCATCGTAAATGTACAGTGAATTTTCGTGAAACTTAATAATTGCAATATTTAACAAGGTTAAGCAATTAAGCTAAACTTTGAAAAGATTAAACATGAAGCGTGTAGGGTCAAGTGTTGCTGTCACAAATATATAAATAAAAAAAAAAACAAAAATATTTAGCCAATTGTCCCGACGTCGCAAGAAGAAAAATGTATTTTCGATAGAATTTGCGTAGAATCCGTTCAAATTGAGTGTCTACGTTGGAAGGAGTAACTGTGTCAAATTCCAAGTCAATCGGGCGGATAGCTTAGGAGATCTCGTGATGAGTATTTCACATACAGATAAGAACGATTTTAAGAAGGGTTTAGGAGGGGTTAGGTTTCAGGAAACCTTATGAGGTGCAAATGACATAATAAATTATCATTATAAATTTATTATTATTATTAAATATTCAAATATTATAAAACATATGTGATTTTCGCTTCTTAATTTGTAAGTTTAGTAATTATTATTCTTCTCTACCACACGATGGATTTAATTGTAGTATTCAGAATCATCAGGAATTTTCTTACGATAGCTTTTAAGCGTATCATGAAATAAATTTAATAATTGTTGATAAACTTTGGTGTTTGGTAAATATGTATTTAAAAGGTATTAAGGTACAATAGTTTTCGCCGATAAACCCTAACATATACTTAAATGAGCCTGACGTGGTTGGTGGTGGTGATTTTGATTTAGCTTAAAGTTATTTTCGAGTAACAGTTCTTATAATCATATAACCTTAATCTTTTTTGAAGCCGGTTATAGAATATTTCAAATTTAGAAGTATAGTCTACAGCCTGTCGCCTATTCCAACCACAACAGGAATAAACCCAAATAAACAAATTTGACATCGAATTAATGCGATATCATTGGTCATCGATAACAATTGACGCGATACCATTGGTCGATATCTTGAATAATCTATGATATTCACTATGGACTCGCGACAAAGATGGCGTCTTCAATGTCCGCGAAGTTGTAATCGGAACTTCGAAGGTTAAATTAATGCGGTTACAACAAGTTAATTGGAATAGTGTTGTATAACAAATAAGGGTGAATTAATCGAGAACTGTTTATAGTGAATAATACAGCGGAACGATTACCGTTTTACCATTATTCCTAATCCGATTGGAATAGACCAATTACTTAGTGGTAGGTCTTTGTGAAAACCCGTATGAGTAGGACATTCCACCGCCAAACAGTAATAAGTGGTATTGTGGTGGTTTGAAGGTGACTGAGCCAGTGTAAGTGTAGCTACAGGTACAAGACACATCTTATTTTTCAATATTGGCGTATGGTAGCGTATTTTATTCACGGTAGCATGCGCAAGCGATGAAGTGACGTGAAGGGTACCGCTGGTTTTTTAGTGGGTATTCCGATGGCCGGGGCGCACTCGGTGCCCTGGACACATGGCGAGCCCCGCTGTTCCCGTGGGGGAAACGCGTGATGAGTTTTTCCAGCGTTAAAAAAAAGCGTATTTTCAATCTTTAGGATCGTTAATATTTCTAACATTGCCAATACCTATGGTATGGGTGGAGGAGACAACTCGCCATCAATTGATTCGTCAGTCTGCCAACCTATGTTAAAGTAAAAAAACCATCAATTCCAAGAAAACACGTAATTTCGCTTCTATGTTGAATAAATGAAATCTTTAACTAAACATGATAAAAATCGTTAGTCAATATTCGATACGAAATAAAACGTCGCCCACAGATCATTAAAGTTTTTTTTTTAATGCCACAACGGACGCAGGTCGTCGGTTAACGTGAATACATTAAAATTACGAAAAATAATTTCTATATCAAACTGCTCATGTTAAAATTAATATTTTATGAATTCATCTTGTGTGAATTGTTATAATGTCCTCCAGACCGATTTCGGGCACGGCGGCCAATCTCAAGAGAGATTAGCCAACTGCACAGGAGATATTATAGTGCACGAGTGTGTGCGCAAACACAGGTGCACTCACTATTCCCTAGCTCTCATAATCCGATGGGACGGTAATCCGACACGACCGGAAAGAGTTCAGGCGCAGGCTTTACTTGCTTTCCGAGGCACGGGAGTGTACACACTTTCAACTTCCAGACTCCGGGCTGCTACTGGGAATTTTCTGACAGAAAACCCAATAAATATTTATTGGCCCGACTTGGGAATTGAACCCAGATCCACCGGGTCTGCGGCCTTATATCTAGCCACTAGACCAACGAGGCAGTTAGTCAGTTATTATACTTTTTGTATTTTCGCTAGTATTCTACGTTGATTTATTATCTTAACCTTATAACGGCAGATCACGGTAATACGTATTAATCATTGTTTTAAATATTTTTTATGTTAAGTATTTTTGGACGCAAGATGCAAAATTCAAGGTCCAAGGTTGTATATAATGTCGTAAAAATTTAATGAAACGTTTCTGACGTTCAATGGTTTTATTCAGGTCGATTGGTCTGAGTTGTGCTCTGAACAGTTTTACTAAATTGTTTTTTTTTTTTAATTTTTGAATTGTGTTAATATTTCTTTAATTTTAGCACTGAACCGATTTCGATAAAATTTGGTATGTAGTAAGTTTGAATCCCGAGGAAGTAGATTACTTTTTATACATAAGACATGCCCTCCTCCCAAAACACGGGCAAAGTCGCCAGTGATTACTTAAATTAGTATCAAATAAAATATAGTGGTTAATATGATACAATAGCATGAAGTGGACGCTTGTTATGTCAATAGTTTAAATTTAAAGAGGGTGAAACTGCGAAGCGCAATTTCTTATACGATAGGTTTATATATTATATATATACTAAAATCTTCTCGCGCTGCATCTTCTTATATAAGATTTAACTAAATACATATTTATTCTCAAATAAGAGCTAACAAAGGTTATATTATAAGAATGCAAGTTAAATATATATATTTTTTTATATATTATCTTTGTTGTCTTATTTGAGAATGAATATGTATTTAAATAAATCTTATATAAGGGGGGTCCTCCAGACCGATTTCGGCCACGGCGGCCAATCTCAAGAGAATAGCCAACTGCGCAGGAGATATTATAGTGCACGAGTGTGTGCGCAAACACAGGTGCACTCTCTTTTCCTTAGCTCTCTTAATCCGATGGGACGGCAATCCGACACGACCGGAAAGAGTTCAGGCGCAGGACCAACGGCTTAACGTGCTTTCCGAGGCACGGGAGTGTACACACTTCCAACTTCCAGACTCCGGGCTGCTACTGAGAATTTTCTGTCAGAAAAACCCAATAACTATTTATTGGCCCGACCTGGGAATTGAACCCAGGACCACCGGGTCTGCGGCCTTATATCTAGCCACTAGACCAACGAGGCAGTCAAAAATCTTATATAAGAAGATGCAGCGCGAGAGGATTTTAGTATATATATAATCTTGCACACCGATTTCGGCCACGGCGGCCAATCTCAAGAGAGCCAAGTGCGCAGGACATATTATAGTGCACAAGTGTGTGCGCAAACACAGGTGCACTCCCTATTCTTCTACTCTTGTGGTTGGAACAAGCTATATATCGGTGCAGCCGTTTCAGGGACAGACAGACGTACAAAAGAATGACTATATATATAAATATTAAGTTTGAAATATGCTATCTAAATATTTTTATTATTATATTAACATATTATTGATGCGGTTAAGATAATTTATTATTAATTTATTCATTCGTAATCTTGTATTAACCGTCTACGCCGTGTGGCCGCCGTGACCGAAATCGGTCAGGAGTACCGTTATAATAATTTATAATATATTTGTTCCGCTCTCAGCATGTTTTTAGTTCGCAGTATGTGTGCTGTTTCTCAAATAAAAAAATAAACAATAATAATCTTCATTTTTAATCTGTCAACAAGATTTTTGACAGATCGTAATGGCGGGAATTTGATTGACTTCGAATTAATTCTAACGAGCATTGCGTAATTAAGTTCTTACATATGTTTCAAGTTTAAAATCTGTCATTTTGTAATATGGAATGTTATTGATTAGATGGCAGTTCTAAGTTATGCACAAGTGAATGGAACGAATGGAGGAAGTGACATCCTAACCTTTACGGTGACCTTCCCTACGTGCGTGATTGGAATGTTACCAGTTAATGTTTTTATGTTATGGGTAACCGGGCCACCTGATAAGGCACCCGTAGACATTGGCGATGTAAGGCAATCCTTATGACCAATGCGCCACCAACCTCGGGAACTAAGATGTTATGTCCCTTGTGCCTGCAATTACACTGGGTTACTGACCTTTCAAACTTGAACGCAACAATGCTAAGTATTAGCGGTAGAATTCTGATGAGTGGTCGGCACTTTCCAGTTGTACAAAGTCCTACGACCTAGTCATACTAGATTTCGATTCTATAAGAATATAAAGATAGAACTTTCCGTTCTCATCTATACTAATATATAAAGCTGAAGAGTTTGTTTGTTTGATCCGGCTAATCTCAGGAACTACAAGCTCGAATTTAAAAAATATTTTTGTGTTGTATAGTCCTTTTATCGAGGAAGGTTCTAGGCTGATTTTTATTCATTATATTTTTATTATTTGTACGCGGGTGAAACCGCGGGCTCAGTTAGTTTTTAATCTATAAGTTAAATATTCATCAACACATCGTCCATCTGTTTGTCTGTACACGCGTCACACGCATAATGCTTAAACAATCGAATTAGTTTAAGTACCATCTAAAATCAACTTCGAAGTATGTTCAACTTCTTTTTTACGCGTAAGACGATTACAATTGTTTAATTAATACATAAGTATTTAACATATGTACGTGTATTTATATAGTATTTATAATAATTTAATGAAGAATACGAAGAAGACGTGAATATTAATTAAAAATTATAAATATTATACAATATATGATATACATTTTCGTGTATACACTTTCTTTTATTGTATAGGTAGGCGGACGAGCATAGCCACTTGATGGTAAGTGGTCACCAACGCCCATAGACATTGTAAGAAATGTTAACCATCGCTTACCAATGCGCCATCAACCTTGGGGACTAAGATGTTATGTCCCTTGTGCCTGTAATTACACTGGCTCACTCACCCTACAAACCGGAAAACAACAATACAAAGTACTGCTGCTTTGCGGTAGAATATCTGATGAGTGAATGGTACCCACCCAGACGAGTTTGCACATAGCTCTACCACCGAGTGAAACGCTGTTGAATTAATGGTTGTAAGTCTGGTCCTGGGTCTAGAATCAGGCCATGATTATCATTTTGCAGTAAAATTTCAACTCCATATGATAAGAGGAAGCCGCGATGGTCCAGTTGTTAGGATCGCGCGAATAATTTATGTCTATGGGTCTAACTGTTAGGTAACCCAATTAATTCGCCAAGCGATATATAATTTAAAAAGAATATCGCTTCACACACAACAATAAATACGCACACACTTGTTTTAGTGAACATTTAGATATTTACATTCGCACGGAATGTCATCGGTTGATCATCGATTGCGACGTAACGTAACCAATTATCATGATTATTTAACACGGTGAACATTGTAAGGCCGTGTACAACCAGAGCGATTTGTGAGCGGTTTTTTAAACGCGCAGTCGTTTCGTTAAAAGTTTCAAATTTCGCCTGTAAATTAACTCGGATTCGCTCGCGGCTTTGCCCACGTGTTATAAGGATAGGGGAGGATATTAGGTAAAAAGTAGTCTATGACCGTGCTTAAGGTTTAGTCTTGCTTCATACCAAATTTTATCAAAATCGGTTTAGTGGTTTGGTTGAGGTACTTTCACAATTATAATATTAGTATAGATTGTAGGAACATGGTAATATTTAACAGATAAATTGACGTTTGATTGCTGACACACTTAAATTCGAGCGCCGAAAACCGTTTGACATATCGAAATTTGACAGCTGGATGCTAAGATTCTAGAATTGTTTCAATTACTCTCGATTACTCTGTATAACGAATCGTTATTGTTTTGTATTGGCGTAGTTGGTGATCGTTTTGGCGTTACATGTAACGAGCCGTTCAGATACATTCTTAAAAAATATACATGTAACTTCATAGCTTACTAAACATCGTTTATTGGGCGGCTTTTGAATTACACCTCGTAGACAATTTCACTATCCTTAAGCGAAACAACTAACGCTTCTATGGAAGCGTGTCAAAACGTTACCTTACGGGTTAGGAACATGTAAATTTTATTAAAAGTATTAATTTGTCTATGGTCGCATTCTTGATAAGATGAGTGTAATAGTGTCGTCACAAAGCTACTATCAAAATACATGTCATCTCTTGTCTTATTTTTATTACCATTTTTTCATTAGTTTGAAGTCCATACAATATGGCATCTTAAAGATAAGGGCATATCCAGATCATATTCATACGTGACATTGGCAGAATAATAATAATAATGTCCTCAAGAGCGATTACGGCCACGATGGCCCATCTTAAGAGAGATTAGCCAACTGCGCGGGAGAAATTATAGTGCACTAATGTATGCGCAAACACAGGTGCACTCTCTCGCTAGCTCTCATAATCCGATGAGACGGCAAACCGACACGACCGTAAAGAGTTCAGGCGCAGGACCAACGGCTTAACGTGCTTTCCGAGGAACGGGAGTGTACACACTTCCAACTTCCAGACGCCGGGCTGCTACTGAGAATTTTCTACCTCTAGCCACTAGACCAACGAGCCACTCATTGGCAGAATATATTGCGCTCAAATAGCGTAGACAAACGCCAGAAAAGGAAAAAAAGTCAGTTAACTAAAAGACAATAATTGTTACTATACTATAGTTGAATAAAACAAGATAATATACACATAGTAACATTTCTACAATGTATATAATATAACCTAGACAAAACAAAATTATTATTTTGTGTTTGAAAACTTACCGCGCCCATTTTCAAGTTTAAACCTTTCGACCGCTTAGTTTGTCAGCGACCTTATTTTAGTAAATGCGATTATAACTTTAATTGCAAAGATTAATTGATTACAATTCTATACTATGAATGTATACATTTGAAAAAGGTCAAAGTTTTGTTTTCTTAACATTCTCTTTCACAGTTTATTGTATTAGTACATAAGGTCAATGTATTTTCATCATATAAAGATTATTGAATTAAGCACTATATAAGGCAATATAACCTTCTTGGTGGGATTCAATTTTTTATTAGAATGTCGCAGATATATTCATTAATCTCTGCCTTCTTAAAAAAAAAACTCAAACCGTGTTTTAAAATGTAGATTTAATTGATTATATTACTGGATTTTTGTCACATCAAAAAGCACATCAACCTCCTTTATATCGACCACCTAACTTCGGACGCCTAACGCATCGCATTTTCCAGCATTTGGTAGGCACAGTATGAACGCTATTTCGTTATATGACGTGACCTTTGGCCACTGCCATCTCACTCTACTGTAAGCCGCGTAAAAGAACTTCGTTCAACAAAAATACTGCTTGTGTAATTATTATTACTCGAGACAAATTCATATGGTTTGCCAGCATTAGCTTGGCATGGCTATTTTATAATTTGTTTGTAAATAATCATTCGATATTACTTGCGTTAAAATGGTCTCCGTGCTCAAAAGTATAATGTCCTCCAGACCGATTTCGGCCACGGCGGCCAATCTCAAGAGAGATAGCCAACTGCACAGGACATATTATAGTGCACAAGTGTGTGCGCAAACACAGGTGCACTCTCTTTTCCTTAGCTCTCTTAATCCGATGGGACGGCAATCCGACACGACCGGAAAGAGTTCAGGCGCAGGACCAACGGCTTAACGTGCTTTCCGAGGCACGGGAGTGTACACACTTCCAACTTCCAGACTCCGGGCTGCTACTGAGAATTTTCTGACAGAAAAACCCAATAACTATTAATTGGCCCGACCTGGGAATTGAACCCAGGACCACCGGGTCTGCGGCCTTATGTCTAGCCACTAGACCAACGAGACAGGTCAAAAGTATACCAAGTTACAATGATAGCTTGAATGTTATATATGAAAAGTGCTACAGCGCCTCCTATTTGTGTCTCGTCTCATAGTCCGTCAGTGTCAAAGTCTATTAACTTCAAACATATAAACGCCAACGATTAACCAACTGCGCAGGAGATATTATAGTGCACATGCATGGACCGGCGATCCTATGTTGATGTTGTCATCCCATTCCTTTCGTAGTTACGTAAATGTGCTCTTGGTGTTTTTCGTGTGCTTTTTTGTGGATTTCCGACTTTGGCTGATTAAAGATAAGGTGGACCTGAATCTAGTTCGGGGCACCTGAATGATTACACATACAAATCTAGGGCAAAGTCATGGAGGTAGGTCAGTTTACTATTAAAGCACATCGCACGAGCCGAGCATGCCGGCGAGTGCCAGAATCGAATCGGCCGATGTTCACTAGTCTAATACAAGAAAATGATAGTTCGGAAGTGACATAACCCCAAAAACTTTAATTATGAATATCTCGGTAACCATGGGTTTCAAAACTGGGGGAATGGGAGGGGGGTTTTGTACACCCCCATCTCCCTCCTCCACCCTATTTTCCCCCGAAAATCGGGATGCGTTATTCTAATGCGTCCCCAAAATACAATATATTTATATATTTATAAAGCTGTTATTTTGTGCGTGTATAAGTGATTTTATGTGTGTATGTGTTTAAGTGTATGAAAATTTTGTGTGAGTTTGAATGGTTAAATTGATTCCGCTTCGGCCACGCGCCAAAATCCTTAATGTGTTGTAAATATGTCATTTCATAACTTATGTCAATTCAATTTTCATCATCTTATTATCCCTGACCAAGGCGTTAAGTTAAAAAACTTAATTCTAATAAAAATATTAAAATAAATTAACATAATAATTTGCATGTTTGTATTGTTGAAGACATACAGTCGTGTTTACACGTTCATAAATATTTCATTATTAATTTAGACATAAAGTCACACATGACCTTATATCTAAATTAATAATATGTGTACACACAACGGTGATAAATGGTTCATATTTAAAGGGTTGGCGAAAATTTAAGTTATTGTAATTGGACCGCATAGTAAGTTTGTCAGACTTTTGTTGTTTCATTTTTTTTTAATTCTAAATCCTTAAAATAAGTGTAATTTATAAATAAACATGTCCAATAATTTTGAATGTTATTTAAAATTTAGAGCTAAGAATAAGTAAATTAATAATTTAAAGAGCGCTAAAGAGTAAACACGTCGTCGCGTCCGGGGACCACCATTTCAAATCAAACGGAATCTGTGAAAGTTGAACCCTTTTGTCAAGATACACACGTTACTATACCATTCTACTCTTTTTACGGATTTATAAATAATAACAAATTATAAAGTGTTATTGATTATATGTATATTTTTTTAATCATAATAATATACTAGAATAAATTATCCATGACCGTGTACACTCAGCCTAATCTGATATATTAATATTTTTTTATTCAAATCAGTTTTTTATATATGCAATATATTCTAAAGGACAGAATTATTTGTAAATACTTATTAAAAGTCAAATATTATTTAATTAAATATATGTTTTTACGGTGGCAGTACGAGTTTTTAATGACGGTGCCATGATTGTGATTCTTGTTAATTAGTTTGTAAGTTTCTTAACAATTTAATTAATAAAATTAAAATCTTTGATAATATTTTACTGGTGGTTGGTGGCGCATCGGTGATGTTTTTTTTTTTAAAGAAATGTACAATGCCACTGTCTATAGGCGTTGGTGACCACTTACCATCAGGTGGCCCATATGCCACCTACCTGTTTTGCGGTCGAATATCTGATGAGTGGGTGGTACCTACCAAGACGAGCTTGCACAAAGATCTACCATCGAGCTCTAGCTCTGCTTAGTTTGGGATCAGATGGCCGTGTGTGAATAATGTCCCGGGATATTATTATTATTATTATTAGAATCGTTGATGGGTACCGATTTGTAGAAAGCCCAACCCATTACTGAAGGTTAATATTGCAATACTGACACGATAATCACAAATTTTACAACGATATTATTACATGTTTTATGTAAATATTGATGGGACAGTTGTGTTTCTTAAGTATACCGTATATGGAGTGTTGCTTAATAGCCACGCCTTCGTATTAATGAAACATGGTAATTTTATGGGGAATGTTTTACGGTATCTGTCGTTGCAGAAGCGTTTGTGTCCTTGTTCAACTTATTTGCTAAATCGTATTATTATAAATGTGAATGTATGCTTGTTACACAATCACGCAAAGACGTCTGGATGACATTGGATGAAAGGAGAATGATCAAAAGGTCTCATTAGTGGTGGATATTTGGACCAAGGTACATTTTTGGTCATTCCCCTTTGGATCTAAGAGGTATCAGCGCTAATGAAGCACAAGGAAATTTATATTTTGCCCGGGATTGAACCCGTAACCTTCGGTTATTATTATACACGTGTGCTAGCAACTGGACCAGCTCGGCTTTTTGCCTTGCGATTATAAAATGTTATTTTTTTCTTTTCAGTTGTCAGTAATTACCTTATCGGCGTGTCAGAGCAATGACGCTATCCTGAGAAATGACTTCGATGGGCCTCATGAAGATGGATCGTATAAGTGGGCGTTACAGACAGGTTAGTGAGCCAAATGAAAAAGGGCTAAGGATGCTCCCACATAGCAGTGAACATTGTGAAGCGCGATAACATTTTGTAACAGTGTGTAACATTTGGTTCAACATGCAAAAAATGTTTTATGTTATGAATGATCCCACACTGGTTCAACTCGTTGTTCTCATTCTGCAACTATCAGTATGGGTATGCATATAAATGAATATATGTACAACAAAAGTTATAATTTGTTGTGTCACATCACAAACAATTTGTTAAAAACAGTCACACACAACAAATGTTATGCAACATTCTCTAACGTTATATAACTACTGTGAGGAACGCTAAGACCTCCTCACCTGTTTAGGAGCAGGCTTAGAGCTCATTCATGCTGCTTCAATAATTAAACATGGAATATAATGACGGTGCGATCCATCAAATTTCAAATTCAAATTACTTTATTCAGTATTACACTTTCTTATTGATTGTCATATTAGAAACTACCACCGGTTCGGAAAAGAAACACCCCGCCCTGAGAAGAACCGGCGAAAGAAACGCGGCGGATTGATTTGATTGATCAACGTCAAAAACGAGAATTATAAAGACATGAAAATCCAGTGGTGCCCGGACTCGAACCCGTGGTGTTAGGTTAATGGTTAAGCGTTATGTTCGGTGATGACGTTTTCCACTGGCAAACTCGGCTCATAGTCTTTTAATACAGTAGAGTAATTCATCTCAATTATCTAATGAGAGGCTGCGTGACAATGACACCATTTCATAACTGATAATTCATCTCATCATCCATCCATTAATTTGAATAACGGTTTATTAATCTATATTTAGAAGGAAAACATCGTGAGGAAACCTGCATGTGTTCAATTTCACTGAAATTCCGCCACATGTGTATTCCACGAATCCGCATTGGAGCAGCGTGGTGGAAAAAGCTCCAAACCTTTTCCTCAAAAAAAAAAGGAGGACGACTGTGGCTCTTTATTAATCGGGGCATATTTGTAACAGATATTTAATTTGTTTAGCATTAATATCATTATAGATTGGTAGATTATTGTAGAGAGTGGTAGATTTACGACAACAGATAAGTGTAACGCTTCAATCGTCTATACTAATATATAAAGCTGAAGAGTTTGTGTGTTTGATCCGGCTAATCTCAGGAACTACTGGTTCGAATTTAAAAATTCTTTTTGCGTTGTATAGTCCGTTTATCGAGGAAGGTTCTAGGCTGATTTTTATTCATTATATTTTTATTATTTGTACGCGGGCGAAACCGCGGGCACAGCGAGTATTGAATAAAGATCGTTGAATTCGATTAATTTTCCAGAAGGTGGAATATATCACGAGCAGCGAGGATCGTTACAGGGCAGCCCTGAACCGAGCCTGCTGGTGGAAGGGCAGTTCCAGTACACCGCACCGGATGGACAGGTATCAAGTTACTTGAGGATTTTTAATTTACGCTATATAATTACTCTGTGCACAGCAAGGGTATTCTGAAACACACGAACAATATTCAAACGAAGCGTGAAGAGGCATCTTGCAGAACACTCTTCCCGACTGTACTGACCGTCGTCGCGCTTGGGCTCTGCTACTACTTACCATCAACTGGAGGGTCATTTGCATAAGCAGTTATTAGCGTTCAATATTCAATTTTTCGTAGACATATGCATTCAATTATGACTGCCTCGTTGGTCTAGTGGCTTCATGTAAGGCCGCAGACACGGTGCTCCTGGGTTCAAATCCCAGGCCGGGCCAATAAAATGTTATTGAGATTTTATGTCGAAAATTCTCAATAGCAGCCCGGAGTCTTGAAGTTGGCAGTATGTACACTCCCGTGCCTCGGAAAGCACGTTAAGCCGTTGGTCCTGCGCCTGAACTCTTTCCGGTCGTGTCGGATTGCCGTCCCATCGGATTATGAGAGTTAGGGAATAGAGAGTGCACCTGTGCTTGCGCACACACTCGTGCACTATAATATCTCCTGCGCAGTTGGCTAATCTCTCTTGAGATTGGCCACCGTGCCCGAAATCGGTCTGGAGGACCATATATTATATATATATTCATAGACAATGTTTAACTTTTTTAATATCTAATAGTTTTGAATATTCTTTCTAAATCCTCTTTCATCTTTACCCCCAGGTCATTCACTTACTCTACACGGCTGACGAGAACGGCTTCCATCCAACAGGAGACCATTTACCAACCCCACCGCCAATCCCGGCGCAGATACAACGTGCCTTGGATTATATAGCTTCATTACCACCAAGAGATTATTAATAATTATATTATAAGTATAAAATAAAACTTTTAAATAATAAAATAAAAGATTTATTTATTTGTGTGTCGACTTTTCTTCGCGTTTTCACCCACGTGGTTCCTACTAACGCCATCTATTGGTAAAATGTGTAAACATTTAAAAATAAATAAATGTATAATTACAAAGAAAAAATTCATAAATAAAACAACAGAGAACAATATAGTTCATAAATTTAATAAAAAATACAAAATTTGATCGTCATACATACGACAAGTCATATATTTTAAAACTATGCAGAAGAAAAATCTTAATCTCAATAAAAAAACATTTTATTAATTAAAATCATAACAAATATTGGCCTTACTTGTAAAAATTGCAAACTTGATCATCTGTCTTTTTCTTTCGAATGTGAAAATAACGATGATAGAAAGAGAGGACAACTAAGCAACTTTTAAGAAGCAAGACCGTACAATTCCAACGTTATATCTATACTAAACAATGGTACCTTCAGTCTGTGAATATAATTAAATATGGCAACAAAAATTACGTTAAACATAGACGATTTAAAAGAAAAAATAACATTTTTTAATAAAAAAATTAATAAAATGTCAACACTATTAAAAAATATTGTAACATTTAATCTGATCAATTAATAATTAAGTATAAAAAAAAATATATTAAAATGAGTACAACAATTATCAAAAAAAAAAAAAAAATGGCTTGCTTTCTAGAACACATATTATTTGGTCAGATATATCTTTTTTTTTTATATTAATTGTACGGACCAATGAAATAATTTCCATTCCCGATACAGATTTACCACAGATTAAATAAATAACAATTTGAAATAAGCCTTAAAAAATTCAGTACATATTATTAAGTGATAATAAAAATTTAATACGAATCTATACTACTATATAAATCTATTGGTTCTGTCTGTACACTTTTTTTTCAGCTAATTTTGTGATAAATCATCGTTTTATGATGCAGTGATTCACATTATATTATTTTTTTCATTTTTGTCTGTATGTCTGTCTGTATGTCGTTTTATAACTCAAGAACGGCTTGACCAATCTTGATGATAATTGGTACACACAAAGAAAATGTGATGGCGCAAATGATAGGTCATATATAAGATCGGTAAACCCTACGGTATCTTACGAAAATTAATTTCAAATCGTTAATTACGTATTTCCTTACCAGTAGCCATATGTGTGTGTGTGTGTGTGTGTGTGTGTGCGCGCCCGTGTGTGTTATTATAGTAATAAAATAATTTATTATATTTTTGTTAATTATACGCGGGTGAAGCCGCGGGGCTCAGCTAGTAATTAATAAAACTATGAATTATTATTATTTAATACAAACAAAATACTATATACTTTCAAACATACATACCGCCTTATTCATAAACTTTATTTAACTTAGTTAAACAATATTTTGTCTTCTTCTTTCGTATGTCGAATCAATAATGACAGAAAGAGACAAATCAGTGTTTAGCTAAACAGTAACTAAGCAACGTTTATGAATAAGGCCGATAGTATTTAAATATTAAGTATGCTAAAACTTTAGCCAGCCAGTGAGCCAGTGTAATTACAGTCACGAGGGACATAACATCTTAGTGGCCAACGTTGGTGGCGCATTGGCGATGTAAGCCAATATCTATGTCGGTCACAATCAAGTGATCTATCTTTTATTAATATAATATATAAATTTATATATTTTAATTCGATAAAATATAATCGGACGAGACAAATGTCCTTTCAATTCGGTCTGACTTTATATACAAGCCTCTTTAATTATTTATACTTATAAAATCATTTGTTGCGACTGATATATAACGCACTACCAAACCTACGGGGTCTAGGAAGATGGAATTAATCATATGAGAACGGATGTTTTGAAATTTCATCTTTAAGGGCTAGGAAATAAGGTAGCATTTTATGAATTTTACATTTAAAAATTCAATGTTTACGAAAATGTAATTCAATTGTGTTGAATCGATTCAAACTTCATTTCTAAGATTTGAATCGAATGAAGTACATATACGATTCTAATATAAATTAGGCACAAGTTTAAAAATCTATATAATAAATAATAATGTCTTAGGACATTATTCACACAGGGCCATCTGATCCCAAACTACTTTTCTTTTGTAAATACATACTTATATAGATAATTACACCCAGACTCAGGACAAACAGATATGTTCATGCGCGCAAATGTCTGTTCCGGGTGGGAATCGGACCCACGACCCGCGGCGTGATAGGCAAGTATCTAACCAACCACGCCAACCGGCACGTCGTATTATACACGATGTAACAAAATTTGTATGATGTAATCGTGTCCGACCCGTGAAGTGGTCATTGGGTATCGTGTGTCGGGTCTATTCATGTAATAATTTTTAAAATACTAAGCAAAAAAATTACTTAAAAAATATATTAATTGTGTTTAACCACACTGTTGGTGGTAAAAACGTGGACTACCGAGGTCACGACCTCGTGTCCTAGCTACGCGATAGGTAAGACCTATCGAGCGGTATTGCCCGCACCTGTGTTACCATGTTATTTTAGACAATTAATTAAAAAAAAAAAAATCCGAGCTAAATTTTTCTTAGTATTTTAATTAAGTAAGTAAGGTCCTCCAGACCGATTTCGGCCACGGCGGCTAATCTCAAGAGAGATTAGCCAACTGCGCATGACATATTATAGTGCACAAGTGTGTGCGCAAACACAGGTGCACTCTCTTTTCCTTAGCTCTCATAATCCGATGGGACGGCAATCCGACACGACCGGAAAGAGTTCAGGCGCAGGACCAACGGCTTAACGTGCTTTCCGAGGCACGGGAGTGTACACACTACCAACTTCCAGACTCCGGGCTGCTACTGAGAATTTTCTGACAGAAAAACCCAATAACTATTTATTGGCCCGACCTGGGAATTGAACCCAGGACCACCGGGTCTGCAGCCTTATATCTAGCCACTAGACCAACGAGGCAGTATTTTAATTAATTTTTACATAAATAGATCCGACACACGATACCCAATAACCACTTCACGGATCGGAAACGAATTTTGTTACAAAAGTTAAGCGAAATACCAGTCATCACGAGATCTCCTAAGCTATCCGCCCGATTGACTTGAAGTTTGTCACGGTTACTCCCAACGTAGACGCTCATTGCGAACGGATTTTACGCAAATCCTACCGAGAGTCAATTTTACTTCTCATCAACCCGCACGAAGCCGGGACGATTAGCTTGTATCTGTATACGTGGCAACGCTCGACTAGTAAATATATACCGAGAAATGTTCATTATGTATATTATGTA
Source organism: Nymphalis polychloros (assembly GCA_905220585.2). NCBI lineage: Eukaryota > Metazoa > Arthropoda > Insecta > Lepidoptera > Nymphalidae > Nymphalis > Nymphalis polychloros. The sequence continues at coordinate 4,842,726 of HG992268.1, read as the reverse complement.
ATTAACAATTGCACATAAGTATAAAACAATATTTAATTTCATTTGAGTATAACTTCGAAAATGAATTGATTGTACTGACTTTTTTTTTTTTGTGCAGCGTTTGCTACGTAATGAGACCAAAGTAACAGCCTCTGAATGTCCCACTGCTGGGCTAAGGCCTCACGTCTTTTTTATAAGGCGACCTACCGTTATTATATTTGCACACACATATAATATTTATTATCACATAAAAAACCCATTTAATATAAAAATATCAAGTTCACATTATCATATAAATATATTTCAAAATGTCCAAAACTATTAAATAAATTCGTAATGTGTCTAAATAATCTGCGGTATCCATGACAAAATGGCGTCGTTTGAACGTCATCGGAACTTTAGAAGAAACATTAAAGATATTAGACGTTTGTTGTGCATAAAACAGCAGAGATATTAACAAATCGTATGGAATACGTAAATCTAAGATTTGTTTATATTTTTTATTTACTCCTTGTGAAATATTGAAAACCATATTAATATTTCAAATTCCCGCCAAAACCACGGTCGTATACACAGGTCTATCAACAACAGTAGTGGGGGTACGCCGGCTACGGTACGAAGACAGGATAGCATTCTGTCTCTTTCCCTCTCACACATAACGTGACACCCGGTACGCATGCCGCGTGTCACTCAACCGGCACGTGACCGCACCCATCGATAGCAACGACGTACAGCGGGCGTTGACGCGAAATAAAAGTTATGTCACGATCGTGCCAATCTCTCACCACTGGAATTGGGCTCCGTTAATAGACCTGTGTATACGACCGTGGTTTTGGCCAGGTCTTGCAACTGAGTCCGATTTCAGTGGTGAGAGATGAGGTGCGAGTGTGTTACAACTGCTAATTCGCAATACCATCCGCTGTACGTACTACGTCGCTGCTATCGAAGCTGATATTTTTCTCTCCCAAGTATTGTGTTATTTAATCATTGTTATATCGTTCTGTTGAGTTTTGCGGATTTTTTGTTATTTTTGTTTTGTTATTTAACTGTTTTGTTTGGATTTGAAAAAGTGTTCGGGATAATTATTACGCGTATTCTCATACCTCTGGCGGCCGTAAATTGAACTTATCAGCGTCATTATGTCAACGTACCCCATACTGAAGTTGCAAGACCTGTGTATACGACCGTGGCCAAAATCTTTAATGACATTTGATAACGTCACGACGACATATCGACTTAAAGAAATATTACGTAAAAAATATTTTTATGTATTCATCACATAATATAATTTGAGTAACATATATTAAAAAATATATTATTATTTTAATACAAATTCAAATCATAATACTACAGCAAATCTTACTGTATCTCTCTCGTGTTACGATGTACATTTTCAATATGGCATTTGACGACGCCATAATTGACACAACACCCGTTTTATCAACACAATCGTTTAAATACAATACAAAATATCATTCGATAAAAAAAAAAAAAAAAAAAACACGAAATACGGTTTTAATGTAAATAATACAAAGTACGAATTAAACTATGAACGTCGCAGCGTTACCTGTCATCGCTTTTATGGTTACCGTCGTTCAGTGGTACCACCGTGTCTCGGTAGATGGCGTTGCTGAAGTTCTGTTCGTGCGGCAGCATTTTCTCGACCTCCGGCGTTGGTACTTCTATTCGTTTTTGTTCTGCGAATTAAATAATATAAAAATCGATCGAATGCAAACTGTAATCAAATAAGCTTTCTTTGAAGAACTTTCGAATATTAAATATTAATTTATTATAGGCTAAAGTTTTTTATGTGAAACATCAATAGTCGCTGTTTAAACTGATTGTCGGCGTGGCGAGTGGCGACGCATTCCGTGGCGACGCATCGCCACGCTATACGATGGTGTGTATATATATATACAGTCTATGCGAAGTAGTGTGGCGAAATAATTCATATTAAACATACGATAGAATTATAATAATTTATAATTTAATTAATTAATAATTTTATATTCATTAGGCAACTTCGAGTGTAACGATTACTGAAGTCACCGAGTAAAAGAATTTTTAATTTGTGTATTTAATGAAAATAAACGTTAAATGAGCAAACAGACCGTCATAATTTCAATTCATTCGATGTTTCACATCTGCCGGACGTCCCGTGACGGTCCACATTTTTTTCGATTTAAAACTCACTAGCTAGGTCTCTTTGCATGCCCGTCTCGGTAGGTACCACCCACTCATTAGATATTCTACCGTTAAACAGCTGTACAATATGAATATCGTGTTCCGGTTTGAAAGGGTCAGTGAGCCAGTATGACTACGTGACACGCGCGTTTGGCTACCTTTTTCATGAAAAAAAAATAAATAGGCAGGCAGATAGATGGACCATCCGACGGTAAGTGGTCACTACCACCCGTAGACATTGTTAGAAATATCAACACTCTCACATCGTCAATGCGCCACTAAGATATGTCTCTTGTGCCTGTAGCTACACTGGCTCACTCGAGCTTCAAATCGAAATCTTAGTGGTGGTATCTACAAATTTGCAAAAAGACCTACCACCAAGTACCACCGAGTAAATAATACCTTTGTCGTTTCTAGTGACGAACGCGAACAACAGTGCGTGGATGGCGGAGGCTGCTAACGCGAAGCCGGACAGCACCCTGAACGACCCCCTCCCACCGGAATAGTTGTACAACTGCCCACCCACCAGGGAGCCGAGCGCGAAACCTGATGAAATAATCAAGATAAATAATATTTTTGTTGACTAAGATATAAAAAGCCGAGATGGCCCAGTGGTAAGCACGCGTGAATCTTAACCGATGATCGTGTGTTCATGGGTGGGTCAAAACCACACCACTGAATTCTCATGTTCTTAATTTGTGGGATTAAATCATCTCGTGCTTGACGGTGTAGGAAAACATCGTGAGGAAACCTGCACGTGTCAAATTTCACTGACATTCTGTCACATGTGTATTCCACCAACCCGCATTGGAGCAGCGTGGTGGGAGCTCCAAACCTTCTCCTCAAAAAGAGAAGAGGGCTTAGCCCAGCAGTGGGACATTCACAGGCTGTTACATAAAGATATGAAGATTTTTTTTTTTTAATTAATGTGTGCTTTGTTTTGTTCTCTTAATGTTTTGTCTATAATTGGAAACTTTATTGGTTTATGTATGTGTTCTACTCGGTGGTAGAGCTTTGTGCAAGCTCGTCTGGGTAGGTACCACCCACTCATCAGATATTCTACCGCGAAGCAGCAGTACTTTGTATTGTTGTGTTGCGGTTTGAAGGGTGAGTGAGCCAGTGTAATTACAGGCACAAGGGACATAACATCTTAGTTCTCAAGGTTGATGGCACATTGGCGATGTAAGCGATGGTTAACATCCTTTACAATGCCAATGTCTATGGGCGTTGGTGACCACTTACCATCAGGTGGCCCACAAGCTCGTACGCCAAGCTATACACCAAAAAAAAATTATGAATTGCTCTACTATACTGTTTGTTTCCTATATTTAAATAAATAAATAAAACGGATTGTGTTTACAACTTAATGTAAAACGAGATGTATGAAATATGGCAGCAATCGTCCGCTATATCCGCCATAATAATTGATAATGTATTTTTAATTTTTGATTATAACCGACTAATTAGTCTACTCTTAAATGGCGACCATAAGAAAAAAACTCAGTTATGTGTGATGTCGGTTAGTGGTACCACTCGAGCGATAATTCCTCACCGAGCCCGTCGTCCATGCCGGCGACGATGCCCTGCACGGTGGCGGAGTACCCGTCCGGCGCCACGTGCGCCGCGTACCCCACTATCGCGGAGTAGCATAACGCGTAAGTCGGGCCTTGCATTATACCCTAAAGATCAGAAAAAATATATATATATTAATAATACAAATATACTGAAAAAAAAATCAATAAATTTATTTTAAAAACGGCAGAAAATTCTGAACCGAAGTGACGTATGACGTCATCAGACATTTGTAAGTACCGTTAGCAACGTCATCGAGATAATAATAATAATATCCCGGGACACTATTCTCACACGGTCATCTGATCCCGAACTAAGCAGAGCTCGTACTACGGAAACCAGACAACTGATATACTACATATACTACTTTTCTTTTGTAAATACATACTTATATAGATAATTACACCCAGACTCAAGAAAAACAGATATGTCCATGCACACAAATGTTTGTCCTGGGTGGGAATCGAACCCACGACCTGCGGCGTGAAAGGCAAGTATCCACCAACGACGCCAACAGGCTTATCAATATTGTCAGGTTTACGATCTTTTAAAAATGATTATTTTATCAATTTGAGTAGAGTTAGCATAACAATGAAAGCATTGAGAAACGTTTTACTTATAAAAATATTGGCCGCCGAGTCTTTACCTCGATGAACACGAGATGCCAGGGATGCTGGATGAACGAGATGAGAGCCAATCTGACGCTGTAGCAAAAAAGGCAGAAGGTGATCGTCGTCCCGTAGCCCCAGCGTTTGATTATTTTGCCTGAAATCAAACACATAACGATCACTTACATTTCAGTTCTCACTTCCCAGGAATCGAACCCACGACCTTGGGATCTACCACCAGCTCACTAGACCAAATAAGGCAGATAGATAATTTAAAGATAAGATAATTAAGATAGATAGATACTATTAAAATAAACCAATTAATATATTCAAGTACCAGGAGATCATAAAACCTAAGAAGACCTAACTGAACGGGAACGTTAATTTTGTTAGACCAATAAGGCTGACGACGTTATCGAGCCCGGCCCGGGATTCGAATCCAGTACCTCGGGAAAACACAAAATCATCTGCTGTATCGGTTTGAAGGGTGAGTGAGCCAGTGTAATTACAGGCACAGGGGACATAATACCTTAGTTCCCAAGGTTGGTGGCGCATTGGCGATGTAAGCGATATTAACATCTCTTACAATGCCAATGTCTATGGGCGTCGGTGACCACTTACCATCAGGTGGCACATATGTTCGTCAATCAATACGATTTAACATCAATGCGATTTGGTGTTCTATTTCCAAAAAGACCAATTCGATTCTTTTTTTAAATTATAGTAAAAAGATTTACCAGAGAAGAAGAAGAACAACAGCTCTCCTATGAAGCTCTGAGCTGCGACCACGACTCCCTCAATCAGCTTGATCTTGGCTACCGACCCCGTCTCCTCGGCTAACTCCTCGAGGAACCTTGAAGAAACATTTAAAAATTAAATCGATATAAATAAGGGGTTTTCCAATAGGGACGCTTGAACTTTGACAGCTTATTGCGGCCATGTTGTTTGAGTGACAGCTGTCAAATGCAGTGTGTTATATTCATTCCATCGTCCCAAACCACCATGGCAGGTTACAGTGTCGAGCAGCACGTGCAAATTATAAAATTGTTTTATGAAAATGGGTCTTCAGTTCGAGCAACGTTCCGCGCACTTCGCCCGTTTTACGGTCGCGATGATCGTCCTGCCGAGTCGACTATCCGTCGATTGGTAGACAAATTCGAGTCAACCGGGTCAGTTAACAATCAGCCGGTTCCCGTGCGTCAACGTAACGCGAGATCTGCCGAGAATATCGCCGCTGTGCGCGACAGTGTCCTCGAAAACCCGCGGCAGTCAATTCCGCGTCGCGCACAGGAACTCGGCCTTTCGCAGACGACAACTTGGCGAATTTTGCGTTGTGACTTGAGCCTGCACCCGTACAAGATCCAGCTGACCCAAGAGCTCAAGGTTAATGACCATAGACAGCGCCGTGTGTTCGCTGACTGGGCATTAGAGCAGTTGGAAGTTGACGCCGATTTTGGCAAAAAAATCATCTTCAGCGACGAGGCGCATTTTTGGATGAATGGCTATGTCAACAAGCAAAATTGCCGTATTTGGGACGAGACCAATCCACACGAGGTTCACCAAGTGGCAATGCACCCGCAGAAAGTGACTGTTTGGTGCGGATTTTGGGCCGGAGGCGTGATTGGTCCGTATTTTTTCGAAAACGATAATGGTGTGACCGTCACCGTCAATGGTGAGCGATACCGGTCGATGATAACCAACTTATTTTGGCCTGAAATCGAGAATATGGATCTGGACAACATGTGGTTTCAACAGGACGGCGCTACGTGCCACACAGCACACGCTACGATGGAAGTTCTGCACGAGCAAGCGCCCTTAATGGAAAACCCTATATATAATGGAATTTATACGTTCCGTTCCTATTCTGTAAGCCGAGATGGCCCAGTGATGAAAACGCGAGAATCTTAACGTGGATCGTGCGTTCAAACCCGGGCAAGCACCACTGACTTGTCAAGTGCTTAATTTTTGTTTATAATTCATCTCGTGCTTACCGGTGAAGGAAAACATCGTAAGGAAACCTGCATGTGTCTAATTTAACTGAAATTCTGACACGTGTATTCCATCAACCCGCACTGGAGCAACGTGGTGGAATAAGCTCCAACCCTTCTCCTCAAAAAAGGAGAGGAGGCCTTAGCCCAGCAGTGGGACATTCACAGGCTGTTACTTTCAGGATGTGTATGAAGACATTTACCAACTTTTGAGTATAGTAAAGTGGTTTGGTTAATATTTGTTCTTAATTTCAAAGTCGTAAGTTCACCACCGTAAAACCACTCACCAGAACATGTAATAAATGATGAAGCTGTCAAATGTCCCGGCTACCACCGCAAACGTTATGAACACCAACACCCTTGGTATCTTCAGCACCTTCCTGAGAGCTTTCCCCGAATCGTCTGGACTCGATAACGATGGTAGCTGGATGGCCAGAGGAAAATAGAGTTTATTTAAAAAAAAAAATCTGGCAAATGTGATATTTCACGGTAAGTGGTCACAACTCAACAAATAAATAGGAACTAAGATGTAATATCCTTTGTGTCTGTAGTTACACTGGCTCACTCGCCTTTCAAACCGGAACACAAAAATGCCAAGTATTATGTATTCAGAAGTGCTAATAAGAAGCGTTCTTTTTTTTATCATTCCCGAAGACAAATGACTAATCCACCTGATGGTAAGTGGTAGTAGAGTCCAAACGCGAAGACTGCTAGTGCAGTCGGGAAGAATGATTTGCACTAGCCGCCCCACCATGCCGACCCGCAAGATGCCTCTTCACGCCTCGTTTGAAGGAACCCAGGTCGTAAGAGGAGGGGAACACGTTTGCTGTTAAAGAATTCTTGAATAAAGTAGATTTTTTGCCAAATAGTCTACCTGCCTATATTAAAAAAAAAAAGAAATATCAAAGTGAACTTACGTTAAGTCTTCTACAAGCGCCCAAATCGATGAAAGTAGCCGCGATGGCTATGATAAAAGCCGGGGTGAAATCCTTATGTTTATCTGACATCGCGTCAACCAACCAGCCCCCTAAAAGCGCCGTGATCCCGTAGCCAGCCGTGCCCCACGCTCTTTGTGCCCCGTATTTCGAACCGCGCTCCGGACCTGGTGTCAGAAAAAATATGCTTATATCTTAGCTTAACGTTTCTCGTCATCAGAAACTGACAGATCAGCTGATGTGAGTGATTGTGTTTGTGTACAATGTAATTTATGAAACAAACTCGTCACACGCTTTCCCATATCCCTGGGGTTAAGGGGACCATAGTGTTCTTTTCTTCTGTAGCGACATCTATCTCGCCATATATGAAAACTAAAAACTGACGTATCCTACATCGCGATATTAAAGTTATCCGAGCGATTGAACATATATACAAGAACCCGACAACAACCGTCGGGCAGTAGCCCACCAGACAAACACCCGTCTGGTCGGAGGATCCTCCCTTTTCAATGGTCAATACCAAACTGGTGACCCCGAGCATGAACGTCAACGCAGCCTCCGCAAAACTACGTCATCGTGACGTCATCATCACTTCCTCAAGCTTTCGAGCAGCGAGTCATACAGCCAGCCAGCATCCACGACTACTACGGGTATCCTGACCACCAGCATGCAGCGGACGCGCATTCCTGGTCATCACCCACAGTCTTCTCAGCGACCTTGGCACAGCACACTGCACTTCGGCCGGTCAGCAAGCAGAGACGCACTTCTCTCCTGGTCGACGCAGCAGCCAGCCACTACGCAGCACTGCACCACTCCGACTCACTGGAGCATTTGCAGCATCACCCTGACTCACTGGGGCATCACCGCAGACAGTTCCGACTCACCGTGAACTATGCGGCATCTGGTTCCGACTCACTGGAACATTCCACTGGCCCGGCAAACATCACAAGACATATGGACGACTCAACCTGCTATCGACCTCCGGTCTCGGAGGGGAGTGATGTAGCGACATCTATCTCGCCACATACGAAAACTAAAAAACTGACGTATCCTACATCGCGATATTAAAGTTATCCGAGCGATTGAACATATATACAAGAACCCGACAACAACTGTCGGGCGGTAGCCCACCAGACGAACACCCGTCTGGTCGGAGGATCCTCCTCTTTCAATGTTCAACACCAAACTTCCATTTATCAGTGGTGCTAGCAAGCACCGCTGATGATCATGATGATATGCAATTTCTTTTTTTGTTACACTTTGTAAACGAACCCTGATATAAAAAATATTATTGTTGTGTTCCGGTTTGAAGGTTGGGTGAGCCAGTGTCATTACAAGCACAAGCGACATAACATCTTAGTTCCCAAGGTTGGTGGCGCTTTGGCGATGATCTGCAAAAGTTTATATCAAAGTTATATGGACTTACCCAAGACATCGAAGCACACAGCATCACCTATACAGTTGGCAACATTGAACGCAACAGTCCCTATACACATTAGCACAACAAACGCCCAAAACGTCACCGTCATATAAAAACTTCCCTCCGATTCGGTTGTTTTAGGAACTTTTATATTTTCATCCTTCTCTAACACAGCTACGGAGTTCGCTTTCGAATTACCGACCTCTCGTTTACTCTTATTCTTATTAAATTCTATCGATTCTTCATAACAAAGGAGGTTACAATCATTTTTCGGTACACATATCAACTCTCCTTGTCTAACATCATCTAAACTCATATCCAAGAGCGAGCAAGACATATTCCTCGTGTCCGTGTACATCGTATTTATGAACGTCGAATTTGACAGATAGACTTGGAAATTATTATCTGTGGTGCAGTTCCAATGACACGTGTACTTCTCCAAGATGGCGTCCGTGTTGTTGTCGTACGTTTTGACGTATACTGTTTCGTTTAATCTGTAGACTGATTCGAGGAGTGGTTCCAATTTCTCGCTTTCCTCGGGCATGGGTAGGAACCAAAGACCACAATAGGATCCCGTCATGATCATAATTAAGAAAATGAAGACTAATTTCCTTTTACTCTGAAAGAAGAAGAAATATATTGTTTTTATTACATTTTATAAAACAAGCGCTCAGTATGTCTGTCTGAACGCGAAAAACTCAAGAAGTACAGAGCGGATTCTCGAATGTACCTTTTTTTCTAAGGTGGTAGGACTTTGTACTCATCCGATATTCTACTACTAAACAACAATAGTTAGTATTGTTGTTATGTGATGTAAGGAATAGTAAATATATCTTACAACTCAACACCATTGTCTATGGGCGGTGGTGACCATTTAACATCAGATGGTCCATTTGACGGTCCCACCTATAATACAAAAAATACCCTTGATTATTTACTTATTGACGATTTTGTATTAATTATTCTCACCGGCCAAAAGTCAACGACGTAGCCGAACAGGGGCTTAGCGACCGCCCACAGCAGGGGCAGAACCGCAGTTACGAGCCCCATAACCGCCGGAGAGACCCCCAGTTGACGTCCGAAGACATTCATTTGCGGTAACAAAGGACCGAGGGCTGGAAGCAATAACATATACGTTCAGTGGAAGGACCAATAGCCTTACATAACTCATCTTATTTAAGGAAGAATCATAAGTAACAGCCTGTGAATGTCCCACTGCTGGACTAAGGCCTCTTCTCCTCTTTGAGAAAAAGCGTGTGGAGCTTATTTTACCACGCTGCTCCAATGCGGGTTGGTGGAATACACATGTGACAGAATTTCAGTGAACTTTGACACATGCAGGTTTCCTCACGATGTTTCCCTTCATCGTCAAGCACGAGATGAATTATAATCACAAATTAAGCACATGAAATTCAGTGGTGCTTGCCTGGGTTTGAACCCAACATCATCGGTTACGATTCACGCGTTCTTACCACTGGGCCATCTCGGTTTTTTTTATCTACATAACACTTAATTATCTATATATTATTATATTTTTTTCCTTACTATTATTATATTTTTATTTAATAATAATAATGTCCTCCAGACCGATATCGGTCACGGCGGCCAATCTCAAGAGAGATAAGCCAATTGCGCAGGGGATATTATAGTGCACGAGTGTGTGCGCAAACACAGGTGCACTCTCTCTTCCCTAGCTCTCATAATCCGATGGGACGGCAATCCGACACGACCGGAAAGAGTTTTGGCGCAGGACCAAAAGCTTTACGTGCTTTCCGAGGCACGGGAGTGTCCACTTCCAACTTGCAGACTCCGGGCGGCTACTGAGAATTTTCTGACAGAAAAACCCAATAACTATTTGTTAGCCAGACCTGGGAATTGAACCCAGGACCACCGGGTCTGCGGTCTTATATCTAGCCACTAGACCAACGAGGCAGTCAGGTTAAAGTACGGTATAATATCTCCTGCGCAATTGGCTTATCTCTCTTGAGATTTTTACTTATAAAATATAGTAGTTTTGTTATTATATTTTCATTTGGTAACAAATCGACAGCAGCGTCACCTGCAGTGTACAATTGGACAACACAATTGTGAAAACACAAAACTTTATCCATATCGGTCCAGCCGTTTAGGAGGAGTTTGCTGACAAACACACGTCAGAAGAATTATATAAGTATATGAAGACATTGTTTTCTGTAGTTTGAAATTTTAATTTATCTTGTTCCAAATACAATACATTTTTGTACGATAATGCTTAGGTTGCCTTACTGTTCCTGCAGTCATCTTCTATGGAGGTACCACATTTTATTTTTGTCAACTTTCATATATTTGCGTGTTCTTTGTTGGTTTTCTAATAAATAAAAAATAAAAAAATAATCACGCTTGCCACGACAATTATCTAAAGGACATGGCCAATTTCTGTATGGCGGTTTGCATATGTATCGAATTCAATTCACACTAATAAGTTGTGGCGTCTCAAAGGCTATTTTACAGCGTAAAAAAGGCAGTAACCAAGGGAGACATTAGAATTAACTTAAATACTGCACGTGACGGAGTAATGTCGAAAGATAGATGATGTCACTGTTTGCTATATTTAACGCCAGGCCACAATATTTGTATCGTGTTACGTTAATTACTCTTGTCTTTTATTACGTCATGCAATCTTAGACTCCTAACTAATATTATAAATGCGGAATTCTATTTTTTTTACGCTCTAATTACTCAACCGAACTTTGTGAAATTTTGCAAACACGCCGTCAGTGTTACAGAAAAGATCATGGGGTACTTAGCGCCCCCAACCCTCACCCCGCCTAATACGCGGGAGGGTTTTAGTAAAACATAACTTTTTTATTGTATAGAATAGGTAGGTGACGAGCGTATGTGCCACCTGATGGTAAGTGGTCACCAACGCTCATATACATTGGCGTTGTAAGAAATATTAACCCGCTTACATCGCCAATGCGCCACCAACCTTGGGTACTAAGATGTTATGTCCCTTGTGGCTGTAATTACACTGGCAACGAGTAATGCCATTTTAAGGTAGAATATCTGATGAGTGGTTGGTACCTAACCAGACGAGCTTGCACAAAGCCCTACCATACTGCTTATGTACGTAAGAACGTTATACAATCTATAATGTGCACTTTATATTATAGTACGTTCAACAGATCACCTATCTCCACGTAAGGAGCTGAGATGCTCTAGTGGTAAGAATACTTGAATCTTAACCGAAGATTACGTGTTCAAACCCAGGCAACTACTGAATTTTCATTAGCTTTTTTTGTATATTAATATCATATCGTCATCATCGTTAAGGAAAACATCGTGTGGTAATGAGCCTGAAATTGGCAGCCGAATTGTAGCAGCCAAACACAGTACCCGAGATACCCGAGCTGTTTGCTATGCTCCCTGCTGAATCGGGCTCGAATGTGTTCTAGGCATCTATTAGAAGGTCTCAGACCATTTATAGGATTTTCCACCGACGCCTTCCATCAGGAAAATATTAAACCTACAGATTTTCTGATTTTTTTAATGTTTTCGCGAGAGTACCCGAGCTGTATGCTGTGCTCCCTACTAAATCATGCTTGAATACGTTCTAGACATCCAAAAGAAGGTTTCAGGCCATTTATAGGATTTTCCACCGACGCCTTCCATCAGGAAAATATAAAATCTACAGATTTTCTGAATTTTTTGAAGTTTTCGCGAGAGTACCCTCGCTGTTTGCTGTGCTCCCTGCTGAATCGGTCTCGAATGTGTTCTAGGCATCTATTAGAAGGTTTCAGACCATTTATAGGATTTTCCACCGACGCCTTCCATCAGGAAAATATAAAATCTACAGATTTTCTGAATTTTTTAAAGTTTTCGCGAGAGTACCCGAGCTGTATGCTGTGCTCCCTACTAAATCATGCTTGAATACGTTCTAGACATCCAAAAGAAGGTTTCAGGCCATTTATAGGATTTTCCACCGACGCCTTCCATCAGGAAAATATAAAATCTACAGATTTTCTGAATTTTTTAAAGTTTTCGCGAGAGTACCCGCGCTGTTTGCTGTGCTCCCTGCTGAATCGGTCTCGAATGTGTTCTAGGCATCTATTAGAAGGTCTCAGACCATTTATAGGATTTTCGACCGACGCCTTCCATCAGGAAAATATAAAATCTACAGATTTTCTGAATTTTTTAAAGTTTTCGCGAGAGTACCCGCGCTGTTTGCTGTGCTCCCTGCTGAATCGGTCTCGAATGTGTTCTAGGCATCTATTAGAAGGTCTCAGACCATTTATAGGATTTTCGACCGACGCCTTCCATCAGGAAAATATTAAACCTACAGATTTTCTGATTTTTTTAATGTTTTCGTGAGAGTACCCGAGCTGTATGCTGTGCTCCCTACTAAATCATGCTTGAATACGTTCTAGACATCCAAAAGAAGGTTTCAGGCCATTTATAGGATTTTCCACCGACGCCTTCCATCAGGAAAATATAAAATCTACAGATTTTCTGAATTTTTTGAAGTTTTCGCGAGAGTACCCGCGCTGTTTGCTGTGCTCCCTGCTGAATCGGTCTCGAATGTGTTCTAGGCATCTATTAGAAGGTTTCAGACCATTTATAGGATTTTCCACCGACGCCTTCCATCAGGAAAATATAAAATCTACAGATTTTCTGAATTTTTTAAAGTTTTCGCGAGAGTACCCGAGCTGTATGCTGTGCTCCCTACTAAATCATGCTTGAATACGTTCTAGACATCCAAAAGAAGGTTTCAGGCCATTTATAGGATTTTCCACCGACGCCTTCCATCAGGAAAATATAAAATCTACAGATTTTCTGAATTTTTTGAAGTTTTCGCGAGAGTACCCTCGCTGTTTGCTGTGCTCCCTGCTGAATCGGTCTCGAATGTGTTCTAGGCATCTATTAGAAGGTTTCAGACCATTTATAGGATTTTCCACCGACGCCTTCCATCAGGAAAATATAAAATCTACAGATTTTCTGAATTTTTTAAAGTTTTCGCGAGAGTACCCGAGCTGTATGCTGTGCTCCCTACTAAATCATGCTTGAATACGTTCTAGACATCCAAAAGAAGGTTTCAGGCCATTTATAGGATTTTCCACCGACGCCTTCCATCAGGAAAATATAAAATCTACAGATTTTCTGAATTTTTTAAAGTTTTCGCGAGAGTACCCGCGCTGTTTGCTGTGCTCCCTGCTGAATCGGTCTCGAATGTGTTCTAGGCATCTATTAGAAGGTCTCAGACCATTTATAGGATTTTCGACCGACGCCTTCCATCAGGAAAATATAAAATCTACAGATTTTCTGAATTTTTTAAAGTTTTCGCGAGAGTACCCGCGCTGTTTGCTGTGCTCCCTGCTGAATCGGTCTCGAATGTGTTCTAGGCATCTATTAGAAGGTCTCAGACCATTTATAGGATTTTCGACCGACGCCTTCCATCAGGAAAATATTAAACCTACAGATTTTCTGATTTTTTTAATGTTTTCGTGAGAGTACCCGAGCTGTATGCTGTGCTCCCTACTAAATCATGCTTGAATACGTTCTAGACATCCAAAAGAAGGTTTCAGGCCATTTATAGGATTTTCCACCGACGCCTTCCATCAGGAAAATATAAAATCTACAGATTTTCTGAATTTTTTGAAGTTTTCGCGAGAGTACCCGCGCTGTTTGCTGTGCTCCCTGCTGAATCGGTCTCGAATGTGTTCTAGGCATCTATTAGAAGGTTTCAGACCATTTATAGGATTTTCCACCGACGCCTTCCATCAGGAAAATATAAAATCTACAGATTTTCTGAATTTTTTAAAGTTTTCGCGAGAGTACCCGAGCTGTATGCTGTGCTCCCTACTAAATCATGCTTGAATACGTTCTAGACATCCAAAAGAAGGTTTCAGGCCATTTATAGGATTTTCCACCGACGCCTTCCATCAGGAAAATATAAAATCTACAGATTTTCTGAATTTTTTGAAGTTTTCGCGAGAGTACCCGCGCTGTTTGCTGTGCTCCCTGCTGAATCGGTCTCGAATGTATTCTAGGCATCTATTAGAAGGTCTCAGACCATTTATAGGATTTTCCACCGACGCCTTCCATCAGGAAAATATTAAATCTACAGATTTTCTGAATTTTTTAATGTTTTCGCGAGAGTACCCGAGCTGTATGCTGTGCTCCCTACTAAATCATGCTTGAATACGTTCTAGACATCCAAAAGAAGGTTTCAGGCCATTGATAGGATTTTCCACCGACGCCTTCCATCAGGAAAATATAAAATCTACAGATTTTCTGAATTTTTTGAAGTTTTCGCGAGAGAGAAATCCTTCTTTTGGATGTCTAGAACGTATTCAAGCATGATTTAGTAGGGAGCACAGCATACAGCGCGGGTACTCTCGCGAAAACATTAAAAAATTCAGAAAATCTGTAGATTTAATATTTTCCTGATGGAAGGCGTCGGTGGAAAATCCTATAAATGGTCTGAAACCTTCTAATAGATGCCTAGAACACATTCGAGCCCGATTCAGCAGGGAGCATAGCAAACAGCCCGGGTACTCTCGCGAAAACTTCAAAAAATTCAGAAAATCTGTAGATTTTATATTTTCCTGATGGAAGGCGTCGGTGGAAAATCCTATAAATGGTCTGAGACCTTCTAATAGATGCCTAGAACACATTGACTAGCCTGTTGGTGTGGTTGGTAAGATACTTGCCTTTCACGCCGCAGGTCGTGGGTTCGATTCCCACCCAGGACAGACATTTGTGTGCATGAACATGTCTGTTTGTCCTGAGTCTGGGTGTAATTATCTATATAAGTATTTATTTACAAAAGAAAAGTAGTATATGTAGTATATCAGTTGTCTGGTTTCCATAGTTACGAGCTCTGCTTAGTTTGGGATCAGATGGCAGTGTGTGAATATAGTCCCAGGATATTATTATTATTATTATTATTATTCGAGACCGATGCAGCAGGGAGCATAGCAAACAGCTCGGGTACTCTCGCGAAAACTTCAAAAAATTCAGAAAATCTGTAGATTTTATATTTTCCTGATGGAAGGCGTCGGTGGAAAATCCTATAAATGGTCTGAGACCTTCTAATAGATGCCTAGAACACATTCGAGACTTATTCAGCAGGGAGCATAGCAAACAGCCCGGGTACTCTCGCGAAAACTTCAAAAAATTCAGAAAATCTGTAGATTTTATATTTTCCTGATGGAAGGCGTCGGTGGAAAATCCTATAAATGGTCTGAGACCTTCTAATAGATGCCTAGAACACATTCGAGACCGATGCAGCAGGGAGCATAGCAAACAGCTCGGGTACTCTCGCGAAAACTTCAAAAAATTCAGAAAATCTGTAGATTTTATATTTTCCTGATGGAAGGCGTCGGTGGAAAATCCTATAAATGGTCTGAGACCTTCTAATAGATGCCTAGAACACATTCGAGACCGATTCAGCAGGGAGCACAGCAAACAGCGCAGGTACTCTCGCGAAAACTTCAAAAAATTCAGAAAATCTGTAGATTTTATATTTTCCTGATGGAAGGCGTTGGTGGAAAATCCTATAAATGGTCTGAGACCTTCTAATAGATGCCTAGAACACATTCGAGACCGATTCAGCAGGGAGCACAGCAAACAGCGCGGGTACTCTCGCGAAAACTTTAAAAAATTCAGAAAATCTGTAGATTTTATATTTTCCTCATGGAAGGCGTCGGTGGAAAATCCTATAAATGGCCTGAAACCTTCTAATAGATGCCTAGAACACATTCGAGACCGATTCAGCAGGGAGCACAGCAAACAGCGCGGGTACTCTCGCGACAACTTCAAAAATTTTAGAAAATCTGTAGATTTTATATTTTCCTGATGGAAGGCGTCGGTGGAAAATCCTATAAATGGCCTGAAACCTTCTTTTGGATGTCTAGAACGTATTCAAGCATGATTTAGTAGGGAGCACAGCATAGAGCTCGGGTACTCTCGCGAAAACTTTAAAAAATTCAGAAAATCTATAGATTTTAATACTTTCCTGATGGAAGGCGTCAGTGGAAAATCCTATAAATGGTCTGAGACCTTCTAATAGATGCCTAGAACACATTCGAGCCCGATTCAGCAGGGAGCATAGCAAACAGCTCGGGTACTCTCGCGAAAACTTCAAAAAATTCAGAAAATCTGTAGATTTTATATTTTCCTGATGGAAGGCGTCGGTGGAAAATCCTATAAATGGCCTGAAACCTTCTTTTGGATGTCTAGAACGTATTCAAGCATGATTTAGTAGGGAGCACAGCATACAGCTCGGGTACTCTCGCGAAAACTTTAAAAAAATCAGAAAATCTGTAGATTTTATATTTTCCTGATGGAAGGCGTCGGTGGAAAATCCTATAAATGGTCTGAGACCTTCTAATAGATGCCTAGAACACATTCGAGACCGATTCAGCAGGGAGCATAGCAAACAGCTCGGGTACTCTACCGAAAACTTCAAAAAATTCAGAAAATCTGTAGATTTTATATTTTCCTGATGGAAGGCGTCGGTGGAAAATCCTATAAATGGCCTGAAACCTTCGTTTGGATGTCTTGAACGTATTCAAGCATGATTTAGTAGGGAGCACAGCATAGAGCTCGGGTACTCTCGCGAAAACTTTAAAAAATTCAGAAAATATGTAGATTTTATATTTTCCTGATGGAAGGCGTCGGTGGAAAATCCTATAAATGGCCTGAAACCTTCTTTTGGATGTCTAGAACGTATTCAAGCATGATTTAGTAGGGAGCACAGCATACAGCTCGGGTACTCTCGCGAAAACTTAAAAAAAATCAGAAAATCTGTAGATTTTATATTTTCCTGACGGAAGGCGTCGGTGGAAAATCCTATAAATGGTCTGAGACCTTCTAATAGATGCCTAGAACACATTCGAGCCCGATTCAGCAGGGAGCATAGCATACAGCTCGGGTATCTCGGGTACTGTGTTTGGCTGCTACAATTCGGCTGCCAATTTCAGGCTCATGTGTGGTAAGCTGTATATCTCTTCAAAAGGATAGGAGCTCCTAGCCCAAGAGTGAGACATTTACTCTTACCAAGCCTGGACGTAGAGAATAAGGCATCTAGGCACTTTGACATTTAAGAACCCCAATTCCGAAGCGGTTAGAGTAGAATTTTGGCTAGTTACTCTCGCCTTGTAGGGGCTCCTAGGCTGGTCTTTTCGGCCTAGGTATACATCCAGGGAAGGCTATTTTAATAAATCGGTCTTTCGAATTGTCACTACCTGATAATAGCCTTGCTTTTATCTGCCGCATACCTTATATTCAATTCTCTCCATTGAATTTATTTTGAATTTAAATAATCTTTCAACTTAATTTATATAACCTATCTCTTACTATCACTATTAATTCTACATTAGAAAGAAAAAGACAGTATCGTTTAACTGGTTACCCCTAAACGCCCACAGATAAAGCCGTCATAACGATTATTTTATTAAACAATAGTGTCATATAATTATGAGTGATTATAGCTATTATCATTACGATAATAATAATCTTTTAAAGCATTCAGTTAGATAATTATATGACTAGACAAGAGGTTATATAATGTTTTACATGTCCAATCTCGCTGGTAATAAAGCAATAAAACAAATGAATTTCACATCGGGACTTCCCCTTTCGCCAACTTAGAAATAAAGATTATCCGTTTCGCTTGTATGTTTGTATGAAAAAATACAAATGGCGTGGTGTATTCAGTGGCGTAGCTAGGTGGACAAGGGCCCCGGTGCATAGGGAAAGAATCGGGCCCTCACCTTCTGTTTCCACGTAGCTTCAACTTACGGAGTTCTGTAATTGTTGATGTGCAATTAAAAACAAAAAAAAAACTTGTGAGCAGACTCGAGGCTCGAGCTCTCTTTTTCTTTTATGCTCCTCTCTTTTCAAAGCTTAGGTTAGGGGGCCCCCTGAGCCTAGGGCCCTGGTGCACTGCACCACGTAGCCCTACAATAGCTTCCCTACTGGTTGTATTTATACCTTAGCACTGTTTTGGCGATTAGATCGGTCGGCGAATGTTTTTATTTCATTCATTAAATAATATCACTTGATAAAATACTTATTTTAGTGTGAAGTCGGGTCGGGTAGCTAGTTATACTATTCGTTTTTATATGTCTGTCTGTCTGTCTTTATACTATCCACTTGTAACTAGATGGTAGACAGTATTCAACATCCATAACGTCCAACCGATCGTTATGACAATTGGTTTAAGCAAACCTTCAAGCTTCACCTCCAAACAGATAAATGAGATGTTATGTCAACATTGTAAAAGATCTAGATGTTGACAGTTGTCAGTTTGGTCTAGTGTCTACATGTAAAGCCGCAGACACGGTGGTCCTGGGTTCAAATCCCAGGCCGAGCCAATAAAATGTTATTGAGATTTTCTGTCGAAAATTGTCAGTAGCGGCCCGGAATCTGGAAGTTGTAAGGTGAACTCGCGTGCCTCGGAAAGCACGAAAATTGGCCCTGCGTCTGAACCGCCTGATCTCTTTCCGGTCGTGTCGGATTGCCGACCCTTCGGGTTATAAAAATTAGGGAATAGAAAGTGCACCTGTGTTTGCGCACACACTCGTGCACTATAATATCTCCTGCGCAGTTGGCTAATCTCTCTTGAGATTGGCCGCCGATTGGAAATCGGTCTGAAGGACTATCTATACTACTATATAAATCTATTGGTTCCGTCTGTACATTTTTGTTTTTCACCTAATTTTGTGATAAATAATCGTTTCATGATGCAGTGATTCACATTATACTATTTTTTTCATTTTTGACTGTCTGTCAGTATGTCTTCTTATAACTCAAGAACGGCTTGACCAATCTTGATGAAAATTGGTACACACAAAGAACATGCGATGGCGCAAATGTTAGGCCATATATAAGATCGGTAAACCCTACGGTATCTTATGAAAAATAATTTCAAATCGTTAATGAAAGGTAAAGAAATACGTAATTTCTTTACCGGTAACCATATGTGTGTGTGTGTGTGTGTATGTGTGTTTCTATTAATAAAACCAGCCGCGGGGCACAGCTAGTTATTATTATAATCTGAAGCAATTGTTGTGTAAAGCATTGTTATCATCTATACATATTTAAGGTACCATTTATTTTCTATATATAGTAATAACTGTTTTTATCTTTAACCTAGTGTTGTGTAGTACTTTTGTTGGGGTTGTAATAAATAAATAAAATTTATAATAGGTTCATGGATAGTCAAGCCAACGACCAATGTCCAACCATAAAAATTGGCGTCATAATAAATATTAACCATTCCTTAGATCACCAATGTACCACCAACCTCGGGAACTATGAAGTTAGGTACCTTGTGCCTGTACTGGTTCAATCACCCTTCATACCGGAACACAACAATACTGACTGCCGTTAGGCGGTAGATATTGTGATGAGTTGGTGGTACCCAGTTAGTTTTGCTAGTGGATTATAAGATGAAACGAACTTTGAAGACTTTATTCAATATTGAAGTATTACACTTCCTTATTGATTGTCAAACGAGAAACTACCACGGGTTCCGAAAAGAAACACCCAGCCCTGAGAAGAACCGGCGAAAGAAACTCGAAGGTCGATTTTTTTATGTCATGTTTTTATTGTATAGGAAGGCGGACGGAGCGTATGGGCCACCTGACGGTAAGTGGTCACCAATGCCCATAAACAATGGCATTGTAAGAAATGTTTACCATCGCTTACATCACCAATGCGCCACCAATCTTAAGAACTAAGATGTCCCTTGTGCTTGTAATTACACTGGCTCACTCACCCTTCAAACCGGAACACAACAATAACAAGTACTGCTGGTTTGCGGTAGAATATCTGATGAGTAGGTACCTACTAAGCTTGCACAATGCTCTACCACTGAGTTAACAAGTCTCAAGACTCATAAGTATCATGAGAAATATATCGTTTACAAAAAAAAAAAAAAGAAATAGCCACGATAGAATCATAGTATGTTCTGATCATAGCAACAAGTTTAATCTCAACGTTACAACTTTATCTATTATCATATTGATAACACGCAAAAGAGACATTTAATCCACTATTTGTTCTGTGAGATCCTTTAATGTAACTTAAGTTGTATACGTGTTACGTAAGCGTCGCTGGTTTAGTAGTTAGATATAAGGCCGCACTTCAGGTTCAAGCCCTAGGTCGGGACCTTAAAAGTTATTGGGTTTTGTTTGGAAGTTAGAAGTGTGTACTCTACCGTGACTTGGAAAGCACGTAAAGCCTTTGGTCCTGTGCTTTAACACTTTCCGGGCGTCTCGGATTTGTCGTCCCATCGGATTATGTGAGGGAATAGAGATTGCACTTGGCTAATCTCTCTTGAGACTTAGTTTAGAGATATAGTTTAGATTTCATCGAGGATCTTCAAAAGGGGAGGCAAAGCATAAATCTAGCACTAATACTACGCTTCCAACTAAATACGCTCGTGCGAAAATCCCCAAACTAAACATTCAGAGTTCAATAACCATCCTTATATGTACCGTACATAAGGTTCAAAATGGGATAAATTGCTAAATTGATGGGCTAAGTGTAAAATTACTGGGGGAATGACAATTTGGGACCTTGACCTTGGCATTTAATCATAGTATATAATGTCATCATCAATCATAGGCTGATTACACATAGGACGAAATACATATATGCAGAACAATTCTAATATATATAATTTGACATATATATTTTCTTTATAACAGAAGCAAATGAAGACAATTATACATGACAATACATTTTATAATATATGTAAATCCTAATCTTCATCATCATCATCATCGACCAGTTTTCGTCCACTGTTGGACATACGTCTCTCCATTGGCACGCCACTGAGCTCGATCTTCAGCTCTCGATTTCCATCCGCTGCTAGCTACTTTGCCTATATCGTCACTCCACTTAGCAGGAGGGCGCTACGTTTGCCAAGGCGTAATCCTAATCTTAACGAATATTATATAATATTTACATACGCTGCCTCTTTCATACATGAGCAGAAATCTGATAAATTATTTTTTAATATAAAAAAAAAAAAAATACACCTGGAATAGCGTAACAACTAATAATAGTTAAACACCTCTTGTAATTAAACATATAGAAGAAGAAAGTAGGGTCAGCAAATTCATGTAGCACTAAATAAAGATTAACCTTAACTTAATTACAACAACTAAAGAAAATCTACAACAAAAAAAAAAAAGAAAGTTTTACAAATAACAATGTATGTATATCAGAAAAAGTGTCTTATACAATCAATTATTTTGTTAATCAATTTAAGACAAGCCAGTACAAGTCAATTTCAACTTTGTGAGGGAATCAAAATGGACATCGATTTGATCACTGCAAGTATTTATCAGTTTACATAATCTCGAACAGGGAGTTTTGGCGCCTTGTAACATAAAACAAACTACTCAAATCATTTTAATATATTTTGGTCAATCCTCATTAGGGAGTCATTTTGAGAGTATTCCACTTATACTCATGAGGCAAGCTCCAACCAACTCATGCAGGACTTCCTTACAATATTTTCTATCACCAACTAAGCATGGGATGACACAAGTATTTTTATTTAAACACAATTTTTTTAAATTTATTTGCGTATATTTGCAATCAACCATAAGACTATGAGCGAATCTGTTCTGTGATTGACTATCTTGACACTTGACTATGTCAGCTCTATAGCCCTTATAAAAAAAGTATATTTTAATTTGATTTATTGTATTATGTAAGGTCCTCCAGACCGATTTCGGCCACGGCAGCCAAACTCAAGAGAGATTAGCCAACTGCGCAGGAGATATTATAGTGCGCAAGCACAGGTGCACTCCCTATTCCCTAGCTCACATAATCCGATGGGACGGCAATCCGACACGACCGGAAAGAGTTCAGGCATAGGACCAACGGCTTAACGTACTTGTAGTTGAATTATTCAATATATAATATTATATTGTAATTATATATTGAATAATTCATTCTCGATTGAGAGGCTTAAATCCAGCAGTAAAACTTGATAAATTAATGGAGAGGACATAGAGTCGAAATTGATGTCCAAGAATTGAAAACATCGATTATATTGCGAAGCAACATACTCTTATGATTTTATAAGATGCTTTATGATATTGACGAGCCTATTTCGATCTAAAAAAAATCTTATGACCGTACAATAGCAGCCAGTACTAACTGATATTAATATTGCTTATTTCAGTATGTGTTTCTAAGCCATTCATTATTGCGATACTCTTTCTGAATAAAGTTCTTATTGCATAAAAAAAAAATTTCTTTGTATGTTCGTCCTTTGATATAAATGTTCTATGTAGACATCTTACACACATATGAAGCTAGGTGAGTAGTTAGTATCTTGTATAATTAATCTCGCAAATTTTAGAAGATTTATTCTAGAAACTCCCTTTAACATAGATGATACAGACAGTGAAAACAAATTTGCTATTCCTGTTATCAGACAACATTAAGTCTATAAGTCTTTCATACAACAATGGGATTAGATTGTTTTACAAAAGGATAAAATAACTTATAACTTTAAACAATGGTCTTCATTTATTTATATATAGGAACAATGAAAATTCGTTCTCTTGTAATATTTTTTTAATATATGACATTGGTATTTAAATTTTAATAGATAAGCAATGTAAGATATAATATTTCAAGAAATTTATATTAATATTAAAATCATTATCAATTTAAGTAACAAATAGTGATTATTTTTACGATTGCGTATAATACAATTACTTAATCATTAATTCACTTAATAATTTTATTGTACTTACCAGCGAAGAAAAAGAAAAAATGGATCTTGATAGGCAAAAGACCTTTGTCTATTTTTAATTTCATCTTGAAGATTTTTTTTACACAACACAATAACACTACGAAAATGCAAAATATTAATTTCCATATATATTTTAATTCATTTCACTTGAAAAAGGTTAATGACCGCTCATCAAGGTTGTGACGAAGTGTAAACTAACTCGACTGCTTTCTATTCTCATATCGTTTAAATAATGCAACCCGAGATCGACGCGATTAATTTAAATACTGATACGATGTTTATTTGTATACTCAAAGCGATAATAGCACGCAATTGACTTGTTATGACAGATGACAGGATAAATAAAATTGCCACTGTCATGATAAAATGTAACTTTTAAGTTTTTAATTTCAATGTATGTATATCGAATTAATAAAATACTTTTACATTCATCTCTTGATCATCTTATAGATATTTTTTGTAGAAGTTGATTTTTATTGAGAAAGAAAATTTGCTATTGAATAAAACAGTAATTTATAAAATGAATCAATTCGATACATTTCTTTAAGCAATAATTGTTTTTTATTTATATACGTATTTCATATTTCTATAACTTGTTGAATTAAAGCTATTAGAGAGAACTTCAAATATATATTACTATAAAGAAAAACAATATAAGATCGTTTTCAGTTACAATAAATATGTACATTTTATTCATGCATTCTATTAATGAATTAAAGTTTGTTTTTTACAA
The DNA here is from genome assembly GCA_905220585.2 of Nymphalis polychloros. Taxonomy (NCBI): domain Eukaryota; kingdom Metazoa; phylum Arthropoda; class Insecta; order Lepidoptera; family Nymphalidae; genus Nymphalis; species Nymphalis polychloros. The sequence continues at coordinate 4,818,540 of HG992268.1, read as the reverse complement.
TTTTGTTTAGCATAACTGATATTTTTTAATTTATAATGCTCTTTTATACTTACGTTCCTAGTTAACTTTCATTCGTCGAAATAACATATAACTACAGAGCAATAAATAAAACAGGGTAATAAACGAAGTCTGGCAACATTAGTATTAGTAGCGCACAGATAAAAAAATATAAAAAGTTATCTTTAAAGAAAAATAGTAAACGCCAAAAATAAAAAATCATACATTACAGTAATAACATTGTATTTACATTATTTAATAACGAAAGTAAGTAAAAAAATATAGTATACAGTTTTCTATTTATTTTTTTCGGAACAAAACTGATCTTCTTCTGTCAAACAAACGCGGGGAGTTCGAAATTTGAACAGAGCGACGAACTCCTTATTAAAAAGTTCACGAAAAGGCTAAATATGGAGGAAGAAGATGAATTTGTAGGTTGCATTAGTTGCATGAATACTAATGATTTATGCGACCTATTTGTTGCTTACGCAAATAATGAAGAAACATACGGGCAAATGCTTGAAACCTGTTTTGATGTGAAGGTTAGTTTTTTATTATAATTCAAAATAACGTTTGACTTATTGTTCCAATAATTCTGTATTAACTTCACGTTCTTTTTAAGTGATTTATAACTAAAATTATTTTAGGTGTCAAATTATTTCAAATATATATGCACCAATTGCGTCGAAAAGTTGGAGAAGGCGAATGCGTTTAAAAGTCAAACTATTAAAACTATCGATACACTACAAACAATCAAAGGTAATTACTAAATAATTATTATAATTACTCAATACAAGACCTTAACAAATAAGAACTTATTTATTTTAATGACCGCGTAAAATGATGGCGAGAATGTTAAGATTACCCAGTTGAAAATATCTCTCGGGAAAACAATCAGGTTTACCATTGGAAGCAATAGGACGGGGTGTTACGTATGAATATTTTCCCATTGATGATTTGGTCTTCTCGAGTGCGCAGGCGTGTGAAAACACAAGTATGGTTACCATGTTAGAATGATCAAATGGTCGGTGAATTGGTATTTTTCCAAGAGTAGTAAGTAGATTTGGAGAGCACTGACTGTTAAATATACGTACAAACAAACGTTCATATTTAGTTATTAGTAATTATTAATGCGAAAGTGAGTTTGTTTGTTTGCTACGAATTCACGTATTAACTACTGAACCGATTGTGATGATATTTTGTATAAACGTTATATTGGCTACAGATTAAAAAAAAAAAATACAGGATATCTAACGTCTCCCATCTCAAACGCGGACGGTGAAAACCATTAGATAATAAATAACGCAAATATTTATTATTCTGTCTTCAGCAAAGTTTTTTTAATATATTTTACGAAGATTTTTTAATTCTTATCTATTATATCAAATTATCTTTTCGTTTTATAATAAGTTATTGATAAACAGACATACAATACATTGCTTCATCCACTGTAGGAGTGTGATCTAATGAAGCACATAGTTAATCGATATAGTTGAAATCTATTATCGTATATACATGGTTATTTGTAACGACCCAGCACCCTCGCAGGACTAGATAGCTAGCTAGACTAGATTGCTTATGGTAGCAACAACTTTTGTTCTACGAGTTCGGACATAACTCAATACATGACAAAAAAATTATGTAATGTCTTAGCCGAGAAATGGGACATAGCAGGTTATTTATGTGTATATAATACATAATTCAGATGAGGAGTACCTCGACGAAGCTATCCTCGAAGCTGATGAAGCTCAGGGTAAATCGAGTAAATCTATCACCAGGAAGTCTGGAGATGATAACGACGAAAATGATGAAGGTAATGAATAAATATTATCCTAACTAATACTATAAATGAGAAAGTGAGTTTGTTTTAAAAATAATATTAATTGTGTTTAACGACACTGTTGGTGGTAAACACATGGACAACTGAGGTCATGACCTCGTGTCTTAGCTACCTGATGGTAAGAGCTATCGAGCGCTGTTGCCCACGCCTGTGTTGCCATGTAATTGTCGTCATTTAATTAAATTAAATTTTATTCGGGGTAATTTTTTTGCTTAGTATTTTAAAAATGATTGCATAAATAGAACCGACTCGCGATACCTAATAACCACTTCGCGGGTCGGACGGGGTTTTCGTTACACACTGTATATACTAGCGGATCCAGCAGACGTAGGCCTACCATAACAACATTTTTTTTATTCGGTACCTACAGCAGCGCCACCTATCGGGTGTGTTTTTCCACACCAATAAACCATCCAGGAACTCATTGAAATATACACGCAAAATTTCATCCAAATCGGTCCAGCCGTTCTGGTTGACAAAAACACGTAAAGAAGAATTAATATGTATTAAGATATAAATTCTGCCACACGACGGAACAGTTTGTGGGCAGACATTCATATGTTCTTTTATTTGCTTAACACGAAGCAGTCACATTGATAAATTGAGTTATCGCAACAAATATGATAACATTAAAGACATGGACGAGGAACACGAGATCGAAGCACTCGATGAGACCACTTGCATATACTGCAACCTGCAACTCACCACCGTCGAGGGGATCCACCACCACATTCGTTTGGTGCACGGCCTCGAACCTCGTACGGGACGGAAGGTCCGTGAGTGTAACCTATGCGGAGCTTCGTTGAGAGATTTGGCTGATCATTTCAATAGGTATGTCGTTTCCGTTTAATTTACTTTACTCCCATTTGACACCCCCCCCCCCCCCTTAAGCTCTGACAGTTCAGTATTCGTGGTCACCACATTTTCTGCTATTTGAAGAACGTGTAAAAATGACCGTACGATGGTCACCGTCTTATAGAGGTATATAGAGAGCTAATAATGTTAATAAGTATAAAGTTTGCATTAATTTTCTATTAGAATGGAATCGATTAAAGAGTAGCTTCCGAGAATACGCACTCATTCGTATACACATGACACACACAGACATAAATTTCCCGCTTGAACGTTTATAAATCTACGCGCATCGCAAAGATCGACGCGTCGCGTCGCGTCGTCCTTTCGTTTATGAATGAAATATAGACCTACAAATGTCACGACAGTACGACAATAACTTGTAAAATAATATATTTTTTCATGTATTGAGTTTTGTCCGATGTTGTGGAACAAAAGTTGTTGCTTATGGTGTTAGCTATCTACTCCTGCGAGGTTGCTGGTGTGTTACAAATATATACGAACTTGTACATAGGTGTCACAATCCGAACACTGAAACGGAGGGACGTCAGTACGCGTGTCACTTCTGCGACAACGTGTACAACAGCAAGAAGGCTTGTTTCACTCATCTGAGGATGAAGCATGGATGTATGAATTCATATATCTATATACTTATATTATATATATAAGGTCCTCCAGACCGATTTCGGCCACGGCGGCCAATCTCAAGGGAGATTAGCCAACTGCGCAGGACATACTATAGTGCACAAACATAGGTGCACTCTCTTTTCCTTAGCTCTCATAATATATATATATTTATATATATACATATAAGCGAAATACCAATCATCACGAGATCTAAACTATCCGCCCGATTGACTTGAAATTTTTCAGTTACTCCTTCCAACGTAGACGCTCACTAAGACATATAAGTAGTGATGTTTTTAATAGACGTTGCGTTGTAAAACAAGGGCTGACAGTCTAAAATGTATCTCTGTACGTCCCATCTCACGAACAGTGAAACTCTGTAACGACCACGCGCCGAAGTATTCGTCGCGCGATCGTAAGAAATGCCACATCTGCGGACGTGACTTCAGCCAGAAACAGATCCTGAACAATCACCTGTGGAAGGCTCATGGTTTTGAGGTAAGTAAAGTAACCGCCTGTAAATGTCCTAATGTTGGGCTAAGGCCTCCTCTCTTTTTTTTGAGGAGATGTTTTGGAGCTTCTCCACTCCACCCTGCTGCTTTAATGCGGGTTGGTGTAATACGCATAAAGCAAAATTTCAGTGAAATTAACCACATGCATCCTCACGAGGTTTTCCTTCAACCTTCAAGCACGAGATGAATTATAAACACAAATTAAGCACATGAAGCCCACGATCATCGGTTATGATTCACGCATTCTAACCACCTAGGCCATCTCGACTTTTTGGTTTCGAGGTATGTTTTGGTTATTATTATAGTATCGGGACTGCCTCCTCGCTCCAGGATCTCCCGCCGCCAGTTGAAGATATTTATCTTTACTGCTTTGTGTGAATGTTTGTATTTTTGAAGCTGGCTCCACCAATTGGTATGCTGGTCTGTATGTATACCAATCGTGGTGATCGATTAAACGGTGTAGAAGATGCCAACTGGTGTTAGATGTGAAAAAGTACCCTATGCCCTTCCTTCCTTGGGGTTCCAGCTTGCTCCATACGAAATTTCATCATCATCGGTTCAGTGTTCTGACAATCATTTTAGTTTAGCAGCGAAAGCGTAACAGATAGACAGACAAACATTGTTACTTCACAATTTCGGTAATGTTTATTGTTGTGTGATTTGATTGTAAAAATTGTGATTAGGTAGAGAAACGTAAAGCGTTCTTCTGTCCACTGTGCTCTGAGCGCGTGAGCTACGGAGCGAACTTCAGCGCTCATCTCCTCCAGCGGCACCACGTAACGGAGCAAGTGGAACAGCTCGAGTTCAGCTCGATGGATGGTGAGTACAGCACAGCTTTTGTAGGAACCCGTCAAATGTGCCACTGCAAGGCTAAGGACTATTGAGGTCGTGTTTGGAGCTTATTCCACCTCGCTGCTCCACTGCCCGCTGGTAGACTCATACACAAACTGATATTGAAAGAAGAGGAGACTTTAGCTCAGCAGTGGGAACTTCACATGCTGTTACATGTACTAATTACAGGCATAGGGGACATAACATCTTAGTTCCCAAGGCTGGTAGCGCATTGACGATGTAAGCGACGGTTAACATCTCTTACAATGCCCATGTCTATGGGCGTTGGTGACCAATTACATCAGGTGGCCCAAATGCTCGTCCGCCTGCCTATAAAAAAAAACCAACGAGTTGTTTCGTTTAATGAGAAATGATCGCCGTAGACTTCATGATGTACAAGAGCGCTATCCAAGAAGAGACGAAGTTCCGTTTCCGGAAAACGACGGCGAGCAAGCAGACGATCGAGGGCGTCCGCTCGCATTACATGTGCAGCCAGTCTGGGATATACGTCTATCAGGTAAAGGCGTTTTCTACTGACGAGGTGATGAGGTGATGACGTAAGAATTATTTAACTCGCACTATGCTTTGCTACGATTTCGTGTAAGCTATTATAGATAAGGGTTATTTAAGGGTTATTTAAGGGTTGTAATAGGGAGTTACGCTTATCATATAATATGGCGCTTTGCGTGAGCTGATTATTGGGAGGAAATGGTCATCCTGCGAACACTACTTTATTCAATCTTGTTAACCCGGGTTGTTGTTCTGGCGTGTCCAGTTCTTCACCAGACGTGTGAAGAAGATGTCTTCCTTGGGAAGTGTTTAATAATTGATGTTTTATTATAGAAAATGAAATACATATGTGTTTATGTGATTCTTATTTAAACTAGCTATTTAGCAGGTATGTTGCGAATATTCGCATCCGCATCCGCAAATGCGGGGCTTCCGCATTTATGCGGATTTTCATGCGGATGCTGATGCGAATGTAAATACAAGTTGCAACAAGAAAGAAATGGGCGGGGCCGTCGAGTGGCGCGTGCCATTCGCACGTGACAATGACCAGTGGAAGCGAATAAATTGGTGGACAAGATCCGACACGTTTGTTATGGTGCATCATTTGTTTATTGTAAATAAATCATAAAGTGTTTGTTTGCGCTGTGGATTACTTGTAGTATAGATAGATTTTGAATGTTATTGTGATACAGTGATCATTGTTTGTTAAGTACAAACATAAATAATTGTTTATTGGGAAATCTTCAGGTAAATGCCATTATGTTACACCGGTAATACGTTTTATTGTAGGTAAAGTTTATCGTTTTAAAACAATATTCTTTATTTTTCCCGTTATTGTTAAATTATCTAACAAGTTAATTAACAATGTCACCACCGACACAAAGTAATATATTATTTTGAACCGAATAAAGAGGACCATGATAAGGTTGATTGTAAAATATGCAATAAAAGCTACTCTCGCAAGGGACGAACCACCTCGTCTTTAAAAAATCATCTAAAGTCGTTGCACCGAGAAGAATTTTCCATATTCGAGAGCATGAGTAAAGAAAAACAATTACAGAAGATAAAATCTGACGCAGGTAAGTTTCATCATATACAATTCTAATTAATTAGCTTTTCCTTGAGGCATTCTTTACATAGTTTAATAGTTTAGTTACGGCGTGGCTTAGGCGATGTTTCCACTCAAGATTATTGTTTATTACTGCCACATAACTCGGTCACTTCTAAAAAGATTTAGACAATTATCTGTTTAAAAGTCTTACAGAAATGTTATTAAGATCGGTTCAATATTTTTTTTATATATGACATTGTAAACGAATTTGCGTATTTCGCTTTTTTAGCAAATAATTAGTCTAGTAATTTATCATAATATTATTATTTAAGCAAACCTGGTTGGTAATAATAATTCGACCAAATTAAGAAACACTCGTTCCAATCTAAAATAGTCCGTAATGAAGTAGTCTTTAAATTATCCGCGTATACAATGTTTATAGGTTTTAGAAAGGAAACATTGGCCCTTTAGTTTCTTTGGTTTGGTTCGTTATTTGTTTGATTTTTGTCTTAATATAAATTTTATACGTAATAATTATGACTTTAACATTAAAAAGTTTTGTGTTTTTCATAAATGAAAAGAGGATAACTGGCTATTTGCGATAAATAATCACATTTTGCTATGATAATAATCATATTAGGTTTAAATTGTGAAAACGACCTCAAAATAATTCTTTTTACGATTTGTTTACATTTATTTTTTTCGTAACTTGGATAGGGAATAGAGGGTCATCTCTCAGTTTGACGTGACATTGACAATTATCATGTGATTTTCTTTTTTCGTTCCATTTAAACTTTCTTGATCAGTAACAATTAAAAAATCCGTTTGGCGTTATTGCGTTATATCTAATGTTTATTTTTTTGCAATATAATGTAGGTTGGACAATTTTTTTCTCTTAGATAGATTTTGACAGATATTTACAAAAATATCACAAGTACGTGTTCTTTTTTTGGTTGTTCATTTCTTTTAGGTACATAATTTATTGATTCCGAATTTTTTAATTTATATCTTTATTCTTTTCAGATAAAGTTGCCACTCTTCCGCAAGAAGCAAAGAAACAATTCCCTTTAGAAGAAGTAATTCTAAAAGAAAAGAAGTGGGACGTTAATAATTTAAATTCGAAAAAAAATGATAAACTCATTGGAGAAATGATTGCACCTCAAAATTTACCATTTTACTTTGTTGAAGGGCTGCGTTTTCGAAGATTGATACAAGAATTTGCAGCAAGATTTATATTTTAGGGGACGCAATTTTTTTACTGATTTTGTATTGAAGGAATTATACGGCAAAGTTGCTAAAAAGTTTAAAATATTAATCCAAAAATTTGATTACATGTCGTTTACGGCTGACATTTGGTCGGATTAGAGCTCAAATGCTTCTTTGCTTAGCCTGACTTGCCATGGTATTGCAGAAAACTTTGATATATCATCGATTCTATTGAAATGCGAGACATTCTACGGCCGTCACACTGGTGACATAATTTCCGGAAAATTTAACACGAAACTTTCTGATTGGAATATTAAAAAAGAACAAGTGCATTGCCTAATCAGAGATGAAGGATCTATTAAACGAGCCGTGCGATTAGCAGCATTGAATGACATAGATTGTACTGTTCACAAAATACAACTTGCCCGCAGTTGTTTAGGTTCGCAAGAAAACATAAAAATACTCAAACATAAATGTAAGAAAATTTCGACTCATTTTAATAGCTCAGAAACAACTGCAAGCAATTCAAGACTGACTGAATCAACCTCATCTCAAAAATGTTCCAAGATTGTGTAACGCGATGGAACAGTACGTTTTACATGTTCGAGCGTTTTTCAAAGGTAAAGGATGCCCTAAGTCTTTACATCAATAATAATGAGATAAACCCTATTTTGCCAGAAGTATGAAAAATCATTGAAAGTTTTATTCAATTGCTGAGACCTTTTGAGGAAGCCACACGAGAACTGAGCAGCTCTCACGCCCTTATTTCATCTGTAATTCCAATAATTCAAATGTTTGAAAAAAAGTTGATGAATATTTAACAAGATCTCAAGAGTTAGATCCAATTCGACAGGCCGTCACGACTCTGAAAAATGAACTTTCAACAAAGTTTTCCAGCTTGGGAGAGAACAGTTTATATATCATTGCCATCTACTTAGATCCTCGCTATAAGCACAAATTTTTCACACCGGTGACTGAGGAAAAGATTAAGGACGACATTTTGATGATTACAATGACAAATAATGAGAATGACGATTCCGGTTCTCTTATTTCAATCCGAATCCTATCAATTCCGAAGAGGCCAAAAGAATGAAAATGACTGATTCCACGGAAAATAACATGGCACAACTAGGACCAGGGCCATCAAGCTTCATCAGAAAGCCCTGCTTAAAAACGACCTTGCTATGATGTTTGTGTTCGTCAAGTGAAGATGAGAGTCAAGAAATACCAGAATATGGTAGCATTGAAACTGTACTCAAAAAGGAATTACCTTCTTACCGCGCTAAAAAAAGAGTAAATGTGGATGAAAATCCTTTTAAGTAGTGGAGTGATCATCGACAGAAATTTAAGATATTATCACCGATAGCACGAAGATTTTTATCCACTCCACCAGGCAGTGTTCATAGCGAACAATTATTTTGTAGCGCGGGTTTAATTTACGAACCTCTGCGTAACCGCCTTGAATCAGAAAAGGCAGCAGTATTACTCTTTACTGAGTATAATGCTCCTATTTTTAAATATTGTAGCATTATACTTAATACTAATTTTCATTAATAAAAATAATTACTTTAACATTGTTTTAATTCTTCATTCATATACTACATTTATATAAGATCTTACTGCCTCGTTGGTCTAGCTGCTAGATATAAGGCCGCAGACCCGGTGGTCCTGGGTTCAATTCCCAGGTCGGGCCAATATAGTTATTGGGTTTTTCTGTCAGAAAATTCTCAGTAGCAGCCCGGAGTCTGGAAGTTGGAAGTGTGTACACTCCCGTGCCTCGGAAAGCACGTTAAGCCGTTGGTCCTGCGCCTGAACTCTTTCCGGTCGTGTCGGATTGCCGTCCCATCGGATTATGAGAGCTAAGGAAAAGAGAGTGCACCTGTGTTTGCGCACACACTCGTGCACTATAATATCTCCTGCGCAGTTGGCTATCTCTCTTGAGATTGGCCGCCGTGGCCGAAATCGGTCTGGAGGACCTTATTATATAAGATCTTAAGCATACGCATCCGCATCCGCATCCGCGGATGTGAAAAAATCGGCATCCGCATCCCTGCTATTTAGGTATATCTTGTAATGATAGTTGTAATGTGAAATAAAACAATAAATAATTATATTCGGAGAACACTCATAAAAACGTGCGCTCGCGTACTCACCTACGCACACATATCTAGCGATCACGTTCCCAATAATATGCTTAGTATCTTTATTTAATTACCAAGTAAATATGTAACAACTTCATTCCAAGGGAAAAGGTAAGCGTCCAGCCCCCGAACGCCAGATATACAAGACGGGTAAGGCGTGTCCCGCTCACATGATCGTCACCGAGACCCTGGACAAAGTGCTCGTGACGTTCTATAAGACGCACGTCGGACACGGGAGTGAGTATACAGTTTGTAAGCTACGTCGGTTAATCAAGACCCCTTTATGGGGGGGTCGTTGGTCTTCATTCATACAAGACATTTTTCATAGTTTTATATTTATAATACTATAACGTTAGGTAAGATGTCCCATTGCTTAGAATAGTTAAGTGGAGAGTCAGATCCTGGACTCAAAAGGTAGGGCGTAACGCTGGGGCCGTGGATGCGTGAGGCAGGGCCCTCGGGTCTGCTATTTCAGACGGCTCTTAAGAGGGAAGCAGCCTGGATGGTCTCGCGCTGGCGTGCGCACTAGCGATAAGTATAGGGGAGAGGGGGGATCATCTTCGCTCCCCGAGGAAAGTTTTGTCAAGCCGAACACAGCACAGAAGGCTGCGGATGAGTTATATCGACACGATCACGCAGTCCCTCCGATCTGTGCCAACATCGGCCATCATAGTACTTTTAGTATAGCCCAGTTTTTGGTCAATGCCGCCTAGAGGCGTAGTAGACGATGAGCGTTGTGCAGCGTGCCCGTACTACTCGCCGCGCGAGCCGAAGCGCAAGCCGGCGCCGCCCGCTACGGGCCCGTGCGCGAGCGAGAGGGAGCTCGTGTGCGACACGTGCGGCGCGCGCGTGCCACCCGAGCGCCTGCGCGCGCACGTCGCCGCGCACGGACACGACCTACTGCCCTGCGAGTACTGCGCGCAGGTCAGGCTCTCGCTTTGTTACTCACACGGCTCACGTTGACGGCCGACTTGTGGTGATACACTGCTTTGATGCGTGTATTATTGTAATGTTATGATTACTACGGTCGATGTCGCGCTGAGTTACTTGACGTAGACCTTCAAAGATATCGGCATGAGATCAAAGACAATTTACTGATTTTTAAAGATTTGACATTTATAATTTTACTTTGCATTTGAATGGTTTCCAGAAAATTCTCTTTGTCTTCCAGCTTTTCCAATCGATCGATGATTGGACGCGTCACATACAAGTTGAGCACGAAGTCTGTTCAGGATTCTAGAAGCCGATCAGCTCAGACATGTGATTTGGAAAGCGTTACCAAAAGTGATTAGGTTTAAAGGACTCGGTAGGCGAACTATGCTTGCGTGTATATTTTCGTTTATATTATTTTGATACCTGGTTATCAGTTGTCGTTTTATCTTTTAGAATGTAAGTAGATGGACGGGTAGATGGGCCACCATGATGGTGTGGTCACTCCGCCCATAGACATTGGTGATGTAAGAAATATTAACCATTCCTTACATCGCTAATGCGCCACCAACCTTGGGAACTAAGATGTTATGTCCCTTGTGCCTGTGATTACACTGGCTCACTCACCCTTCAAACCGGTAAACAACTACACTTAGTGTTATTGCTGTTTGGTGGTAGAATATCTGATGTGTGGGTGGTATACACCAAGCCGGGCTTATACAAAACCCTACCACCTTGGTGATATTATGCATTTCTCCTAACGGTGTTATCGGACCACTGACAAAGTCCAGCAGGTTTTGGTATCATTAGTTCGGGATTTTTTTTTATAGCATAGGCGGACGAGCGTATGTGCCACCTGATGGTAAGTGGTCACCAACGCCCATAGACATTGGCATTGTAAGAGATGAAAACGCCATATTTTCGCGAGTCCATAGTGAATATCATGGATTATACAAGATCTCTCGACCAATGGTATCGCGTCAATTGTTATCTCGACCAATGGTATCGCGTCAATTGATATCGATGGCCAATGGTATCGCATTAATTCGATGTCAAAGTTGTTTATATGGGTTTATTCCTGTTGTGGTTGGAATAGGGTTTGGTACATACGTTTGTCGACAATTCAATTAAAGAATAGTATAACGGATAGACGTCAACGATAACGCTTCGATTCGATCGCGATGAAGTTGCGTTTGTCGTTTGGAGAATTGGCGACATCTAGTGACAGTTATCGTAAACAAATTGCAAATCGATATCGAATAAGAAACTCTAACTAGTCATAAAGATAGCGCGCTGACGATAATCGATATTAGAAACGTCACTACAGGTAATTGGTCTGTTTGTAAATCGTATTGTTTAAGAGGAAAATACTTAGAAGTTGTCTGTTGAGAATTGCCTTGTTTAAATTGTGGTTTTTAAATAAATGTTGATGTTTGCAAAAACGATTTTTATTTATTGATAAATAGTGTTCGACTGTTTCGCCTGAAAAAAATTTACCTTATGCCTTTCTTCGGGGTTCAAACTGGCTTCATGAAAATTTTATCAAAATCGGTTCAGTGTTCTAGTCATGAAAGCGTAATAGAAAGTTGCTATCGCATTAATCTTAATATAAAAATTCTTCTGTACGTGTGTTTGTCACCTAAGTCATAAGCGGCTGGACCGATTTTGATGAAATGTGTGTATTTTGGGTATTGGGTAGTATTTTACATTGGGTTTGAAAACTTAATTGGATAGACACGGTGGGTGGCGCTGCTGGGAGGTACAACTTTTAGATTTTTCGTGTTCTAAAAATCTGGAAAAAATCAAGCAGTTTTATCTCACCGATTCCTACATTTTATCTTTATAACATTTTTCTGTATTTTGTGTTTTTATCTACTTTTTTAATTATTTCTTCATCTTATATTGTTTCGTAATTTCTCACTAATATTATTCTCGTAAAATTCTGAAAAAATTCTATTAATTACTTCTTGCTATTCTCCACATTTTCTTTTATTAACTTTTTTCTGTATTTTGTGTTTTTGTCCACTTTTTAATTATTTCTTCACTTTTTATTTTTTCGTCATTTCTCATTAATATTCTATTCGTAAAATTCTGGAAAAATTCTATTAATTAATTCTTGCTATTCTCTACATTTTCTTTTAATAACTTTTTTCCGTATCTTGTGTTTTTCTCCGTTTTTCCTAATTTTTATTTTGTTTTTCCGTGTTTTCCACCCCCATTTTACATCCCCCGTCTTTCAACTGTTCGGCATCTTTGTAGTACAAGTACCTCGGCGGATAGCACCGTTTATAGCTCGCCATGCTTGACACGGACATGGAGACGGCATCCGACGCGTCTGTGAGGCTATCTCTGGTCTCCGATAGCACGGACACAGAGGACGAAATAACGGCGAGACCCACTGCCGACCGCCGCGGCAAGAAGAAAACTAGCGGACTCGCAAAGGCGAAGGCCCAGCTGCGAGACAAAGAGGAAGAGGAAAGGGAGGTCGCCTTTGAGAAGGCGCTCCGCAGCAGGGCCTTCAGGAAGGTGCCTGCTGAGTCGGCTCCTGAGGCGCAGTCCACCTCGACGAATGCCGCAACTAAGGACCCAGCCAACATGGGCCCAGAGGAGCTGCTCGCGTTGGCTGGCAGCAGCGTAGCCACTGTGCTCGAGGTGGCGAAGAAGTCCTCCAATCTGAAGGGAGGCTTCATCAAGAAGCTGAAGGAGTCAGCGGCCTCCCTTCAGAACATAGTCGAGGTGTTGACGTCTCGCTCGGAGGCCGAAGAGACGCGCCGGCTCCGCGCCGACAACGCCCGTCTGCGGAAGGAGGCAGACGGGCTGAAAGAAGAGATAAAGGCCCACCGCCGTGAGTTCGCGGAGCGAACCACGGTGGCGGTGGCAAACGAGGCGTCGTCGGCTAGCGCGGCGGTAGAGCCATGGGCCCTGGAGGGGCTCCAGGCCTCCCTCGAAACGGCGGTCGCGATGTTCAACACGCGACTGTCGAACATCGAGGGGCGCCTTCCGCCTGAAAGGGAACACCGGCCGTCTCCTATGAAGGTGGGTGAAGGACGCGAGGTGGTGAAGCGAAACGCACCGCCCCCGCAAACGCAAGCCGCGCCCGCACCCAAGCGGGCGAAAGTAAAGGCGGCAGTGCCTGCTCCGGCCGCCGGCTCGTCGAGCGTCGTCACGCCGTCGCCCGGGACTGGTGAGACACCACCAGCCCAGGAGCCGACATGGTCGACCGTGGTGCGGAGGGGAAGAAAGAAGAAGGCCTCCCCCGCGGCCGCCGTTGCACCGGCTCCGGCGAAGCCAAAGCCCCAACAAGCGGCCAAGCCTAAGTTGGTCGCCCCCCGCTCGGCTGCAGTGGTGATATCGCTGCAGCCTGAGGCGGAGAGCAAGGGCGTGACGTCCGCCCAGGTCTTGGAGCGGGCGGAGCAAGGTGTGAAGCTCCAAGACCTGAGCATAAGTGGCGCCCTAAAGATCCGCCGCTCGGCGACTGGAGCCAGAGTCCTCGAGCTGCCGCGGTCCCACAAGGACCAGGCGGCGAAGCTGGCCGATAAGCTGCGCAGCGTCCTCGATGGGGTCGCCAATGTTGCGCAGCCGGTCAGCAAGGCGGATCTGAGGGTCGTCACCCTCAGATCCGCCTTGCTGACCGACGCTTGGGCTCGACGATTCCGTCACCCCGGAGCGGCTGGTCGCTGCGGTCGCGCGCGGGGGGGACTGCCCACCCGAAGCGGTCAGGTGCGGAGCGGTGCAACGTGGACCGGGCTCTATGGGGATGGCCCGCGTTACGTGTCCCCTGACGGCGGCCAAGAAGCTGGCCAATGCCGGCCGCCTTCTCGTCGGGTGGAGTGCGGCTAAGGTCGTGCTACAGGAGCGGCGCCACATGCGCTGCTTCAGATGCATGGGCCTCGGCCACACGAGGGCGCTCTGCCCGTCGAAGAAGGACGTTGGAAGCCTCTGCTACCGTTGCGGCTCCGACGGTCATAAATCGTCGGACTGCACGGGCAAGCTTCGCTGCGTTGTCTGCGCAGAGGCCGGCAAGCCCTCGGGGCACATGATGGGGGCGCGGGATTGCCACCCCCCCATCACGAAGGGAAAAGTGGTCCTCGGCACCGGGACCACTCCTGCAATGGAAGGAGGAAGCCGCCAGGCAACTGAGGAAGCTAATACAAAATCAAAATGAGCACGTCAAGTATTAGCTTCCTACAGTCGAATCTAAACCACTCCGCCGGAACGCAGGACCTACTGCTGCAGTCCATGGCGGAGTGGCAGATAGACCTGGCGGTGGCCTGCGAGCCCTACTTCGTCCCTCCCCTAGCTCATTGGGTGGGGGATGTGGACGGAACGGTGGCGGTCCTCTCGAGGAGCGGAACGGGCCCCCCCCCTCTCTCTCATCGAGAGGGGCTCGGGCTACGTTGTGGCGGGGTGGGGGGAGTACGCGGTCGTAGGAACGTACTTCTCCCCCAACCACAGCCTCGCTGAGTTCGAGACGTATCTCGGCTCGGTCAGAGCTGCGGTGGCCAGGCAGTCGCCGAAACCTACCTTGGTTCTCGGCGACTTAAACGTGAAGTCGCGTGCCTGGGGCAACCCCGCTACGGATCCACGAGGGAGGGCCGTCCAAGTCTGGGCGCTACTCTCCAGCCTGTCCCTACTTAATAAGGGGCAGGTTCACACCTGCGTGCGCCACAGGTGGAGACTCTGTCGGATCACCGCTATATCCGATTCGAGATCTCCACCTCTCGCAGGCCGGCGGAACCCCAGAGGGTGCCGACCACGCTGCCGAGGTGGTCTCTTGGCCAGTTAGACTGCGAACTGGTCAAGGAGGCTGCCATCGTGCAGCGGTGGGGTTCCGCGGGACGGGAAGAGGTGGGCGCCAGCGTCGAGGAGCTGGCGGCCCGCATGCGCAGCGCCCTCAAAGTGGTCTGCGATGCGGCCATGCCGAGGACCCGGCGCAGAGTTCCGCGCCGACAAGTCTACTGGTGGTCGCCCGAAATAGCCGAACTTCGGGCGACGTGCAGTCGGGCGCGGAGGGCCTACGTCCGCTGTCGCAGGCGCAACGGCCTCGACGCGGACCTGGAGGGGCAGCTCTTGGCCGCTTACCGCCAGCTGAAAAAAGATCTGCAGCTGGCGATAAGTCGGGCCAAGGAGAAGGCGAGGGAGGAGTTGCTGGCGGGCCTCAACCGAGACCCATGGGGGCGGCCGTATCGAGGTGTGCGTGGAAAGTTCCGCACCCAAGCCGCCCCCGTGACGGAAACGCTGCCGCCGGAGCTCCTCCTGCGCCTGGTGGGGGAACTGTTTCCCCACCCAGGCGAGTTTGTCCCTCCGCCTATGGCCCCCCGCTCCGTGATAGAGGACGCAGTGGCTCCACCACTGATCACGGAGCGGGAAATGGAGATGGCCCTCGGTCGCCTGAGGGCCAAGAAGACGGCGCCGGGTCCGGACGGTGTTCCAGGGCGTGTTCTGTGCGACGCCCTGGAATACCTAGGTGCAAGGCTTCGGGGGCTGTTCGACGAATGTCTGAACAGTGGGCAGTTTCCGAAGCCTTGGAAACAAGGAAAGTTGGTGCTGTTGCCGAAGGAGGGTCGACCGCCCGGTTCCTCCTCGGCGTACAGGCCGATCGTGCTGCTGAACGAGACGGGCAAGTTGTTTGAGAAGATTCTCGCAGCCCGTCTCGTTCAGCACCTCGACGAGGTCGGTCCGGGTCTTTCAGAGGCTCAGTTCGGGTTCAGGGCGGGTCGTTCGACGGTCGACGCCCTGAGCGCCCTGAAGACTCGGACCACGGAAGCGGTGGCCCAAGGGCGAGTGGTCCTGGCGGTTTCGCTGGATGTGGCGAACGCCTTCAACAGTCTCCCATTCGAGACGATCAGGGAGGCACTCCGATACCATGGGGTGCCGACCTATCTGAGGAGGCACTTGGAGGCGTACCTCCAGGACCGAGAGGTCGTCTGGGCGGGGGGCGACGGCAGGTTGGTCCGGCGTCGGGTTGGCTGCGGCGTTCCACAGGGGTCGGTTCTCGGCCCAATTCTGTGGAACATCGGCTTCGACTGGCTCCTGAGAGCCCTCGTCCTTCCCGGTATGGGGGTGTTGTGCTATGCAGACGACACCCTCATCACCACGACGGGGCGGGACTTTCGGGAGGCGGCCCGCCTGGCCGAGGTCGGAACGACCCTGACCGTGGACCGGATGGAGATGCTGGGCTTGAGGGTCTCCATATCCAAAACGGAGGCCCTCCTCTTCCACGGTCCACGGAGGGGCCCCCCACGAGGGGCGAGTATCACCGTCCACGGGACGGTGATCGAGGTACGGGCCCAGATGAAGTATCTGGGTCTGATCCTGGACGGGCGTTGGAGCTTCGGGCAGCATTTCGTGCGGCTCGGCTCGAAGCTCGTCAATGCCGCCGCCGCTTTAAGCCGCCTCCTACCCAACGTGGGAGGACCGGGATCGCTATGCCGGCGCCTCTATGCCGGCGTAGTGAGGTCGATGGCACTGTACGGTACCCCGATTTGGGTGGACGCACTCACCGCTTCCAACCGGGCCCTTCGGCGAAAAACCGCAGAGGGTCATAGTGGTGAGGGCGATAAGGGGTTATCGTACGGTGTCGTGGACAGCGGCGACCCTCCTCGCGGGCGACCCGCCCTAGGAGCTCCAGGCGGAAGTGCTCGCGGAGGTGTACCGCTTCCGGGCCGAGGCGAGGGAACGCGGCGACCGTCCAGGGTCGGCGGAAGTCGGGCGGATCAGGGCTCTAGCCCAGCAAGCCCTGATCGCCCGATGGGAGGAGGACCTCGGGTCTGGAGGCGGTACGTCCCCACTTGAGTCGCTGGGTCCGAAGGAAACGAGGCACGCTCTCGTTCAGGCTGACGCAGGTGCTTACCGGACACGGCTGCTTCGGTAAGTACCTGCACGAGATAGCGCGGCGGGAGGTGTCACCCTCCTGCCACGAGTGTGGTGCGCCATTCGACACGGCGCATCACACCCTGACGGAGTGTGCCGCGTGGGAGACCCTGAGGCATTCCCTGGTGGCGGTTGTTGGCGGAGACCTCTCCTTGCCGAGCATCATCAACGCGATGCTCGGAAGCGAGGGGTGCTGGTCAGAGATGGTCTCCTTCTGCGAAAGTGTGATGTCGCAGAAGGAGGCCGCGGAGCGGGAGCGGGAGGAAGATGCCGCTGCGGACCCGCTCCGCCGCAGAAGACTGGGGAGAAGAAAGCGGCGCTATGCGCACCTTCTCCCCCCGCCACAATAGGCGCTGCCGGGACTAGGGGGGTTCCCAGTACCCTGGGATTCCTCCCTAGTGAATGGAGGCCCGCATAGGCGGGCCGGCCATCGGAGCGTCACGGTAGCATGCGCAAGCGATCCCGTGGCGCTCCCGTTAAGACGGGAAGGGTACCGCTGGGTTTTTAGTGGGTATTCCGATGACCGGGGTACACTCGGTACCTTGGACATATGGTGAGCCCCACATACCCCCCCCACTGTTCCCGTGGGGGGAAACGCGTCATGCGATTTCCCAGTGGCAAAAAAAAAAAAAAAAAAGGGTGGCGCTGCTTCCGGTATGTCACCAAATAAAAAAAGGACTGTAGTAGAACGACGTCTGCCGGGTCCGTTAGTATATAGATTATCATTTTAATGCTTAATTTAAACCACAAATGTCTAGTCGTCCGATCACCGGATGAATAAAATTAATTAATCGTCCGCTAAAATGGGTTAAGTACGAAAAATTACTTCACTTCCGTTGTTTCTCTCGATAAAATATAAACTTTAACCCAGAGGTTTTCTGAACATCCCGTTTTGCACCGTTTAAGCTTATGAAACATTAATTGTTAGTGTTAAAAATGATTACCCGTTAGAAATGGCAAGATACTAATGTTTTGATGAACACCTATATCCACGATTAATTTATTTTATTCATCCGGTTATCGGACGACTAGCAAGAGCCTAATTTAAGCTACACTTAGCACCGTGTGCATAATGTGCGTGGTACTGACCTAGACGGGCTTGCACAAAGGCCTACCACCAAGTCTAGACACATAAAGGTGCTTTTGAGAGTTTACTTGATGATTTTGATTTTGGAAATGGTCATCATGGTCATTATTTAAGCATAGTGACTTCAGCATATGTCTACGGTCCTTAACGCCCCCGATGATAATACAGAGTTACAGAGGAAACACACTGACTGAAGTCGAGGTCCCCCTTCCAATAGAACCTCCATTGGCGCCCTTAGAACACGCTTATTCTGAGCCTTAAGTGGGCTCCCTACATCCGGCTGAGTACTCTTAAAGACTCGCCTCCGCCCGGTGACAATGTCAAGGCACTTGGGCCAAAAGCAGCAGGTCAATTCGAAAAAAAAAAACCAATTACGGCCAGCAACTGGCATAACCCCAATCAATCTCGGGAATAAGGCCTGGTTTTCCCACTCCATCATGTGGTTAAGACAAGTAAGTGCTTGATATTAATAATAGATGACGTTAACAAAAAATCTCTTGATCATTTTCCTATTAATATATACTTACAAATGTGAAGACATTTTTTGTAACGCCTTACCGAAAATACTAAAGAAATATACAGGCGTCCCATTATTCAACGTCAAGCGGGCACCGGGTGAAAGGTCTAGTTATACCAATTCTGAAAGAATTGAAAAAAAAAGGATGTTACCTAGTTATGTAGTAATAGACGTAGTTTTGAAAATGTTGATAATCGACACCCTATGATGTATGTTCGTCCGCCTACCTATACAATAAAAAAAATCTAAGTTACTTAAAGCTTTGTAGTAATATCCGTTTTAATACTTTCTGGGACTGACGTCATAGTACTTACTTAATGTACATAGTAACTCAGAGTTATGGGCCATTCATTTATCACGTATTACATTAAGACTATACTTGAGTTGCCACTAAACAGACTTCAATTAAATATAAAAATTTACTTATTACTCAAGCCAATTACTGTTACCGAATATATCTGATATAAATGTATGGATTGAATGATTGCTGGATCTCGTTCAGGAACTAAGTGTATGTGTTTTATACAAATTGGTATTTTTATTTAAGTTAAGTTCCTTGCCGGTTCTTCTCTATAGAATCCACCTTCCGAACCGGAAGCGCTTGACGAATCATATGTACTTATAAAAGTAAATATAAAAGTCCATTTAAATAATATAGGGTTTTCCAATAGGGACGCTTGAACTTTGACAGCTGATTGCGGCCATGTTGTTTGAGTGACAGCTGTCAAATGCAGTGTGTTATATTCATTCCGTCCTCCCAAACCACCATGGCAGGTTACAGTGTCGAGCAGCACGTACAAATCATAAAATTGTTTTATGAAAATGGGTCTTCAGTTCGAGCAACGTTCCGCGCACTTCGCCCGTTTTACGGTCGCGATGATCGTCCTGCCGAGTCGACTATCCGTCGATTGGTGGACAAATTCGAGTCAACCGGGTCAGTTAACAATCAGCCGGTTCCCGTGCGTCAACGTAACGCGAGATCTGCCAAGAATATCGCCGCTGTGCGCGACAGTGTCCTCGAAAACCCG
This sequence comes from Nymphalis polychloros, assembly GCA_905220585.2. Classification (NCBI taxonomy): domain Eukaryota; kingdom Metazoa; phylum Arthropoda; class Insecta; order Lepidoptera; family Nymphalidae; genus Nymphalis; species Nymphalis polychloros. Next base: position 4,798,538 of record HG992268.1, on the reverse strand, counting down.
CGGCAGTCAATTCCGCGTCGCGCACAGGAACTCGGCCTTTCGCAGACGACAACTTGGCGAATTTTGCGTTGTGACTTGAGCCTGCACCCGTACAAGATCCAGCTGACCCAAGAGCTCAAGGTTAATGACCATAGACAGCGCCGTGTGTTCGCTGACTGGGCATTACAGCAGTTGGAAGTTGACGCCGATTTTGGCAAAAAAATCATCTTCAGCGACGAGGCGCATTTTTGGATGAATGGCTATGTCAACAAGCAAAATTGCCGTATTTGGGACGAGACCAATCCACACGAGGTTCACCAAGTGGCAATGCACCCGCAGAAAGTGACTGTTTGGTGTGGATTTTGGGCCGGATGCGTGATTGGTCCGTATTTTTTCGAAAACGATAATGGTGTGGCCGTCACCGTCAATGGTGAGCGATACCGGTCGATGATAACCAACTTCTTTTGGCCTCAAATCGAGAATATGGATCTGGACAACATGTGGTTTCAACAGGACGGCGCTACGTGCCACACAGCACACGCTACGATGGAAGTTCTGCACGATCAAGCGCCCTTAATGGAAAACCCTATATTATTATGATACATCACTACAATCAGTGAAAAAGTTAATTTTAAAGGAACAAAATAGTTTTCATATAAAATAACTTATACGTTTAATGACGTTTAATGATGTATGACGTAATAGATTAGTTTACACAATTAATAATATTAGTAAAATGATTATATAATTAAAAACAAAAATACCAGATCCTTGATGTAACTTAAATAGTTTTTTTAATCAAGCATCGACGTTTTTTTATTTTAACATCAACTTAACCTGTTTGGAGGTCATTATGAAAATGTTGCCAGTTTAAAAATAATTGCAATAATTTGTGGTAAATTTTAAATAAGTTGTTCATATTTAATAAATATGCGAAGCACTTATTTTAAATGTTCTTTTATAAACGAAAGACACAGTTTTTGAGGATTTATTAATATTCCGATATGGGCCGTCTGATGGTAAGTGATCACCACCGCCGATGGACATTACCAATGTGCCACCAATCTTGGGCAAACAAAAAGTAATGTATTTTGTAAATAAAGTCTAGAGCATGCTTTGTGATAACCATCGTTTTATTCAGAGGAAGCCCATTAAAGATATTAAAAAAAAAACAAATGCTCTTACGTCTTGCTAAATTTGACCTATTTTATATATGTGTATTTTCAATCTTAGCTATACATATTTCATAAAATAACTTTGAGCAGTAGTAATAGTCGTTGTTATCGTAGAAACTGATAAGTGTTCAAATGCAAATTTTCCGACAAGCCCTCCAATGTTGCAGGTTTCAATGAGCGCTGATCACATTCCCTCAGATCCGATCCTCCTATCCGTTTGCCCTTTTATAGGGTTTTCCATTAAGGGCGCTTGATCGTGCAGAACTTCCATTGTAGCGTGTGCTGTGTGGCACGTAGCGCCGTCCTGTTGAAACCACATGTTGTCCAGATCCATATTCTCGATTTCAGGCCAAAAGAAGTTGGTTATCATCGACCGGTATCGCTCACCATTGACGGTGACGGCCACACCATTATCGTTTTCGAAAAAATACGGACCAATCACGCCTCCGGCCCAAAATCCGCACCAAACAGTCACTTTCTGCGGGTGCATTGCCACTTGGTGAACCTCGTGTGGATTGGTCTCGTCCCAAATACGGCAATTTTGCTTGTTGACATAGCCATTCATCCAAAAATGCGCCTCGTCGCTGAAGATGATTTTTTTGCCAAAATCGGCGTCAACTTCCAACTGCTGTAATGCCCAGTCAGCGAACACACGGCGCTGTCTATGGTCATTAACCTTGAGCTCTTGGGTCAGCTGGATCTTGTACGGGTGCAGGCTCAAGTCACAACGCAAAATTCGCCAAGTTGTCGTCTGCGAAAGGCCGAGTTCCTGTGCGCGACGCGGAATTGACTGCCGCGGGTTTTCGAGGACACTGTCGCGCACAGCGGCGATATTCTCGGCAGATCTCGCGTTACGTTGACGCACGGGAACCGGCTGATTGTTAACTGACCCGGTTGACTCGAATTTGTCCACCAATCGACGGATAGTCGACTCGGCAGGACGATCATCGCGACCGTAAAACGGGCGAAGTGCGCGGAACGTTGCTCGAACTGAAGACCCATTTTCATAAAACAATTTTATGATTTGCACGTGCTGCTCGACACCTGCCATGGTGGTTTGGGAGGACGGAATGAATATAACACACTGCATTTGACAGCAGTCACTCAAACAACATGGCCGCAATCAGCTGTCAAAGTTCAAGCGTCCCTATTGGAAAACCCTATACATAAAAAAGGCGTAAAACTTTACTACTTACATAAAACAAATTATCACTCTTAAAAGTATTACGTTTTATTAAAAAAAAATTTTATCTATTTTTACTACACAAAGGAAGAAAAAAAAGGCCAGCACTCGTATAATCTATGTAATACAATACAACACTACGGTCATTGTCCGACGTAAACGGGAAAATCCTGTCCCCGACGCTAGCAATACCATCTACATATATCAATGGATTTTCCTCAACCAAGTTATTAGAAATAAAATTATTACACGATAAATACGTGTAAATAAGTCTAGTCAAAAACAATGATTTTTGTATTGAATTGATTGTTGTGTTGTGTTTTAATTGACGACAATGTTGTTGTGTATATCGTTTATAGTTTTTACTGGTATGTGTTTTTTTTTTATAATCGTTTATTAGTACGTAGAATTGTTTTTTTTTTATCGTGGTTTGTTTTATCGAATTAATAACATTAATTTTAATGACTGATTCTTCTAAACAATGTGATTATGTTATTAATATTGCTTTGTTTTAAATTATATTTTTATTCGTTTACATTTAGCTTATTAAATTTTATATATTATATAATAAAATTTCATGTATACTATAATAACCAATCATTATTAAATTTTGTAAGATGCTCACACGTAGCTAAAGTCACGGGCGCGAAAAAGTAATTTTATAAACTCTTTATACCCGTCTCATAGCGTATAGTTTTTTATGGAATAGGTAGGCGGACGAGCCTATGGGCCACCTGATGCCATTGACATTGGCATAGTAAGATATGTTCACCATCGCTTACATCGCCAATGCGCCACCAACTTTGGGAACTAAGATGTTTTGTCGCTTGTATCTGCAATTACACTGGCACACTCGACCTTCGAACCTGAGCACAATAATAACGAGTACTTCTGTTTAACGGTAGAATATCTGATGAGTGGGTGGTACCTACACAGACGAGCTTGCTTTGCAAAGCCTTAATATCTTTGTAGGGCCTTATGTCCAGCGGTGGACTGTGATTTACTAAATAATGGCGATGCTGATAATCAGTGTAAATTTTATTATACCGTCTCTTTCTAATTTGTATGTTTACAAAGGATAGTATGTTAGTAATCACTTTTATCAATATACCTTTTAATTATATTCCATTGTAGTAATTGATGTATGTGTGTGTGTCCGTGTTTAGGTACTTTACCTTCGTGGGCACGATTGCGTTTTGTGTAATGTACGATGCTCATGATAAAAATCGACCACGTCAACCGAGCAGGACATATCATAGTGCACAAGTCTGCGTGAACTCAGGTGCAATCTCTATTCCGTAACTCTCATAATTAAATGGGACGGCAATCCGACACGACCGGAAAGAGTCGAGGAGCAGGACTGATGACTTTACGTGCTCTCTGATAGTACATACTTTCAACTTCGATACTCCGGGCTGCTAAGAATTTTTCGATACAAAAACCCAATAACATTTTTTGTTGCCTCCCCGAGGTTGTGGCGTTGAAACTAGTCGAACAACAAGGTAGTCAGTTTAATTTAGTATATAATATATACAGCGTGTAACAAAATTCGTGTCCGACCCGTGAAGTGGTCATTACTAAGCAAAAAAATTACTTAAAAAAATATATTAATTGTCTTTAACGACACTGTTGTTGGTAAAAACGTGGACTGCTGAGGTCATGACCTCGTGTCTTAGCTACGCGATAGGTAAGAGCTATCGAGCGCACCTGTGTTGCCAAGTAATTTTTGTCATTTAAATAAAATAAAAAAACCGGGATAAACAGGACACGAATTTTGTTATATTCTGTGTAACCCCCTATTCATTAGATATTCTACCGCTATACAGCAATACTTATTATTGTTGCGTTCCGGTTTGAAGGGCGAGTGAGCCAGTGTAACTACGCACAAGGGATATAACAACTTCATTCCCAAGGTTGGTGGCGCATTGGCGATGTAAGGAATGGTTAATATTTCTTACATCGCCAATGTCTATGGGCGTTGGTGACTGCTTAACATCAATTGGCCCAATTGCTCGTCCCCCTACTTATGACAAAAAAAAAAACGTACAAAAACTGTTTAATGATTATTTAGTTTCTGGTTACGCTTTCACGCCTAAACCACTAAACCGATTAAAAAATTCTACCAATGGAAAGCTACATTATCAGCGAGTAACATGGGCTACATTTTCTCCCCGTATTCCCACGGGAACGGGAACGACGCGCGTGAAACCGCGGACAAAAACTAGTTTAAAAATAAAAAGCAACTCTTCGTATCAAATTGAACGTAAATGACGTAACAAATGCACATCATATTAATAAATCGATTTAATAATGGTCTTAAATTGACTTATAATTTGAAAAATAATTCGTTATCAATTAAGATGTCTGCTATTATTAAATAATTAGCAGGAAAACGACATTTCAATAACGAGGAAAACGTTTAGTTAATCAAAATCTAATAATTCTAAGAATTGTTGCTTTATTATATAGGGTTTTCCAATAGGGACGCTTGAACTTTGACAGCTGATTGCGGCCATGTTGTTTGAGTGACAGCTGTCAAATGCAGTGTGTTATATTCATTCCGTCCTCCCAAACCACCATGGCAGGTTACAGTGTCGAGCAGCACGTGCAAATCATAAAATTGTTTTATGAAAATGGGTCTTCAGTTCGAGCAACGTTCCGCGCACTTCGCCCGTTTTACGGTCGCGATGATCGTCCTGCCGAGTCGACTATCCGTCGATTGGTGGACAAATTCGAGTCAACCGGGTCAGTTAACAATCAGCCGGTTCCCGTGCGTCAACGTAACGCGAGATCTGCCGCGAATATCGCCGCTGTGCGCGACAGTGTCCTCGAAAACCCGCGGCAGTCAATTCCGCGTCGCGCACAGGAACTCGGCCTTTCGCAGACGACAACTTGGCGAATTTTGCGTTGTGACTTGAGCCTGCACCCGTACAAGATCCAGCTGACCCAAGAGCTCAAGGTTAATGACCATAGACAGCGCCGTGTGTTCGCTGACTGGGCATTAGAGCAGTTGGAAGTTGACGCCGATTTTGGCAAAAAAATCATCTTCAGCGACGAGGCGCATTTTTGGATGAATGGCTATGTCAACAAGCAAAATTGCCGTATTTGGGACGAGACCAATCCACACGAGGTTCACCAAGTGGCAATGCACCCGCAGAAAGTGACTGTTTGGTGCGGATTTTGGGCCGGAGGCGTGATTGGTCCGTATTTTTTCGAAAACGATAATGGTGTGGCCGTCACCGTCAATGGTGAGCGATACCGGTCGATGATAACCAACTTCTTTTGGCCTGAAATCGAGAATATGGATCTGGACAACATGTGGTTTCAACAGGACGGCGCTACGTGCCACACAGCACACGCTACGATGGAAGTTCTGCACGATCAAGCGCCCTTAATGGAAAACCCTATATGTACAATATTTTAACGTTTATATATATATATTTTTAGTATGTATATTTGAATTTATAAAACATTTATATATCGACGAACCAGCTGGCGTGGTTGGTAAATGCTTGAATTTCACGCCGCAGGTCGTGATTTCGATTCCAACCCAGGACAGACATTTTGTGTGCATGAACACAAAATGTTTGCCCTGAATCTGAGTGAAATTATCTATATGAGTATGTATTTACAAAAGAAAAGTAGTATATGTAGTGTATCAGTTGTCTGGTTTCTATAGTACGAGCTCTGCTTAGTTTGGGATCAGATGGCCGTGTTTGGTACTAGTTTCATACATTATATTTTACTCCGTACCCTTGACAATATATGTGGAAAGTTAATAGATTGAATAAGAAAGTTTTCTGAGTTTCTTTCGCCGGTTCTTCTCAACGCTGGGTGTTTCTTTTCCGAACTGGCAGTAGTTTCCAGTTTGACAATCTGAAAAGAAAGTGTAATACTTTAATATTGAATAAAGTATTTTGATTTTGAATTTGAATTTAAAAGCGAAAGCGAGAAAAAAATGGCGTGACTGCCAATGTACTCACGATGGGATGTGTAAAAATCTTACGCTGACTTCGTCTGTCGCTCGAAATCTCACTTACCATGTATCGAGTGCTAAGATGTTAACGCATAAAAAAAAATCACTTTTGCATTATTTAGGATTCTCTATGTATATAAAGCCATCTTTATTAATATAAATATGCTAGTTAGTACGTCATACTAATATTATATATATTTTCCGTTTTCTAGCAATAACTAATAATCCGATTGGCATAGAATTTCAAATTATTTTAGTTCATACTATCAAGTTCAATATATGCTTTATAGTATGTTTATATATTTTTTATAAATTTATCTTAATAAGTCAGAAACAGAATTGTTGGTACGGACTATTTCTAAACGATTAGATTAGTATTGTGTTAATAATAATAATAATAATGTCCTCCAGACCGATTTCGGCCACGGCGGCCAATCTCAAGAGAGATTAGCCAACTGCGCAGGAGATATTATAGTGCACGAGTGTGTGCGCTAACACAGGTGCACTTACTGTTCCCTAGCTCTCATAATCCGATGGGACGATAATCCGACATGACCGGAAAGATTTCAGACGTATGACCAACGGCTTATCGTGCTTACTGTGGCACGGGAGTGTACACACTTACATCTTCCAGACTTCCAGACAAATTGGACCCAGGACCACCGGGTCTGCGGCCTTATACCTTGCCGCTAGACGTCGAGGCAGTATTGGTTTACTTAATAACCGGATAAACAAAAATAGACTTGATATAAAGCTCAGAAAAATCTAGTAATAATAGAGTAAATAAATCAGAGGGCATTTTATATATTTATTTCTATTATTTATTTTGTTTTTATGTATATTTTAAATTACGTTATTTATGTTTCATCAAACACAAATTTTATTTTATGTATAAATAAATTGATTTTGTGTGAATTTTAGTATATAATGTTTATAATCGGCGTGTTGAATCTACATCTTTACTAGTATATAAATCTATTAGTTCTGTCTGTACATTTTTTTCCACCTAATTTTGTGATAAATAATCGGTTTTATGATGCAGTGATTCGCATTATAAAATTTTTTCATTTTTATCTGTTTGTCTGTCTGTAGGAAGAGGGGTGTTTACATTGAAAATGCCATCTTCATTAGCCATACTTATTTATTTTAAACAATCAACAATAACTAATAATCACAACAATAATTTTATAATAATTTAACAAAACAACACAATGACATAACACGATTACGTAGGTCCGTCCAGCTTGACCGCCGACAAACGAATGCCGCTTTCATTGTTGCGTATGCCTTTTATAAGGTGCCGGTGGTGGGGCAGGCTGAGTGACGTAATCGGACGATCATTCGTCTTTATCATTATATTTTAATGCGTAAATTTGCGCCGATACGGCCATGCTGATGATAGGCGCGTCCCTGCGTCTACAGAAAGTAACCTAAAAAATAAAATTTATTAATTTCATGTTTCCGTGGGTGCCGTCCTCATAGCCTCTGCGCTAATTTTGGTTAGATTCTCCTGAAATGGTAAATGTGTCAACCTCATAGCCTCAGTGCTAATTTTGGTTAGATTCTCTTGAAACAGTATGTATGACAACCTCATAGCCTCAGCGCTAATTTTGGTAGCCGTCTCACATATAATGATAATTCAAGTAATAAATTAAAAAAAATAGAATAAGGGAACTTTAACATTATATAGTCGTGTCAATTAGTGTTTCATCCTCTTCAATGTCCTTAGACATCGCCGATATGGCCACGTTACTTTGAACAAATTTTGGAGCGGTTCTTAGTTGCTCATGACATACTTTCCTTGATCGGCCGCGACCATTGATTCGACGAATTTCATATCTATCATGAGGTAATACCTTTCTTACTTCAAAAGGGCCATTATATTTTGGGCTTAATTTAGTACCAAGTCTTGGAGGTTCCTTTAACAAAACGTATTCATTTTTTTCGAATCTTTTCACCTTGGCTTTATTTTTATCGTACCGTATTTTATCTTTTTTAGCTTGTTCGGTCATCCTTGATAACACCGCTTTTCTCAACATAATCGCATCTATACAATCATTACGTTCGTCTATTAGGTTGAGAAGTTCTGGAGGAACACTTCCTTTCTTGCCAGTTAGCAATTCAATTGGTGTTTGGCCTGTGGTTTTAGAAAAGGTAGTATTGATAGCTAATTGCAGGGCCCCCAGTGATTTCATCCAATGATTTTTCTGCGTATTTTTAATTACAGTCAGTCCATTCTTTATAATCCTCATAATTCTTTCCACCTGTCCGTTAGCTCTGCTTGTAAATCCAGCACATTGATGTAATTCAATTCCGTCTTGGTCGCAATATGTTTTATAATGAGATATAAATGCACTATCACCATCAACTATTATCCGTTTTGGTGCTCCAAAAAGGAAAACTATTTCTTGTAGATGTTTTAATGCACTAGCTTGAGTTTTGTTTTTCGCGTGTTGTAATATTACAAATTTTGTGTAAGCATCGATTGCCACAAAAACGTATTCCTTCTGAGAAGCATTGCCACTTAGTTTGCCAGAAATGTCAATGTGAATGGTATGGAAGGGTTCCGGTATCTTTTCAATGGGATGTAGACGGCTTTGAGTGGCTCCTGATGATCCTTTCATAGTCTTGCATATAACACAGTGGTCTACAAAGTATCTGACCGTTGATGACATTTTAGGAAACCAAAAATTATCTTTAAGTTTAGCTAAAGTCTTTTCCCAGCCCATGTGTTTTAGTGCTTCATGGTATGTATTAATAAGACTCCACCGGTAAGATTGCGGCTTTAGTTAACTTTATAGTGCAGAACATTATCCTTGAGTACATAGTCCGGACGCAACTGATGATTTGTATGAACTTCTTTGATGATTTTACTTAGCTCAGCATCACGACGTTGTTCTACAATCAACCAATCGTCTTTGGTTGACAAGTTCATAACAACTTGAAGCGGGTGTCGGCTGAAGAAATCGGCATGTTTCAATTTTTCACCTTTTCTGTATTCAACTTCAAAATCAAAATTCTGCAAGAACGCCCACCATCTGTGGATTCTAGGTAGTAATTCTTGCTTGTAACGCGACGCTTTCACTGCATTGCAGTCTGTCATAACTGTGAATTTTCTTCCATATAGAAAGTGGCGGAAATGCTTAATTGCTCGAACTATTGCCAACGTTTCGAGTTCGTAGCTATGGTACTTTGATTCAGCTGGCGTAGTTCTCATACTGAAATAGCCGATGACGTGGCGAATCCCATCTTTGAGTTGGATTAATACAGCTCCAAAACCAACAGTGCTGGCATCTGTATGGAGTTCTATTGGATGATTTTCTTGAAATATAGTTAGAGAGGTGCCGACGTCAAATAATTTATTATTTTTGCACGTACGGATTCGTGGGTATCCGTCCATTCCCATTTAACTCCTGGCTTGGTCAAGTTGTATAGTGGTATCATTATAGTTGAAAAATTGCATATGAATCGACGAAAGTATCCTGCTAAGCCGTTAACTTGTCTTAACTGCTTCACATTTGTCGGAGGTGGGGTTCTCGCCAATGCATCAAGCTTAGATGAGCTAGGTCTCACTTTTCCATTGGCCACTATGAATCCAAGATACTCGATAGAAATCTTCAGGAATGAGCATTTCTTAATATTGGTACAAAATCCACATTTTGTAAGATTTCCTAGAACTAGCTTTAATTTATGGATGCCTTCATTAATCGTTTTGCTCGGTATAAGTACGTCATCCATGTATACCAGTGCTACTTTGCCTCTCTAAGTATCTTTGCCTCTTTTTTCTACTTTGCCTCTCTAAGTAATCTCTTTGCCTCTCTAAGTAAGTTCTCCTAGTGCTTTATTTATAGCTCTTTGATAGACTGACGGCGCATTGGTCAAACCAAAAGGCATTGTTAAGTATTCATACTGCCCATCAGGCGTGACAAATGCAGTTTTCTCAATTGATGCTTCAGATATAGGTACTTAGTGAAAACAAGCGGCCATGTCAAGACAGGTGAAATATTTAGCATCAGCGAGCTGGTCTAGCTGTTCGGAGATTAACGGTAATGGGTAATGATCTCTAACGGTGTTTGCGTTGAGTTCTCTGTAGTCTACGCATAGCCTGTCTTCTCCGTTTTTCTTCTTTACCATTATTATGGGGCTTGCAAAAGGAGAGTTGCTCTCTCTTACAATATTTTTGTCTTGAAGTTCTTTAATTATTGTTCTTACCTTCTCACGTTCAACTGGTGCCAATCTGTATGGTCATCGACTAACTATTTTATCAGGATTTTTTACCCGGATAGTTAGCTCGCCAGTAGTTATTCTAGATTCAGACACGTTCTCCTTGAAGTAGTCCTCGTATTGGTTAAGTACGTTCATTAATGCATCTAGCTCTACTTTTGTCTTTATATCCGTAGTTATAGAACTTTCAGATAGTTGCCATATATTCGTAGCCTCATTGTATTGCTCATCTCTCGTTATTGCAATACCGCTATGTGATAGTATAATCTTCAAGCCCGGTATATTTAAAACATCTCTTCCGATTAGAATTTCTGTGGGTAGCTCGTGGTCTAGGACGATGTGAAGATCCAGTTCAAGATGAATGTCGTTTATCGTGCACACAGTTGTCACTTGACTGAAGGATATAACGGGTACTGGTCCAATACCTTTCATATATGTGGTTTTGCTTTGTCTTGCTCCAGGAAGTAACAGACTTATCGATTCTCGCACTAGTGAACAGTCTGCTCCACTCTCGAATAGTGCTTGAAAATAATTGCCCCCAATTGAAATAGAAATTACACTCTTCGTAGTATTATTATTGACTTGGCATAGATTGACATTCTTTTCGGCATTAAGTCGTTTGAAACAGATTTCATATGTATGTCCCACCATAGAGCAGTAAGTGCATTCCTTTTTCTTTTTATCTTTGGTCTTGTTTGCTTCATCCAATCCAGAAGTGGATGGCATTGATTGGTCCGACCGAGAACGTGCAATGGCGTTTTGATTACACCATCGAGCTCGATGTCCTTGTTTACCACATACAAAACATGTCATACCTTGATCCGATCTATCACCATCGACTTTCATCCTTTTGCTGGGTAAACGTTCTTGAGTAGGTGGATATTTACGTTTACGCATAGTTTTGGCAATCGCGATGAGCTCTGGGACAGATTGACATTTGGCGTTAAGAAGTTCTGTCCGAAGCTCGTCTTCTTTAATACTGCCAATCACAAATTCAACAGCATCTTGATCAGTAGGATCAGGTTTCACTATCTTTTTGAACATTTTCCACACATTAGATATGTATTCAGGTATGCTCTCAGCGTCGTAAATAAATACGTATTTATTTATTTTTAAACAGAAGCTAGTATATAAAATTTCATGCTTCTTACATAAAAAATTAAGAACTCCCCATATAAACTTTCAACCCCTATTTCACCCTCTTAGGTGGTGAATTTTGGTAAGCTCTAATAAATAAGTACACAATACCTATTTATTTCTAACCAGAAGCTTGTATATGAAATATCATGCTTCTAACTTTATAAATGATGAATTTCCATACATTCCTTTCTTAGTACGCGTTTTCATTATAAAATGCATCAACTGTCAAAATTTCAAGTCTCTAACCCTAGTGGTTTAGGCTCTGCGTTGATGACTCAGTCAGGACAAGTCTTTTTATATATACATCGTGTAACAAAATTCGTGTCCGACCCGTGAAGTGGTTATTAGGTATCGTGTGTCGGTTCTATTTATGTAATAACTTTTAAAATACTAAGCAAAAAAGTTACTTAAAAAAATATATTAATTGTGCCCGATAGATAAGAGCTATCGAGCGCTATGTTATACCGCACCTGTGTTGCCATGTAATTTTCGTCATTTAATAAAAAAATAAAAAAATCCGGGATACATTTTTTGCTTAGTATTTTAAAAATTATTACATAAATAGAACCGACACACGATACCTAATAACCACTTCACGGGTCGGTCACGAATTTTGTTACACACTGTATAGATAACTTTTTAGTTCACAACATTGGTGAATTTGTGATGTTAGGAGTTGTTAATGTGTTTACAGCGACAATGTCTATGGGTGGTAATTACCACTTATCATCATAATACGATCAGTAATTACTCGCCCGTGAAATGTTGACATCCGACTTATGGTGATAAACTATTTTGTTGCGTGTATTATTGAAATGTTATGATTGTCAATGTCGTATATAAATTTCTGATAATTTATGACCGTTTTCTGCGGTGGGCCAGAGAGAGACCCAGACCTATTATAAAAAAATTAAAAAGCTAAAGTATAGAAACTTTTTCCTTTGAACCTTTACTTTATTTATTTTTATTATTTCCAGTGTCACCAGCCTTTACACATGTCCTCTCAGAGAGGGAGAATCTATGCACGTAAGTTCGTTTAATACTCATTAAGTATTTATATATGTTTTTTTTAATGTAATATGACATTGCAACCATCGAGAAGAGAGCGTACTCTTTCCTCAAAGGCCGGCAACGCACCTGCAAGTCTTCGGATGTTGCAGATGTCCATGGGCGGTGGTAGTCACTTTCTATCAGGTGAGCCTCCAGCTCGTTTGCCAATTCTTACATAAAAAAAAGGTAGGCGGACTGACAAATGGGCCACTTGATGATAAATGCTCACCATGGCCATAGATATTGGGGATGTTAAAAATATGAACCATTCCTTGCAACGCCAATGCGCCACCAATTTTGGGAGATGTTATGTCACTTGTGCCTGTAGTTACACCGGTTCACTCACCGTTAATACCGGAACGCAACAATACTGAGTACTGCTGTTTAGCGGTAGAATATCTGATGAGTGGTTGGTACCAACTAGTCAAAATGTAATTTAGAATATGATATAATAATTTAACTAATTAATTTGCTCAACAGCTCAGATGAGTTCAGGTGCCAGGATGGGGGTTGTGTTCCCCTGACCAACATCTGCGACGGTAACAAGGACTGTTTCGATGGTGCGGATGAACTCTCTTGTGATGGCATATTGTAAGTTGGAATTATTTTTTAAGTTCTCCAATAGTATTCGCTAATTGACCTTACGTACGAGGCTACAAGCACACACACATACACATGCACGCACGCACGCACGCACGTTAAGCCATTGGTCCTGCGCCTGAACTCTTTCCGGTCGCGTCGGACTGTCGTCCCATCGAATTATGAGAGCCAGGGAATAGTGAGTGCACCTGTGTTTGCCGCACCCGCACACACTCGTTCACTATAATATCTCCTGCGCAGTTGGCTAATCTCTTTTGAGATTGGCCGCCTTGACCGAAATCAGTCTGGAGGTCATTATATTTAGTGAACCTACCTATATATTTAGTCTTGACCTGTAGTTCATGATTCTTTATGTAAGGATTACTTTATAACTTTATGATGTACAATAAGTGTTGTGTTGAGTGTCCACACCAGTCTTCTAAGATTTGATATTGTACTTAGTTGATAAGACGCTTTGTAATAATATGGATAAATTTCATTCATTCATTACGTAAGCACCAAAGAGTGCTTTGTTTTCGTTTCGTCGGGTGTTTTATATGGTTACGTCATCATTATCGTGACTTTTGACTTAACGTAAAATAAAATTGAGCCAGATTTTTCCAATCAATGATAGTTACGAAACAAAATAGAATTTTTTCTTTTTTAAATATAGGAGACTTTTTAATTGAATCAACTTCTTTAATATATTGGGTAAGTGGACTGAGCTTATCTGATAGTACTTGGTGGTAGGACATTTTGCGAAGTACTACCCACTCATCCAATATTCTACCTCCAAATAGCAAGTCGGTAGTGTGAGTGAGCCAGTGAAACTACAGTCGCTAGGGACATAACATCTTAGCTCCCAAGGTTGGTGGCGCTTTGGAAAGGAATGGTTAATATTTCTTACGGTGCCAATGTGTATTGGCGAAGATGATCTATTACCATTAGATCATCATCGCCTCGTTGGTCTAGTGGTTACATGTAAGGCAGCAGACACGGTGGTCCTGGGTTCAAATCCCAGGTCGGGCCAATAAAATGTTATTGAGATTTTCTCTCGAAAATGCTCAGTATTAGCCCGGAGTCTGGAAGTTGGAAGTGTGTACACTCCCGTGCCTCGGAAAGCCGTTGGTCCCGCGCCTGAACTCTTTCCGATCGTATCCCGGCCGTCCCATCGGGTTATGAGAGTTAGGGAATAGAGAGTGGCCGAAATCTGTCAGGAGGACCATCATTATTACCATTAGATAGTCCATTAGCCCGTCCTACCCATATAATAAAAAAGTCCTCATTCAACCCTTGTCGATTGAATAATTGATGGGAGGATGGTATTCACCTAAGGGGTCTCTGCAACCACGTCTAACATATTTCTGTATAGGTTTATTTAAATAAGTAAATATATATTTCACAGGTACATAAGTGTACATATCCTATTTTAAAAAATTCTTGTTTACTGCTAACCGTCCATATATATTGGACAAAAAATTAAATATTCGTCAATTTTGGTCATACGACCTAAATTCACAAAAACAAACCAAAGCAAAAAAGCGTACCTTAATTAGCTCTTATAGAGTTTTTGGAACAGATTAATTAATTATGTAATTTTTCTTCCAGACCTATATCACAAGGGGGTAAATGTGTGCTGCCTCCCTTCCCCGAATACGGCACATACACTATGGGTGGGAACCCCAACCCGTCCCCAGGACAAACGTTTCCCAAACTGTTCCTCAATATCACTTGCAACCCTGGCTTCCGTGTAGAAAATGACATAGATTCTCTATACTGTTTTGATGGGGTTTGGTCTGATATTATACCTAAATGTGTTCGTGAGTATCACAGCTTTACAAAAGTAATAATAATAATCGAATAATCGAAAAATAATGACAAATAAATACGTCAAAAATTCTAGGATTCTGCCGGCTCCAAAAGCACGCCAGTGTTGAATACCGCTGTCGCCTCACTGGCTCCAGCTCTCTGGAGGGTACGAGAGAATGCGGTGCTCAAGAACCAGCAGGAACTGTCGTCCGTCCAGTTTGCAGAGCACCGAACTATTACAACCCAGGCATTTTAAGCAATATGAAATGCATTGATGGCAGCTGGACCTACATCGCTATATGCAAACAAGGTGGGATCACGAACATCACTATAAATATCAACGATTCGATTAAAATTCACATCACTAGCGGCAATAATAATTCTCCTAATATAGAAATAAATACGGGTAGCGACAGTAATATCAAAGTACAAAGTAACAGTTATGTTAATCTTAAAGTTGTTCCTACAGAGAACGGTAAAATAGAAATTTTATCCACGGATAATAATGGTTACACTCAAAATATACACACCGATAGTAATATCGACACTCAAAATATACACACCGATAGTAATATCGACACTCAAAATATACACACCGATATTAATATCGACACTCAAAATTGGCCTACGGGTAGCTATGAAACTCAAAATAGACCTTACAGTAGTAATATTGACACTCAAAATAGACCTTCAACTAATAAATATAACACTCAAAATAATGATTGTACTCAGTATAGGCCTACCGGTAGTAATTATGTACCAACGAATAGTGACGGTAACGCTGAAAACGTGGTAAACAGTAGCACGGACTTCCCAAGTGTAAACGACATAGATGAAGGGGATTGGAGGATGGCGCAAGTTTCAGTTGCGAATCCATTATGTACTTGTGGACTTTATTTAAGGATAAGGCGTAGAAAACCTAGCGATAACCTATATATATATATATTTATATATATATATATAAATTTGAAGTGATCAATACAAATATACCAGTTAAAACTGGTTAAAACCGGTATCAACCAGATCCAGTTTTAATTATTATATGTCTAATAACCCTTGTAAAGCTTCTCTCGTAAGAACCTATGAAGAATTTTTAAATGAAGAAATATTTACCAGTCTCATGGTGTTGAGACGTGTACACACCCTTGCCTCGTTGAGCACTACTTGTCATGTCATGATCTCTTAGTTATTTTCTATTGGGCTATAAGATTAATACCCACTTCAGATTTCGATCATACAGATTACTATTATAATACATTAGTTATAATAGTAAGATCTTTTTTTTTCACTACTAGGCTCGTCAGTTACGTCCTTGTTATATTAACATAACACCTGTAATAATAATCCAACTAAACTCAACTCTATGTTAACGCAAACAAAACAACGCTTATAAAAATATTATACCATTTTGAACATTAGGAAAAGCAGACAAACTGACAGACGGACAAACGACAGTACAATAAAAATATTGTTTTCCCTTTGGGAACTCGCAAATAGTAATATTAGCTCGTTAACGGTAATTATTTGACACAGACTGACACTACAATTCTATCTACTTCTATCTTTCCCCACAGCCCTCTGCGTTTGTACCTTTACTTTTTCTTTTGCATTATATATTAATCTTTTGTTTTTGTTATATAAAGATGAAATATCTAATAAAAAGGCTGTGCAAAATACAAGAAGAGTAATACTAGTAATACGATACGGGTAATACTTTATAATTAGTCAAGGAGGCCAATTCTACTAACATAATTGTCACATTATCGGAATCGAATCGAAACAATTGTGGACGGGTAGCTTTTTCCCTATTCTACTAATACAACGATCCCGTTGCGATTCGATTCGGCCTCGATGGAACGTCAAAAGTTAACAATTAATTTGACATTGACATGGAGTTTTGGCTTTTGTGTACGGTAACATCATATCGATTCGGTTTAATGAGGAATAGTCGAAGCTGGATCGGAATCGGATCGAGAACGTTAATAAACGTTTTACATTAGTGGAAATGGCCTTCAGTTATGTAACTTCAGTTCCTAATACACTTAAAAGTAGTATATAATATACATACCATCGACAATATTTATATATATAGATATATATATATAATTGATTTATGAATGTTTACAAATTATTGTATTTTGTATGGAGGAATATATACGTTTTTTATCTATCAAAGGTTAGTTATATACATTTTAAATATTTATGATAAAACATAGATAAATAATAGCGATACAATGCAGTGAATTCACTTGGTGTAACCAAAATTTAAACAAATTATGACAGCAACGGAATGGAGGCCATCAAATGTCATAGTGCCTACACGCCTTGGTTTTCTTAGTCCGGGCTTGGACAGCAAAACACAAATAAAGAATACTTTTATTTCATTGCATTTAAAAACCAATTATCCTTTACATTATCGACAAGTCAATATGTTAGAAGGGGAGCCGATTGAGTTTAGACGTTTACTGCTGAATGAACTTTTTTTATTTGCAATATATATGAACTATTTCCGTGTGAGTCATATGTGACTCAAGGTTATTGCTTAACTATTGCGTTTGCTTAAGCGAGGAAGCTGTTAAGATCTACTCTAAATAATTTCATTGTTCATTTAAAATAATATATTTGTTAGTTATCCCTAACTCGGTTATCAAAATTTCTTTCTTTCTTTTCCATTCCAATCTGCAAGCATTTTTGCCATAATTTTTTTTTTTTATATAATGTAAGCAGGTAGACGAGCAAATTGGCCACCTGATGATAAGTCAAAAATATTAACTATTCCTTAAAGCGTTAATGCGCTACCAAAATTGGGAACTAAGTATCTTGTGCCTGTAGACATGCTCACTGACTCGACAATAACGATTTTGCCACATTTACTAGCTGCCATCATTTATGCCATAGTCCTAAGCTGTTCTTTTTTTCGCCACCTATTGAATCTTGTAGCATTTTGCCATAAATGCTAGCTACACTTATTTTTACTATCATTCTTCAAATCATGATTTGTCTAATCAAAATTATTCGTTTACGCTTTTTGTTCGAAACCGAAAGCAAAACAAATGAGATATTAGTCCAGTACTTGGTCATTTACAGGCTGTTACTTTTCACATACAGTTATTATTACGACTGTATCAATATTAATAATATATAATATAATATTATTAAACATGATTTAAGATAATATCCAAGTAAAATATTTACAAGTTGAGATACAAGCACATAATATGTATGTATGTTCCTACTTATTATTAAATAATTAGATAAATACGTATGACGAAGGATGAAACATGAAGTGTTTTTTAAAAAAGGTCAAGATCATTCTTTCTATCAAGGTGGTTCATACTCACAGATGATGTAGTAGTAATAGTAGAAAAATGTCAACCGATTGTCAGTGTCCTTTTATTCAGCGATATCACATGAAAGGTCCGAACATTTTCCAAAAATGATCCCAGAGCATACCAATTATATTTAACCGTCAAATCATTGTTTGTCATAATTAATTGTAAAGAAGTAAGACACACCTTGCTTCAGCTTAAAATATTGCTGTATGGGCCTTAGATTGGTATACGGGCGCGCGACAGAACTCGGCTCACCCATGTAACACCCCATGTCGCTGAACACGCCCAATGTCGCTTAACTTCGTTGATCGGACGAGTACCGGTATATTCAACATGGGATGGACTAAGTCTTGTCCCCCGACCGGTGTCGCTATCGAGGTCATTTGGGCCAGATCCGATAGTAAAAAAACCCAACTTGGCTCATTCTTTCTCGAGCTATCGAAGTGTTTGGACGTTTCGTGTCACATCGCTGAATAAAGGACTGATAGCCGGTTGACATGTTTTAGTAAAAGTTAGTAGTTAGTTTTTAAAATTGACTTAAAGTAAAGAAACTGTAAAGAATAAAGGAAAAGTACCAATTTGCCGTTAACTTTAATTTAAGCTATCCATATGTATGCCATTCATCCTCATGGTGTCTCCTTTGAGAGCGCACATCTCAGTGCGTTGTCGGTGGAGTTAAGCTCATGACAAATCTAGAAACGTGAAATATTTAATCAGCGCCATCTATCGGTACACGGCTGTAACAAGCATTTAAACAATTTGTGTGATTTTATAAGTATAGAAAATAATATGAAGTATAGTATGCATGTATATATAATCAATATATATATATATATATATATATATATATATATATAAATAAAATGAAGACTTTTATGATATTGCTATTTACTGTATAATATTACCAATATAATCAACTAATTACGTTATAAACGAAATTACTATTTAATAATTAATTGTTATCGAAGCTTATTTGTTAATTATCGGCCTTACTTATAAACGGCATTGTTTAACTAATCGTACGTTAAACAACGTATATATGTAAAGCCGTTATATTTTAAATAAATACATAAGCTACAAATATTTTATTAGATAATTAATAATTTGCAATACAATAAAATTCAATAATGTAACTTTGCAGAAATCCATTAACCGCAAATAAATTTGCAATATTTTATATGTATAGTAATTATAATAATATTATTATTTTATGTATTTTATCGATAGTATGTAATATATAATATAAGTTATGTAATGCTAATAGGATGGACCTATTTATTAAATAAATAATTTTGTTTTGATCAGTAGTTTTATTTAATAATTCACTTCCATCTTATTAATATTATCTATTCCTTGAAGTAATCCTAACTTACAATTTAAAGCTATTTGCTATCTGTTTCTCTATAACGTTTTAACTACTCGCCGGAATTTACCGGCTACCTAACGCCAGCCAAGCTCCCCCTCCCATATCACAGGAGGGCAGAAATAAATAGTAATATCTTCTATGACATGACTGACAAAAAGTAACTAATTATGGACGCCATGAATATAAATATTTAAGTCTTAAATAATATTTAAAATAATAGCGTTCCTTATAAACGCTCTTTAGAGGTTTTTTATTAAACGCTGATTCCTCTCTTTCTCTCGTCATTGATTTGATATTCGAAAGACGAAGACAGAAGATTGTTCAACTACTCATCCCCTAAACAGCATTAAGTCGTTAATTATTTTCATCAAAAAATTCAGTAAAATTTATAGGAATGATATTATAATTTTTATATTTGTACAAATAAATAACTAATATTGTTTAAAGTTTTTATTTTTTATCTTTATCTTAATTCATCATGTCTTTACAAAACACTATTATTAAATAACAATATTATTGTTATTATTAAACAACAATATTATTGTTATTATTAAACAACAATATTATTGTTATTATTAAACAACAATATTATTGTTATTATTAAACAACAATATTATTGTTATTATTAAACAACAATATTATTGTTATTATTAAACAACAATATTATTGTTATTATTAAATAATTATAAAACAATGATATAGTTCATCGAGATTTTAAATAATGGTAATCTATACATATACCGTTTGTTAATTTTCTAACGTCATGATTTTTGCCAATTAAACGAATTAAACGAATAAGATAATGAAATATATTTTTTAAATGCACCGTTTAGTTTTATTAAATTATAATGTCTATAATAATTGAAACGTTTTTATAACAAAATATATTATGAATTTTCAAGTTACGACTGTTACGACAAATGTTACTGTTACGGCAAATATAACTATAATAAATATTACAATCCAATCAACTATAAGCAAAATTATTAACTTGCTTCGACAATTAACTGGTGATGGTACAAACGGCGAATACCAAGGAGATTCTGGACTATAACCTTAGAATAGCATTCCATAATAGAGCCGTACCCATCATGGACAAGCGGTTCACCATCCAGACCAGCATACGCAACCGAAACCCACTAAGCTCAATTGACAACAGCAAGGAGGACACACATAACAATGTAGACAAAATTATAAATTTGCAACCAAAAAAATTTGAGATGCTGCCTGAAAATGAAAACATTCAGGCATATATAACTAAATGAATCGAAAGATTCAACAAACACACGGACAACACACATGTGGAGACTAAAATACATTAAAAAAAAAAACACAGAGATCACATTATGCTTCAGCAAAACTTCAGCTAAACACCAATTATTTTAAAGATATAAATAACTGTTTGTGGTCGAAGCCCATTTTTCGGCACATTTTCAGTGCCTGAAAAGATATATCTATATATGTACAAGCGAAATACCACACATCACGAGACCTTTTTTTTTCGCTGGAAAAACGCCTTGACGCGCTTCTCCCACATGAAGTGGGGGGTATGTGGGGCTCACCGGCACTGAAGGCGCCGGAATACCCACTAAAAAACCAGCGGTATCCTCTCCGTCTGGTCGAGGGGCGCCACGGGATCGCTTGCGCATGCTACCGTGACGCCCACTCATCACGAGACCTCCTGAACTATCCGCCCGATTGACTTGAAATTTGTCAGAGTTACGTGTTTCAACGTAGATGCTCACTAAGAACGGATTTTACGCAAATCCATTACTTATTTTTTTATCTATTCTTGCGAAGTCGGGACGATCAACTAAATAACTTTCAAGAAAGGAAATATTATATAGCCTTAGCCTAAAAATTAAAACTGTACAAATCGTGACCGCATGCAATGGTGGCATGAACGCCAGCAGCATTTCCCCTTTGAATCGCAATTCCGATCCTCTGGGCGAAAAATGAACCAGCTCACCTGTCACCAGTAGGTGCAATAAGACGGGGTGTAATATTTTTAATGAAACTTGTTTCAACTGCAAAAAACAAAAATATAATTTGGACGAAGTGACGAATATTTGTAACTTTTGTTCGCTATTTCGATATTTTCAGAATGCGGCACTATCACCCCAGGGGGTGCACAACTCGTCTTAGGGGGTCAGGTGGCAAAGAGGGGTGAACTACCCTGGCATGCGGGTATCTACTCCAAGAATGATACTCCATACGTTCAGATTTGTGGGGGATCCCTCATAAGCACAACAACCATTATATCTGGTGAGTCATTTGTACCCAATTTGTTCTTAGGATTTTTTTCTAGGGATTTCTAAGTCTGCAATAAGCAGGCTGAAGATGGCCTGGTGGTAAGAACGAGAGAATCTTACCCGATGATCGTGGGTTCAAACCCGGGCTAGCACCACTAAATTTCATGCTTAATTTGATTATAATTCATCTCGTGCTTGACGGTGAAGGAAAACATCGTGAGGAAACCTGCATGTGTCAAACTTCACTGAAATTCTTCCACCGACCCGCATTGGAGCATCATGGTGGAATAAGCTCCAAACCTTCTCCTCAAAAAGAGTAGAAGAGGCCTTAGCCCAGCAGTGGGACATTCACAGGCTGTTACTGAATAAACAGGCATATAACTTACAAAAAGTGGTAGCTGGTAGACGTTGACACCATAAGAGAAATAACCCATTCGTTATACTAACAACAGGTGGTTAGAAGACGTGAGTCTCACCTGAACACTGCAATAAGCACCAATGTATTCATATGTGTGTGTATAATTTGTATTAAAAAAATACACGGAATATGTATATGTGTGGTTTTTTTTTTATAGTATAGCTAGGCGGACGAGCATATGGGCCACCTGATGGTAAGTGGTCACCAACGCCCATAGACAGAGGCATTGTAAGAAATGTTAACCATCGCTTGCATCGCCAATGCACCACCAACCTTGGAAGCTAAGATGTTACGTCCCTTGTGCCTGTAATTACACTGGCTCACTCACCTTTCAAACGTGAACACAACAATATCAAGTACTGCTGTTGTGCGGTAGAATATCCAAGGTGATACCTACCCAGACGAGCTTGCGCAAAGTACTACCACTTAAGCTCGAGAATCTTATTTTTTAAACCATCTTCTTTTATATGGATTTTTTAATTTATTTCTTACTACATATCAAAGCGGCCCATTGCTTCTGGAGTGGCACGAACAAGCTGTTGCCGGCCACAAACTACGCGGTAGCCGTGGGCAAGATCTACCGGCCATGGAACGACCCCCATGATTCAGACGCACAGAAGTCCGACGTGAGTATTATTATACAGTAAATAACTGCTGAATAGTTCCTTAGGCTGGTGCCTAAAAAGTAAAAAGTATATCATTAAGATATAAAGCAAATTGTGCCATTTGCTAAATCATTTAAATAATAATAATTTTTGTTTGTGCTGAAACGGCATAAGCTTAACAATACTAATACTATAATAATTAGGTGGTAGCCCTACCAATCTGTGCAAGCCCTTTTGGGTAGTTTATACTTTATTATTATACATATATTCTACCGCTAAACAGCAAAACTTAGTATTGTTGCGTTCCGGCTTGAAGGATGAGTGAGCCAGTGTACGTACAGGCACAAGTGACATAACATCTTAGTTCCTAAGGTTGGTGGCGCATTGGCGATGTAAGCGATGGTTAACATCTCTTACAATGCTAATGTCGAAGAGCGTTGGTGACTCCTTACCATCAGGGGGCCCATTTGCCCTTTGACATAAAAAAAACTAACTATATTACACAAAAAGGCAAAATATTGTTCATGCTTTCTTTTCAAATTGCCATAATATTATAAATTTCCATATGGTATAGGCCATTTTAACACCAGACTATCGAATTTTTCTTGGTCTAATTAACCCCAAATTTTCCAGGTCGCTAGAATAAAAGTGCCCGCTCGTTTTCAAGGGACCGCGACGAACTTTCAAGATGACATCGCTCTTGTTATCGTAGCAACCCCGTTCACTTTTGAAACATATATCCGCCCTGTCTGTGTTGATTTTGATGTGAATTTCGACAGAATACAGCTAACCGATAGGAGATTGGGCAAGGTATGATTTGAAATACAAGACTTAGTTAGAGTTGATATTTGCGTGCAAAAAGAGGATCTAATTGTTGATGTGTCCAGGTAGCCGGCTGGGGTCTCGTCGCCGAGAACGGACCAGCCTCCGAGGTGCTGAAGGTGGTTGAACTACCATACGTGAAAACAGAGGAATGCTTAGCGATCTCACCACCAAGTTTCAGGGAGTACATCACTAGTGACAAGATATGCGCTGGATATACGCACGGTGTGTGTATTATTGTTTAAATTTTACTTTTACTTTTTACGCTTTGTGCAAGCTCGTCTGGGTAGGTACCACCCACTCATCAGATATTCTACCGCAAAATAACAGTACTTGGTATTGTTGTGTTCCGGTTTGAAGGGTGCGAAGGGTTTGTGGCGTGGTCTCTTACAATGCCAATGTCTTTGGGCGTCGGTGACCATTTACCATTATGTGGCCCAAGAGCTCGTCCGCCTACTTATGCTATAAAAAAATATCTTCGTCTGAATGAAAATTAGTTATGGTTTTAGCCAATGACAATGTTTGATGCTATTTAATATTATTAATAATAATGTCTTCCAGACCGATATCGGTCACGGCGGCCAATCTCAAGAGAGATTAGCCAACTGTGCAGGAGATATTATAGTGCACAAGTGTGTGCGCAAACACAGGTGCACTCACTATTCCCTAGCTCTCATAATCCGATGGGACGGTAATTCGACAAGACCGGAAAGAGTTCAGGCGCAGGACCAATGCTTTACGTGCTCTCCGAGGCACGCGAGTGTACACACTTCCAACTTCCAGAATCCAGCTACTAAGAATTTTCTGACAGAAAAACCCAAATTTATTGGCCCGACCTGGGAATTGAACCCAGGACCACCGGGTCTGCGGCCTTACAATTAGCCACCAGACCTGATTACATAAAAAAATTAATCTGGTCTCCTATTTCCGGTCTGGAGGACATTATTAATATTATTCAGTAACAGAGTAAGGCTTTACTAATAAGATTATTTTATTAATTAATTGAAGCCACCGTGGCAAGTATAGACGACGTTCTCTGTCCGCAGGGACCACGCTGTGCCAGAGCGACGGTGGCGGCGGGCTGGCGTTCTCCGCGGTGGAGCAGAGCACGCAGCGCTACTACCTGCGCGGGATCGCGTCCACCGCGCCGCAGAACCAGAACCTCTGCAACGCGAAGACGTTCATCGCCTTCACGCAGATCATCAAACATAAACACTTTATCAAGGAGCACATATAGTTTTATAATATTTTTGTTATATTGAATAAATGTTTTAAGAAATTATCTTGTTTTATTTGATTTTGAAATGGTCCGGGAGGTAGCGTTGCATTTACAAAAGTTATAGTGAGCCGGCTGATGTTGACATAGATTGTATATGACGAGGGGTCGGACGTCAACTCGTTATCATACATGGCGAACTTCGAAATAAAAGCCTAGTCGTTCACGTTAATAATCTATTTTCAATATTAAATCACAATAACTTTAAAAAATTACAATACGATAACAAGATGGAGGACAATTCAGTTGGTAACGCAGCGAGTTCGTCCAATCGACTGTGTCCACATACGCGCCCACTTCAAAATGTCATTTTTTGAACGTCACGTGTTCTTTACGTCATACCGACACAGTGGCGACCTCGCTCAAGCTTCCAGCTTGACGTTGCCGGCTGAGTACAATAATTAATCAAAATAATTCTCAATCAAACTTCTTGATGCTTCGACACGGCCATCGTGACATCACACACGTCCTCGTGTGAGGTACCTAAAAAAATAAAAGGTTCTGCAGTAAATAAAATTCCACTCGGCCACCCTGGCCCAAATAAGAACTCACAGTACCTTAGCAAAAAAGACATGGCGATAAAGTACCAATCAAATCCATTAACTATCATTTTGAATTAACAAACAGCTTCTGGACAACCTTTAGCTGGCGTCCGATGGCACACACAGATAACTGGTCCGGCATCCGAACACGACATGGACAACCTTACAGCATCCGATAACACCAGGATAACTGAGCCAGCGTCCGAACAAGCCATGGACAACCTCTCAGCATCCGACCATACCAGGATAACCAGGCCGGCGTCCGAACAAGACATGGACAACCTCTTGGCATCCGACAACACATGGATAACCGGGCTGGAGTCCGAACAAGCCATGGACAACCACCCGAAATCCAACTATCGAACCGCGTCTTACCATACTGAGCATTCTTTGTCATGTTTTGTATCGCTTGTGTACCGGTATGCTGAGCACTCTCAGCGAGTCGGATGCTCCCAACGAGCCGAACACTTTCAGCATGGTCAACCACACGTGCTGATTACTGCAGCACCATGCGACGAACACGCTGCACGCGCCGTACGCGCCGTACGCGCCATACGCGCCTCACGCGCCGTACGCGCCGTACGCGCCGTACGCGCCGTACGCGCCCACACTGACAGGTGGCTCGGCCACTAGCACTACGCTACGCAAGCAACACCACATCCGGCAGGCTGGAGCGCCTGCTGACTGGATATGGGTCAGCCATCAGCACCAGTTGTGCGCAGAATGATGTATCGCACCCGAAGCACTGAAGCACTATCCTCGTGTGTTACTCTGAAACAATGTTTGTCACACAGTATCACTTAGCTCGGTCACTCCTGACCGCACATCAATTTCGACCTCACTACATATCATAGATAAAGGTCTCGCGACTTTAACTAATAATTTTTTTTAAGAACTAGCTTTTGTCGTAAGACTAACCGAGCAGTTAACTACAAGCTGTACTTCGCCTAAAGCGTCCTGCCAAGAACGATCGTTTCACTCTACAGCGGTCAACATAGACTTTAATACCGACATGAACAATGACGTAAGTATTAGCTAAATTTAATGAAAACCTGAACCACAGTAACTTTGTGTAAAACTGCGCACCATTTAATCGTGATATTTGGTCTGATATAAGTGGTAATAGATATCGATCGGGTAGTGTATTACTATTAAGTTCACGATAATCAATAGTCAATACACAAACTATCCGAACCGCCCCTTTTCTTAACCAACAGAGCTGGGCTTGCAAACGGCATACTCCTCTACATGTGAGTAATAATTGTTTACGTCATGAACTTTAGAAATTTTAAATTATTTCGCGGTCATATTAACACTAAATCTCTGTGACAATATTTCGCGCTCTGCCTTGATAATATCACTACGCAAATAGACATACGGCAACACATACAATAAAATTTCGATTAAATTATTATCAATCTCGAAAATGCAAAATATTTGAACAGTGCTGAGAAAACTTGACAGACTAATGCCTCTTACTGTGACTACGTTCTGCTCAAGTTTCCCACAAAACTTACAAGAAACACTTTCTTTAATAAGAGAACACTCAGCACCTGAATCATAATGTAATGTGAAAGATTGACCTTTGTGTTTTAAACTTCCTTCAGGAGCCTAGTTACTCCACATACGTCACGCTTCGGACTCCATTACCTTTGAATTTTAACGCGATGTACCTCTTCGCACCCAATATTTATGTCGTTGATACAGCACCGTGGTTCGTGGCAGCACTCATACCCGGCGAAGACACGGCCGCAGAGTTCCGATGCTCCTCCATAGTTACGATCACTTCCCGCAGTTGCAGCGGTGCGGGGTCCCGAATGGAGGTTTCGTTCCTCCGACGGCGTTAATCGAGCACACGGGGTGGGCCAACACTATAGCAAAGCCAGGTTATCTGTTCTCCCGACTTATTCTTGAATCGAGCCATCAAGGTTGTAAAAAGTTGCACTGCGTATAATAAGCCGCTATGTTCGGTTGTGTTTCAGCTGCTCTAACAACAACCACCATTTTCATCTTTCAACTGCATTTGGTCGTACGTGCATTGCTGTTAACATTGTCTTGTTCGCGTCACATCATCACATCACATCACATCACATGTCACATCACACTACGTGGGTCATTTGAGTTCAATCCCGCTTCTGATGACGAGGGGTCGGACGCCAACTCGTTATCATACATGGCGAACTTCGAAATAAAAGCCTAGTCGTTCACGTTAATAATCTATTTTCAATATAAAATCACAATAACTTAAAAAAATTACAATACGATAACAAAATGGAGGACAATTCAGTTGGTAACGCAGCGAGTTCGTCCAATCGACTGTGTCCACATACGCGGTCCCCGCGCCCACTTCAAAATGTCATTTTTTGAACGTCACGTGTTCTTTACGTCATACCGACACAGTGGCGACCTCGCTCAAGCTTCCAGCTTGACGTTGCCGGCTGAGTACAATAATTAATCAAAATAATTCTCAATCAAACTTCTTGATGCTTCGACATATAGTTAGCTAATAAGCAAACCGACCGTTAGCTGTTGGCTGTTGGTTTGGCTGTGGGAGGGTGCGAAAGTGGTAAAAAGAAGAAAAATAAAATAATATTAGGTACGCCGGCTGAAACTTTATTCATGAATAGTTAACATCATACTGAGCTGCAACCGCAAAATAGCAGTCCTATGAATTGCTGTGTTCCTGTTTGAAGGGTGAGTGAGCCGGTGTAATTATAGGCACAAGGGACATAACACCTTAGTTCCCAAGGTCGGTGGCGCAATGGCGATGTTTTTTTTTTAAAGAAATATACAATGCCAATGTCTATGGGCGTTGGTGACCACTTACCATCAGGTGGCCCATAAGCTCGTCCGTCGTAACGACATAGTTAAATTTCATCCGGCGTACTTTGACTTTATTTTTCACATTTCTTTAAAAGTTCATTCGGCCAGCTGACGCATAACCCCCCTTCCACTATGCAGCTGACGGTTATTTTCCAGCTCAGTATGATGTTATCTATTGATGAAAAGAGTTTCAGCCGGCGTACTGTTACTTTTTTTTCTTCTTTTCCCAACTTTTACCTTCGAATCTACAACGTTGGTGTCTTCAAATCTAGAGTTTACAGGTATCTTCTAGGCAAGCGTGCTACATCGTAGACCGTGTCGATGCTTAACATCAGGCAAGACAACGGTCTAATGCTAGCCTGTTATGGGTAAAAAAAAACCTTTCGCACTTCTCTTATTAGTCATTCGAGTATTGAAAATGGCGGCAATCGATCGGCATAAATTACTACCTAAAATGCAACGCTACCTCCCGGACTAAAAGGAGTTTGAACGAACAGCGATGGAAATTATTAATTATTTTTATTGATTATAAGATGTTGAAAATATGAACGTAGTCCGAACTTATTATAGCTAAACCTCTTTAGTGTCACTCTCTCTACAATAAAAGAATACGTCTGTCATTTGTAACCACGCTCCGTCTCTTTATTTAATCTTTTCCTAGTCCTAACTAATCTAAAACTGCAATACTAATCTAATACTAGTTTTCATTAGGACAAGGCATATTTACTATTCCCTCAACCTTCTCCGGGTCCATCTTAATGCCCTCGGATGAAATAATAAATCCTAAATACTTAACCTCATTGGTCATAAAACAGCATTTTTTTTTTTAAGTTTCATTCCGTTACTACGTAAACGCTCTAAAACCTTCTCTAAAGTAATTAAATGCTCTTTAATATTTGATGAACTAATAATGATGTCGTCTAAAAATACTTCTACGCATGGAATATCATTCAAAAGGTTCGCCATAATTCTTTGAAAAATCCCCGGGCTCGAAGATAAACCATACACTAATCTTTTATACTTGAAAAGCCCTTTATGAGTATTAATAACAGTTAAATTATCGGGGTCATCCAACTCAATCTGGTTATATGCCTGTGTGAGATCTATCTTCGTAAATATTTTTGCACCATTTAATTTAACCAACAGGTCGTTTATTCGCGGCAATGGATATCTATCGACCAACAGAACTGGATTCAAGGTTATCTTATAGTCAGCACAGATACGGAGTCCACCATCAGCCTTACGTACCGGTACCAACGGCGTAGCCCAGTCCGCGCTATCTACGGGCTCAATGACCCCAGCACGCAGCATACCTTCAAGCTCCGATTCGACGCTCTCGTGCAGTGCATATGGCACGGGCCGCGCTCGACAGAATACCGGCGTCACCCCCTCGCGCACCCTTAGCCGAGCCTTACATCCAATGAACCGGCCCAGTCCCTCCGAGAATATCTCTTTAAATCTGTTGAGTAACCACATTAATTCACTATTACAATTATTTATTTTATTAAAGTTCATTTCTATGCTGTTTTGATACGACGGTATTTTAATTCCTAATTCCGAAAGCCACTGTATCCCTAATAAAGAAGTGGTACCGCCCTCAATTACAAATAATTCAATTAATTTAGATACATCTCCATATCTAACTTGTGGTTTGAATACTCCTAAGGGCTTAATCATAGTGCCATCATAGAATTTAAATGCCATATTTGACTTTTCTAACTTATACAAGACACTAAAGAACCCGTGTCAATTTCCATGGGTAATTTTATTCGATCAACAACAATCGTTAAACTCACCGGCTTATAATTATTTAGACTGAGTTGATGTAAATCTTCTATAACTGGAACATTCTCCTCATCGTCTGATAAAGGAGGTTCGTCCTCCCCAAGCAATTCCGATTGCGTCGATCTCTCATCCTCTGTGTAGACATGAGCTGTCAGGCTGTTGGTTGGAAACCCGTGTCTCGGGTCCGCGCGTCTAGGGCACACCCTACGCAAATGTCCCCTCTGTCTACATTGCCCACAGATAAAACGTTTGTAACGACACACATCACTTTGATGATCCTTCGATCCACAAGCCGCACAATCACTTTTTGAGTCGTTATCCCGGCGCCTTAACCCCGCTGTCGAGCCATGCAGGCCTCCACGTCCGCGGCGACCCCGGTTGCTCCGCGCGGCCACGTGCACCGCATGCACGGCCTCCACCACGCCATGGCTATTTTCGGTACCGCAACTGACCGTCTGTTCCACTGCTGCCGCATCCCTCTCAGCTGCTTCCATGGCACAGGAAATTCTAACGGCATTCTTATATTGCAGATTTTCTTCAGCAAACAAACGTTGTCTGACTGCTTCGCTTCGCAATCCACATACCAGCTGATCCCGTAAATTCTCCTCCAATACGGATCCGAACTCACAATACTTCGACATTTTTTTTAGTTCTGATATGTATTGTAAAATAGATTCACCCGCATTTTGCCTTCTTTGTCTAAAACGATATCTTTCTGCCATAAACGATGGTTTTGGTTGTAAATGATCGGTCATGAGTTTCACCACTACCGCATAAGTTTTCGTGCTGGGTTTCTCCGGGCTTGTTAAATTACTTAACAATTCATAAGATTCATCGCCCATCGCCGCAATTAAAGTGGGTAGCCAGAGCTCTTCCTTGACCGCGTTTACTTTAAAAAACATTTCTGCTCGTTCAATATACAATGTCCAATTTCCCGATCTAACGTTAAACTCTGATAGTTTCCCGATCGACATAATGTAATGCACGATTAATATTTATCCTCGTTCGCCACTGAGATGTTTCAATAAAAGACAACGTGTCGATCATACGGTTTATTCACGACTGCCGATCACTGTAAACGTCACAATACTTATACCCTACATTACAGATGACAATCCTTTTAAGTTCCACTACTTGTTCTACTGTGTTCATCGAGAGAAATTTAAGATATTATCACCGATAGCAAGAAGATTTTTATCCACTCCACCAGGCAGTGTTCCTAGCGAACAATTATTTAGTAGCGCGGGCTTAATTTACGAACCTCTGCGTAACCGCCTTGAATCAGAAAAGGCAGCAGTATTACTCTTTACTGAGTATAATGCTCCTATTTTTAAATATTGTAGCATTATACTTAATACTAATTTTCATTAATAAAAATAATTACTTTAACATTGTTTTAATTCTTCATTCATATACTACATTTATATAAGATCTTAAACATACGCATCCGCATCCGCGGATGTGATAAAATCGGCATCCGCATCATCCCTGCTATTTAGGTATTTCCTGTAATGATAGTTGTAATGTGAAATAAAACAATAAATAAATATTTTCGGAGAACACTCATAAAAACGTGCGCTCGCGTACTTACCTACGCACACATATCTAGCGATCACGTTCCCAATAATATGCTTAGTATCTTTATTTAATTACCAAGTAAATATGTAACAACTTCATTCCAAGGGCAAAGGTAAGCGTCCAGCCCCCGAACGCCAGATATACAAGACGGATAAGGCGTGTCCCGCTCACATGATCGTCACCGAGACCCTGGACAAAGTGCTCGTGACGTTCTATAAGACGCACGTCGGACACGGGAGTGAGTATACAGTTTGTAAGCTACGTCGGTTAATCAAGACCCCTTTATAGGGGGGGGGGGGGATTGGTCTTCATTCATACAAGACATTTTTCATAGTTTTATATTTATAATACTATAACGTTAGGTAAGATGTCCCATTGCTTAGAATAGTTAAGTGGAGAGTCAGATCCTGGACTCAAAAGGTAGGGCGTAACGCTGGGGCCGTGGATGCGTGAGGCGGGGCCCTCGTGTCTGCTATTTCAGACGGCTCTTAAGAGGGAAGCAGCCTGGATGGTCTCGCGCTGGCGTACGCACTAGCGATAAGTATAGGGGAGAGGGGGGATCATCTTCGCTCCCCGAGGAGAGTTTTGTCAAGCCGAACACAGCACGGAAGGCTGCGGATGAGTTATATCGACACGATCACGCAGTCCCTCCGATCCGTGCCAACATCGGCCATCATAGTACTTTTAGTATAGCCCAGTTTTTGGTCAATGCCGCCTAGAGGCGTAGTAGACGATGAGCGTTGTGCAGCGTGCCCGTACTACTCGCCGCGCGAGCCGAAGCGCAAGCCGGCGCCGCCCGCTACGGGCCCATGCGCGAGCGAGAGGGAGCTCGTGTGTGACACGTGCGGCGCGCGCGTGCCACCCGAGCGCCTGCGCGCGCACGTCGCCGCGCACGGACACGACCTACTGCCCTGCGAGTACTGCGCGCAGGTCAGGCTCTCGCTTTGTTACTCACACGGCTCACGTTGACGGCCGACTTGTGGTGATACACTGCTTTGATGCGTGTATTATTGTAATGTTATGATTACTACGGTCGATGTCGCGCTGAGTTACTTGACGTAGACCTTCAAAGATATCGGCATGAGATCAAAGACAATTTACTGATTTTTAAAGATTTTACATTTATAATTTTACTTTGCATTTGAATGGTTTCCAGAAAATTCTCTTTGTCTTCCAGCTTTTCCAATCGATCGATGATTGGACTCGTCACATACAAGTTGAGCACGAAGTCTGTTCAGGATTCTAGAAGCCGATCAGCTCAGACATGTGATTTGGAAAGCGTTACCAAAAGTGATTAGGTTTAAAGGACTTTTTAAGCATGGCTTTTTGATACCTGGTTATCAGTTGTCGTTTTATCTTTTAGAATGTAGGTAGTTGGACGGGTAGATGGGCCACTGACAAAGTCCAGCAGGTTTTGGTATCATTAGTTCGGGATTTTTTTTATAGCATAGGCGGACGAGCATATGTGCCACCTGATGGTAAGTGGTCACCAACGCCCATAGACATTGGCATTGTAAGAGATGAAAACGCCATATTTTCGCGAGTCCATAGTGAATATCATGGATTATACAAGATCTCTCGACCAATGGTATCGCGTCAATTGTTATCTCGACCAATGGTATCGCGTCAATTGATATCGATGGCCAATGGTATCGCATTAATTCGATGTCAAAGTTGTTTATATGGGTTTATTCCTGTTGTGGTTGGAATAGGGTTTGGTACATACGTTTGTCGACAATTCAATTAAAGAATAGTATAACGGATAGACGTCAACGATAACGCTTCGATTCGATCGCGATGAAGTTGCGTTTGTCGTTTGGAGAATTGGCGACATCTAGTGACAGTTATCGTAAACAAATTGCAAATCGATATCGAATAAGAAACTCTAACTAGTCATAAAGATAGCGCGCTGACGATAATCGATATTAGAAACGTCACTACAGGTAATTGGTCTGTTTGTAAATCGTATTGTTTAAGAGGAAAATACTTAGAAGTTGTCTGTTGAGAATTGCCTTGTTTAAATTGTGGTTTTTAAATAAATGTTGATGTTTGCAAAAACGATTTTTATTTATTGATAAATAGTGTTCGACTGTTTCGCCTGAAAAAAATTTACCTTATGCCTTTCTTCGGGGTTCAAACTGGCTTCATGAAAATTTTATCAAAATCGGTTCAGTGTTCTAGTCATGAAAGCGTAATAGAAAGTTGCTATCGCATTAATCTTAATATAAAAATTCTTCTGTACGTGTGTTTGTCACCTAAGTCATAAGCGGCTGGACCGATTTTGATGAAATGTGTGTATTTTGGGTATTGGGTAGTATTTTACATTGGGTTTGAAAACTTAATTGGATAGACACGGTGGGTGGCGCTGCTGGGAGGTACAACTTTTAGATTTTTCGTGTTCTAAAAATCTGGAAAAAATCAAGCAGTTTTATCTCACCGATTCCTACATTTTATCTTTATAACATTTTTCTGTATTTTGTGTTTTTATCTACTTTTTTAATTATTTCTTCATCTTATATTGTTTCGTAATTTCTCACTAATATTATTCTCGTAAAATTCTGAAAAAATTCTATTAATTACTTCTTGCTATTCTCCACATTTTCTTTTATTAACTTTTTTCTGTATTTTGTGTTTTTGCCCACTTTTTAATTATTTCTTCACTTTTTATTTTTTCGTCATTTCTCATTAATATTCTATTCGTAAAATTCTGGAAAAATTCTATTAATTAATTCTTGCTATTCTCTACATTTTCTTTTAATAACTTTTTTCCGTATCTTGTGTTTTTCTCCGTTTTTCCTAATTTTTATTTTGTTTTTCCGTGTTTTCCACCCCCATTTTACATCCCCCGTCTTTCAACTGTTCGGCATCTTTGTAGTACAAGTACCTCGGCGGATAGCACCGTTTATAGCTCGCCATGCTTGACACGGACATGGAGACGGCATCCGACGCGTCTGTGAGGCTATCTCTGGTCTCCGATAGCACGGACACAGAGGACGAAATAACGGCGAGACCCACTGCCGACCGCCGCGGCAAGAAGAAAACTAGCGGACTCGCAAAGGCGAAGGCCCAGCTGCGAGACAAAGAGGAAGAGGAAAGGGAGGTCGCCTTTGAGAAGGCGCTCCGCAGCAGGGCCTTCAGGAAGGTGCCTGCTGAGTCGGCTCCTGAGGCGCAGTCCACCTCGACGAATGCCGCAACTAAGGACCCAGCCAACATGGGCCCAGAGGAGCTGCTCGCGTTGGCTGGCAGCAGCGTAGCCACTGTGCTCGAGGTGGCGAAGAAGTCCTCCAATCTG
Organism: Nymphalis polychloros; assembly: GCA_905220585.2. Taxonomy (NCBI): domain Eukaryota; kingdom Metazoa; phylum Arthropoda; class Insecta; order Lepidoptera; family Nymphalidae; genus Nymphalis; species Nymphalis polychloros. The sequence continues at coordinate 4,763,332 of HG992268.1, read as the reverse complement.
AAGGGAGGCTTCATTAAGAAGCTGAAGGAGTCAGCGGCCTCCCTTCAGAACATAGTCGAGGTGTTGACGTCTCGCTCGGAGGCCGAAGAGACGCGCCGGCTCCGCGCCGACAACGCCCGTCTGCGGAAGGAGGCAGACGGGCTGAAAGAAGAGATAAAGGCCCACCGCCGTGAGTTCGCGGAGCGAACCACGGTGGCGGTGGCAAACGAGGCGTCGTCGGCTAGCGCGCCGGTAGAGCCATGGGCCCTGGAGGGGCTCCAGGCCTCCCTCGAAACGGCGGTCGCGATGTTCAACACGCGACTGTCGAACATCGAGGGGCGCCTTCCGCCTGAAAGGGAACACCGGCCGTCTCCTATGAAGGTGGGTGAAGGACGCGAGGTGGTGCAGCGAAACGCACCGCCCCCGCAAACGCAAGCCGCGCCCGCACCCAAGCGGGCGAAAGTAAAGGCGGCAGTGCCTGCTCCGGCCGCCGGCTCGTCGAGAGTCGTCACGCCGTCGCCCGGGACTGGTGAGACACCACCAGCCCAGGAGCCGACATGGTCGACCGTGGTGCGGAGGGGAAGAAAGAAGAAGGCCTCCCCCGCGGCCGCCGTTGCACCGGCTCCGGCGAAGCCAAAGCCCCAACAAGCGGCCAAGCCTAAGTTGGTCGCCCCCCGCTCGGCTGCAGTGGTGATATCGCTGCAGCCTGAGGCGGAGAGCAAGGGCGTGACGTACGCCAAGGTCTTGGAGCGGGCGGAGCAAGGTGTGAAGCTCCAAGACCTGGGCATAAGTGGCGCCCTAAAGATCCGCCGCTCGGCGACTGGAGCCAGAGTCCTCGAGCTGCCGCGGTCCCACAAGGACCAGGCGGCGAAGCTGGCCGATAAGCTGCGCAGCGTCCTCGATGGGGTCGCCAATGTTGCGCAGCCGGTCAGCAAGGCGGATCTGAGGGTGACGGGGCTCGACGATTCCGTCACCCCGGAGCGGCTGGTCGCTGCGGTCGTGCGCGGGGGGGACTGCCCACCCGAAGCGGTCAGGTGCGGAGCGGTGCAACGTGGACCGGGCTCTATGGGGATGGCCCGCGTTACGTGTCCCCTGACGGCGGCCAAGAAGCTGGCCAATGCCGGCCGCCTTCTCGTCGGGTGGAGTGCGGCTAAGGTGCGCCACATGCGCTGCTTCAGATGCATGGGCCTCGGCCACACGAGGGCGCTCTGCCCGTCGAAGAAGGACGTTGGAAGCCTCTGCTACCGTTGCGGCTCCGACGGTCATAAATCGTCGGACTGCACGGGCAAGCTTCGCTGCGTTGTCTGCGCAGAGGCCGGCAAGCCCTCGGGGCACATGATGGGGGCGCGGGATTGCCACCCCCCCATCACGAAGGGAAAAGTGGTCCTCGGCACCGGGACCACTCCTGCAATGGAAGGAGGAAGCCGCCAGGCAACTGAGGAAGCTAATACAAAATCAAAATGAGCACGTCAAGTATTAGCTCCTACAGTCGAATCTAAACCACTCCGCCGGAACGCAGGACCTACTGCTGCAGTCCATGGCGGAGTGGCAGATAGACCTGGCGGTGGCCTGCGAGCCCTACTTCGTCCCTCCCCTAGCTCATTGGGTGGGGGATGTGGACGGAACGGTGGCGGTCCTCTCGAGCAGCGGAACGGCCCCCCCCCCTCTCTCTCATCGAGAGGGGCTCGGGCTACGTTGTGGCGGGGTGGGGGGAGTACGCGGTCGTAGGAACGTACTTCTCCCCCAACCACAGCCTCGCTGAGTTCGAGACGTATCTCGGCTCGGTCAGAGCTGCGGTGGCCAGGCAGTCGCCGAAACCTACCTTGGTTCTCGGCGACTTAAACGCGAAGTCGCGTGCCTGGGGCAACCCCGCTACGGATCCGCGAGGGAGGGCCGTCCAAGTCTGGGCGCTACTCTCCAGCCTGTCCCTACTTAATAAGGGGCAGGTTCACACCTGCGTGCGCCACAGGTGGAGACTCTGTCGGATCACCGCTATATCCGATTCGAGATCTCCACCTCTCGCAGGCCGGCGGAACCCCAGAGGGTGCCGACCACGCTGCCGAGGTGGTCTCTTGGCCAGTTAGACTGCGAACTGGTCAAGGAGGCTGCCATCGTGCAGCGGTGGGGTTCCGCGGGACGGGAAGAGGTGGGCGCCAGCGTCGAGGAGCTGGCGGCCCGCATGCGCAGCGCCCTCAAAGTGGTCTGCGATGCGGCCATGCCGAGGACCCGGCGCAGAGTTCCGCGCCGACAAGTCTACTGGTGGTCGCCCGAAATAGCCGAACTTCGGGCGACGTGCAGTCGGGCGCGGAGGGCCTACGTCCGCTGTCGCAGGCGCAACGGCCTCGACGCGGACCTGGAGGGGCAGCTCTTGGCCGCTTACCGCCAGTTGAAAAAAGATCTGCAGCTGGCGATAAGTCGGGCCAAGGAGAAGGCGAGGGAGGAGTTGCTGGCGGGCCTCAACCGAGACCCATGGGGGCGGCCGTATCGAGGTGTGCGTGGAAAGTTCCGCACCCAAGCCGCCCCCATGACGGAAACGCTGCCGCCGGAGCTCCTCCTGCGCCTGGTGGGGGAACTGTTTCCCCACCCAGGCGAGTTTGTCCCTCCGCCTATGGCCCCCCGCTCCGTGATAGAGGACGCAGTGGCTCCACCACTGATCACGGAGCGGGAAATGGAGATGGCCCTCGGTCGCCTGAGGGCCAAGAAGACGGCGCCGGGTCCGGACGGTGTTCCAGGGCGTGTTCTGTGCGACGCCCTGGAATACCTAGGTGCAAGGCTTCGGGGGCTGTTCGACGAATGTCTGAACAGTGGGCAGTTTCCGAAGCCTTGGAAACAAGGAAAGTTGGTGCTGTTGCCGAAGGAGGGTCGACCGCCCGGTTCCTCCTCGGCGTACAGGCCGATCGTGCTGCTGAACGAGACGGGCAAGTTGTTTGAGAAGATTCTCGCAGCCCGTCTCGTTCAGCACCTCGACGAGGTCGGTCCGGGTCTTTCAGAGGCTCAGTTCGGGTTCAGGGCGGGTCGTTCGACGGTCGACGCCCTGAGCGCCCTGAAGACTCGGACCACGGAAGCGGTGGCCCAAGGGCGAGTGGTCCTGGCGGTTTCGCTGGATGTGGCGAACGCCTTCAACAGTCTCCCATTCGAGACGATCAGGGAGGCACTCCGATACCATGGGGTGCCGACCTATCTGAGGAGGCACTTGGAGGCGTACCTCCAGGACCGAGAGGTCGTCTGGGCGGGGGGCGACGGCAGGTTGGTCCGGCGTCGGGTTGGCTGCGGCGTTCCACAGGGGTCGGTTCTCGGCCCAATTCTGTGGAACATCGGCTTCGACTGGCTCCTGAGAGCCCTCGTCCTTCCCGGTATGGGGGTGTTGTGCTATGCAGACGACACCCTCATCACCACGACGGGGCGGGACTTTCGGGAGGCGGCCCGCCTGGCCGAGGTCGGAATGACCCTGACCGTGGACCGGATGGAGATGCTGGGCTTGAGGGTCTCCATATCCAAAACGGAGGCCCTCCTCTTCCACGGTCCACGGAGGGGCCCCCCACGAGGGGCGAGTATCACCGTCCACGGGACGGTGATCGAGGTACGGGCCCAGATGAAGTATCTGGGTCTGATCCTGGACGGGCGTTGGAGCTTCGGACAGCATTTCGTGCGGCTCGGCCCGAAGCTCGTCAATGCCGCCGCCGCTTTAAGCCGCCTCCTACCCAACGTGGGAGGACCGGGATCGCTATGCCGGCGCCTCTATGCCGGCGTAGTGAGGTCGATGGCACTGTACGGTGCCCCGATTTGGGTGGACGCACTCACCGCTTCCAACCGGGCCCTTCTGCGAAAACCGCAGAGGGTCATAGCGGTGAGGGCGATAAGGGGTTATCGTACGGTGTCGTGGACAGCGGCGACCCTCCTCGCGGGCGACCCGCCCTAGGAGCTCCAGGCGGAAGTGCTCGCGGAGGTGTACCGCTTCCGGGCCGAGGCGAGGGAACGCGGCGACCGTCCAGGGTCGGCGGAAGTCGGGCGGATCAGGGCTCTAGCCCAGCAAGCCCTGATCGCCCGATGGGAGGAGGACCTCGGGTCCCCCACGGTGGGCCTGGCGACAGTGGAGGCGGTACGTCCCCACTTGAGTCGCTGGGTCCGAAGGAAACGAGGCACGCTCTCGTTCAGGCTGACGCAGGTGCTTACCGGACACGGCTGCTTCGGTAAGTACCTGCACGAGATAGCGCGGCGGGAGGTGTCACCCTCCTGCCACGAGTGTGGTGCGCCATTCGACACGGCGCATCACACCCTGACGGAGTGTACCGCGTGGGAGACCCTGAGGCATTCCCTGGCGGCGGTTGTTGGCGGAGACCTCTCCTTGCCGAGCATCATCAACGCGATGCTCGGAAGCGAGGGGTGCTGGTCAGAGATGGTCTCCTTCTGCGAAAGTGTGATGTCGCAGAAGGAGGCCGCGGAGCGGGAGCGGGAGGAAGATGCCGCTGCGGACCCGCTCCGCCGCAGAAGACTGGGGAGAAGAAAGCGGCGCTATGCGCACCTTCTCCCCCCGCCACAATAGGCGCCGCCGGGACTAGGGGGGTTCCCAGTACCCTGGGATTCCTCCCTAGTGAATGGAGGCCCGCATAGGCGGGCCGGCCATCGGAGCGTCACGGTAGCATGCGCAAGCGATCCCGTGGCGCTCCCGTTAAGACGGGAAGGGTACCGCTGGGTTTTTAGTGGGTATTCCGATGACCGGGGTACACTCGGTACCTTGGACATATGGTGAGCCCCACATACCCCCCCACTGTTCCCGTGGGGGGAAACGCGTCATGCGGTTTCCCAGTGGAAAAAAAAAAAAAAAAAAAGGGTGGCGCTGCTTCCGGTATGTCACCAAATAAAAAAAGGACTGTAGTAGAACGACGTCTGCCGGGTCCGTTAGTATATAGATTATCATTTTAATGCTTAATTTAAACCACAAATGTCTAGTCGTCCGATCACCGGATGAATAAAATTAATTAATCGTCCGCTAAAATGGGTTAAGTACGAAAAATTACTTCACTTCCGTTGTTTCTCTCGATAAAATATAAACTATAACCCAGAGGTTTTCTGAACATCCCGTTTTGCACCGTTTAAGCTTATGAAACACTAATTGTTAGTGTTAAATGTGATTACCCGTTAGAAATGGCAAGATACTAATGTTTTGATGAACACCTATATCCACGATTAATTTATTTTATTCATCCGGTTATCGGACGACTAGCAAGAGCCAAATTTAAGCTACACTTAGCACCGTGTGTATAATGTGCGTGGTACTGACCTAGACGGGCTTGCACAAAGGCCTACCACCAAGTCTAGACACATAAAGGTGCTTTTGAGAGTCTACTTGATGATTTTACCTAACACTAAATGCAGATAAAACAAAAATAATGACGTTTTCTATATCATCTGTGACACAACCAAGAATCCCTATCAACATAGAGCCCATTCCTGTGACAGAACCACGTCCCACTGTTCATGTTTGCCACTTTGTGTGGTACCCAGCACCCGATACCTCGGTGTTGATATAAGGGGTTTTCCAATAGGGACGCTTGAACTTTGACAGCTGATTGCGGCCATGTTGTTTGAGTGACAGCTGTCAAATGCAGTGTATTATATTCATTCCGTCCTCCCAAACCACCATGGCAGGTTACAGTGTCGAGCAGCACGTGCAAATCATAAAATTGTTTTATGAAAATGGGTCTTCAGTTCGAGCAACGTTCCGCGCACTTCGCCCGTTTTACGGTCGCGATGATCGACGAACAAATTCGAGTCAACCGGGTCAGTTAACAATTAGCCGGTTCCCGTGCGTCAACGTAACGCAAGATCTGCCGAGAATATCGCCGCTGTGCGCGACAGTGTCCTCGAAAACCCGCGGCAGTCAATTCCGCGTCGCGCACAGGAACTCGGCCTTTCGCAGACGACAACTTGGCGAATTTTGCGTTGTGACTTGAGCCTGCACCCGTACAAGATCCAGCTGACCCAAGAGCTCAAGGTTAATGACCATAGACAGCGCTGTGTGTTCGCTGACTGGGCATTAGAGCAGTTGGAAGTTGACGCCGATTTTGGCAAAAAAATCATCTTCAGCGACGAGGCGCATTTTTGGATGAATGGCTATGTCAACAAGCAAAATTGCCGTATTTGGGACGAGACCAATCCACACGAGGTTCACCAAGTGGCAATGCACCCGCAGAAAGTGACTGTTTGGTGCGGATTTTGGGCCGGAGGCGTGATTGGTCCGTATTTTTTCGAAAACGATAATGGTGTGGCCGTCACCGTCAATGGTGAGCGATACCGGTCGATGATAACCAACTTCTTTTGGCCTGAAATCGAGAATATGGATCTGGACAACATGTGGTTTCAACAGGACGGCGCTACGTGCCACACAGCACACGCTACGATGGAAGTTCTGCACGATCAAGCGCCCTTAATGGAAAACCCTATAGATAATAACCTTAAGTGGCATACTCATATAGGTAACTTAATATCCCGACTTCGTAAACTTGTCTATTTTGTGAAACTTCTCAGATTCACAGCAAGTATAGACACACTCAAAATGATTTATTGTACTCTTTGCCAATCGCTTTTGTCTTACTGTGTTGTTTGTTGGGGAGGAGTCGACAAAACTAGTATGCTGAAACTAGAAAGAGCTCAGCGAGCAGTCCTCAAAGTTATGTACTGCAAACCCTTTAGATATCCAACAAATTCATTGTTTAAGGACAGCGAAGTTTTAACGGTTAGGCAACAATACATACTGCAATGTGTTCTGAGAAAGCATCGCTCTCCAGTCATTACTACTAATAAGCGCCACAAAGATGTTGTCTTTCCTACGGAGGTACAAAATACCAAATTCGCACGCAAACAAGCGCGTTTTGCGGCCCCTAGACTATACAACAAAATTAATAATATTTTAAAAATACACAACTTAAATAGAAGAGACTGTAAAATAAAATTAAAAAAATGGTTGATGACACTGGATTATGTTAACACAGAAAAACTCCTTTGTTAACACACACGCACGTGCACACACATACACCCACACACACACACACACTCACACACACACACACACTCACACACAATCACACACACACAATAATATATTGTAACGCTAATATACATATATATCCTAAGATAGTCATGCACACGGGCTATGTGGTCGTATAAAGTGAAATTTGACTTCCAAGATACAGGTTATCCTAGTTTGGAAGTCAATAGACTTATTTTGAGTATTAACTATAATTAGCCTACCACATTTCATGTACCTAGTTTTTATATCATAATTGTGTCTTTATTTATTTAATTATTTTTGTTGTTTTAATTTTATTATTAATATTTCTATTGTTTTTTCTTTTATTTAGTATTATAAAAACTGTATTTTTATCTGTAAGGCTATGCTTTTTTCTCAATAAATTATTATTATTATTATTATTTTGATTTTGGAAATGGTCATCATGGTCATTATTTAAGCATAGTGACTTCAGCATATGTCTACGGTCCTTAACGCCCCCGATGATAATACAGAGTTACAGAGGAAACACACTGACTGAAGTCGAGGTCCCCATTCCAATAGAACCCCCATTGGTGCACTTAGAACACGCGTATTCTGAGCCTTAAGTGGGCTCCCTACATCCGGCTGAGTACTCTTAAAGACTCGCCTCCGCCCGGTGACAATGTCAAGGCACTTGGGCCAGGAGCAGCAGGTCAATTCGAAAAAAAAAAAACCAATTACGGCCAGCAACTGGCATAACCCCAATCAATCTCGGGAATAAGGCCTGGTTTTCCCACTCCATCATGTGGTTAAGACAAGTAAGTGCTTGATATTAATAATAGATGACGTTAACAAAAAATCTCTTGATCATTTTCCTATTAATATATACTTACAAATGTGAAGACATTTTTTGTAACGCCTTACCGAAAATACTAAAGAAATATACAGGCGTCCCATTATTCAACGTCAAGCGGGCACCGGGTGAAAGGTCTAGTTATACCAATTCTGAAAGAATTTAAAAAAAAAGGATGTTACCTAGTTATGTAGTAATAGACGTAGTTTTGAAAATGTTGATAATCGACACCCTATGATGTATGTTCGTCCGCCTACGTATACAATAAAAAAATCTAAGTTACTTAAAGCTTTGTAGTAATATCCGTTTTAATACTTTCTGGGACTGACGTCATAGTACTTACTTAATGTACATAGTAACTCAGAGTTATGGGCCATTCATTTATCACGTATTACATTAAGACTATACTTGAGTTGCCACTAAACAGACTTCAATTAAATATAAAAATTTACTTATTACTCAAGCCAATTACTGTTACCGAATATATCTGATATAAATGTATGGATTGAATGATTGCTGGATCTCGTTCAGGAACTAAGTGTATGTGTTTTATACAAATTGGTATTTTTATTTAAGTTAAGTTCCTTGCCAGTTCTTCTCTATAGAATCCACCTTCCGAACCGGAAGCGCTTGACGAATCATATGTACTTATAAAAGTAAATATAAAAGTCCATTTAAATAATATAGGGTTTTCCAATAGGGACGCTTGAACTTTGACAGCTAATTGCGGCCATGTTGTTTGAGTGACAGCTGTCAAATGCAGTGTGTTATATTCATTCCGTCCTCCCAAACCACCATGGCAAGTTACAGTGTCGAGCAGCACGTACAAATCATAAAATTGTTTTATGAAAATGGGTCTTCAGTTCGAGCAACGTTCCGCGCACTTCGCCCGTTTTACGGTCGCGATGATCGTCCTGCCGAGTCGACTATCCGTCGATTGGTGGACAAATTCGAGTCAACCGGGTCAGTTAACAATCAGCCGGTTCCCGTGCGTCAACGTAACGCGAGATCTGCCAAGAATATCGCCGCTGTGCGCGACAGTGTCCTCGAAAACCCGCGGCAGTCAATTCCGCGTCGCGCACAGGAACTCGGCCTTTCGCAGACGACAACTTGGCGAATTTTGCGTTGTGACTTGAGCCTGCACCCGTACAAGATCCAGCTGACCCAAGAGCTCAAGGTTAATGACCATAGACAGCGCCGTGTGTTCGCTGACTGGGCATTAGAGCAGTTGGAAGTTGACGCCGATTTTGGCAAAAAAATCATCTTCAGCGACGAGGCGCATTTTTGGATGAATGGCTATGTCAACAAGCAAAATTGCCGTATTTGGGACGAGACCAATCCACACGAGGTTCACCAAGTGGCAATGCACCCGCAGAAAGTGACTGTTTGGTGCGGATTTTGGGCCGGATGCGTGATTGGTCCGTATTTTTTCGAAAACGATAATGGTGTGGCCGTCACCGTCAATGGTGAGCGATACCGGTCGATGATAACCAACTTCTTTTGGCCTGAAATCGAGAATATGGATCTGGACAACATGTGGTTTCAACAGGACGGCGCTACGTGCCACACAGCACACGCTACGATGGAAGTTCTGCACGATCAAGCGCCCTTAATGGAAAACCCTATATTATTATGATACATCACTACAATCAGTGAAAAAGTTAATTTTAAAGGAACAAAATAGTTTTCATATAAAATAACTTATACGTTTAATGACGTTTAATGATGTATGACGTAATAGATTAGTTTACACAATTAATAATATTAGTAAAATGATTATATAATTAAAAACAAAAATACCAGATCCTTGATGTAACTTAAATAGTTTTTTTAATCAAGCATCGACGTTTTGTTATTTTAACATCAACTTAACCTGTTTGGAGGTTGGATTTTTTTGCCAAAATCGGCGTCAACTTCCAACTGCTGTAATGCCCAGTCAGCGAACACATGGCGCTGTCTATGGTCATTAACCTTGAGCTCTTGGGTCAGCTGGATCTTGTACGGGTGCAGGCTCAAGTCACAACGCAAAATTCGCCAAGTTGTCGTCTGCGAAAGGCCGAGTTCCTGTGCGCGACGCGGAATTGACTGCCGCGGGTTTTCGAGGACACTGTCGCGCACAGCGGCGATATTCTCGGCAGATCTCGCGTTACGTTGACGCACGGGTACCGGCTGATTGTTAACTGACCCGGTTGACTCGAATTTGTCCACCAATCGACGGATAGTCGACTCGGCAGGACGATCATCGCGACCGTAAAACGGGCGAAGTGCGCGGAACGTTGCTCGAACTGAAGACCCATTTTCATAAAACAATTTTATGATTTGCACGTGCTGCTCGACACTGTAACCTGCCATGGTGGTTTGGGAGGACGGAATGAATATAACACACTGCATTTGACAGCAGTCACTCAAACAACATGGCCGCAATCAGCTGTCAAAGTTCAAGCGTCCCTATTGGAAAACCCTATACATAAAAAAGGCGTAAAACTTTACTACTTACATAAAACAAATTATCACTCTGATAAAGTATTACGTTTTATTAAAAAAAATTTTTATCTATTTTTACTACACAAAGGAAGAAAAAAAAGGCAAGCACTCGTATAATCTATGTAATACAATACAACACTACGGTCATTGTCCGACGTAAACGGGAAAATCCTGTCCCCGACGCTAGCAATACCATCTATATATATCAATGGATTTTCCTCAACCAAGTTATTAGAAATAAAATTATTACACGATAAATACGTGTAAATAAGTCTAGTCAAAAACAATGATTTTTGTATTGAATTGATTGTTGTGTTGTGTTTTAATTGACGACAATGTTGTTGTGTATATCGTTTATAGTTTTTACTGGTATGTGTTTTTTTTTTTATAATCGTTTATTAGTACGTAGAATTGTTTTTTTTTTTATCGTGGTTTGTTTTATCGAATTAATAACATTAATTTTAATGACTGATTCTTCTAAACAATGTGATTATGTTATTAATATTGCTTTGTTTTAAATTATATTTTTATTCGTTTACATTTAGCTTATTAAATTTTATATATTATATAATAAAATTTCATGTATACTATAATAACCAATCATTATTAAATTTTGTAAGATGCTCACACGTAGCTAAAGTCACGGGCGCGAAAAAGTAATTTTATAAACTCTTTATACCCGTCTCATAGCGTATAGTTTTTTTATGGAATAGGTAGGCGGACGAGCCTATGGGCCACCTGATGCCATTGACATTGGCATAGTAAGATATGTTCACCATCGCTTACATCGCCAATGCGCCACCAACTTTGGGAACTAAGATGTTTTGTCGCTTGTATCTGCAATTACACTGGCACACTCGACCTTCGAACCTGAGCACAATAATAACGAGTACTTCTGTTTAACGGTAGAATATCTGATGAGTGGGTGGTACCTACACAGACGAGCTTGCTTTGCAAAGCCTTAATATCTTTGTAGGGCCTTATGTCCAGCGGTGGACTGTGATTTACTAAATAATGGCGATGCTGATAATCAGTGTAAATTTTATTATACCGTCTCTTTCTAATTTGTATGTTTACAAAGGATAGTATGTTAGTAATCACTTTTATCAATATACCTTTTAATTATATTCCATTGTAGTAATTGATGTATGTGTGTGTGTCCGTGTTTAGGTACTTTACCTTCGTGGGCACGATTGCGTTTTGTGTAATGTACGATGCTCATGATAAAAATCGACCACGTCAACCGAGCAGGACATATCATAGTGCACAAGTCTGCGTGAACTCAGGTGCAATCTCTATTCCGTAACTCTCATAATTTAATGGGAACGGTAATCCGTCACTACCGGAAAGAGTCGAGGCGCAGGACTGATGACTTTACGTGCTCTCTGAGGCGCTATAGTACATACTTTCAACTTCGATACTCCGGGCTGCTAAGAATTTTTCGATACAAAAACCCAATAACATTTTTTGTTGCCTTCCCGAGGTTGTGGCGTTGAAACTAGTCGAACAACAAGGTAGTCAGTTTAATTTAGTATATAATATATACAGCGTGTAACAAAATTCGTGTCCGACCCGTGAAGTGGTCATTAGGTATCGTGTGTCGGTTCTATTTATGTAATAATTTTTAAAATACTAAGCAAAAAAATTACTTAAAGAAATATATTAATTGTCTTTAACGACACTGTTGTTGGTAAAAACGTGGACTGCTGAGGTCATGACCTCGTGTCTTAGCTACGCGATAGGTAAGAGCTATCGAGCGCACCTGTGTTGCCAAGTAATTTTTGTCATTTAAATAAAATAAAAAAACCGGGATAAACAGGACACAAATTTTGTTATATTCTGTGTAACCCCCTATTCATTAGATATTCTACCGCTATACAGCAATACTTATTATTGTTGCGTTCCGGTTTGAAGGGCGAGTGAGCCAGTGTAACTACGCACAAGGGATATAACAACTTCATTCCCAAGGTTGGTGGCGCATTGGCGATGTAAGGAATGGTTAATATTTCTTACATCGCCAATGTCTATGGGCGTTGGTGACTGCTTAACATCAATTAACGTACAAAAACTGTTTAATGATTATTTAGTTTCTGGTTACGCTTTCACGCCTAAACCACTAAACCGATTAAAAAATTCTACCAATGGAAAGCTACATTATCAGCGAGTAACATGGGCTACATTTTCTCCCCGTATTCCCACGGGAACGGGAACGACGCGCGTGAAACCGCGGACAAAAACTAGTTTAAAAATAAAAAGCAACTCTTCGTATCAAATTGAACGTAAATGACGTAACAAATGCACATCATATTAATAAATCGATTTAATAATGGTCTTAAATTGACTTATAATTTGAAAAATAATTCGTTATCAATTAAGATGTCTGCTATTATTAAATAATTAGCAGGAAAACGACATTTCAATAACGAGGAAAACGTTTAGTTAATCAAAATCTAATAATTCTAAGAATTGTTGCTTTATTATATGTACAATATTTTAACGTTTATAATATATATATATTTTTAGTATGTATATTTGAATTTATAAAACATTTATATATCGACGAACCAGCTGGCGTGGTTGGTAAATGCTTGAATTTCACGCCGCAGGTCGTGATTTCGATTCCAACCCAGGACAGACATTTTGTGTGCATGAACACAAAATGTTTGCCCTGAATCTGAGTGAAATTATCTATATGAGTATGTATTTACAAAAGAAAAGTAGTATATGTAGTGTATCAGTTGTCTGGTTTCTATAGTACGAGCTCTGCTTAGTTTGGGATCAGATGGCCGTGTTTGGTACTAGTTTCATACATTATATTTTACTCCGTACCCTTGACAATATATGTGGAAAGTTAATAGATTGAATAAGAAAGTTTTCTGAGTTTCTTTCGCCGGTTCTTCTCAACGCTGGGTGTTTCTTTTCCGAACTGGCAGTAGTTTCCAGTTTGACAATCTGAAAAGAAAGTGTAATACTTTAATATTGAATAAAGTATTTTGATTTTGAATTTGAATTTAAAAGCGAAAGCGAGAAAAAAATGGCGTGACTGCCAATGTACTCACGATGGGATGTGTAAAAATCTTACGCTGACTTCGTCTGTCGCTCGAAATCTCACTTACCATGTATCGAGTGCTAAGATGTTAACGCATAAAAAAAAATCACTTTTGCATTATTTAGGATTCTCTATGTATATAAAGCCATCTTTATTAATATAAATATGCTAGTTAGTACGTCATACTAATATTATATATATTTTCCGTTTTCTAGCAATAACTAATAATCCGATTGGCATAGAATTTCAAATTATTTTAGTTCATACTATCAAGTTCAATATATGCTTTATAGTATGTTTATATATTTTTTATAAATTTATCTTAATAAGTCAGAAACAGAATTGTTGGTACGGACTATTTCTAAACGATTAGATTAGTATTGTGTTAATAATAATAATAATAATGTCCTCCAGACCGATTTCGGCCACGGCGGCCAATCTCAAGAGAGATTAGCCAACTGCGCAGGAGATATTATAGTGCACGAGTGTGTGCGCTAACACAGGTGCACTTACTGTTCCCTAGCTCTCATAATCCGATGGGACGATAATCCGACATGACCGGAAAGATTTCAGACGTATGACCAACGGCTTATCGTGCTTACTGTGGCACGGGAGTGTACACACTTACATCTTCCAGACTTCCAGACAAATTGGACCCAGGACCACCGGGTCTGCGGCCTTATACCTTGCCGCTAGACGTCGAGGCAGTATTGGTTTACTTAATAACCTGATAAACAAAAATAGACTTGATATAAAGCTCAGAAAAATCTAGTAATAATAGAGTAAATAAATCAGAGGGCATTTTATATATTTATTTCTATTATTTATTTTGTTTTTATGTATATTTTAAATTACGTTATTTATGTTTCATCAAACACAAATTTTATTTTATGTATAAATAAATTGATTTTGTGTGAATTTTAGTATATAATGTTTATAATCGGCGTGTTGAATCTACATCTTTACTAGTATATAAATCTATTAGTTCTGTCTGTACATTTTTTTCCACCTAATTTTGTGATAAATAATCGGTTTTATGATGCAGTGATTCGCATTATAAAATTTTTTCATTTTTATCTGTTTGTCTGTCTGTAGGAAGAGGGGTGTTTACATTGAAAATGCCATCTTCATTAGCCATACTTATTTATTTTAAACAATCAACAATAACTAATAATCACAACAATAATTTTATAATAATTTAACAAAACAACACAATGACATAACACGATTACGTAGGTCCGTCCAGCTTGACCGCCGACAAACGAATGCCGCTTTCATTGTTGCGTATGCCTTTTATAAGGTGCCGGTGGTGGGGCAGGCTGAGTGACGTAATCGGACGATCATTCGTCTTTATCATTATATTTTAATGCGTAAATTTGCGCCGATACGGCCATGCTGATGATAGGCGCGTCCCTGCGTCTACAGAAAGTAACCTAAAAAATAAAATTTATTAATTTCATGTTTCCGTGGGTGCCGTCCTCATAGCCTCTGCGCTAATTTTGGTTAGATTCTCCTGAAATGGTAAATGTGTCAACCTCATAGCCTCAGTGCTAATTTTGGTTAGATTCTCTTGAAACAGTATGTATGACAACCTCATAGCCTCAGCGCTAATTTTGGTAGCCGTCTCACATATAATGATAATTCAAGTAATAAATTAAAAAAAATAGAATAAGGGAACTTTAACATTATATAGTCGTGTCAATTAGTGTTTCATCCTCTTCAATGTCCTTAGACATCGCCGATATGGCCACGTTACTTTGAACAAATTTTGGAGCGGTTCTTAGTTGCTCATGACATACTTTCCTTGATCGGCCGCGACCATTGATTCGACGAATTTCATATCTATCATGAGGTAATACCTTTCTTACTTCAAAAGGGCCATTATATTTTGGGCTTAATTTAGTACCAAGTCTTGGAGGTTCCTTTAACAAAACGTATTCATTTTTTTCGAATCTTTTCACCTTGGCTTTATTTTTATCGTACCGTATTTTATCTTTTTTAGCTTGTTCGGTCATCCTTGATAACACCGCTTTTCTCAACATAATCGCATCTATACAATCATTACGTTCGTCTATTAGGTTGAGAAGTTCTGGAGGAACACTTCCTTTCTTGCCAGTTAGCAATTCAATTGGTGTTTGGCCTGTGGTTTTAGAAAAGGTAGTATTGATAGCTAATTGCAGGGCCCCCAGTGATTTCATCCAATGATTTTTCTGCGTATTTTTAATTACAGTCAGTCCATTCTTTATAATCCTCATAATTCTTTCCACCTGTCCGTTAGCTCTGCTTGTAAATCCAGCACATTGATGTAATTCAATTCCGTCTTGGTCGCAATATGTTTTATAATGAGATATAAATGCACTATCACCATCAACTATTATCCGTTTTGGTGCTCCAAAAAGGAAAACTATTTCTTGTAGATGTTTTAATGCACTAGCTTGAGTTTTGTTTTTCGCGTGTTGTAATATTACAAATTTTGTGTAAGCATCGATTGCCACAAAAACGTATTCCTTCTGAGAAGCATTGCCACTTAGTTTGCCAGAAATGTCAATGTGAATGGTATGGAAGGGTTCCGGTATCTTTTCAATGGGATGTAGACGGCTTTGAGTGGCTCCTGATGATCCTTTCATAGTCTTGCATATAACACAGTGGTCTACAAAGTATCTGACCGTTGATGACATTTTAGGAAACCAAAAATTATCTTTAAGTTTAGCTAAAGTCTTTTCCCAGCCCATGTGTTTTAGTGCTTCATGGTATGTATTAATAAGACTCCACCGGTAAGATTGCGGCTTTAGTTAACTTTATAGTGCAGAACATTATCCTTGAGTACATAGTCCGGACGCAACTGATGATTTGTATGAACTTCTTTGATGATTTTACTTAGCTCAGCATCACGACGTTGTTCTACAATCAACCAATCGTCTTTGGTTGACAAGTTCATAACAACTTGAAGCGGGTGTCGGGTGAAGAAATCGGCATGTTTCAATTTTTCACCTTTTCTGTATTCAACTTCAAAATCAAAATTCTGCAAGAACGCCCACCATCTGTGGATTCTAGGTAGTAATTCTTGCTTGTAACGCGACGCTTTCACTGCATTGCAGTCTGTCATAACTGTGAATTTTCTTCCATATAGAAAGTGGCGGAAATGCTTAATTGCTCGAACTATTGCCAACGTTTCGAGTTCGTAGCTATGGTACTTTGATTCAGCTGGCGTAGTTCTCATACTGAAATAGCCGATGACGTGGCGAATCCCATCTTTGAGTTGGATTAATACAGCTCCAAATCCAACAGTGCTGGCATCTGTATGGAGTTCTATTGGATGATTTTCTTGAAATATAGTTAGAGAGGTGCCGACGTCAAATAATTTATTATTTTTGCACGTACGGATTCGTGGGTATCCGTCCATTCTCATTTAACTCCTGGCTTGGTCAAGTTGTATAGTGGTATCATTATAGTTGAAAAATTGCATATGAATCGACGAAAGTATCCTGCTAAGCCGTTAACTTGTCTTAACTGCTTCACATTTGTCGGAGGTGGGGTTCTCGCCAATGCATCAACCTTAGATGAGCTAGGTCTCACTTTTCCATTGGTCACTATGAATCCAAGATACTCGATAGAAATCTTCAGGAATGAGCATTTCTTAATATTGGTACAAAATCCACATTTTGTAAGATTTCCTAGAACTAGCTTTAATTTATGGATGCCTTCATTAATCGTTTTGCTCGGTATAAGTACGTCATCCATGTATACCAGTGCTACTTTGCCTCTAAGTTCTCCTAGTGCTTTATTTATAGCTCTTTGATAGACTGACGGCGCATTGGTCAAACCAAAAGGCATTGTTAAGTATTCATACTGCCCATCAGGCGTGACAAATGCAGTTTTCTCAATTGATGCTTCAGATATAGGTACTTGGTGAAAACAAGCGGCCATGTCAAGACAGGTGAAATATTTAGCATCAGCGAGCTGGTCTAGCTGTTCGGAGATTAACGGTAATGGGTAATGACCTCTAACGGTGTTTGCGTTGAGTTCTCTGTAGTCCACGCATAGCCTGTCTTCTCCGTTTTTCTTCTTTACCATTATTATGGGGCTTGCAAAAGGAGAGTTGCTCTCTCTTACAATATTTTTGTCTTGAAGTTCTTTAATTATTGTTCTTACCTTCTCACGTTCAACTGGTGCCAATCTGTATGGTCATCGACTAACTATTTTATCAGGATTTTTTAACCGGATAGTTAGCTCGCCAGTAGGTATTCTAGATTCAGACACGTTCTCCTTGAAGTAGTCCTCGTATTGGTTAAGTACGTTCATTAATGCATCTAGCTCTACTTTTGTCTTTATATCCGTAGTTATAGAACTTTCAGATAGTTGCCATATATTCGTAGCCTCATTGTATTGCTCATCTCTCGTTATTGCAATACCGCTATGTGATAGTATAATCTTCAAGCCCGGTATATTTAAAACATCTCTTCCGATTAGAATTTCTGTGGGTAGCTCGTGGTCTAGGACGATGTGAAGATCCAGTTCAAGATGAATGTCGTTTATCTTGCACACAGTTGTCACTTGACTGAAGGATATAACGGGTACTGGTCCAATACCTTTCATATATGTGGTTTTGCTTTGTCTTGCTCCAGGAAGTAACAGACTTATCGATTCTCGCACTAGTGAACAGTCTGCTCCACTGTCGAATAGTGCTTGAAAATAATTGCCCCCAATTGAAATAGAAATTACACTCTTCGTAGTATTATTATTGACTTGGCATAGATTGACATTCTTTTCGGCATTAAGTCGTTTGAAACAGATTTCATATGTATGTCCCACCATAGAGCAGTAAGTGCATTCCTTTTTCTTTTTATCTTTGGTCTTGTTTGCTTCATCCAATCCAGAAGTGGATGGCATTGATTGGTCAGACCGAGAACGTGCGATGGCGTTTTGATTACACCATCGAGCTCGATGTCCTTGTTTACCACATACAAAACATGTCATACCTTGATCCGATCTATCACCATCGACTTTCATCCTTTTGCTGGGTAAACGTTCTTGAGTAGGTGGATATTTACGTTTACGCATAGTTTTGGCAATCGCGATGAGCTCTGGGACAGATTGACATTTGGCGTTAAGAAGTTCTGTCCGAAGCTCGTCTTCTTTAATACTGCCAATCACAAATTCAACAGCATCTTGATCAGTAGGATCAGGTTTCACTATCTTTTTGAACATTTTCCACACATTAGATATGTATTCAGGTATGCTCTCAGCGTCGTAAATAAATACGTATTTATTTATTTTTAAACAGAAGCTAGTATATACAATTTCATGCTTCTTACATAAAAAATTAAGAACTCCCCATATAAACTTTCAACCCCTATTTCACCCTCTTGGGTGGTGAATTTTGGTAAGCTCTAATAAATAAGTACACAATACCTATTTATTTCTAACCAGAAGCTTGTATATGAAATATCATGCTTCTAACTTTGTAAATGATTTCCATACATTCCTTTCTTAGTACGCGTTTTCATTATAAAATGCATCAAATGTCAAAATTTCAAGTCTCTAATCCCAGTGGTTTAGGCTCTGCGTTGATGACTCAGTCAGGACAAGTCTTTTTATATATACATCGTGTAACAAAATTCGTGTCCGACCCGTGAAGTGGTTATTAGGTATCGTGTGTCGGTTCTATTTATGTAATAACTTTTAAAATACTAAGCAAAAAAGTTACTTAAAAAAATATATTAATTGTGCCCGATAGATAAGAGCTATCGAGCGCTATGTTATACCGCACCTGTGTTGCCATGTAATTTTCGTCATTTAATAAAAAAATAAAAAAATCCGGGATAAATTTTTTGCTTAGTATTTTAAAAATTATTACATAAATAGAACCGACACACGATACCTAATAACCACTTCACGGGTCGGTCACGAATTTTGTTACACACTGTATAGATAACTTTTTAGTTCACAACATTGGTGAATTTGTGATGTTAGGAGTTGTTAATGTGTTAACAGCGACAATGTCTATGGGTGGTAATTACCACTTATCATCATAATACGATCAGTAATTACTCGCCCGTGAAATTTTGACATCCGACTTATGGTG
This sequence comes from Nymphalis polychloros, assembly GCA_905220585.2. Lineage (NCBI taxonomy): Eukaryota > Metazoa > Arthropoda > Insecta > Lepidoptera > Nymphalidae > Nymphalis > Nymphalis polychloros. The sequence goes on along the minus strand of HG992268.1, from coordinate 4,743,891 downwards.
ATAAACTATTTTGATGCGTGTATTATTGAAATGTTATGATTGTCAATGTCGTATATCGCGGTGGGCCAGAGAGACCCAGACCTATTATAAAAAAATTAAAAAGCTAAAGTATAGAAACTTTTTCCTTTGAACCTTTACTTTATTTATTTTTATTATTTCCAGTGTCACCAGCCTTTACACATGTCCTCTCAGAGAAGGAGAATCTATGCACGTAAGTTCGTTTAATACTCATTAAGTATTTATATATGTTTTTTTTAATGTAATATGACATTGCAACCATCGAGTACTGCTGTTTAGCGGTAGAATATCTGATGAGTGGTTGGTACCAACTAGTCAAAATGTAATTTAGAATATGATATAATAATTTAACTAATTAATTTGCTCAACAGCTCAGATGAGTTCAGGTGCCAGGATGGGGGTTGTGTTCCCCTGACCAACATCTGCGACGGTAACAAGGACTGTTTCGATGGTGCGGATGAACTCTCTTGTGATGGCATATTGTAAGTTGGAATTATTTTTTAAGTTCTCCAATAGTATTCGCTAATTGACCTTACGTACGAGGCTACAAGCACACACACATACACATGCACGCACGCACGCACGCACGTTAAGCCATTGGTCCTGCGTCTGAACTCTTTCCGGTCGCGTCGGACTGTCGTCCCATCGAATTATGAGAGCCAGGGAATAGTGAGTGCACCTGTGTTTGCCGCACCCGCACACACTCGTTCACTATAATATCTCCTGCGCAGTTGGCTAATCTCTTTTGAGATTGGCCGCCTTGACCGAAATCAGTCTGGAGGTCATTATATTTAGTGAACCTACCTATATATTTAGTCTTGACCTGTAGTTCATGATTCTTTATGTAAGGATTACTTTATAACTTTATGATGTACAATAAGTGTTGTGTTGAGTGTCCACACCAGTCTTCTAAGATTTGATATTGTACTTAGTTGATAAGACGCTTTGTAATAATATGGATAAATTTCATTCATTCATTACGTAAGCACCAAAGAGTGCTTTGTTTTCGTTTCGTCGGGTGTTTTATATGGTTACGTCATCATTATCGTGACTTTTGACTTAACGTAAAATAAAATTGAGCCAGATTTTTCCAATCAATGATAGTTACGAAACAAAATAGAATTTTTTCTTTTTTAAATATAGGAGACTTTTTAATTGAATCAACTTCTTTAATATATTGGGTAAGTGGACTGAGCTTATCTGATAGTACTTGGTGGTAGGACATTTTGCGAGCCCATCTGGGTAAGTACTACCCACTCATCCAATATTCTACCTCCAAATAGCAAGTCGGTAGTGTGAGTGAGCCAGTGAAACTACAGTCGCTAGGGACATAACATCTTAGCTCCCAAGGTTGGTGGCGCTTTGGAAAGGAATGTTTAATATTTCTTACGGTGCCAATGTGTATTGGCGAAGATGATCTATTACCATTAGATCATCATCGCCTCGTTGGTCTAGTGGTTACATGTAAGGCAGCAGACACGGTGGTCCTGGGTTCAAATCCCAGGTCGGGCCAATAAAATGTTATTGAGATTTTCTCTCGAAAATGCTCAGTATTAGCCCGGAGTCTGGAAGTTGGAAGTGTGTACACTCCCGTGCCTCGGAAAGCCGTTGGTCCCGCGCCTGAACTCTTTCCGATCGTATCCCGGCCGTCCCATCGGGTTATGAGAGTTAGGGAATAGAGAGTGGCCGAAATCTGTCAGGAGGACCATCATTATTACCATTAGATAGTCCATTAGCCCGTCCTACCCATATAATAAAAAAGTCCTCATTCAACCCTTGTCGATTGAATAATTGATGGGAGGATGGTATTCACCTAAGGGGTCTCTGCAACCACGTCTAACATATTTCTGTATAGGTTTATTTAAATAAGTAAATATATATTTCACAGGTACATAAGTGTACATATCCTATTTTAAAAAATTCTTGTTTACTGCTAACCGTCCATATATATTGGACAAAAAATTAAATATTCGTCAATTTTGGTCATACGACCTAAATTCACAAAAACAAACCAAAGCAAAAAAGCGTACCTTAATTAGCTCTTATAGAGTTTTTGGAACAGATTAATTAATTATGTAATTTTTGTTCCAGACCTATATCACAAGGGGGTAAATGTGTGCTGCCTCCCTTCCCCGAATACGGCACATACACTATGGATGGGAACCCCAACCCGTCCCCAGGACAAACGTTTCCCAAACTGTTCCTCAATATCACTTGCAACCCTGGCTTCCGTGTAGAAAATGACATAGATTCTCTATACTGTTTTGATGGTGTTTGGTCTGATATTATACCTAAATGTGTTCGTGAGTATCACAGCTTTACAAAAGTAATAATAATAATCGAATAATCGAAAAATAATGACAAATAAATACGTCAAAAATTCTAGGATTCTGCCGGCTCCAAAAGCATGCCAGTGTTGAATACCGCTGTCGCCTCACTGGCTCCAGCTCTCTGGAGGGTACGAGAGAATGCGGTGCTCAAGAACCAGCAGGAACTGTCGTCCGTCCAGTTTGCAGAGCACCGAACTATTACAACCCAGGCATTTTAAGCAATATGAAATGCATTGATGGCAGCTGGACCTACATCGCTATATGCAAACCAGGTGGGATCACGAACATCACTATAAATATCAACGATTCGATTAAAATTCACATCACTAGCGGCAATAATAATTCTCCTAATATAGAAATAAATACGGGTAGCGACAGTAATATCAAAGTACAAAGTAACAGTTATGTTAATCTTAAAGTTGTTCCTACAGAGAACGGTAATATAGAAATTTTATCCACGGATAATAATGGTTACACTCAAAATATACACACCGATAGTAATATCGACACTCAAAATATACACACCGATAGTAATATCGACACTCAAAATATACACACCGATATTAATATCGACACTCAAAATTGGCCTACGGGTAGCTATGAAACTCAAAATAGACCTTACAGTAGTAATATTGACACTCAAAATAGACCTTCAACTAATAAATATAACACTCAAAATAATGATTGTACTCAGTATAGGCCTACCGGTAGTAATTATGTACCAACGAATAGTGACGGTAACGCTGAAAACGTGGTAAACAGTAGCACGGACTTCCCAAGTGTAAACGACATGAGTAAACGAGATGAAGGGGATTGGAGGATGGCGCAAGTTTCAGTTGCGAATCCAAAGGACCAATTAAACTATGACTCTAATAGCAGTACTAAGCCCAATAATGCAATAATACACTTTGCAAATACAAATTAAAATCGATATTTAAAAATCTATGCGAGTGCAATTAATTCACGGACTCACTTTGCAAAGTCATTTTACTTACTTGCAAATTTTGTAACTTGTAAACAATAAAATTTGCAAGGGAATAAGATTATTGCAAAATTTCTTAATAGATTAATTTTATTTTTATTGAATAGTTAATATAACTAAAGCGTAATATTGCAAAGATATTCTTTGTTCGTTAATTGTCATAATAATTAATACCTCATTAAATATATAATAATTAGTTACTATCTAATGTCTACTGTAGCCCTTAATTTGCAAACAATTAAGCTTAAATTATGTACTTGTGGACTTTATTTAAGGATAAGGCGTAGAAAACCTAGCGATAACCTATATATATAAATTTGAAGTGATCAATACAAATATACCAGTTAAAACTGGTTAAAACCGGTATCAACCAGATCCAGTTTTAATTATTATATGTCTAATAAAACTTGTAAAGCTTCTCTCGTAAGAACCTATGAACAATTTTTAAATGAAGAAATATTTACCAGTCTCATGGTGTTGGGACGTGTACATACCCTTGCCTCGTTGAGCACTACTTGTCATGTCATGATCTTCCCACTTCAGATTTCGATCATACACATTACTATTATACATTAGTTATAATAGCAAGATCTTTTTTTTTCACTACTAGGCTCGTCAGTTACGTCCTTGTTATATTAACATAACACCTGTAATAATAATCCAACTAAACTCAACTCTATGTTAACGCAAACAAAACAACGCTTATAAAAATATTATACCATTTTGAACATTAGGAAAAGCAGACAAACTGACAGACGGACAAACAACAGTACAATAAAAATATTGTTTTCCCTTTGGGAACTCGCAAATAGTAATATTAGCTCGTTAACGGTAATTATTTGACACAGACTGACACTACAATTCTATCTACTTCTATCTTTCCCCACAGCCCTCTGCGTTTGTACCTTTACTTTTTCTTTTGCATTATATATTAATCTTTTGTTTTTGTTATATAAAGATGAAATATATAATAAAAAGGCTGTGCAAAATACAAGAAGAGTAATACTAGTAATACGATACGGGTAATACTTTATAATTAGTCAAGGAGGCCAATTCTACTAACATAATTGTCACATTATCGGAATGGAATCGAAACAATTGTGGACGGGTAGCTTTTTCCCTATTCTACTAATACAACGATCCCGTTGCGATTCGATTCGGCCTCGATGGAACGTCAAAAGTTAACAATTAATTTGACATTGACATGGAGTTTTGGCTTTTGTGTACGGTAACATCATATCGATTCGGTTTAATGAGGAATAGTCGAAGCTGGATCGGAATCGGATCGAGAACGTTAATAAACGTTTTACATTAGTGGAAATGGCCTTCAGTTATGTAACTTCAGTTCCTAATACACTTAAAAGTAGTATATAATATATTATGGTATATAATAATATACATACCATCAACAATATTTATATATATAGATATATATATATAATTGATTTATTAATGTTTACAAATTATTGTATTTTGTATGGAGGAATATATACGTTTTTTATCTATCTCAAAGGTTAGTTATACACATTTTAAATATTTATGATAAAACATAGATAAATAATAGCGATACAATGCAGTGAATTCACTTGGTGTAACCAAAATTTAAACAAATTATGACAGCAACGGAATGGAGGCCATCAAATGTCATAGTGCCTACACGCCTTGGTTTTCTTAGTCCGGGCTTGGACAGCAAAACACAAATAAAGAATACTTTTATTTCATTGCATTTAAAAACCAATTATCCTTTACATTATCGACAAGTCAATATGTTAGAAGGGGAGCCGATTGAGTTTAGACGTTTACTGCTGAATGAACTTTTTTTATTTGCAATATATATGAACTATTTCCTTATCTTGTGAGTCATAGGCGACTCAAGGTTATTGCTTAACTATTGCGTTTGCTTAAGCGAGGAAGCTGTTAAGATCTACTCCAAATAATTTCATTGTTCATTTAAAATAATATATTTGTTAGTTATCCCTAACTCGGTTATCAAAATTTCTTTCTTTCTTTTCCATTCCAATCTGCAAGCATTTTTGCCATAATTTTTTTTTTTATATAATGTAAGCAGGTAGACGAGCAAATTGGCCACCTGATGATAAGTCAAAAATATTAACTATTCCTTAAAGCGTTAATGCGCTACCAAAATTGGGAACTAAGTATCTTGTGCCTGTAGACATGCTCACTGACTCGACAATAACGATTTTGCCACATTTACTAGCTGCCATCATTTATGCCATAGTCCTAAGCTGTTCTTTTTTTCGCCACCTATTGAATCTTGTAGCATTTTGCCATAAATGCTAGCTACACTTATTTTTACTATCATTCTTCAAATCATGATTTGTCTAATCAAAATTATTCGTTTACGCTTTTTGTTCGAAACCGAAAGCAAAACAAATGAGATATTAGTCCAGTACTTGGTCATTTACAGGCTGTTACTTTTCACATACAGTTATTATTACGACTGTATCAATATTACTAATATATAATATAATATTATTAAACATGATTTAAGATAATATCCAAGTAAAATATTTACAAGCTTAGATACAAGCACATAATATGTATGTATGTTCCTACTTATTATTAAATAATTAGATAAATACTTATGACGAAGGATGAAACATGAAGTGTTTTTTAAAAAAGGTCAAGATCATTCTTTCTATCAAGGTGGTTCATACTCACAGATGATGTAGTAGTAATAGTAGAAAAATGTCAACCGATTGTCAGTGTCCTTTTATTCAGCGATATCACATGAAAGGTTCGAACATTTTCCAAAAATGATCCCAGAGCATACCAATTATATTTAACCGTCAAATCATTGTTTGTCATAATTAATTGTAAAGAACTAAGACACACCTTGCTTCAGCTTAAAATATTGCTGTATGGGCCTTAGATTGGTATACGGGCGCGCGACAGAACTCGGCTCATCCATGTAACACCCCATGTCGCTGAACACGAACAATGTCGCTTAACTTCGTTGACCGGACGAGTACCGGTATATTCAACATGGGATGGACTAAGTCTTGTCCCCCGACCGGTGTCGCTGTCGAGGTCATTTGGGCCAGATCCGATAGTAAAAAAACCCAACTTGGCTCATTCTTTCTCGAGCTATCGAAGTGTTTGGACGTTTCGTGTCACATCGCTGAATAAAGGACTGATAGCCGGTTGACATGTTTTAGTAAAAGTTAGTAGTTAGTTTTTAAAATTGACTTAAAGTAAAGAATAAAGGAAAAGTACCAATTTGCCGTTAACTTTAATTTAAGCTATCCATATGTATGCCATTCATCCTCATGGTGTCTCCTTTGAGAGCGCACATCTCAGTGCGTTGTCGGTGGAGTTAAGCTCATGACAAATCTAGAAACGTGAAATATTTAATCAGCGCCATCTATCGGTACACGGCTGTAACAAGCATTTAAACAATTTGTGTGATTTTATAAGTATAGAAAATAATATGAAGTATAGTATGCATGTATATATAATCAATATATATATATATATATATATATATATATATATATATATATATATATATATATATATATATAAATAAAATGAAGACTTTTATGATATTGCTATTTACTGTATAATATTACCAATATAATCAACTAATTACGTTATAAACGAAATTACTATTTAATAATTAATTGTTATCGAAGCTTATTTGTTAATTATCGGCCTTACTTATAAACGGCATTGTTTAACTAATCGTACGTTAAACAACGTATATATGTAAAGCCGTTATATTTTAAATAAATACATAAGCTACAAATATTTTATTAGATAATTAATAATTTGCAATACAATAAAATTCAATAATGTAACTTTGCAGAAATCCATTAACCGCAAATAAATTTGCAATATTTTATATGTATAGTAATTATAATAATATTATTATTTTATGTATTTTATCGATAGTATGTAATATATAATATAAGTTATGTAATGCTAATAGGATGGACCTATTTATTAAATAAATAATTTTGTTTTGATCAGTAGTTTTATTTAATAATTCACTTCCATCTTATTAATATTATCTATTCCTTGAAGTAATCCTAACTTACAATTTAAAGCTATTTGCTATCTGTTTCTCTATAACGTTTTAACTACTCGCCGGAATTTACCGGCTACCTAACGCCAGCCAAGCTCCCCCTCCCATATCACAGGAGGGCAGAAATAAATAGTAATATCTTCTATGACATGACTGACAAAAAGTAACTAATTATGGACGCCATGAATATAAATATTTAAGTCTTAAATAATATTTAAAATAATAGCGTTCCTTATAAACGCTCTTTAGAGGTTTTTTATTAAACGCTGATTCCTCTCTTTCTCTCGTCATTGATTTGATATTCGAAAGACGAAGACAGAAGATTGTTCAACTACTCATCCCCTAAACAGCATTAAGTCGTTAATTATTTTCATCAAAAAATTCAGTAAAATTTATAGGAATGATATTATAATTTTTATATTTGTACAAATAAATAACTAATATTGTTTAAAGTTTTTATTTTTTATCTTTATCTTAATTCATCATGTCTTTACAAAACACTATTATTAAATAACAATATTATTGTTATTATTAAACAACAATATTATTGTTATTATTAAACAACAATATTATTGTTATTATTAAATAATTATAAAACAATGATATAGTTCATCGAGATTTTAAATAATGGTAATCTATACATATACCGTTTGTTAATTTTTTAACGTCATGTTTGTTGTCAATTAAACGAATTAAACGAATATTGCCAGTAACAAAATTAAAATAAGATAATGAAATATATTTTTTAAATGCACCGTTTAGTTTTATTAAATTATAATGTCTATAATAATTGAAACGTTTTTATAACAAAATATATTATGAATTTTCAAGTTACGACTGTTACGACAAATGTTACTGTTACGGCAAATATAACTATAATAAATATTACAATCCAATCAACTATAAGCAAAATTATTAACTTGCTTCGACAATTAACTGGTGATGGTACAAACGGCGAATACCAAGGAGATTCTGGACTATAACCTTAGAATAGCATTCCATAATAGAGCCGTACCCATCATGGACAAGCGGTTCACCATCCAGACCAGCATACGCAACCGAAACCCACTAAGCTCAATTGACAACAGCAAGGAGGACACACATAACAATGTAGACAAAATTATAAATTTGCAACCAAAAAAATTTGAGATGCTGCCTGAAAATGAAAACATTCAGGCATATATAACTAAATGAATCGAAAGATTCAACAAACACACGGACAACACACATGTGGAGACTAAAATACATTAAAAAAAAAAACACAGAGATCACATTATGCTTCAGCAAAACTTCAGCTAAACACCAATTATTTTAAAGATATAAATAACTGTTTGTGGTCGAAGCCCATTTTTCGGCACATTTTCAGTGCCTGAAATGATATATCTATATATGTACAAGCGAAATACCACACATCACGAGACCTTTTTTTTTCGCTGGAAAAACGCCTTGACGCGCTTCTCCCACATGAAGTGGGGGGGTATGTGGGGCTCACCGGCACTGAAGGCGCCGGAATACCCACTAAAAAACCAGCGGTATCCTCTCCGTCTGGTCGAGGGGCGCCACGGGATCGCTTGCGCATGCTACCGTGACGCCCACTCATCACGAGACCTCCTGAACTATCCGCCCGATTGACTTGAAATTTGTCAGAGTTACGTGTTTCAACGTAGATGCTCACTAAGAACGGATTTTACGCAAATCCATTACTTATTTTTTTATCTATTCTTGCGAAGTCGGGACGATCAACTAAATAACTTTCAAGAAAGGAAATATTATATAGCCTTAGCCTAAAAATTAAAACTGTACAAATCGTGACCGCATGCAATGGTGGCATGAACGCCAGCAGCATTTCCCCTTTGAATCGCAATTCCGATCCTCTGGGCGAAAAATGAACCAGCTCACCTGTCACCAGTAGGTGCAATAAGACGGGGTGTAATATTTTTAATGAAACTTGTTTCAACTGCAAAAAACAAAAATATAATTTGGACGAAGTGACGAATATTTGTAACTTTTGTTCGCTATTTCGATATTTTCAGAATGCGGCACTATCACCCCAGGGGGTGCACAACTCGTCTTAGGGGGTCAGGTGGCAAAGAGGGGTGAACTACCCTGGCATGCGGGTATCTACTCCAAGAATGATACTCCATACGTTCAGATTTGTGGGGGATCCCTCATAAGCACAACAACCATTATATCTGGTGAGTCATTAGTACCCAATTTGTTCTTAGGATTTTTTTCTAGGGATTTCTAAGTCTGCAATAAGCAGGCTGAAGATGGCCTGGTGGTAAGAACGAGAGAATCTTACCCGATGATCGTGGGTTCAAACCCGGGCTAGCACCACTAAATTTCATGCTTAATTTGATTATAATTCATCTCGTGCTTGACGGTGAAGGAAAACATCGTGAGGAAACCTGCATGTGTCAAACTTCACTGAAATTCTTCCACCGACCCGCATTGGAGCATCATGGTGGAATAAGCTCCAAACCTTCTCCTCAAAAAGAGTAGAAGAGGCCTTAGCCCAGCAGTGGGACATTCGCAGGCTGTTACTGAATAAACAGGCATATAACTTACAAAAAGTGGTAGCTGGTAGACGTTGACACCATAAGAGAAATAACCCATTCGTTATACTAACAACAGGTGGTTAGAAGACGTGAGTCTCACCTGAACACTGCAATAAGCACCAATGTATTCATATGTGTGTGTATAATTTGTATTAAAAAAATACACGGAATATGTATATGTGTGGTTTTTTTTATATAGTATAGCTAGGCGGACGAGCATATGGGCCACCTGATGGTAAGTGGTCACCAACGCCCATAGACAGAGGCATTGTAAGAAATGTTAACCATCGCTTGCATCGCCAATGCACCACCAACCTTGGAAGCTAAGATGTTACGTCCCTTGTGCCTGTAATTACACTGGCTCACTCACCTTTCAAACGTGAACACAACAATATCAAGTACTGCTGTTGTGCGGTAGAATATCCAAGGTGATACCTACCCAGACGAGCTTGCGCAAAGTACTACCACTTAAGCTCGAGAATCTTATTTTTTAAACCATCTTCTTTTATATGGATTTTTTAATTTATTTCTTACTACATATCAAAGCGGCCCATTGCTTCTGGAGTGACACGAACAAGCTGTTGCCGGCCACAAACTACGCGGTAGCCGTGGGCAAGATCTACCGGCCATGGAACGACCCCCATGATTCAGACGCACAGAAGTCCGACGTGAGTATTATTATACAGTAAATAACTGCTGAATAGTTCCTTAGGCTGGTGCCTAAAAAGTAAAAAGTATATCATTAAGATATAAAGCAAATTGTGCCATTTGCTAAATCATTTAAATAATAATAATTTTTGTTTGTGCTGAAACGGCATAAGCTTAACAATACTAATACTATAATAATTAGGTGGTAGCCCTACCAATCTGTGCAAGCCCTTTTGGGTAGTTTATACTTTATTATTATACATATATTCTACCGCTAAACAGCAAAACTTAGTATTGTTGCGTTCCGGCTTGAAGGATGAGTGAGCCAGTGTACGTACAGGCACAAGTGACATAACATCTTAGTTCCTAAGGTTGGTGGCGCATTGGCGATGTAAGCGATGGTTAACATCTCTTACAGTGCTAATGTCGAAGGGCGTTGGCGACTACTTACCATCAGGGGGCCCATTTGCCCTTTGACATAAAAAAAACTAACTATATTACACAAAAAGGCAAAATATTGTTCATGCTTTCTTTTCAAATTGCCATAATATTATAAATTTCCATATGGTATAGGCCATTTTAACACCAGACTATCGAGTTTTTCTTGGTCTAATTAACCCCAAATTTTCCAGGTCGCTAGAATAAAAGTGCCCGCTCGTTTTCAAGGGACCGCGACGAACTTTCAAGATGACATCGCTCTTGTTATCGTAGCAAACCCGTTCACTTTTGAAACATATATCCGCCCTGTCTGTGTTGATTTTGATGTGAATTTCGACAGAATACAGCTAACCGATAGGAGATTGGGCAAGGTATGATTTGAAATACAAGACTTAGTTAGAGTTGATATTTGCGTGCAAAAAGAGGATCTAATTGTTGATGTGTCCAGGTAGCCGGCTGGGGTCTCGTCGCCGAGAACGGACCAGCCTCCGAGGTGCTGAAGGTGGTTGAACTACCATACGTGAAAACAGAGGAATGCTTAGCGATCTCACCACCAAGTTTCAGGGAGTACATCACTAGTGACAAGATATGCGCTGGATATACGCACGGTGTGTGTATTATTGTTTAAATTTTACTTTTACTTTTTACGCTTTGTGCAAGCTCGTCTGGGTAGGTACCACCCACTCATCAGATATTCTACCGCAAAATAACAGTACTTGGTATTGTTGTGTTCCGGTTTGAAGGGTGCGAAGGGTTTGTGGCGTGGTCTCTTACAATGCCAATGTCTTTGGGCGTCGGTGACCATTTACCATTATGTGGCCCAAGAGCTCGTCCGCCTACTTATGCTATAAAAAAATATCTTCGTCTGAATGAAAATTAGTTATGGTTTTAGCCAATGACAATGTTTGATGCTATTTAATATTATTAATAATAATGTCTTCCAGACCGATATCGGTCACGGCGGCCAATCTCAAGAGAGATTAGCCAACTGTGCAGGAGATATTATAGTGCACAAGTGTGTGCGCAAACACAGGTGCACTCACTATTCCCTAGCTCTCATAATCCGATGGGACGGTAATTCGACAAGACCGGAAAGAGTTCAGGCGCAGGACCAATGCTTTACGTGCTCTCCGAGGCACGCGAGTGTACACACTTCCAACTTCCAGAATCCAGCTACTAAGAATTTTCTGACAGAAAAACCCAAATTTATTGGCCCGACCTGGGAATTGAACCCAGGACCACCGGGTCTGCGGCCTTACAATTAGCCACCAGACCTGATTACATAAAAAAATTAATCTGGTCTCCTATTTCCGGTCTGGAGGACATTATTAATATTATTCAGTAACAGAGTAAGGCTTTACTAATAAGATTATTTTATTAATTAATTGAAGCCACCGTGGCAAGTATAGACGACGTTCTCTGTCCGCAGGGACCACGCTGTGCCAGAGCGACGGTGGCGGCGGGCTGGCGTTCTCCGCGGTGGAGCAGAGCACGCAGCGCTACTACCTGCGCGGGATCGCGTCCACCGCGCCGCAGAACCAGAACCTCTGCAACGCGAAGACGTTCATCGCCTTCACGCAGATCATCAAACATAAACACTTTATCAAGGAGCACATATAGTTTTATAATATTTTTGTTATATTGAATAAATGTTTTAAGAAATTATCTTGTTTTATTTGATTTTGAAATGGTCCGGGAGGTAGCGTTGCATTTACAAAAGTTATAGTGAGCCGGCTGATGTTGACATAGATTGTATATGACGAGGGGTCGGACGTCAACTCGTTATCATACATGGCGAACTTCGAAATAAAAGCCTAGTCGTTCACGTTAATAATCTATTTTCAATATTAAATCACAATAACTTTAAAAAATTACAATACGATAACAAGATGGAGGACAATTCAGTTGGTAACGCAGCGAGTTCGTCCAATCGACTGTGTCCACATACGCGCCCACTTCAAAATGTCATTTTTTGAACGTCACGTGTTCTTTACGTCATACCGACACAGTGGCGACCTCGCTCAAGCTTCCAGCTTGACGTTGCCGGCTGAGTACAATAATTAATCAAAATAATTCTCAATCAAACTTCTTGATGCTTCGACACGGCCATCGTGACATCACACACGTCCTCGTGTGAGGTACCTAAAAAAATAAAAGGTTCTGCAGTAAATAAAATTCCACTCGGCCACCCTGGCCCAAATAAGAACTCACAGTACCTTAGCAAGAAAGACATGGCGATAAAGTACCAATCAAATCCATTAACTATCATTTTGAATTAACAAACAGCTTCTGGACAACCTTTAGCTGGCGTCCGATGGCACACACAGATAACTGGTCCGGCATCCGAACACGACATGGACAACCTTACAGCATCCGATAACACCAGGATAACTGAGCCAGCGTCCGAACAAGCCATGGACAACCTCTCAGCATCCGACCATACCAGGATAACCAGGCCGGCGTCCGAACAAGACATGGACAACCTCTTGGCATCCGACAACACATGGATAACCGGGCTGGAGTCCGAACAAGCCATGGACAACCACCCGAAATCCAACTATCGAACCGCGTCTTACCATACTGAGCATTCTTTGTCATGTTTTGTATCGCTTGTGTACCGGTATGCTGAGCACTCTCAGCGAGTCGGATGCTCCCAACGAGCCGAACACTTTCAGCATGGTCAACCACACGTGCTGATTACTGCAGCACCATGCGACGAACACGCTGCACGCGCCGTACGCGCCGTACGCGCCATACGCGCCTCACGCGCCGTACGCGCCGTACGCGCCGTACGCGCCGTACGCGCCCACACTGACAGGTGGCTCGGCCACTAGCACTACGCTACGCAAGCAACACCACATCCGGCAGGCTGGAGCGCCTGCTGACTGGATATGGGTCAGCCATCAGCACCAGTTGTGCGCAGAATGATGTATCGCACCCGAAGCACTGAAGCACTATCCTCGTGTGTTACTCTGAAACAATGTTTGTCACACAGTATCACTTAGCTCGGTCACTCCTGACCGCACATCAATTTCGACCTCACTACATATCATAGATAAAGGTCTCGCGACTTTAACTAATAATTTTTTTTAAGAACTAGCTTTTGTCGTAAGACTAACCGAGCAGTTAACTACAAGCTGTACTTCGCCTAAAGCGTCCTGCCAAGAACGATCGTTTCACTCTACAGCGGTCAACATAGACTTTAATACCGACATGAACAATGACGTAAGTATTAGCTAAATTTAATGAAAACCTGAACCACAGTAACTTTGTGTAAAACTGCGCACCATTTAATCGTGATATTTGGTCTGATATAAGTGGTAATAGATATCGATCGGGTAGTGTATTACTATTAAGTTCACGATAATCAATAGTCAATACACAAACTATCCGAACCGCCCCTTTTCTTAACCAACAGAGCTGGGCTTGCAAACGGCATACTCCTCTACATGTGAGTAATAATTGTTTACGTCATGAACTTTAGAAATTTTAAATTATTTCGCGGTCATATTAACACTAAATCTCTGTGACAATATTTCGCGCTCTGCCTTGATAATATCACTACGCAAATAGACATACGGCAACACATACAATAAAATTTCGATTAAATTATTATCAATCTCGAAAATGCAAAATATTTGAACAGTGCTGAGAAAACTTGACAGACTAATGCCTCTTACTGTGACTACGTTCTGCTCAAGTTTCCCACAAAACTTACAAGAAACACTTTCTTTAATAAGAGAACACTCAGCACCTGAATCATAATGTAATGTGAAAGATTGACCTTTGTGTTTTAAACTTCCTTCAGGAGCCTAGTTACTCCACATACGTCACGCTTCGGACTCCATTACCTTTGAATTTTAACGCGATGTACCTCTTCGCACCCAATATTTATGTCGTTGATACAGCACCGTGGTTCGTGGCAGCACTCATACCCGGCGAAGACACGGCCGCAGAGTTCCGATGCTCCTCCATAGTTACGATCACTTCCCGCAGTTGCAGCGGTGCAGGGTCCCGAATGGAGGTTTTGTTCCTCCGACGGCGTTAATCGAGCACACGGGGTGGGCCAACACTATAGCAAAGCCAGGTTATCTGTTCTCCCGACTTATTCTTGAATCGAGCCATCAAGGTTGTAAAAAGTTGCACTGCGTATAATAAGCCGCTATGTTCGGTTGTAGTTCAGCTGCTCTAACAACAACCACCATTTTCATCTTTCAACTGCATTTGGTCGTACGTGCATTGCTGTTAACATTGTCTTGTTCGCGTCACATCATCACATCACATCACATCACATGTCACATCACACTACGTGGGTCATTTGAGTTCAATCCCGCTTCTGATGACGAGGGGTCGGACGCCAACTCGTTATCATACATGGCGAACTTCGAAATAAAAGCCTAGTCGTTCACGTTAATAATCTATTTTCAATATAAAATCACAATAACTTTAAAAAATTACAATACGATAACAAAATGGAGGACAATTCAGTTGGTAACGCAGCGAGTTCGTCCAATCGACTGTGTCCACATACGCGGTCCCCGCGCCCACTTCAAAATGTCATTTTTTGAACGTCACGTGTTCTTTACGTCATACCGACACAGTGGCGACCTCGCTCAAGCTTCCAGCTTGACGTTGCCGGCTGAGTACAATAATTAATCAAAATAATTCTCAATCAAACTTCTTGATGCTTCGACATATAGTTAGCTAATAAGCAAACCGACCGTTAGCTGCCCAAGTAGCGGTGGGTTTGGCTGTGGGAGGGTGCGAAAGTGGTAAAAAGAAGAAAAATAAAATAATATTAGGTACGCCGGCTGAAACTTTATTCATGAATAGTTAACATCATACTGAGCTGCAACCGCAAAATAGCAGTCCTATGTATTGCTGTTCCTGTTTGAAGGGTGAGTGAGCCGGTGTAATTATAGGCACAAGGGACATAACACCTTAGTTCCCAAGGTCGGTGGCGCAATGGCGATGTTTTTTTTTTAAAGAAATATACAATGCCAATGTCTATGGGCGTTGGTGACCACTTACCATCAGGTGGCCCATAAGCTCGTCCGTCGTAACGACATAGTTAAATTTCATCCGGCGTACTTTGACTTTATTTTTCACATTTCTTTAAAAGTTCATTCGGCCAGCTGACGCATAACCCCCCTTCCACTATGCAGCTGACGGTTATTTTCCAGCTCAGTATGATGTTATCTATTGATGAAAAGAGTTTCAGCCGGCGTACTGTTACTTTTTTTTCTTCTTTTCCCAACTTTTACCTTCGAATCTACCTTTATCATTCGCACCGCTACAGTGTGGAATACTTTGCCTGAGTCTGTATTTCCCGGTAGGTACAACGTTGGTGTCTTCAAATCTAGAGTTTACAGGTATCTTCTAGGCAAGCGTGCTACATCGTAGACCGTGTCGATGCTTAACATCAGGCAAGACAACGGTCTAACGCTAGCCTATTATGGGTAAAAAAAAAACCTTTCGCACTTCACTTATTAGTCATTCGAGTATTGAAAATGGCGGCAATCGATCGGCATAAATTACTACCTAAAATGCAACGCTACCTCCCGGACTAAAAGGAGTTTGAACGAACAGCGATGGAAATTATTAATTATTTTTATTGATTATAAGATGTTGAAAATATGAACGTAGTCCGAACTTATTATAGCTAAACCTCTTTAGTGTCACTCTCTCTACAATAAAAGAATACGTCTGTCATTTGTAACCACGCTCCGTCTCTTTATTTAATCTTTTCCTAGTCCTAACTAATCTAAAACTGCAATACTAATCTAATACTAGTTTTCATTAGGTTATGGGCCCAGACGCCCGATCAGGTTCTATTATGGAAAGTATTTTTTGCGAAAAAGTTATTTGAGGTTCACTAACTTCAATACGGCTCGGTCGCAAATTTTTCAGATTAATTTTTCAGCAAAATAATTATTGTTGATCATTAGCAATGACGTCAAATGGTAACTTTATCAATATAGAAAAATTAAAAGGCCGTGAAAATTATACCACATGGAGTTTTGCTGTAAAGACGTATCTGGAACACGAGGATCTATGGAAATGCGTGGAACACGATGAAGAGAGCACCTACACTAAAAGCGACGACACAAAAGCTAGGACGAAAATCGTACTACTGGTTGATCCTATCAACTATATACATATTCAAGAAGCAAAAACTTCTAATCAGTTATGGAATAACCTGCGCAAAGCTTTTGATGACTCCGGCTTGACAAGAAAGGTAGGTTTATTACGTGAATTGATAACTACAGACCTAGAGAGCTGTGGAAATATAGAAAATTATGTAAGTAAGGTAATTACTTGTGCACACAAGATCAGGAACATTGGTTTTCATGTTGATGATGAGTGGCTGGGTACGCTCCTCCTCGCAGGGCTACCAGAATCATACAAACCAATGATTATGGCTATGGAAAGCTCAGGTGTGACCATAAGTACAGACTTAGTAAAAACAAAAATTCTTCAGGATGTTAAAAATGATAATGACTCAGCGGTTTTTTATTCAAATTACCACAAAAATAATGCAAAGGCTAACAAACCTTCAGGCAAAGGCCCCCGATGTTTTAAGTGCAATAGATATGGTCATATTGGTAAATTTTGTCGCACAAACAAAGGCTCAAGTCATAATGCTAAATATAACAAACCGGATGATAAATCTGATGGAACTTCTGGTTTTGTGGCTGCTTTTCCTGCTTCTCCTGCACTGGAAAAAAGCTGTTGGTACCTTGACTCTGGAACTGCGATGCACATGACTAATAATAAAAATTTACTTTATGATTTTGAACCTGCGCCAATAAATAACATAACCGTGGCTGATAATAAAAGGTTACCTGTAAGGGGCAGTGGTAAAGTAAATATACAAAGCTATGACTGTGAGAGCAATAGGTTAATTGGCACTGTACAGGTGAAAAATGTTTTGTATGTGCCAGAATTGGCTGTTAACTTGCTATCAATACATCAAATCACCAAAAATAATTGTAAAGTAAAATTTGATGAGAATTACTGCAGAATTTATCACAACTCAAAACTAATTATGACAGGATATATACAAAACAGCTTATATGTGATTAATGATGAGACGTATGCATTATTATCTTCAGCTCACCTGTGGCATCAAAGAATGGGTCATCTGAACTACAACAGTCTACAGAAACTTAATGAGGCTGCAGAAGGAATAGATGTGAAAATTAATCAAGAGAAGAATGTGACATGCAATACTTGTCTACAGGGAAAACAAACTAGGCAACCGTTCAAACATGTTGGCACAAGGGCTTCCGGTCTTCTAGAGATAATACATTCAGATGTATGCGGTTCGATGGAAGAAAAGTCACTTGGTGGTGCCAGATATTATGTCACATTTATTGACGACTACTGAAGAAAGGTATTTGTTTATTTTATGCATTTTAAGTCTCAAGTTTTGAACTGTTTTAGAGAATTTAAGAAACTTGTTGAAAATCAGTTACAAACTAAAATAAAAATATTACGAAGTGATAATGGTAAGGAGTATGTCAATGAAGCTTTCGATAAATTTTGTAAAGAATCTGGTATCAAACGTCAATTTACTATTCCTTATTCTCCAGAGCAAAATGGTTTGAGTGAGCGAATGAATCGAACTCTCGTAGAACGTGCTAAATGTATGCTTATTGATGCCAAATTACCAAAGAAATTTGGGCAGAGGGAGTTTCTACTGCTGCTTATGTAATAAACTGCTCACCAACCAAATCTATCAATTTTAAAACTCCTGAGGAAATGTGGACAGGTGTGAAGCCTAATTTACGACATATGAGAATCTTTGGCTGTTCAGCCATGATGCATATACCCAAAGAGAAGCGTTTAAAGTGGGATTGTAAATCAAAAGAGCTTATATTTGTTGGATATTGCCCAGAATCGAAAGGATATAGATTATTTGATAAAAAAGAAGGAAAAATAGTTAGAAGTAGAGATGTTATATTTTTAGAAGAAGATATTAAGAAGAATTTCGCACTGATGCCACTAAATAGATCTATTAATGAAGAAGAAAACAATGTAAGCATAAATGAAACTGTAGACAGTGAAGCAAGCTCATATGAAAGTATTAGCACAGTAAAGGGAAATGATAGCTTACAAATCAGTGATGATGATATTGATGATGAAGATTATGTTCCTAAAGGTAATGTCAACCAGAGTCCACCACTCACTACCACTCGAAACTTGAGACCCAGAAAGAATGGGAAAATGCCTACCTACCTGTGTCAAAATGTGTCAAGGAATAGTGGTTTGATGCTTGATCCTCCGACTGTGAAGGAAGCCTTAGACAGTGAAAATGCACAAGAGTGGAGAAATGCAATGGACTGTGAATATAATTCATTAATAGAAGATAATACTTGGACTCTCTCTGAGCTACCACCTGGTAAAAAGGCCATTCCGTGTAAGTGGGTTTTTAAAACCAAACTAGATGCTAGAAGCAAACACATCGATGTTCGTCACCATTACATTCGTGACAAGGTTAAATCTGGTGACATTCGCATCGAGCACATTCCTACCTCTTCGATGCTTGCTGACTGCCTGACCAAAGCCCTGGCGAAGCCGAAGCATCACCAGTTCCTGATTGGCATGGGTCTACGTTCAGGGAGGATGTTGAAAATATGAACGTAGTCCGAACTTATTATAGCTAAACCTCTTTAGTGTCACTCACTCAACAATAAATGAATATGTCTGTCATTTGTAACCACGCTCCGTCTTTTTATTTAATCTTTTCCTAGTCCTAACTAATCTAAAACTGCAATACTAATCTAATACTAGTTTTCATTAGGACAAGGCATATTTACTATTCCCTCAACCTTCTCCGGGTCCATCTTAATGCCCTCGGATGAAATAATAAATCCTAAATACTTAACCTCATTGGTCATAAAACAGCATTTTTTTTTTTAAGTTTCATTCCGTTACTTCGTAAACGCTCTAAAACCTTCTCTAAAGTAATTAAATGCTCTTTAATATTTGATGAACTAATAATGATGTCGTCTAAAAATACTTCTACGCATGGAATATCATTCAAAAGGTTCGCCATAATTCTTTGAAAAATCCCCGGGCTCGAAGATAAACCATACACTAATCTTTTATACTTGAAAAGTCCTTTATGAGTATTAATAACAGTTAAATTATCGGGGTCATCCAACTCAATCTGGTTATATGCCTGTGTGAGATCTATCTTCGTAAATATTTTTGCACCATTTAATTTAACCAACAGGTCGTTTATTCGCGGCAATGGATATCTATCGACCAACAGAACTGGATTCAAGGTTATCTTATAGTCAGCACAGATACGGAGTCCACCATCAGCCTTACGTACCGGTACCAACGGCGTAGCCCAGTCCGCGCTATCTACGGGCTCAATGACCCCAGCACGCAGCATACCTTCAAGCTCCGATTCGACGCTTTCGCGCAGTGCATATGGCACGGGCCGCGCTCGACAGAATACCGGCGTCACCCCCTCGCGTACCCTTAGCCGAGCCTTACATCCAGTGAACCGGCCCAGTCCCTCCGAGAATATCTCTTTAAATCTGTTGAGTAACCACATTAATTCACTATTACAATTATTTATTTTATTAAAGTTCATTTCTATGCTGTTTTGATACGACGGTATTTTAATTCCTAATTCCGAAAGCCACTGTCTCCCAATTAATTTAGATACATCTCCATATCTAACTTGTGGTTTGAATACTCCTAAGGGCTTAATCATAGTGCCATCATAGAATTTAAATGCCATATTTGACTTTTCTAACGGTCTATTTTTAAAAAGTTCATTATAAGTTTTTTTACTTATACAAGACACTAAAGAACCCGTGTCAATTTCCATGGGTAATTTTATTCGATCAACAACAATCGTTAAACTCACCGGCTTATAATTATTTAGACTGAGTTGATGGAAATCTTCTATAACTGGAACATTCTCCTCATCGTCTGATAAAGGAGGTTCGTCCTCCCCTAGCAATTCCGATTGCGTCGATCTCTCATCCTCTGTGTAGACATGAGCTGTCAGGCTGTTGGTTGGAAACCCGTGTCTCGGGTCCGCGCGTCTAGGGCACACCCTACGCAAATGTCCCCTCTGTCTACATTGCCCACAGATAAAACGTTTGTAACGACACACATCACTTTGATGATCCTTCGATCCACAAGCCGCACAATCACTTTTTGAGTCGTTATCCCGGCGCCTTAACCCCGCTGTCGAGCCATGCAGGCCTCCACGTCCGCGGCGACCCCGGTTGCTCCGCGCGGCCACGTGCACCGCATGCACGGCCTCCACCACGCCATGGCTATTTTCGGTACCGCAACCGACCGTCTGTTCCACTGCTGCCGCATCCCTCTCAGCTGCTTCCATGGCACAGGAAATTCTAACGGCATTCTTATATTGCAGATTTTCTTCAGCAAACAAACGTTGTCTGACTGCTTCGCTTCGCAATCCACATACCAGCTGATCCCGTAAATTCTCCTCCAATACGGATCCGAACTCACAATACTTCGACATTTTTTTTAGTTCTGATATGTATTGTAAAATAGATTCACCCGCATTTTGCCTTCTTTGTCTAAAACGATATCTTTCTGCCATAAACGATGGTTTTGGTTGTAAATGATCGGTCATGAGTTTCACCACTACCGCATAAGTTTTCGTGCTGGGTTTCTCCGGGCTTGTTAAATTACTTAACAATTCATAAGATTCATCGCCCATCGCCGCAATTAAAGTGGGTAGCCAGAGCTCTTCCTTGACCGCGTTTACTTTAAAAAACATTTCTGCTCGTTCAATATACAATGTCCAATTTCCCGATCTAACGTTAAACTCTGATAGTTTCCCGATCGACATAATGTAATGCACGATTAATATTTATCCTCGTTTGCCACTGAGATGTTTCAATAAAAGACAACGTGTCGATCATACGGTTTATTAACGACTGCCGATCACTGCAAACGTCACAATACTTATACCCTACATTACAGATGAAAATCCTTTTAAGTAGTGGAGTGTTCATCGAGAGAAATTTAAGATATTATCACCGATAGCACGAAGATTTTTATCCACTCCACCAGGCAGTGTTCCTAGCGAACAATTATTTAGTAGCGCGGGCTTAATTTACGAACCTCTGCGTAACCGCCTTGAATCAGAAAAGGCGGCAATATTACTCTTTACTGAGTATAATGCTCCTATTTTTAAATATTGTAGCATTATACTTAATACTAATTTTCATTAATAAAAATAATTACTTTAACATTGTTTTAATTCTTCATTCATATACTACATTTATATAAGATCTTAAACATACGCATCCGCATCCGCGGATGTGATAAAATCGGCATCCGCATCATCCCTGCTATTTAGGTATATCCTGTAATGATAGTTGTAATGTGAAATAAAACAATAAATAAATATTTTCGGAGAACACTCATAAAAACGTGCGCTCGCGTACTCACCTACGCACACATATCTAGCGATCACGTTCCCAATAATATGCTTAGTATCTTTATTTAATTACCAAGTAAATATGTAACAACTTCATTCCAAGGGCAAAGGTAAGCGTCCAGCCCCCGAACGCCAGATATACAAGACGGGTAAGGCGTGTCCCGCTCACATGATCGTCACCGAGACCCTGGACAAAGTGCTCGTGACGTTCTATAAGACGCACGTCGGACACGGGAGTGAGTATACAGTTTGTAAGCTACGTCGGTTAATCAAGACCCCTTTATGGGGGGGTCGTTGGTCTTCATTCATACAAGACATTTTTCATAGTTTTATATTTATAATACTATAACGTTAGGTAAAATGTCCCATGGCTTAGAATAGTTAAGTGGAGAGTCAGATCCTGGACTCAAAAGGTAGGGCGTAACGCTGGGGCCGTGGATGCGTGAGGCAGGGCCCTCGTGTCTGCTATTTCAGACGGCTCTTAAGAGGGACGCAGCCTGGATGGTCTCGCGCTGGCGTGCGCACTAGCGATAAGTATAGGGGAGAGGGGGGATCATCTTCGCTCCCCGAGGAAAGTTTTGTCAAGCCGAACACAGAAGGCTGCGGATGAGTTATATCGACACGATCACGCAGTCCCTCCGATCCGTGCCAACATCGGCCATCATAGTACTTTTAGTATAGCCCAGTTTTTGGTCAATGCCACCTAGAGGCGTAGTAGACGATGAGCGTTGTGCAGCGTGCCCGTACTACTCGCCGCGCGAGCCGAAGCGCAAGCCGGCGCCGCCCGCTACGGGCCCGTGCGCGAGCGAGAGGGAGCTCGTGTGCGACACGTGCGGCGCGCGCGGACACGACCTACTGCCCTGCGAGTACTGCGCGCAGGTCAGGCTCTCGCTTTGTTACTAACACGGCTCACGTTGACGGCCGACTTGTGGTGATACACTGCTTTGATGCGTGTATTATTGTAATGTTATGATTACTACGGTCGATGTCGCGCTGAGTTACTTGACGTAGACCTTCAAAGATATCGGCATGAGATCAAAGACATTTGACATTTATAATTTTACTTTGCATTTGAATGGTTTCCAGAAAATTCTCTTTGTCTTCCAGCTTTTCCAATCGATCGATGATTGGACTCGTCACATACAAGTTGAGCACGAAGTCTGTTCAGGATTCTAGAAGCCGATCAGCTCAGACATGTGATTTGGAAAGCGTTACCAAAAGTGATTAGGTTTAAAGGACTCGGTAGGCGAACTATGCTTGCGTGTATATTTTCGTTTATATTATTTTGATACCTGGTTATCAGTTGTCGTTTTATCTTTTAGAATGTAAGTAGGTGGACGGGTAGATGGGCCACCATGATGGTGTGGTCACTCCGCCCATAGACATTGGTGATGTAAGAAATATTAACCATTCCTTACATCGCTAATGCGCCACCAACCTTGGGAACTAAGATGTTATGTCCCTTGTGCCTGTGATTACACTGGCTCACTCACCCTTCAAACCGGAAAACAACTACACTTAGTGTTATTGCTGTTTGGTGGTAGAATATCTGATGTGTGGGTGGTATGCACCAAGCCGGGCTTATACAAAACCCTACCACCTTGGTGATATTATGCATTTCTCCTAACGGTGTTATCGGACCACTGACAAAGTCCAGCAGGTTTTGGTATCATTAGTTCGGGATTTTTTTTTATAGCATAGGCGGACGAGCATATGTGCCACCTGATGGTAAGTGGTCACCAACGCCCATAGACATTGGCATTGTAAGAGATGAAAACGCCATATTTTCGCGAGTCCATAGTGAATATCATGGATTATACAAGATCTCTCGACCAATGGTATCGCGTCAATTGATATCGATGACCAATGGTATCGCGTCAATTGTTATCTCGACCAATGGTATCGCGTCAATTGATATCGATGGCCAATGGTATCGCATTAATTCGATGTCAAAGTTGTTTATATGGGTTTATTCCTGTTGTGGTTGGAATAGGGTTTGGTACATACGTTTGTCGACAATTCAATTAAAGAATAGTATAACGGATAGACGTCAACGATAACGCTTCGATTCGATCGCGATGAAGTTGCGTTTGTCGTTTGGAGAATTGGCGACATCTAGTGACAGTTATCGTAAACAAATTGCAAATCGATATCGAATAAGAAACTCTAACTAGTCATAAAGATAGCGCGCTGACGATAATCGATTTTAGAAACGTCACTACAGGTAATTGGTCTGTTTGTAAATCGTATTGTTTAAGAGGAAAATACTTAGAAGTTGTCTGTTGAGAATTGCCTTGTTTAAATTGTGGTTTTTAAATAAATGTTGATGTTTGCAAAAACGATTTTTATTTATTGATAAATAGTGTTCGACTGTTTCGCCTGAAAAAAATTTACCTTATGCCTTTCTTCGGGGTTCAAACTGGCTTCATGAAAATTTTATCAAAATCGGTTCAGTGTTCTAGTCATGAAAGCGTAATAGAAAGTTGCTATCGCATTAATCTTAATATAAAAATTCTTCTGTACGTGTGTTTGTCACCTAAGTCATAAGCGGCGGGACCGATTTTGATGAAATGTGTGTATTTTGGGTATTGGGTAGTATTTTACATTGGGTTTGAAAACTTAATTGGATGGACACGGTGGGTGGCGCTGCTACCGGTATGTCACCAAATAAAAAAAGGACTGTAGTAGAACGACGTCTGCCGGGTCCGTTAGTATAAGAATAGATACTCATTTTAATGCTTAATTTAAACCACAAATGTCTAGTCGTCCGATCACCGGATGAATAAAATTAATTAATCGTCCGCTAAAATGGGTTAAGTACGAAAAATTACTTCACTTCCGTTGTTTCTCTCGATAAAATATAAACTATAACCCAGAGGTTTTCTGAACATCTCGTTTTGCACCGTTTAAGCTTATGAAACACTAATTGTTAGTGTTAAATGTGATTACCCGTTAGAAATGGCAAGATACTAATGTTTTGATGAACACCTATATCCACGATTAATTTATTTTATTCATCCGGTTATCGGACGACTAGCAAGAGCCAAATTTAAGCTACACTTAGCACCGTGTGTATAATGTGCGTGGTACTGACCTAGACGGGCTTGCACAAAGGCCTACCACCAAGTCTAGACACATAAAGGTGCTTTTGAGAGTCTACTTGATGATTTTGATTTTGGAAATGGTCATCATGGTCATTACTTAAGCATAGTGACTTCAGCATATGTCTACGGTCCTTAACGCCCCCGATGATAATACAGAGTTACAGAGGAAACACACTGACTGAAGTCGAGGTCCCCATTCCAATAGAACCCCCATTGGTGCACTTAGAACACGCGTATTCTAAGCCTTAAGTGGGCTCCCTACATCCGGCTGAGTACTCTTAAAGACTCGCCTCCGCCCGGTGACAATGTCAAGGCACTTGGGCCAAGAGCAGCAGGTCAATTCGAAAAAAAAAAAACCAAGTACGGCCAGCAACTGGCATAACCCCAATCAATCTCGGGAATAAGGCCTGGTTTTCCCACTCCATCATGTGGTTAAGACAAGTAAGTGCTTGATATTAATAATAGATGACGTTAACAAAAAATCTCTTGATCATTTTCCTATTAATATATACTTACAAATGTGAAGACATTTTTTGTAACGCCTTACCGAAAATACTAAAGAAATATACAGGCGTCCCATTATTCAACGTCAAGCGGGCACCGGGTGAAAGGTCTAGTTATACCAATTCTGAAAGAATTAAAAAAAAAACGATGTCACCTTGTTAAGTAGTAATAGACGTAGTTTTGAAAATGTTGATAATCGACACCCTATGATGTATGTTCGTCCGCCTACCTATACAATAAAAAAATCTAAGTTACTTAAAGCTTTGTAGTAATATCCGTTTTAACACTTTCTGGGACTGACGTCATAGTATTTACTTAATGTACATAGTAACTC
The DNA here is from genome assembly GCA_905220585.2 of Nymphalis polychloros. Classification (NCBI taxonomy): domain Eukaryota; kingdom Metazoa; phylum Arthropoda; class Insecta; order Lepidoptera; family Nymphalidae; genus Nymphalis; species Nymphalis polychloros. Next base: position 4,717,481 of record HG992268.1, on the reverse strand, counting down.
AGAGTTATGGGCCATTCATTTATCACGTATTACATTAAGACTATACTTGAGTTGCCACTAAACAGACTTCAATTAAATATAAAAATTTACTTATAACTCAAGCCAATTACTGTTACCGAGTATATCTGATATAAATGTACGGATTGAATGATTGCTGGATCTCGTTCAGGAACTAAATGTATGTATTTTATACAAATTGGTATTTTTATTTAAGTTAAGTTCCTTGCCGGTTCTTCTCTATAGAATCCACCTTCCGAACCGGAAGCGCTTGACGAATCATATGTACTTACAAAAGTCCATTTAAATAATATTATTATGATACATCACTACAATCAGTGAAAAAGTTAATTTTAAAGGAACAAAATAGTTTTCATATAAAATAAGTTATATATACGTTTAATGACGTTTAATGATGTATGACGTAATAGATTAGTTTACACAATTAATAATATTAGTAAAATGATTATATAATTAAAAATAAAAATACCAGATCCTTGATGTAACTTAAATAGTTTTTTTAATAAAGCATCGACGTTTTGTTGGCATGTGACATTATGGAAATGTTGCCAGTTTAAAAAAAATTGCTATAATTTGTGGTAAATTTTAAATAAGTTGTTCATATTTAATAAATATGCGAAGCACTTATTTTAAATGTTCTTTTATAAACGAAAGACACAGTTTTTGAGGATTTATTAATATTCCTTATTTCGACTTTAATTTTGTTTTAAATAAGTAGACAGATATGGGCCGTCTGATGGTAAGTGATCACCACCGCCGATGGACATTACCTTGGGCAAAGTAATGTATTTTGTAAATAAAGTCTAGAGCATGCTTTGTGATAACCATCGTTTTATTCAGAGGAAGCCCACTAAAGATATTAAAAAAAAAAGTCTTGCTAAATTTGACCTATTTTATATATGTGTATTTTCAATCTTATCTATACATATTTCATAAAATAACTTTGAGCAGTAGTAATAGTCGTTGTTATCGTAGAAACTGATAAGTGTTCAAATGCAAATTTTCCGACAAGCCCTCCAATGTTGCAGGTTTCAATGAGCGCTGATCACATTCCCTCAGATCCGATCCTCCTATCCGTTTGCCTTTTTACATAAAAAAGGCGTAAAACTTTACTATTAATTTATTCTTGCTTTGCTTAATTAAAAAAAAAAAAACAGCTGTTCACTTGTCTACTAACATAAAACAAATTATCACTCTGATAAAGTATTAGGTTTTATTAAAAAATTTTTTTATCTATTTTTACTACACAAAGGAAGAAAAAAAAGGCAAGCACTCGTATAATCTATGTAATACAATACAACACTACGGTCATTGTCCGACGTAAACGGGAAAATCCTGTCCCCGACGCTAGCAATACCATCTATATCAATGGATTTTCCTCAACCAAGTTATTAGAAACAAAATTATTACACGATAAATACGTGTAAATAAGTCTAGTCAAAAACAATGATTGTTGTATTGAATTGATTGTTGTGTTGTGTTTTGATTGACGACAATGTTGTTGTGTATATCGTTTATAGTTTTTACTGGTATGTGTTTTTTTTTATAATCGTTTATTAGTACGTAGAATTGTTTTTTTTTTATCGTGATTTGTTTTATCGAATTAATAACATTAATTTTAATGACTGATTCTTCTAAACAATGTGATTATGTTATTAATATTGCTTTGTTTTAAATTATATTTTTATTCGTTTACATTTAGCTTATTACATTTTATATAATAAAATTTCATGTATACTATAATAACCAATCATTATTAAATTTTGTAAGATGCTCACACGTAGCTAAAGTCACGGGCGCGAAAAAGTAATTTTATAAACTTTTTATACCCGTCTCATAGCGTATAGTTTTTTTATGGAATAGGTAGGCGGACGAGCCTATGGGCCACCTGATGCCATTGACATTGGCATAGTAAGATATGTTCACCATCGCTTACATCGCCAATGCGCCACCAACTTTGGGAACTAAGATGTTTTGTCGCTTGTATCTGCAATTACACTGGCACACTCGACCTTCGAACCTGAGCACAATAATAACGAGTACTTTTGTTTAACGGTAGAATATCTGATGAGTGGGTGGTACCTACACAGACGAGCTTGCTTTGCAAAGCCTTAATATCTTTGTAGGGCCTTATGTCCAGCGGTGGACTGTGATTTACTAAATAATGGCGATGCTGATAATCAGTGTAAATTTTATTATACCGTCTCTTTCTAATTTGTATGTTTACAAAGGATAGTATGTTAGTAATCACTTTTATCAATATACCTTTTAATTATATTCCATTGTAGTAATTGATGTATGTGTGTGTGTCCGTGTTTAGGTACTTTACCTTCGTGGGCACGATTGCGTTTTGTGTAATGTACGATGCTCATGATAAAAATCGACCACGTCAACCGAGCAGGACATATCATAGTGCACAAGTCTGCGTGAACTCAGGTGCAATCTCTATTCCGTAACTCTCATAATTAAATGGGACGGCAATCCGACACGACCGGAAAGAGTCGAGGAGCAGGACTGATGACTTTACGTGCTCTCTGAGGCGCTATAGTACATACTTTCAACTTCGATACTCCGGGCTGCTAAGAATTTTTCGATACAAAAACCCAATAACATTTTTTGTTGCCTCCCCGAGGTTGTGGCGTTGAAACTAGTCGAACAACAAGGTAGTCAGTTTAATTTAGTATATAATATATACAGCGTGTAACAAAATTCGTGTCCGACCCGTGAAGTGGTCATTACTAAGCAAAAAAATTACTTAAAAAAATATATTAATTGTCTTTAACGACACTGTTGTTGGTAAAAACGTGGACTGCTGAGGTCATGACCTCGTGTCTTAGCTACGCGATAGGTAAGAGCTATCGAGCGCACCTGTGTTGCCAAGTAATTTTTGTCATTTAAATAAAATAAAAAAACCGGGATAAACAGGACACGAATTTTGTTATATTCTGTGTAACCCCCTATTCATTAGATATTCTACCGCTATACAGCAATACTTATTATTGTTGCGTTCCGGTTTGAAGGGCGAGTGAGCCAGTGTAACTACGCACAAGGGATATAACAACTTCATTCCCAAGGTTGGTGGCGCATTGGCGATGTAAGGAATGGTTAATATTTCTTACATCGCCAATGTCTATGGGCGTTGGTGACTGCTTAACATCAATTGGCCCAATTGCTCGTCCCCCTACTTATGACAAAAAAAAAACGTACAAAAACTGTTTAATGATTATTTAGTTTCTGGTTACGCTTTCACGCCTAAACCACTAAACCGATTAAAAAATTCTACCAATGGAAAGCTACATTATCAGCGAGTAACATGGGCTACATTTTCTCCCCGTATTCCCACGGGAACGGGAACGACGCGCGTGAAACCGCGGACAAAAACTAGTTTAAAAATAAAAAGCAACTCTTCGTATCAAATTGAACGTAAATGACGTAACAAATGCACATCATATTAATAAATCGATTTAATAATGGTCTTAAATTGACTTATAATTTGAAAAATAATTCGTTATCAATTAAGATGTCTGCTATTATTAAATAATTAGCAGGAAAACGACATTTCAATAACGAGGAAAACGTTTAGTTAATCAAAATCTAATAATTCTAAGAATTGTTGCTTTATTATATGTACAATATTTTAACGTTTATAATATATATATATTTTTAGTATGTATATTTGAATTTATAAAACATTTATATATCGACGAACCAGCTGGCGTGGTTGGTAAATGCTTGAATTTCACGCCGCAGGTCGTGATTTCGATTCCAACCCAGGACAGACATTTTGTGTGCATGAACACAAAATGTTTGCCCTGAATCTGAGTGAAATTATCTATATGAGTATGTATTTACAAAAGAAAAGTAGTATATGTAGTGTATCAGTTGTCTGGTTTCTATAGTACGAGCTCTGCTTAGTTTGGGATCAGATGGCCGTGTTTGGTACTAGTTTCATACATTATATTTTACTCCGTACCCTTGACAATATATGTGGAAAGTTAATAGATTGAATAAAAAAGTTTTCTGAGTTTCTTTCGCCGGTTCTTCTCAACGCTGGGTGTTTCTTTTCCGAACTGGCAGTAGTTTCCAGTTTGACAATCTGAAAAGAAAGTGTAATACTTCAATATTGAATAAAGTATTTTGATTTTGAATTTAAAAGCGAAAGCGAGAAAAAAATGGCGTGACTGCCAATGTACTCACGATGGGATGTGTAAAAATCTTACGCTGACTTCGTCTGTCGCTCGAAATCTCACTTACCACGTATCGAGTGCTAAGATGTTTACGCATAAAAAAAATTCACTTTTGCATTATTTAGGATTCTCTATGTATATAAAGCCATCTTTATTAATATAAATATGCTAGTTAGTACGTCATACTAATATTATATATATTTTCCGTTTTCTAGCAATAACTAATAATCCGATTGGCATAGAATTTCAAATTATTTTAGTTCATACTATCAAGTTCAATATATGCTTTATAGTATGTTTATATATTTTTTATAAATTTATCTTAATAAGTCAGAAACAGAATTGTTGGTACGGACTATTTCTAAACGATTAGATTAGTATTGTGTTAATAATAATAATAATAATGTCCTCCAGACCGATTTCGGCCACGGCGGCCAATCTCAAGAGAGATTAGCCAACTGCGCAGGAGATATTATAGTGCACGAGTGTGTGCGCTAACACAGGTGCACTTACTGTTCCCTAGCTCTCATAATCCGATGGGACGATAATCCGACATGACCGGAAAGATTTCAGACGTATGACCAACGGCTTATCGTGCTTACTGTGGCACGGGAGTGTACACACTTACATCTTCCAGACTTCCAGACAAATTGGACCCAGGACCACCGGGTCTGCGGCCTTATACCTTGCCGCTAGACGTCGAGGCAGTATTGGTTTACTTAATAACCTGATAAACAAAAATAGACTTGATATAAAGCTAAGAAAAATCTAGTAATAACAGAGTAAATAAATCAGAGGGCATTTTTGTTAGATATGCATTAGGAACATGAAAGGTGTATTAATTAAACAAGTATACTAACCAGTACAAATTATTTTTATTTTCTTTTCTTTACACATAAGTTTCGCTCCATTAGGCCTCTTTATAGTATTTAACTATAAAAGAACAATTGAACAGAATATGTATTAACGTACTTACTTATTAACCTAAAATACTCTATTATAATTAATCAAGGACCTTAAAAACATTAACTATTTAATTCATTGCCTCCCTTACGTTATTATTAATTTACATAGTGACTATATAAATAATATATGTATTATATAAATAATTATATTTCTCAATCAAAATATTTCATATCAAAAAAGTACTTAAATTGTTTAATACTACTCGAACGAGCCACCGCAACTGTCAACTGCCTTTTTCTCATCCACGTGAAAATTGTATCTCCCGTTATCCAGCGTAGTTTTGTCCAAAACTTCTTCCTCTCAAGATCCGCTGAAAAGTCCCCCTCGTTTTTCTATTTTTCCACCTCCTGTCATTTCTTTTTTCTTTTTTCACTGAATGTCTATTGACATTCTAAGTTGACAGTTATAATAGCTCGTCCATCCTGACGGAATTTGATACCACGCAAATTATATAATCAGTAATATTGAAATTTATAAAATGTTACCCAGTATAACAATAAAAATAGTAGCAAATAATAACTTCTTACTTTAACATTTATAAACTTTTAAGTTTATAACTTAATTAGAAATTCTAGCATTTATATCAGTAAAATACATTAATTACATTTTGATTTAATTCAATTACGTAAAATCTTATTTACTTTTTCGACACCGGGTTGGAATATCTGTAAAATAAAACATATACACATGTATTCTATATGTATATAACCTCATACAGTTCTACTCCCAACCTTTATCTTTGTTTATTGTACCCAAAGTTTTATTCTCTTTTGTAAATTATTATTAACTAACACAACCTTTATCGTCATAATTGTTATAATAATTTGACATTATAGTGGCTGGACTACTCAATACACTCATATTTTCGAATAAATTGCCCTTGTCAGCTTATTTTCATCATCATGATTATCATAAACGATGGTCCTAGTTTTACCATCGTCCAACGAGACGGTTCTTAACTATTTATAACCATCATCGTGATTATCATATCACGATGGTCCTAGTTTTACCATCGTCCAACAAGACGGCCCTTAATTATTTATAACCATCATCGTGATTATCATATCACGATGGTCCTAGTTTTACCATCGTCCAACAAGACGGCCCTTAACTATTTATAACCATCATCGTGATTATTATATCACGATGGTCCTAGTTTTACCATCGTCCAACAAGACGGCCCTTAACTATTAATAACCATCATCGTGATTATCATATCACGATGGTCCTAGTTTTACCATCGTCCAACAAGACGGCCCTTAACTATTTATAACCATCATCGTGATTATCATATCACGATGGTCCTAGTTTTACCATCGTCCAACAAGACGGCCCTTAATTATTTATAACCATCATCGTAATTATCATATCACGATGGTCCTAGTTTTATCATCGTCCAACAAGACGGCCCTTAACTATTAATAACCATCATCGTGATTATCATATCACGATGGTCCTAGTTTTACCATCGTCCAACAAGACGGCCCTTAACTATTTATAACCATCATCGTGATTATCATATCACGATGGTCCTAGTTTTACCATCGTCCAACAAGACGGCCCTTAATTATTTATAACCATCATCGTAATTATCATATCACGATGGTCCTAGTTTTATCATCGTCCAACAAGACGGCCCTTAACTATTTATAACCATCATTGTGATTATCATATCACCATGGTCCTAGTTTTACCATCGTCTAACAAGACGGTCCTTTACTAGTTATGCTCATCATCATGATTATCATATCACAATGGTCCTAGTTATCTCATCGTCCAACACGACGGTCCTTTATATCAAACCTTTTAAACACATAAATACTATATATCTCTTTCTACATTTATATACCCTGATATAATCCTTCTAATAGATCAATTAGTTCATCCGTGCTGTCAACTTGTGACTTCTGATTCGCTCTTTTACATGATCATGATCTATGAATCTTTTTAGAGCATCTGAAGCCACCGTCGCATTGCATTTCTAATATCCTTTAATGCTTTAATGGATATAATAATGTATCTGTCTCTACCTAGTACTATTATTTTTTTACCTTGTAGGGACTACTACATAATTATGTATGTTTTAGCTTACGCACAGTATCTTTGCTTTTACTTTGTGCTAGTTTCCAAAGTACTAAATCTTCCATATTATATTTTGTCGGTTTCTTTCTTTTCTCATCATCATCTTAACCATCTTTTCTTTTTTGTAATGCTTTCTCTTTATTAAGAGAGGTTGGGTCGTCATATTTGTTACCTGACTTTTTTTTTTTGCATTACGGAACGACTCCCTTGAAACATTAGTCTATAAGGTGAAAATCCTATTTTAGTCTTTACAATTTTATTAATGCCCCAGGATATGTTATTAATACATATTTTGTCCCAATAGCGTTCGTCGGTGGTACTTTTATTAATGTCTTCTAGCAACGTTCTATTATAACGCTCTATTTGTTCTTTAGATCGAGGTGAGGTTATCGAATTAATCACGTATTTTATTTGATTAGAGATGCAGTATTTTTTTTAACTCTTTTACTCTTTATGAGCTATGCCATTGTCGAAAATTATTCGTTTTGGATAACTAATAGAACAGAATATCTCTTCCAGATTTTATTTTACTTCCATAGACCTGGTCGTGCACGTTGTTGTTGGCTTTGCCCAAGTAAATTTTGTACATGAGTCTAATCATTTAACAGTTTTACTAAATGATCCTATATGTTAATTATGCTGCCTTCTCCAAAATAAGTAGCGCATCTTCTTTATTACCGTATCGATCTCGTTTATAAAGACAATCTATGCACGCATCGACGTACTTCCTTAATAATCTTGTCATACGTGGGAACCAACAGTTCTCCTTGTATCGCATTTTTTTTTTAACCTAGATGATCAATTTGTCCATATTTTCGCACTATATTTTTGGGAGATACCCCTGGGACTACCATTCGTAAGTTAAAGTATTTAATCTTCCTGGATACTTTATTATCCTGCAGAACATAGTTGTTTATTATATCAGGATATTTGATGTTGTTCTCTGGTTTTTGCTTTATTATGTCATCTTGCCCCTGTAAATAACAGGTCCAATCTAATAAGTCAAGAACAAGCAACTGCATTATTATGTGATGGCCTATTGAGAGCATCAACATATTTATGATGCACTCCAAGTGTATGGGCTATATTCATATCGTATTCTTGAATATTAAGCCACCATCAAGTAACTCTGGACAAAAATCTTGTTTTTTTTTTTTTTTATTTAAAGTTTACTTACAGCAACATAAATTTGTTACAATTTTAAATTGTATGCCAGTCAAATAGACCTAAACGATTTTCTAAAACTCTTGAGTGTCTCTACAACAGCTAAGGTTTCAAGTTCAAAGGAGCGATAGAATGCTTCTTCCTTACTAGCTTTGCAACTAAAGAATGCCACTGGTCTCAAGAGCTTATCGTGTCCCCATAACAATATTCCTACAATATCTTTGTCAGAAGCGTCCATATGCACTTCCGTTTCAGCCTTAGAATCATATACTGCTAAAATTGTTTTTTCTTTGTCAGTTTCAATTTATCAAAAGTTTCCTGTTCAGTTTTTCCCCAGATCCAAGGACATTCCTTTCTCAATAATTAATAAGATCATGTGACATAATAGCATAATTGCGCACAATTTTTTTTTTTATAACTTGTATTAAGAACCCGGGAACATACGTAATTCGTAAGCATTGCTTTTACTTTGTGACAACATATGTCAGCTATATCAGTAACATATATCGTAACCAAGGTATTCCACCGTAATTTGCAAGAAATAACAATATTATCAACATTAAGTGTCAGCATAACATCTCTCAATATTTGTAAAACTTGTTGCAATACATTAAGTCCTTCGTCATTTGGGATTATAAAAAAAAACCTTGTGATAAACCTAAACTTGTAAAAACAAAATCTAGGCGGTCAATTTTTCTAGTTGTTCCTTGATCATCGGTAATGGATATTTCTCCTTGTAAGTAAAACTATTTAGTTACCTGTAATCCATGCATAGGCTGTAATTGCCAGTCTTCTTTTCCACCAGAATAATGAAACTGGAAAATTGCGAAATAAAATCTTGAATGAGTTTATTTTTTAAAAAGGTCACCTGTCTTTTTTTTTCTCACTATGTGTTTCCTTTTCTGTTACTGCTAATCTATAGAGTCGATATCACACTAGTTTTTCAGTGTTTAATTCAATATTTGTTGTATTCGTACAGTCTAATTTTGTTATATCCATCGAAAATCCATTCCTTTTTTTAAGTTAATCCAATAGCTTTTGTGTGACCATCGTGATCTACAGAGCCACATTTAAGTCTGTTAAAATCAACGGTAATTATAGTATTATTAGTTGATTGTAGCGCAGAAAGTTGCTCTTCCCCTTTTTCTTCACACCTCAAGACTCGGGCTAAAGTTTCTACTTCAAACAAAAATAGAGAAAAAGTCTGATCTCCACTTATAATGCCTGAAGGTATAATAGTCCTTACCACTATTTTTATAACATAGGTAGGCAGACGAGTATATGAGCCACTTGATGGTAAGTGGTCACCAACGCCCATAGACATTGACATTGTAAGAGATGTTAACCATCGCTTACATCACCAATGCGCCACCAACCCTGGGAACTAAGATGTTACGTTCCTTGTGCCTGTAATTACACTGGCTCACTCACTCTTCAAACTGAAACACAACAATACCAAGTATTGCTGCTTTGCGGTGGAATATCTAATGAGTATGTTCAACCCAAACGAGCGCAAGCTCGTCTAGCTTTGTGCAAACAAAGCTCTACCATAAAAGCTATCATAAAAGAATCATCAAATCAAAATCGTTTAGACAAAATAAAGTATTTTGTAAATCATTATTATTTTCTTTTAATACTGTGTCAGTTTTCAATATATCTTCAACTGACAATTTCTTTATGTTGATAGTAAAAAAGAAATCATGATCACGTAACCAGGGTCATTTTTTTACTGGATGTTCTAATATAATAATCTTTATTCTCATAGGGCAATCAATGATAAAAAAAAATTGTATTAAAATTGTCTTCTACTCTAATTGTCGCATTAACTCTTAAGTTTCTTGTATCCATACTCCATAGTATATACCAGATAATCAAGACGGCATAAGATATGAATATATGAATTCATACTCCAGTTGTGGATTGCCGCTAAATATTCAATTTTATTAAGCCATTGTGCTGTTTCCGTAACATTTTTTTTTTTCAGGATTGCAAGAGGTATTTTATCAACTTTGACCGTTACAGCGCTTAAAATATATGGAACAGACTTACCAAATGATTGTTTGCAACTATAATAGCGGTTTAGTTTGATCTCGAATTCTGTACTGAATTATTCTTCAGACGCATCTGATCCATCAAACCAAGGGTGCCATCTCTTCTCAAAATATCGTTCAGAATTCTTTGAATGTTCTCTCAGCTGTTTTTGGGCACGTTTAGGCAATATCCCACTTCTGAAATTGTTAGATATGCATTAGGAACATGAAAGGTGTATTAATTAAACAAGTATACTAACCAGTACAAATTATTTTTATTTTCTTTTCTTTACACATAAGTTTCGCTCCATTAGGCCTCTTTATAGTATTTAACTATAAAAGAACAATTGAACAGAATATGTATTAACGTACTTACTTATTAACCTAAAATACTCTATTATAATTAATCAAGGACCTTAAAAACATTAACTATTTAATTCATTGCCTCCCTTACGTTATTATTAATTTACATAGTGACTATATAAATAATATATGTATTATATAAATAATTATATTTCTCAATCAAAATATTTCATATCAAAAAAGTACTTAAATTGTTTAATACTACTCGAACGAGCCACCGCAACTGTCAACTGCCTTTTTCTCATCCACGTGAAAATTGTATCTCCCGTTATCCAGCGTAGTTTTGTCCAAAACTTCTTCCTCTCAAGATCCGCTGAAAAGTCCCCCTCGTTTTTCTATTTTTCCACCTCCTGTCATTTCTTTTTTCTTTTTTCACTGAATGTCTATTGACATTCTAAGTTGACAGTTATAATATTTTATATATTTATTTCTATTATTTATTTTGTTTTTATGTATATTTTAAATTACGTTATTTATGTTTCATCAAACACAAATTTTATTTTATGTATAAATAAATTGATTTTGTGTGAATTTTAGTATATAATGTTTATAAACGGCGTGTTGAATCTACATCTTTACTAGTATATAAATCTATTGGTTCTGTCTGTACATTTTTTTCCACCTAATTTTGTGATAAATAATCGGTTTTATGATGCAGTGATTCGCATTATAAATTTTTTTCATTTTTATCTGTTTGTCTGTCTGTAGGAAGAGGGGTGTTTACATTGAAAATGCCATCTTCATTAGCCATACTTATTTATTTTAAACAATCAACAATAACTAATAATCACAACAATAACTTTATAATAATTTAACAAAACAACACAATGACATAACACGATTACGTAGGTCCGTCCAGCTTGACCGCCGACAAACGAATGCCGCTTTCATTGTTGCGTATGCCTTTTATAAGGTGCCGGTGGTGGGGCAGGCTGAGTGACGTAATCGGACGATCATTCGTCTTTATCATTATATTTTAATGCGTAAATTTGCGCCGATACGGCCATGCTGATGATAGGCGCGTCCCTGCGTCTACAGAAAGTAACCTAAAAAATAAAATTTATTAATTTCATGTTTCCGTGGGTGCCGTCCTCATAGCCTCTGCGCTAATTTTGGTTAGATTCTCCTGAAATGGTAAATGTGTCAACCTCATAGCCTCAGTGCTAATTTTGGTTAGATTCTCTTGAAACAGTATGTATGACAACCTCATAGCCTCAGCGCTAATTTTGGTTGGATTCTCATTAAAACAGTAATTACGTCAACCTCATAGCCTCGGCGCTAATTTAGCCGTCTCACATATAATGATAATTCAAGTAATAAATTAAAAAAAATAGAATAAGGGAACTTTAACATTATACTGTCGTGTTAATTAGTGTTTCATCCTCTTCAATGTCCTTAGACATCGCCGATATGGCCACGTTACTTTGAACTCCAAATTTTGGAGCGGTTCTTAGTTGCTCATGACATACTTTCCTTGATCGGCCGCGACCATTGATTCGACGAATTTCATATCTATCATGAGGTAATACCTTTCTTAGTTCAAAAGGGCCATTATATTTTGGGCTTAATTTAGTACCAAGTCTTGGAGGTTCCTTTAACAAAACGTATTAATTTTTTTCGAATCTTTTCACCTTGGCTTTATTTTTATCGTACCGTATTTTATCTTTTTTAGCTTGTTCGGTCATCCTTGATAACACCGCTTTTCTCAACATAATCGCATCTATACAATCATTACGTTCGTCTATTAGGTTGAGAAGTTCTGGAGGAACACTTCCTTTCTTGCCAGTTAGCAATTCAATTGGTGTTTGGCCTGTGGTTTTAGAAAAGGTAGTATTGATAGCTAATTGCAGGGCCCCCAGTGATTTCATCCAATGATTTTTCTGCGTATTTTTAATTACAGTCAGTCCATTCTTTATAATCCTCATAATTCTTTCCACCTGTCCGTTAGCTCTGCTTGTATATCCAGCACATTGATGTAATTCAATTCCGTCTTGGTCGCAATATGTTTTATAATGAGATATAAATGCACTATCACCATCGACTATTATCCGTTTTGGTGCTCCAAAAAGGAAAACTATTTCTTGTAGATGTTTTAATGCACTAGCTTGAGTTTTGTTTTTCGCGTGTTGTAATATTACAAATTTTGTGTAAGCATCGATTGCCACAAAAACTTATTCCTTCTGAGAAGCATTGCCACTTAGTTTGCCAGAAATGTCAATGTGAATGGTATGGAAGGGTTCCGGTATCTTTTCAATGGGATGTAGACGGCTTTGAGTGGCTCCTGATGATCCTTTCATAGTCTTGCATATAACACAGTGGTCTACAAAGTATCTGACCGTTGATGACATTTTAGGAAACCAAAAATTATCTTTAAGTTTAGCTAAAGTCTTTTCCCAGCCCATGTGTTTTAGTGCTTCATGGTATGTATTAATAAGACTCCACCGGTAAGATTGCGGCTTTAGTTAACTTTATAGTGCAGAACATTATCCTTGAGTACATAGTCCGGACGCAACTGATGATTTGTATGAACTTCTTTGATGATTTTACTTAGCTCAGCATCACGACGTTGTTCTACAATCAACCAATCGTCTTTGGTTGACAAGTTCATAACAACTTGAAGCGGGTGTCGGGTGAAGAAATCGGCATGTTTCAATTTTTCACCTTTTCTGTATTCAACTTCAAAATCAAAATTCTGCAAGAACGCCCACCATCTGTGGATTCTAGGTAGTAATTCTTGCTTGTAACGCGACGCTTTCACTGCATTGCAGTCTGTCATAACTGTGAATTTTCTTCCATATAGAAAGTGGCGGAAATGCTTAATTGCTCGAACTATTGCCAACGTTTCGAGTTCGTAGCTATGGTACTTTGATTCAGCTGGCGTAGTTCTCATACTGAAATAGCCGATGACGTGGCGAATCCCATCTTTGAGTTGGATTAATACAGCTCCAAATCCAACAGTGCTGGCATCTGTATGGAGTTCTATTGGATGATTTTCTTGAAATATAGTTAGAGAGGTGCCGACGTCAAATAATTTATTATTTTTGCACGTACGGATTCGTGGGTATCCGTCCATTCCCATTTAACTCCTGGCTTGGTCAAGTTGTATAGTGGTATCATTATAGTTGAAAAATTGCATATGAATCGACGAAAGTATCCTGCTAAGCCGTTAACTTGTCTTAACTGCTTCACATTTGTCGGAGGTGGGGTTCTCGCCAATGCATCAACCTTAGATGAGCTAGGTCTCACTTTTCCATTGGCCACTATGAATCCAAGATACTCGATAGAAATTTTCAGGAATGAGCATTTCTTAATATTGGTACAAAATCCACATTTTGTAAGATTTCCTAGAACTAGCTTTAATTTATGGATGCCTTCATTAATCGTTTTGCTCGGTATAAGTACGTCATCCATGTATACCAGTGCTACTTTGCCTCTAAGTTCTCCTAGTGCTTTATTTATAGCTCTTTGATAGACTGACGGCGCATTGGTCAAACCAAAAGGCATTGTTAAGTATTCATACTGCCCATCAGGCGTGACAAATGCAGTTTTCTCAATTGATGCTTCAGATATAGGTACTTGGTGAAAACAAGCGGCCATGTCAAGACAGGTGAAATATTTAGCATCAGCGAGCTGGTCTAGCTGTTCGGAGATTAACGGTAATGGGTAATGATCTCTAACGGTGTTTGCGTTGAGTTCTCTGTAGTCCACGCATAGCCTATCTTCTCCGTTTTTCTTCTTTACCATTATTATGGGGCTTGCAAAAGGAGAGTTGCTCTCTCTTACAATATTTTTATCTTGAAGTTCTTTAATTATTGTTCTTACCTTCTCACGTTCAACTGGTGCCAATCTGTATGGTCGTCGACTAACTATTTTATCAGGGTTTTTTAACGGGATAGTTAGCTCGCCAGTAGTTATTCTAGATTCAGACACGTTCTCCTTGAAGTAGTCCTCGTATTGGTTAAGTACGTTCATTAATGCATCTAGCTCTACTTTTGTCTTTATATCCGTAGTTATAGAACTTTCAGATAGTTGCCATATATTCGTAGCCTCATTGTATTGCTCATCTCTCGTTATTGCAATACCGCTATGTGATAGTATAATCTTCAAGCCCGGTATAATATTTAAAACATCTCTTCCGATTAGAATTTCTGTGGGTAGCTCCTGGTCTAGGACGATGTGAAGATCCAGTTCAAGATGAATGTCGTTTATCTTGCACACAGTTGTCACTTGACTGAAGGATATAACGGGTACTGGTCCAATACCTTTCATATATGTGGTTTTGCTTTGTCTTGCTCCAGGAAGTGACAGACTTATCGATTCTCGCACTAGTGAACAGTCTGCTCCACTGTCGAATAGTGCTTGAAAATAATTGCCCCCAATTGAAATAGAAATTACACTCTTCGTAGTATTATTATTGACTTGGCATAGATTGACATTCTTTTCGGCATTAAGTCGTTTGAAACAGATTTCATATGTATGTCCCACCATAGAGGAGCAAGTGCATTCCTTTTTTTTTTTATCTTTGGTCTTGTTTGCTTCATCCAATCCAGAAGTGTAGGCATTGATTGGTCAGACCGAGAACGTGCAATGGCGTTTTGATTACACCATCGAGCTCGATGTCCTTGTTTACCACATACAAAACATGTCCGATCTATCACCATCGACTTTCATCCTTTTGCTGGGTAAACGTTCTTGAGTAGGTGGATATTTACGTTTACGCATAGTTTTGGCAATCGCGATGAGCTCTGGGACAGATTGACATTTGGCGTTAAGAAGTTCTGTCCGAAGCTCGTCTTCTTTAATACTGCCAATCACAAATTCAACAGCATCTTGATCAGTAGGATCAGGTTTCACTATCTTTTTGAACATTTTCCACACATTAGATATGTATTCAGGTATGCTCTCAGCGTCGTAAATAAATACGTATTTATTTATTTTTAAACAGAAGCTAGTATATAAAATTTCATGCTTCTTACATAAAAAATTAAGAACTCCCCATATAAACTTTCAACCCCTATTTCACCCTCTTAGGTGGTGAATTTTGGTAAGCTCTAATAAATAAGTACACAATACCTATTTATTTCTAACCAGAAGCTTGTATATGAAATATCATGCTTCTAACTTTGTAAATGATGAATTTCCATACATTCCTTTCTTAGTACGCGTTTTCATTATAAAATGCATCAACTGTCAAAATTTCAAGTCTCTAACCCCAGTGGTTTAGGCTCTGCGTTGATGACTCAGTCAGGACAAGTCTTTTTATATATACATCGTGTAACAAAATTCGTGTCCGACCCGTGAAGTGGTTATTAGGTATCGTGTGTCGGTTCTATTTATGTAATAATTTTTAAAATACTAAGCAAAAAAGTTACTTAAAAAAATATATTAATTGTGCCCGATAGATAAGAGCTATCCAGCGCTATGTTATACCGCACCTGTGTTGCCATGTAATTTTCGTCATTTAATAAAAAAATAAAAAAATCCGGGATAAATTTTTTGCTTAGTATTTTAAAAATTATCATAATACGATCTGTAATTACTCGCCCGTGAAATGTTGACATCCGACTTATGGTGATAAACTATTTTGTTGCGTGTATTATTGAAATGTTATGATTGTCAATGTCGTATATAAATTTCTGATAATTTATGACCGTTTTCTGCAGTGGGCCAGAGAGAGACCCAGACCTATTATAAAAAAATTAAAAAGCTAAAGTATAGAAACTTTTTCCTTTGAACCTTTACTTTATTTATTTTTATTATTTCCAGTGTCACCAGCCTTTACACATGTCCTCTCAGAGAGGGAGAATCTATGCACGTAAGTTCGTTTAATACTCATTAAGTATTTATATATGTTTTTTTTAATGTAATATGACATTGCAACCATCGAGAAGAGAGCGTACTCTTTCCTCAAAGGCCGGCAACGCACCTGCAAGTCTTCGGATGTTGCAGATGTCCATGGGCGGTGGTAGTCACTTTCTATCAGGTGAGCCTCCAGCTCGTTTGCCAATTCTTACATAAAAAAAAGGTAGGCGGACTGACAAATGGGCCACTTGATGATAAATGCTCACCATGGCCATAGATATTGGGGATGTTAAAAATATGAACCATTCCTTGCAACGCCAATGCGCCACCAATTTTGGGAGATGTTATGTCACTTGTGCCTGTAGTTACACCGGTTCACTCACCGTTAATACCGGAACGCAACAATACTGAGTACTGCTGTTTAGCGGTAGAATATCTGATGAGTGGTTGGTACCACCTAGTCAAAATGTAATTTAGAATATGATATAATAATTTAACTAATTAATTTGCTCAACAGCTCAGATGAGTTCAGGTGCCAGGATGGGGGTTGTGTTCCCCTGACCAACATCTGCGACGGTAACAAGGACTGTTTCGATGGTGCGGATGAACTCTCTTGTGATGGCATATTGTAAGTTGGAATTATTTTTTAAGTTCTCCAATAGTATTCGCTAATTGACCTTACGTACGAGGCTACAAGCACACACACATACGCATGCACGCACGCACGCACGCACGTTAAGCCATTGGTCCTGCGCCTGAACTCTTTCCGGTCGCGTCGGACTGTCGTCCCATCGAATTATGAGAGCCAGGGAATGGTGAGTGCACCTGTGTTTGCCGCACCCGCACACACTCGTTCACTATAATATCTCCTGCGCAGTTGGCTAATCTCTTTTGAGATTGGCCGCCTTGACCGAAATCAGTCTGGAGGTCATTATATTTAGTGAACCTACCTATACATTTAGTCTTGACCATGTTGTATGTCTTGTTCATGATTCTTTATGTAAGGATTACTTTATAACTTTATGATGTACAATAAGTGTTGTGTTGAGTGTCCACACCAGTCTTCTAAGATTTGATATTGTACTTAGTTGATAAGACGCTTTGTAATAATATGGATAAATTTCATTCATTCATTACGTAAGCACCAAAGAGTGCTTTGTTTTCGTTTCGTCGGGTGTTTTATATGGTTACGTCATCATTATCGTGACTTTTGACTTAACGTAAAATAAAATTGAGCCAGATTTTTCCAATCAATGATAGTTACTAAACAAAATAGAAAAATCCCCGGAGGTGATTTTTTAGTTGGTAACAACGATAAATGATTTGAAACGGTCGTGTTATTTCTTAAGACGCAGATATCTTCGATAATATTACTTGTTAGTGATAATTCTATAAAATATAGCGCCGAGTAATTCACACTTTCTTTAACGAAGATTTGGTAAGTGTGTGCAATAAACACTTAATAAAT
Source organism: Nymphalis polychloros (assembly GCA_905220585.2). Taxonomy (NCBI): domain Eukaryota; kingdom Metazoa; phylum Arthropoda; class Insecta; order Lepidoptera; family Nymphalidae; genus Nymphalis; species Nymphalis polychloros. The sequence continues at coordinate 4,699,401 of HG992268.1, read as the reverse complement.
AAATAAAACATTATCTGCGCAATTGACTAGCCTTTTGAACTCATCGTGGCCAATTGAAATTCGTGAAATACTCGTATTAAGACGTATAAAGGACGTTTCAATAAACGATCTATCTAATTTCTTTTCAGGAATCCACTTCAAAGTGAAGATATAACCGCCAATAGATCTACACGTCAAGCTTCATCTTGTCAGTGAGTATAATTTATATATAAAATAATGGTGTGAGTTCCAAAGTCAATAAAAAATCTTACGCTGACGTCATTTGACGTTCGAAATCTTACGCCCACTCGTCTGACGCTGGAAGTCTCAGTTAGAGCCGTATAACGAACGCTGAGATAGTTACAAATCAAAAAAATTTCTTTTTTAAATATAGGAGACTTTTTAATTGAATCATCTTCTTTAATATATTGGGTAAGTGGACTGAGCTTATCTGATAGTACTTGGTGGTAGGACATTTTGCGAGCCCATCTGGGTAAGTACTACCCACTCATCCAATATTCTACCTCCAAATAGCAAGTCGGTAGTGTGAGTGAGCCAGTGAATCTACAGGCGCTAGGAACATAACATCTTAGTTCCCAAGGTTATTGGCGTTTTGGAAAGGAATGGTTAATATTTCTTACGGTGCCAATGTGTATTGGCGAAGATTATCTATTACCATTAGATCATCATCGCCTCGTTGGTCTAGTGGTTACATGTAAGGCAGCAGACACGGTGGTCCTGGGTTCAAATCCCAGGTCGGGCCAATAAAATGTTATTGAGATTTTCTCTCGAAAATGCTCAGTATTAGCCCGGAGTCTGGAAGTTGGAAGTGTGTACACTCCCGTGCACACACACACATACGCATGCACGCACGTACGTTAAGCCATTGGTCCCGCGCCTGAACTAAAAACCCAGCGGTACCCTTCCCGTCTTAACGGGAGCGCCACGGGATCGCTTGCGCATGCTACCGTTACGCTCCGACGGCCGGCTCGCCTATGCGGGCCTCCATTCACTAGGGAGGAATCCCAGGGAACCCCCCTAGTCCCGGCGGCGCCTATTGTGGCGGGGGGAGAAGGTGCGCAAAGCGCCGCTTTCTTCTCCCCAGTCTTCTGCGGCGGAGCGGATCTGCCGCAGCATCCTCCTCCCGCTCCCGCTCCGCGGCCTCCTTCTGCGACATCACACTTTCACAGAAGGAGACCATCTCCGACCAGCACCTCTCGCTTCCGAGCATCGCTTTGATGATGCTCGGCAGGGAAAGGTCTCCGCCTACAACCGCCGCCAGGGAATGCCTCTGGGGCCCCCACGCGGCACACTCCGTCAGGGTGTGATGCGCCGTATCAAATGGCGCACCACACTCGTGGCAGGAGGGTGACACCTCCCGCCACGCTATCTTGTGCAGGTACTTACCGAAGCATCCGTGTCCGGTAAGTACCTGTGTTAACCTGAACGAGAGCGTGCCTCGTTTCCTTCTGACCCAGCGACTCAAGTGGGGACGTATCGCCTCCACTATCGCCAGGCCCGCCGTGGGGGACCCGAGGTCCTCCTCCCATCGGGTGATCAGAGCTTGCTGGGCTAGAGCCCTGATCCGCCCGACTTCCGCCGACCCTGGACGGTCACCGCGTTCCCTCGCCTCGGCCCGGAAGCGGTACACCTCCGCGAGCACTTCCGCCTGGAGATCCCAGGACGGATCGCCCGCGAGGAGGGTCGCCGCTGTCCACGACACCGTACGATAACCCCTAATCGCCCTCACCGCTATCACCCTCTGCGGTTTTCGCAGGAGGGCCCGGTTTGAAGCGGTGAGTGCGTCCACCCAAATCGGGGCACCGTACAGTGCCATCGACTTCACTACGCCGGCATAGAGGCGCCGGCATAGCGATCCCGGTCCTCCCACGTTTGGTAGGAGGCGGCCTAAGGCGGCGGCGGCATTGACGAGCTTCGGGCCGAGCTGCACGAAATGCTGCCCGAAGCTCCAACGCCCGTCCAGGATCAGGCCCAGGTACTTCATCTGGGCCCGCACCTCGATCACCGTCCCGTGGACGGTGATACTCGCCCCTCGTGGGGGGCCCCTCCGTGGACCGTGGAAGAGGAGGGCCTCCGTTTTGGATATGGAGACCCTCAAGCCCAGCATCTCCATCCGGTCCACGGTCAGGGTTGTTCCGACTTCGGCCAGGCGGGCCGCCTCCCGAAAGTCACGCCCCGTCGCGGTGATGAGGGTGTCGTCTGCATAGCACAACACCCCCATACCGGGAAGGACGGGGGCTCTCAGGAGCCAATCGAAGCCGACGTTCCACAGAATTGGGCCGAGAACCGACCCCTGTGGAACGCCGCAGCCAACCCGACGCCGGACCAACCTGCCTTCGCCTCCCGCCCAGACGACCTCTCGGTCCTGGAGGTACGACTCCAACAGCCTCCTCAGATAGGTTGGCACCCCATGGTATCGGAGTGCCTCCCTGATCGTCTCGAAAGGGAGACTGTTGAAGGCATTCGCCACGTCCAGCGAAACCGCCAGGACCACTTGCCCCTGGGCCACTGCTTCTGTGGTCCGAGTCTTCAGGGCGCTCAGGGCATCGACCGTCGAGCGACCCGCCCTGAACCCGAACTGAGCCTCTGAGAGACCCGGACCAACCTCATCGAGGTGCTGAACGAGATGGGTTGCAAGAATCTTCTCAAACAACTTGCTCGTCTCGTTCAGCAGCACAATCGGCCTGTACGCCGAGGAGGAACCGGGCGGTCGACCCTCCTTCGGCAACAGCACCAATTTTCCTTGCTTCCAAGGCTTCGGAAACTGCCCGCTGATCAGACATTCGTCGAACAGCCCCCGAAGCCTTGCACCTAGGTATTCCAGGGCGTCGCACAGAACACGCCCTGGAACACCGTCCGGACCCGGCGCTGTCTTCTTGGCCCTCAGGCGACCGAGGGCCATTACTTGGTGGTAGAGCTTTGTGCAAGCTCGTCTGGGTAGGTACCACCCACTCATCAGATATTCTACCGCAAAACAGCAGTACTTGGTACTGTTGTGTTCCGGTTTGAAGGGTGAGTGAGCCAGTGTAATTACAGGCACAAGGGACATAACATCTTAGTTCCCAAAGTTGGTGGCGCATAGGCAATGTAAGCGATGGTTAACATTTCTTACACTGCCAATGTCTATGGGCGTTGGTGACCACTTATCATCAGGTGGCCCATATGCTCGTCCGCCAACTTATGATATAAAAAAAAAAAAAAAAAAAAAAAAAAAAAAAAAAAAAAATCTCCATTTCCTGCTCCGTGATCAGTGGTGGAGCCACTGCGTACTCTATCACGGAGCGGGGGGCCATATGCGGAGGGACAAACTCACCCGGGTGGGGAAACAGTGCCCCACCAGGCGCAGGAGGAACTCCGGCGGCAGCGTTTCCGTCACGGGGGCGGCTTGGGTGCGGAACTTTCCATGCACACCTCGGTACGGCCGCCCCCATGGATCTCGATTGAGACCCGCCAGCAACTCCTCTCTCGCCTTCTTCTTGGCCTGACTTATCGCCAGCTGCAGATCTTTCTTCAGCTGGCGGTAAGCGGCCAAAAGCTGTCCCTCCAGGTCCGCGTCGAGGCCATTACGCCTTCGACAGCGGACGTAAGCCCTTCGCGCACGGTTGCACGTCGTCCGAAGATCGGCTATTTCGGGCGACCACCAGTACACATGCCGGCGCGGAACTCTGTGCCGGGTTCTCGGCATGGCCGCATCGCAGACCTCTTGCAGGGCACTCCGCATGCGGCCCGCCAGCTCATCCACGGTGGCACCCTCCCACCTTCCCGCGGAACCCCAACGCTGCACGATGGCAGCCTCCTTGACCAGTTCGCGATCGAACTGGCCAAGGGACCACCTCGGGAGCGTGGTTGGCACCCTTGAAGGTTCCGCCAGCCTGCGAGACGTGGAGATCTCGAATCGGATGTACCTATGGTCCGACAGAGTCTCCACTTCTTTCTCTACTCTCCAATTTATTATCCTGCGCGCGGCTAAAGGGGTGGCGAACGATAAGTCCACCACGGACCCCCCCTGCTGGCGCACGCAGGTCTGAACCTGCCCCCTGTTAAGTAGGGACAAGCTGGAGAGTAGGGCCCACACCTGGACAGCCCTCCCTCGCGGGTTCGTGGCCGGGTTTCCCCAGGCACGCGATTTGGCGTTGAAATCGCCGAGGACCAGGACTGGCCTCGTCGACTGCCTGGCCACCGCAGCTCTGAAGGAGCCGAGAAACGTCTCGAACTCCGCCAGGCTGCGATTAGGGGAGAAGTAGATTCCCACAACTACGTACTCTCCCCACCCCGCCACTACGTAGCCCGAACCTCTCTCAATGAGTGAGAGAGGGGGACCCGTTCCGCACCGAGAGAGGACCGCCACGGTGTCGTCCAAATCCCCTACCCAATGGGGTAGGGGAGGGACGTAATAGGGCTCGCAGGCCACAGCCAGGTCGATGCTCCACTCCGCCATGGACTGCAGCAGTAGGTCCTGAGCCCCGGCGCAGTGGTTGATGTTACTCTGAAGGAAGCTGATTGCTGCGCTAATGTTGACATTGCAGCTTCCTCCTCGGCCTGATGCCGTCCGACGTTGGTGGTGGTCTGGGTGCCTAAGACTACCTTACCCTTCGTGATGGGTGGGTTGCACTCCCGCGACCCCATCACGTGCCCGGAGGGCTTTCCGGCGTCCGCGCAAACTGCGCAGCGCAACTTCCCGGTGCAGCTCGCCGATGTGTGGCCATCGACGCCGCATCGGTAGCACAGACCGCCTCGTTCAGCTTTGGATGGGCAGAGCGCCTTAGTGTGCCCGAGGCTCATGCATTTGAAACAGCGTAAAGGGCGCTGTTCCAACAAGCACACCTTGGCCGAGCTCCACCCAACCAGTAAGCAACCTTCTTCGGACAACTTTTTCGCCGCCGCTATCGGACATGTCACACGGGCCATACCCATGTATCCGGGTCCGCATGACACCTCTCCGCACCTGACCGCTTCAATGGGGCAACTCCCCTCACGAGCGACTGCGGCGATTAATTTATCTCTAGTGACGGAATCGTCAAGACCCGTCACTCTTAAGTCCACCCTCGTCATGGGGCGGACAACGTTGGCCACCCCATCCAACACCGTACGAAGCTTGTCGGCAAGCTTTTCTGCTTGACCCGACTGTGCCCTAGGCAGCTCCAGTACTCTGGCACCCGTCGCAGAGCGACGGACTTTAAGCCCGCCACAGATCCCGAGGTCCTGAAGCTTTACGCCCTGCTCGGCTCGCTCTAGGACGTGGGCGTACGTGACACCCTTTTCTTGTGCCTCTGGCTGCAATGTTACGATCACTGCAGCCGTGCTAGGGGCGGCCAGTCTCAGTTTGGTCGCCTGAGGAGCCTTCGGCGCCATTGGCGCTGACGTATTGGGTACTACGGCCGGGGGGGAAAGCTTTTTCCCATTCTTTCCCTTTTTAACTACGGTGGACCAGGACATTTCCTGGGTCTCCCGTGATTCCGTCGCGGTCGAGGCGACCGAGGGACCAGCTGTTGGTGTTGGTGGTACGGCTGGAGCTGTCGGCTTCAGCACAGGCGCAGCATGTGCAACACGCTTGGGAGCCGGTGCTGAATTCGTCGGTGAAGACGTTTGGGCCGCCTGTGAATAGGTCGGACCATTTTCTTGTACCAACTCGCGCCTCTTGTCCGCCGCTAAGGGGGGGCGATGCACTTTTACGGGAGGCAGGCGCCCCTCGATACCGTCCAACCGGGCGTTAATAACGCCTACCGCAGACACTATGGAGGCCTTTAACTCCTCGAGTGCCTGGGTATCCCGCGAGGTGCTGGCCGCTGAATCGTTCGCCGCTGCCACCGTGGTTCGCATCTCCGTGAACTCACGGCGGTGGGCTTTAAGCTCCGACTTTAAGTCGTCTACTTCCTTACGGAGGCGGACGTTATCCGCGCGAAGCCGGCGGGTCTCCTCCGCTTCCGTCCTGGAAGCCAGAGCATCAACAATACTCTGGAGCGAGGCCGCGGAGTCCCTCAATTTTTTCGCGAACCCCCCTTTTAAGTTGGAGGACTTCTGCGCCACCTATAAAATGAGGGCTGCACTACGGCCAGCTTGCGCACGAAGTTCCTCCGCGCCCAACTTCGCGGGATCCCCCGTGGCATCCGATGTGGACTCTTCGGAGTCCAAAACAACATTTGGGGTCCCCTTCCGGAACGCCCTACTCCGGAGCGAGCGCTCGAAAGTCTCCTCCCTGGCCTCGGCGGCCTTTGCCTTAAGCTCAGCTCTGGCCTGAGCAAGGCTTCCACGTCCCCTGGAAGAGAGTTTTCCCCGACGAGCACTGTTGCATTTCGCCACAGATCTGACATCCGCCTCCGTATCGGAGTCGGAATCGAAAAGGGCGATTCCCACATGTGGGCGCTTACGCCCACCATTGTTTTCGGACAGTTCAGTGTCGACGTCCAGAACAACAAAAAACAACCAAAAACAAACCAAACAACAACAATAGCAACAACAACGACAACAATAACAATAAAAATAGGTCTATAAAAGACCTATTGCCTAGCAACAAAACCAATCGTCAATAGAAAAAACAAAGTCCATATACAAAGCCAATAACATAAGTTGCGACAGAAAAAACCAAATTCAATATAAATTAAGCGAGGGTAATCGTAAAAACATCCGAGGAACATTGGTAGCAATAATATTCCGACACGTCCGAACGGTACGACGGCTCGAGGGCGACCATAATAAAAAAAAAAAAAAATAGTCCTCATTCACCCCTTGTCGATTGAATAATTGATGGGAGGATGGTATTCACCTAAGGGGTCTCTGCAACCACGTCTAACATATTTCTGTATAGGTTTATTTAAATAAGTAAATATATATTTCACAGGAAAAATCAGTATCAATGCCGTGATGGTACGTGTATTGGTTTCGACGGCAAGTGCGACGGTATCGTCGACTGTCCCGATGGCAGTGATGAAACGCATGCACTTTGCAGGAAGAGTAAGTAAGTACATATTTAAATATATAAAGATGACATTAAAAATCACAAGACGCGGCCATTTTGATTTTTTTATAAACGCTAACCTTTGGAAATCGAATGTCGTTCTTGTTTGATATGATAACTGCCTCCTACTAGTTAGTCTAGTTTATAGGGCTGCAGCAGGTTCAATTCCCGGGTCAGATCAAGAAAATCCCAGTACCACCTTATTGTTTGATAGGTGGCAGTGCTGCCGTGCCTCGGATAGCACGTAAATCAAGTGAATCTTGCTTCTGTAATCGTGTTGAATTGCCGAACCATTGATGATGAAAGCGACGGAGTGTGCACTTCTGCACGCAAATTAATACGTTCCACGCAGATGGCTAGCCTCCCTTGAGAATGGCCGCCGTAGCCGTAACATGCACGTAATTTGAAAGAAAACGTCACGTAACGTTTTTTTAAAGCTAATAAATGATTATTATCATTTACAGATGTCAAAGCAACTGGTTCCGTTGCACGTACGGCGCGTGCGTCGACGGTACGGCCCCGTGTAATGGGATAAAGGAATGTGCGGATGAGTCTGATGAACTTCTGCCGCGGTGCCGTAACGAAACAGATGAAGTTCGGTGAGATTTATTTATTATTTCAGTGACTAAAACCTGTAAGTAATATCGACTAAAATCAAAAAATAACATTTCTTTATATAAAATACAGTAATATACATGAGAAAATATAATAATCCTAATTAATATTATAAATGCGAATGTGAGTTTGTTTTTGTGTTACGCTTTCACGCGTAAACCATTAAATGGATTTTAAAAATTCTACCAATGGAAAGCTACATTACCAGCGAGTAACATGGGCTACATTTTGTCCCCGTATTCCCACGGGAACGGGAACTACGCGGGTGACACCGCGGGGAAACGCTAGTATATAATACCTAAACTTGGATATATTTGACCTTCACGATAATATATGTACAATACATACTAAGTAATATGTTAAATGTTTTGTCTCTCTTCCTCCTCAGTGGTCAATTCAAATGTGCGAACGGTCAAACAATATCATCGTTTGAACACTGCGACGGTGTAGCGGATTGTGCTGACGGCTCCGACGAGACGGTTCGCGTATGCGCGGCCAATACCTGCGCGTCATACCTCTTCCAGTGCGCGTATGGAGCCTGCGTGGACCAGGGATCGGATTGTAACGGGGTAAGATCAATTGATATTTGTTATTTTAATTGTAAATGGTTAATTTCAATTGCGTTAGATATTTCATAAAAGTAACAAACTAATGTAATACTTGGAAAAACCCTTGAATGCTTGGAGCCTATTCCACTTCGCCGCTACAGTGGTGGTGGGTACGCATGTGGCAAATTTTTATTTGACACATGCAGGTTTCCTTACCACCGGGCACCGAGATGAATAATAAACGCAGCTGACGTCAGCTCTAATGTATACTCTATGTATGTATGCCGATAAAAGCCTTTTAGTATCTTTATTATGTATAGGATTATATATATATATATATATATATTACAGAAACAAGAATGTGCGGATGGCTCGGACGAATCTGACGAACTCTGCAACAGAATATCAGCGGGATCTCCGAAACCACCTATCATTGTAAAACCAACAGACCCTATCATTGTAAAACCAACAGAGTGAGTATGATGATGATGAGAACAAAAACGAGGAAATATAATTATTTTGCTGACCGTACTTTATCTTTATATATAAATTTATAATTTGATAACATTTAACGCACATACTTCTGTCAGATTGAATGCGTATTGTTTACATAAGTGTACATATCCTATTTTAAAAAATTCCTGTTTACTGCTAACCGTCCATATATATTGGACAACAAATTAAATATTCGTCAATTTTGGTCATACGACCTAAATTCACAAAAACAAACCAAAGCAAAAAAGCGTACTTAATTAGCTCTTATAGAGTTTTTGGAACAGATTAATTAATTATGTAATTTTTGTTCCAGACCTATATCACAAGGGGGTAAATGTGTGCTGCCTTCCTTCCCCGAATACGGCACATACACTATGGGTGGGAACCCCAACCCGTTCCCAGGACAAACGTTTTCCAACTTGCTCCTCAATATCACTTGCAACCCTGGCTTCAGTGTAGAAAATGACATAGATCATCTATTATGTTTTGATGGTGTTTGGTCTGATATTATACCTAAATGTGTTCGTGAGTATCACAGCTTTACAAAAGTAATAATAATCATCGAATAATCGAAAAATAATGACAAATAAATACGTCAAAAATTCTAGGATTCTGCCGGCTCCAAAAGCATGCCAGTGTTGAATACCGCTGTCGCCTCACTGGCTCCAACTCTGTGGAGGGTACGAGAGAATGCGGTGCTCAAGAACCAGCAGGAACTGTCGTCCGTCCAGTTTGCAGAGCACCGAACTATTACCACTCAGGCATTTTAAGCAATATGGAATGCATTGATGGCAGCTGGACCTACATCGCTATATGCAAACCAGGTGGGATCACGAACATCACTATAAATATCAACGATTCGATTAAAATTCACATCACTAGCGTCAATAATAATTCTCCTAATATAGAAATAAATACGGGTAGCGACAGTAATATCAAAGTACAAAGTAATAGTTATGTTAATCTTAAAGTTGTTCCTACAGAGAACGGTAATATAGAAATTTTATCCACGGATAATAATGGTTACACTCAAAATATACACACCGATAGTAATATCGACACTCAAAATATACACACCGATAGTAATATCGACACTCAAAATATACACACCGATATTAATATCGACACTCAAAATTGGCCTACGGGTAGCTATGAAACTCAAAATAGACCTTACAGTAGTAATATTGACACTCAAAATAGACCTTCAACTAATAAATATAACACTCAAAATAATGATTGTACTCAGTATAGGCCTACCGGTAGTAATTATGTACCAACGAATAGTGACGGTAACGCTGAAAACGTGGTAAACAGTAGCACAGACTTCCCAAGTGTAAACGACATAGATGAAGGGGATTGGAGGATGGCGCAAGTTTCAGTTGCGAATCCAAAGGACCAATTAAACTATGACTCTAATAGCAGTACTAAGCCCAATAATGCCTAATACACTTTGCAAATACAAATTAAAATCGATATTTAAAAATCTATGCGAGTGCAATTAATTCACGGACTCACTTTGCAAAGTCATTTTACTTACTTGCAAATTTTGTAACTTGTAAACAATAAAATTTGCAAGGGAATAAAATTATTGCAAAATTTCTTAATAGATAAATTTTATTTTTATTCAATAGTTAATATAACTAAAGCGTAATATTGCAAAGATATTCTTTGTTCGTTAATTGTCATAATAATTAATACCTCATTAAATATATAATAATTAGTTACTATCTAATGTCTACTGTAGCCTTTAATTTGCAAACAATTAAGCTTAAATTATGTACTTGTGGACTTTATTTAAGGATAAGGCGTAGAAAACCTAGCGATAACCTATACATATATACATATATATAATTTGAAGTGATCAATACAAATATACCAGTTAAAACTGGTTAAAACCGGTATCAACCAGATCCAGTTTTAATTATTATATGTCTAATAACCCTTGTAAAGCTTCTCTCGTAAGAACCTATGAAGAATTTTTAAATGAAGAAATATTTACCAGTCTCATGGTGTTGAGACGTGTACACACCCTTGCCTCGTTGAGCACTACTTGTCATGTCATGATCTCTTAGTTATTTTCTATTGGGCTATAAGATTAATACCCACTTCAGATTTCGATCATACAGATTACTATTATAATACATTAGTTATAATAGTAAGATCTTTTTTTATCACTACTAGGCTCGTCAGTTACGTCCTTGTTATATTAACATAACACCTGTAATAATAATCCAACTAAGCTCAACTCTATGTTAACGCAAACAAAACAACGCTTATAAAAATATTATACCATTTTGAACATTAGGAAAAGCAGACAAACTGACAGACGGACAAACGACAGTACAATAAAAATATTGTTTTCCCTTTGGGAACTCGCAAATAGTAATATTATCTCGTTAACGGTAATTATTTGACACAGACTGACACTACAATTCTATCTACTTCTATCTTTCCCCACAGCCCTCTGCGTTTGTACCTTTACTTTTTCTTTTGCATTATATATTAATCTTTTGTTTTTGTTATATAAAGATGAAATATCTAATAAAAAGGCTGTGCAAAATACAAGAAGAGTAATACTAGTAATACGATACGAGTAATACTTTATAATTAGTCAAGGAGGCCAATTCTACTAACATAATTGTCACATTATCGGAATCGAATCGAAACAATCGTGGACGGGTAGCTTTTTCCCTATTCTACTAATACAACGATCCCGTTGCGATTCGATTCGTCCTCGATGGAACGCCAAAAGTTAACAATTAATTTGACATTGACATTGAGTTTTGGCTTTTGTGTACGGTAACATCATATCGATTCTGTTTAATGAGGAATAGTCGAAGCTGGATCGGAATCGGATCGAGAACGTTAATAAACGTTTTACACTAGTGGAAATGGCCTTCAGTTATGTAACTTCAGTTCCTAATACACTTAAAAGTAGTATATAATATATTATGGTATATAATAATATACATACCATCAACAATATTTATATATATAGATATATATATATAATTGATTTATTAATGTTTACAAATTATTGTATTTTGTATGGAGGAATATATACGTTTTTTATCTATCAAAGGTTAGTTATATACATTTTAAATATTTATGATAAAACATAGATAAATAATAGCGATACAATGCAGTGAATTCACTTGGTGTAACCAAAATTTAAACAAATTATGACAGCAACGGAATGGAGGCCATCAAATGTCATAGTGCCTACACGCCTTGGTTTTCTTAGTCCGGGCTTGGACAGCAAAACACAAATAAAGAATACTTTTATTTCATTGCATTTAAAAACCAATTATCCTTTACATTATCGACAAGTCAATATGTTAGAAGGGGAGCCGATTGAGTTTAGACGTTTACTGCTGAATGAACTTTTTTTATTTGCAATATATATGAACTATTTCCGTGTGAGTCATATGTGACTCAAGGTTATTGCTTAACTATTGCGTTTGCTTAAGCGAGGAAGCTGTTAAGATCTACTTTTAATAATTTCATTGTTCATTTAAAATAATATGTTTGTAAGTTATCCCTAACTCGGTTATCAAAATTTCTTTCTTTCTTTTCCATTCCAATCTGCAAGCATTTTTGCCATAATTTTTTTTTTTATATAATGTAAGCAGGTAGACGAGCAAATTGGCCACCTGATGATAAGTCAAAAATATTAACTATTCCTTAAACCGTTAATGCGCTACAAAAATTGGGAACTAAGTATCTTGTGCCTGTAGACATGCTCACTGACTCGACAATAACGATTTTGCCACATTTACTAGCTGCCATCATTTATGCCATAGTCCTAAGCTGTTCTTTTTTTCGCCACCTATTAAATCTTGTAGCATTTTGCCATAAATCCTAGCTACACTTATTTTTACTGTCATTCTTCAAATCATGATTTGTCTAATCAAAATTATTCGTTTATTTTCGCTTTTTGTTCGAAACCGAAAGCAAAACAAATGAGATATTAGTCCAGTACTTGGTCATTTACAGGCTGTTACTTTTCACATACAGTTATTATTACGACTGTATCAATATTAATAATATATAATATAATATTATTAAACATGATTTAAGATAATATCCAAGTAAAATATTTACAAGCTTAGATACAAGCACATAATATGTATGTATGTTCCTACTTATTATTAAATAATTAGATAAATACGTATGACGAAGGATGAAACATGAAGTGTTTTTTAAAAAAGGTCAAGATCATTCTTTCTATCAAGGTGCTTCATACTCACAGATGATGTAGTAGTAATAGTAGAAAAATGTCAACCGATTGTCAGTGTCCTTTTATTCAGCGATATCACATGAAAGGTTCGAACATTTTCCAAAAATGATCCCAGAGCATACCAATTATATTTAACCGTCAAATCATTGTTTGTCATAATTAATTGTAAAGAACTAAGACACACCTTGCTTCAGCTTAAAATATTGCTGTATGGGCCTTAGATTGGTATACGGGCGCGCGACAGAACTCGGCTCACCCATGTAACACCCCATGTCGCTGAACACGCCCAATGTCGCTTAACTTCGTTGATCGGACGAGTACCGGTATATTCAACATGGGATGGACTAAGTCTTGTCCCCCGACCGGTGTCGCTGTCGAGATCATTTGGGCCAGATCCGAAAGTAAAAAACCCAACTTGGCTCATTCTTTCTCGAGCTATCGAAGTATTTGGACGTTTCGTGACACATCGCTGAATAAAGGACTGATAGCCGGTTGACATGTTTTAGTAAAAGTTAGTAGTTAGTTTTTAAAATTGACTTAAAGTAAAGAAACTGTAAAGAATAAAGGAAAAGTACCAATTTGCCGTTAACTTTAATTTAAGCTATCCATATGTATGCCATTCATCCTCATGGTGTCTCCTTTGAGATAATTAATAATTTGCAATACAATAAAATTCAATAATGTAACTTTGCAGAAATCCATTAACCGCGAATAAATTTGCAATATTTTATATGTATAGTAATTATAATAATGTTATTATTTTATGTATTTTATCGATAGTATGTAATATATAATATAAGTTATGTAATGTTAATAGGATGGACCTATTTATTAAATAAATAATTTTGTTTTGATCAGTAGTTTTATTTAATAATTAACTTCCATCGTATTAATATTATCTATTAATTGAAATAATCCTAACTTACAATTTAAAGCTATTTGCTATCTGTTTCTCTATAACGTTTTAACTACTCGCCGGAATTTACCGGCTACCTAACGCCAGCCAAGCTCCCCCTCCCATATCACAGGAGGGCAGAAATAAATAGTATATCTACTATGACATGACTGACAATTAAAAGTAACTAATTATGGACGTCATGAATATAAATATTTAAGTCTTATATAAATATTTAAAAATAATAGCGTTCCTTATAAACGTTCTTTAGAGGTTTTTTATTAAACGCTGATTCCTCTCTTTCTCTCGTCATTGATTTGACATTCGAAAGACGAAGACAGAAGATTGTTCAACTACTTATCCCCTAAACAGCATTAAGTCGTTAATTATTTTCATCAAAACATTCAGTAAAATTTATAGGAATGATATTATAATTTTTATATTTGTACAAATAAATAACTGTATTGTTTAAAGTTTTTATTTTTTATCTTTATCTTAATTCATCATGTCTTTACAAAACACTATTATTAAACAACAATATTATTGTTATTATTAAACAACAATATTATTGTTATTATTAAATAATTATAAAACAATGATATAAGTGAAGTGACGAATATTTGTAACTTTTGTTCGCTATTTCGATATTTTCAGAATGCGGCACTATCACCCCAGGGGGTGAACAACTCGTCTTAGGGGGTCAGGTGGCAAAGAGGGGTGAACTACCCTGGCATGCGGGTATCTACTTCAGGAATGATACTTCACACTTTCAGATTTGTGGGGGATCCCTCATAAGCACAACGACCATTATATCTGGTGAGTCATTAGTACCCAATTTGTTCTTAATATTTTTTTTTTCTAGGGATTTCTAAGTCTGCAATAAGCAGGCCGAAGATGGCCTGGTGGTAAGAACGAGAGAATCTTAACCGATGATCGTGGGTTCAAACCCGGGCTAGCACCACTAAATTTCATGCTTAATTTGATTATAATTCATCTCGTGCTTGACGGTGAAGGAAAACATCGTGAGGAATCCTGCATGTGTCAAATTTCACTGAAATTCTTCCACCAACCCGCATTGGAGCATCATGGTGGAATAAGCTCCAAACCTTCTCCTCAAAAAGAGTAGAAGAGGCCTTAGCCCAGCAGTGGGACATTCACAGGCTGTTACTGAATAAACAGGCATATAACTTACAAAAAGTGGTAGCTGGTAGACGTTGACACCATAAGAGAAATAACCCATTCGTTATACTAACAACAGGTGGTTAGAAGACGTGAGTCTCACCTGAACACTGCAATAAGCACCAATGTATTCATATGTGTGTGTATAATTTGTATTAAAAAAATACACGGAATATGTGTATGTATGTTTTTTTTTTATAGTATAGCTAGGCGGACGAGCATATGGGCCACCTGATGGTAAGTGGTCACCAACGCCCATAGACAGAGGCATTGTAAGAAATGTTAACCATCGCTTACATCGCCAATGCACCACCAACCTTGGAAGCTAAGATGTTACGTCCCTTGTGCCTGTAATTACACTGACTCACTCACCCTTCAAACGGGAACACAACAATATCAAGTACTGCTGTTTTGCGGTAGAATATCCAAGGTGATACCTACCCAGACGAGCTTGCACAAAGCACTACCACCGAGTAAGCTCGAGAATCTTATTTTTTAAACCATCTTCTTTTATATGGATTTTTTAATTTATTTCTTACTACATATCAAAGCGGCCCATTGCTTCTGGAGTGACACGATCAAGCTGCTGCCGGCCACAAACTACACGGCAGCCGTGGGCAAGATCTACCGGCCATGGAACGACCCCCTTGATTCAGACGCACAGAAGTCCGACGTGAGTATTATTATACAGTAAATAACTGCTGAATAGTTCCTTAGGCTGGTGCCTAAAAAGTTAAAAGTATATCATTAAGATATAAAGCAAATTGTGCCATTTGCTAAATCATTTAAATAATAATATTTTTTTTTGTGCTGTAACGGCATAAGCTTAACAATACTAATACTATAATACGTAGGTGGTAGCCCTACCAATCTGTGCAAGTCCTTTTGGGTAGTTTATACTTTATTATTATATATATTCTACCGCTAAACAGCAAAACTTAGTATTGTTGCGTTCCGGCTTGAAGGATGAGTGAGCCAGTGTACGTACAGGCACAAGTGACATAACATCTTAGTTCCTAAGGTTGGTGGCGCATTGGCGATGTAAGCGATGGTTAACATCTCTTACAATGCTAATGTCGAAGGGCGTTGGTGACTACTTACCATCAGGGGGCCCATTTGCCCTTTGACATAAAAAAAAACTAACTATATTACACAAAAAGGCAAAATATTGTTCATGCTTTCTTTTCAAATTGCCATAATATTATAAATTTCCATATGGTATAGGCCATTTTAACACCAGACTATCGAATTCGTCACGTCACGTCACGTCGTTGTAGTGACAGCTGATTCTGTTGGTCCAATAGTTTAAAATAAAAATAAAATACATAGAACAATTAAACAGTTTTATTATAGTGGCTATTTTTGAGTGTGACAATTTAACGTGTAAAAACTATAGTGGAAAGAAACCAATTACATTTATTAACATCTATAATACTAAAATAATTCAAGCTGAGTGTTACAATATACCCACGTAACTTTACAGTGACAAAAAAAAAAAAAAAATTTATTCTAAATCTCTATTCTCTACCAGTGATTGAAATAGTGTGTGTCAAAACTTAGTAACTATTCTATATCTTTTATGTTAATTAAACGAATTAACTATTTGCAACAGTTAACAAAATAATTTACAACGCCATCTAGTATCTATCTGTAACACTGCATAGTATCATATATCAATTATGGGAAATAAGTGCAAGCATTGCGGTAAATTCCTTGCCACAACAGATGGCATTAAATGCTTTAAATGTGCTTCCCGCTATCACAGAGGCTGCCTTAATATCAGCCCAGACACTAGAATTAACGGGAAGTGGATGTGCCGTGATTGCAAAGCGAGTCCCAAATTATGTACTCCCGTCCTGGCTCCTTCCCCCCATCCCGAGGAAGACGTGGATGACACTTTTGCTGATGCCTACGTAGGCGAGGACACGACGGCAGCACTGTTGCAGGAGATGCGATTATTAAGAAAAGAGATGGCATCTGTTTCCCGGGAAGTGTCCTTTTTTCGGGAAGAGGTCTCTCGGCTTAACACGACTATGTCGGAATTCAACAGTCGCCTTACTACCGTGGAAAATAGAATTACAGCCTTAGAAAAAGATGACATAAACAATCAAAGCCAAATCGAGGAAAGTACCAAAGCGGAAATATCGCGCTTGCGTATGCACATGAATGATAGGGAGCAGGAGCATTTAGCAACAGACTTCGAGTTAGCTGGCATCATGGAGAAGCCTGGAGAGAATGTTAACAGCATCGTGCTGTTATGTGCCAGAAAAGTAGGCATCGATCTCACCGAACGCGACATCGTGAGCGCAGAGCGTGCGGGTCCTCGACGTTCCGTGGCGGCCGACGGCGAGCGAATGCGACCGCGTCACATCGTGGTGCGGATGACGCGCCGCTCACTGCGCGACGACCTGCTACGAGCAGCGTGCGTGAGGCGCAGTGTTGATACGTCCGGCGTCGTTGATGGCGAGCCGCGACGATTTTACATTAATGAGCGGCTCACACCTCACAATCGTTATCTTTTATATAGGGCGAAAGAGGAAGGCAACAAGACAGGCTGGCGTTTTGTGTGGACGAGGGGGGGAAAAATATTTGTTCGGCGTAGCACTGACACACCTATCTATCGTGTCCGTATAGAATCAGACTTAAAAAAGTTTTTTTGCAACAGTATAGATTTGTCAGTTTAATTTTAAACAAAATTAATGCGTACTTAACATTTGTTGTAAAGTGCAATTTTAGTCATTTTTCATTGTTTACTTTAATCTTTAATTACGAATTACTTGTACCATTAACACTTTATTTTATACTCGTATATAGTTGCTTTGTTTATTTTATAAGTGGGATGACCAAGTTTTTACTACACAATTTAGCATACTTATGCCAATATTCTTATTATACTTATACATTACATTATACATCATCGTTATTTTATTGTTACTTTATTGCATTGTTTTTTATTGTATTTACACATATATCTATAATTATATTTTTCAACATGAACACATTATCATATTTAGACACTATTAAGTTACTTAGTAAAGTTTGTATGTTCGATGCCTGGGTTACGTAAGTTAAGAATTGGTTTTCTGAATCCAGGATCTCTGGGGACACGTCATGATGAATTTATGTTGGCTATTAACCGCCATGATGTAGACATTATGGCCTTGAATGAAACTTGGTTGAGAGAGGGTGAGGAAGGGCGAGCGCCAAATATCCCGGGATGTCGTCTGCGTCACAAGCCGCGTCCTGCTGAAGTACGTGGCCGTGGTGGTGGTGTGGGCTATTACATTAGACGTGGAATAGCAGCACGAACCCTTGTTCATCCTACAACATCTCCGGACGTGGAACAAATGTGGCTTAGTGTGAGCGTAGGTGGGAAAAAGTTAGTCATCGGCACTGCATATCGACCTCCTTGGCTAAATCCACGTACCTTTTTTGACGGCCTTACGGATATGTTCGCTACACTCCCTGTTTATGACCATGTAGTTCTGACGGGTGATTTTAATATTAATTTTTACGAGACTGATAATTACTGTACACGTATGCTGTGTGAGTTCTTAATGTACACGAATCTTAAACAGATTGTTAATGAGCCTACCCACTTTACTTCTCACAGTGAGACACTAATAGATCTAGTCTGTGTAGATGGTAACACTAGTGAAGTATGCGTAGACTATATACATGAGCTTAGCAGCCATGCGTTCTTATCATTTGAATTTAATATACGCAAATATAAACCTAAGCCTCTTCGAAAATCTTATAGAAAAATTAGTAGCATTAATGAAAATGATCTCAAAAACTATTTAACAAATTTCAATCAACAATTTCTTAATATATATGACGTCAATAGTCTTGTTTCCCAATTCAATATTATTTTGTTATCTGTTTTTGATTCCTTAGCACCCCTGATATGTGGACTTTTTAAAGAGTCCCAATATCCGTGGATTACTTACAACATCAATGAATTGATTCGTACTCGAAATGAGGCACACATAAGATCGCGACATACTCAGAAAGATACTCACATAGCATACTATAAGGATTTGAAGTCAGAAGTTGAAATGGCAATCCATAGAGAGAAGGGTGCATATTTTACTCAATTCATAAATAATAACGCTAAGAGACATGTGGAAGCATTTAAAGAATATTTTAGCATATAAGAAAAAACGGGATACCATGTGTCTACCAGATCTTTTGTCAGAACCGAATAACCTTCTTTTTTTTTCGGGTAGGTGTAAAATAAAAGTCAACACGTTTTTATATGAGCTCTTCTTAATTTTAATTAAATAAATTGCAAGATCACTAATTAGTTTAGTGCAAATGTGCTGATTGTGTTCCCTACCTGCCAGCTACTCTCCTTAACACTGATATATTCACTCGGTAACAGAAACATTGATAGAATATATTTAAAATACACATTTGCACTATGGAATCCATCAAGCACTCAATACAAGACTTGACTGAACACTTTAACACACGGATGGCTGAATTTCAAAAGTCTCTTCAGGGTTCTATTCCAGCATCAAGTCCAACTCCCAACATAGCGGCCCAGTTCAACACGTTCAGAGTGTTTGTTTTAGCTGCATTGGAAAGTCTTCAGAAGCAAGTAGAAATCTTGTCTAAACAATACAACCAGATGGAGACGCGAAGTAGAAGGAAGATGCTCCTCTTGCATGGAATTCCTGAAGAAACAAAGGAAAGTGTTCCATCGGTGGTGTCTAAGGTGTTATCAGAACACTTCAAGTTGCCCGAGTCTAACATGGATAACATCAGTCGATGCCAGCGATTAGGTCAATCCGCTCGAGATAAGCCTAGAGCTATTCTTGTCAAATTTCATGATGCGACACTTCGGAATAAAATCTGGTACTCGAAAACGTCTCTCAAAAATACAGGTATGACTCTTTCGGAATTCCTTACTAAAGAGAGACATGACCTGTTTATGGCTGCGAGACGGAAGTTTGGAATATCAAAATGCTGGACGAAGGATGGTGTCATTATTGTTATTGGATCAGACGGCAAGCGCCACCGTGTTGACACAAC
Source organism: Nymphalis polychloros (assembly GCA_905220585.2). Lineage (NCBI taxonomy): Eukaryota > Metazoa > Arthropoda > Insecta > Lepidoptera > Nymphalidae > Nymphalis > Nymphalis polychloros. The sequence goes on along the minus strand of HG992268.1, from coordinate 4,679,437 downwards.
AGCTGCACTCAACTCAATTAACTGTACACAGAACGATATTCCCTTGGGTACTATTCCTGCTGCTATTCCCAGTACCAGTTCTGTCGGCTCTATTGCTAAATCTACGAATTCCACTCAGGCTATACGGAGCAAGAGAACTATCAAAAAGTAAGCTTTGTTATTGTTTTGTTAGACGAACCGACGCTTTAAGTTATTGTTATATACTTTATAAAATCAGCTTTCATTTGCATTTTGTTAGTTAGGTATTTATTACTTTTTTAATTTTACTTTCTTTAATTATAATTTATAGATATGTCGATTGTCGGTATAAATATTGTCAATTGTCAAACGTCTAATTGTCAACAATTAGACGTTTGACAAGCTTACTTGCTGCTTTGATGCATGTACGGCTTTGGACTCTTGCATTTTGGCCTGTGTTTTTAGTACAAATTAAAGTAGTTCATATCACTTTTACACTTTATATTTATGTTTCTTTTATTATTTTTTAATGTTTCTGGTATTTGAGTTAGCTTAATAGCTTATGCTGTTAAGTTTATGGTGATTGGTTACTTATTTGTAGTTTTGCCTAATTGTTTATTGATGTTTTATTTTTTCATTTTTTCTTTTTAGCAACTTATATCTTTAAAAGTGCATCTACTCCTATTTGTTTAATAATAATGAAATATGTTAATACAATTACTATATAGTTTTTTGAAAGTGCTCTCTCACATACTGCTGGCGGGATAGAAATATGCTTTGCAACTTAATATATATACATTTTTTATCTATTTTGTTATATAATTTTTATTATTTTTAATATATATATATATATATATATATATATCTACATTATAATTTTAATACCTACTTATAAATTATAACTGGTTTTAATATTTATAGCATGATTTCAAATATTCTCAGTGTAAGCGACTTGAACAATAGTGAGTATCTTAGTGATTCAGTGCTTTCTAGTGATGATAGCTTCCATAGTGCGTCTCTTCCTCTTAACTCTCTCTTAGATTCAACTTTCTCTGATTTCTCTAGAAACTTTAATGTGGTGCATATAAATGCACAAAGTATTCCTTCTCATTACCCTGATTTCTTCTCTTCCTTCGATAGTAAAAATATTCATGCCGTTCTAGTATCCGAATCTTTTCTGAAAACTTCCTTACCTTCAACTTCTTACTGTTTGCCCGGCTTTCATCTGATCCGGAATGATCGTACAGGTAAGGGTGGTGGTGGTGTAGCGATATACCTTCGTAGTCATATCCCCTTTACAATTTTAAGTAAATCTCCTTCACAATACTCTGAGTCATCTGAACATATATTTATTGAAGTTCTATTCGGTCATCTCAAACTACTACTTGGCGTATTTTATAGTCCGTCCCTTACTATTAATTATTTTGATAATTTTGAAAACTTGTTAGAACAATTTAGTACGTCTGTTGATCACACAATTATTATGGGAGATTTTAACACGTGTTTAATTAAAGATGATCAACGCGCCAATCGGTTAAAAAATATAATCAATAGCTGTAACCTTAATGTACTTCGTACGAATGCAACTCATTTTTTTCCGAATTGTTCGCCATCGCTGTTGGACTTAATGATTGTTTCCTCTCCTAGTCATGTTGATGCACATGGTCAGTTTCCCGCTGAGGCCTTTTCTTACCATGATTTAGTTTTTTTATCCTATAGGATTCGGCCTCCGAGGGCTAAGCCAACCATAGTCATGCGGCGAAACTATCAAAATTTGAATACTACTAATTTCATGGCTGATTTAAATAACATCGACTGGACTGCGATATATAATGCCAGTTCAATAGACGACAAAATGAGTATTTTTAATTCCCTTTTAAATGATCTATTAGATAAACATGCCCCTTTAAGACCCATCAGACTTAAGCACTTGCCAGCTCCTTGGCTAACACAGGACATTAAAGCGCTCATGGTGAAACGTAATGCTGCGAAAGCTAGATATAAAAGAAATGCGACAAACGATAATCTGGCAAAATATAAACAGCTGCGAAATCGTTGCAGTATGCTTTGTCGTGATGCTCAGCGTAAGTTTATCTCTAATGCTATCAATAATAGCGGCACCTCTAAGATGTGGCAGTTTTTGCGATCATTGGGGATTGGGCGTCAGCGAGAAACCTTTTCTGCCAATTTCAAACTCGATGATCTTAATAAACATTTTATTTCTTCCTCTTCCTCTCTAAGTCATCAAGACAAATCCATCACACTCAACTATCTCAATTCATTGCCAATCCCTGACTACCCACCTTTCCAATTCAGTCCTATCACCATGGGAGAATTAAAAAAACATATGCTGAGCATCAAATCGGATGCAATTGGTTGTGATGGAATTAGTCGAAAACTGATACTTCTTTCCCTTAACAGTATTCTACCTACTTTATGCCATATATTTAACTATTCTTTATCAAATGGTTCCTTTCCTTCTGTATGGCGTAAAGCTCTTGTTATTCCTATTCCTAAAGTTTCCAATCCTTTGCTGCCTTCTCATTTTAGACCTATTTCTATTCTTCCATTTCTTTCAAAAGTTTTAGAGCGTGTTGTTCATTTTCAATTAAACCAGTTCCTCACTATCAATAAAATTCTGTGCCCTTTTCAATCTGGGTTCAGATTAGGCCATAGCACAGTTACAGCTCTCGTTAAGGTATGTGACGATATTCGCTATGGTATTGATAACAAGTCTGTAACTGTACTAGCTCTCCTTGACTTTTCAAATGCCTTTAATAACATTGACTATGACATATGCTTAGCAATCCTAAGATCTTTAAACATTGATAATACAGCCATTGATTGGTTTCGGTCGTATCTGTTTAATAGACAGCAATGCATAATGGTTAATAGTGAATATTCATCTTATTTAGATGTTCCTTCCGGTGTCCCACAAGGTGTTGTACTCTCTCCTCTCCTGTTCTCTATATTCATTAATACACTCTCTTCGCTCATTTCTTCCTCCTATCATCTATATGCTGATGATCTACAGATTTACGTTACCGCTCCCTTAGACGGTATCGATGAGGCTGTTGCAACTTTGAATCATGACTTGGCTAAGATATCTGAATGGTGTAAGTCTTACAGTCTCCTAGTAAACCCAAGGAAGTCGCGGGTGGTTATGTTTGGTAGTCCTAAGCTTCTGTTGAGGGTTCAAAGTAAACATCTACCTCCAATCTTATTCGAAGGCGAAACATTACATCTGCAAGAGACTGCTAGAAATCTTGGACTACTCCTTGATGCCTCCTTTTCCTGGGTACCTCAGGTTGCAGAAATGAGCCGTAAGATTTTTGCTATTATTGGTTTCTTAAGGCGATGGAAAAACCTGCTGCCTATCAAGGCTAAGATCAGCTTAGCTAATTCTTTCCTTTTGCCCATATTGGACTATGCTGATGTCTGCTACATGGATTTGAATAAAGACCTACTGAATAAATTAGAACGGCTTCAAAATGTAGCCATAAGATTTATCTTCGGTCTACGAAAATTTGATCATGTTTCTCAGTATCGGTCTCAGCTACAGTGGCTGCCAATAAGATTTCGAAGAAATCTGCACGCCTTATCCCTTCTCTACTCTGTCCTGTATATCGATTACACACCATCGTACCTCAAAGAACGCTTCAAATTCCTTGGATATGACAGCACACACAACCTGCGTTCTTCGGAGGATAATAAACTTATCATTCCCTGCAGCCGGACACAAAGCTACAGTAACTCTTTTACCACTAAAACTATTAAGCTATGGAATGCACTACCTACGGATATTCGGCAGTCGAACTCACTGAATATATTTAAACATCGCTTAAAAAAATATTATTTATCACTGTCTAAATAAATCATGTATATGTATGTATGTATGTATGTATGTATGTATATATATGTATGTGTATGTATGTATGTGTATATGCGTTTATATATGTATGTATATTTTTAGGTATATATATGTATGTATATATATATATATGTAATAGTATGTAGTTTATACTGATCTATATTTAATTTTTTATATTTTGTTTATATGTATGTGTTTATTAAAAATTTTTCTTATTAAAATATCTCCTTTTCAAGTTTGCACTTACCTGCTCTCTTACAAAGCTCTGTTCAACAAAGGTTGTCTGTGAGAGATCGCTATAAGCGATAAGACCGCCTTTGCACATCATTATTTCTGATCGTCTGTTTCTTTTCTCTTATGATATGTATATGTTGTTGTGCAATAAAGTGTTAAATAAATAAATAAATAAACCTTAATAGCTTTTTTCTAACCTTGCCCGGAAATGGTGACGTGGCATATAGTGATATACATTACTACACTAATAATAGACATTTCCCAAATTGCTTTGCTCTAAAACAGGTAGATGAGATAACAATTTTAAAAACTCTACGGAGTATTAAATCTAAAGCGATAGGAGCTGATGGTATTTCTATTGATATGATTTTAAGTAGTCTGCCATATATTTCAGATACCATTGTGAATATAGTAAATGCATCTATACGGACTTGTACCTTTCCTGAACTATGGCAGAAAGCAATTGTAAAACCCATTCCCAAAGTTGATAACCCCCAAAATTTAGGTGATTTCCGGCCCATTAGTATTCTACCCACCCTATCAAAAGTTTTAGAAAAAGTTGTGTGTTCTCAACTTACACACTATTTAGAAAGTTATGACATTCTTCCATGTGTTCAGTCGGGATTCAGAAAAGGTAGAAGTACTACTACAGCTCTAGCTAACGTAGTTGACGATATATTGAGAGCACAAGATACCGGAGAAGGCACCATATTGGTACTTCTCGATTTTTCACGTGCATTCGACACAATAAATTTATCATTATTATTAGCCAAGCTCCATTATTACGGATTCAGTACAGACACTATTAGATGGTTTCACAGTTATCTCAATAATAGATCACAGGTCGTGGAAGTAACTCGGGAGGATGGGTCTAAATGTGTTTCCAGTAGTAGATACCACAAGAAGGGTGCCACAAGGCTCGATCCTTGGGCCTGTACTCTTTTCTCTCTATTGTGCCGATATCATCAATTCCATTAAACACTGTAATTATCATATTTACGCCGATGACATACAATTATACATATCTTTTAAACCTGCAGACTTACACATAGCTTTAAATAAGCTCAACGAAGACCTAACAAGAATTACTGCATGGTCCAATTCAAACTGTTTAATGTTAAATCCGAAGAAAACCAAATTCATGATTTTGGGTACACCAACTCAGATACGGAAAATTGCAACCTTATCACCAAATATCAAATTAAATAACATTGAGGTCGAACGTGTTACAGAAGCACGCAATCTGGGAGTTGTAATGGATGAGAATCTACGATTTGATAAACACATTATGCTCTCTGTTAGTAATTGTTTTTATCGTTTAAAACTATTATATCAAATACGAAAATATATAACACCAAAAGTAAGAGTATATTTATGCGAGGCTCTTGTACTATCAAAATTAAACTATGCTGATATTGTAACAGGTCCCAGGTTGCTTGTGCGTACTAAGAATCTTATCCAAAAAGTACAAAATGCCTGTGCTCGATACTGCTTTAACATTCCACCGCGCTCACATGTTACGCCATTTTTGAACTCTGCTAAGATGTTGAGGATGGACTATCGCAGACAGTTACATTTCGCGACTTTATTGTTCGGGATAGTGAATCACAAAATGCCTCCATACCTATATCACAAACTAAAATGGGCATGTGAGCAGAGACTAACTCACGAAACACGAGCCTCATCCTACTCGTTGTCCATGCCGCCGTATAAGACTGCTGCCTTTCGGGGTAGTTTTATTTACACGGCGACAAAGTGCTGGAACAACCTACCGCCACCTCTTCGAAACCTAAAAACAATATATATGTTTAAAAACAAATATAGAATGTATTTAACTGATTTACAATTACATTCTTAACAAACATATACAACTGTTTTTTTTTTTTTGCACTTTTGGTCTCTTGTGTAAAATTTATGTAAATTCTTACCTACTTGATATGGCTTCTTGGCAGGGTGGCGGGCGTCATTACTTTCAGCATATTGTGTTTTGTCATACGTGTCGATTGCTCGATGTGTGGTAGAGCTTTGTGCAAGCTCGTCTGGGTAGGTACCACCCACTCATCAGATATTCTACCGCAAAACAGCAGTACTTGGTATTGTTGTGTTCCGGTTTGAAGGGTGAGTGAGCCAGTGTAATTACAGGCACAAGGGACATAACATCCTAGTTCCCAAGGTTGGTGGCGCATTGGCGATGTAAGCGATGGTTAACATCTCTTACAATGCCAATGTCTATGGGCGTTGGTGACACCTTACCATCAGGTGGCCCATATGCTCGTCCGCCTACCTATGCTATAAAAAAAAAAAAAAAAAAATGTTATCTTTGGGTTGTTTGAAACCCCCAAGCTAAAAATGAAATAAGAAAATAGTTATATATTTTATAATTTACTGTTTTTTATATCCTCTGTTGGCAGCGAATAGCGCGTATTTAATTATTATCACAATTATCTTTCATTACTGTATTCTATAATGTGGGATTAACAAATTTATTTTTGACTTACCCCCTGTAGCATTCATCATATATTTATATTAGTTCTAACAGTTCTTTATTAGGCAATTTTATGTAGCACACACTATTACACGTAGTAACACACGTTAGTCAACTTATAATTTAGTAACTTTAAGTACATCAATATTATTTCTGTATACAGATCTTTCTTTACAAGTCCTGTTGGCGTTTATCAGCGTTCGATCAAACGAGCGTCTAGACTACAACTGGGGCGTACACTTTCATCCATATAAATAGAACAAAACATATTTTTTATAATTAGTTATTTATTTTATTTGTCATTATTTATTTTTTTATTTTTTTTTTATTTTTTTTTTATCGCTACCTACGACGTGACGTACGTAGCTAATGGCGACCACAGAATACCAGCGTTGAAGCTCATTTAACAATGGTTTCAACACAAGCTGAGTGGTTTACCAATTTGGGCATCACATTATTTTTGTCTTTTGTTACTTTATATAATTTTGTTATTGATTTGTACAACGTGTATGTCCAAATAAAGATTTATTTGATTTGATTTGATTTGATTTGAATTTTTCTTGGTCTAATTAACCCCAATTTTTCCAGGTCGCTAGAATAAAAGTGCCCTCCCGTTTTCAAGGGACCGCGACGAACTTTCAAGACGACATCGCTCTTGTTATCGTAGCAACCCCGTTCACTTTTGAAACATATATCCGCCCTGTCTGTATTGATTTTGATGTGAATTTCGACAGAACACAGCTAACCGATAAGAGATTGGGCAAGGTATGGTTTGAAATACAAGACAAACTTAGTTAGAGTTGATATTTGCGTGCAAAAAGAGAATCTAATTGTTGATGTGTCCAGGTAGCCGGCTGGGGTCTCGTCGCCGAGAACGGACCAGCCTCCGAGGTGCTGAAGGTGGTTGAACTACCATACGTGAAAATAGAGGAATGCTTCGCGATCTCACCACCAAGTTTCAGGGAGTACATCACTAGTGACAAGATATGCGCTGGATATACGAATGGTGTGTGTATTATTGTTTAAATTTTACTTTTACTTTTTACGCTTTGTGCAAGCTCGTCTGGGTAGGTACCACCCACTCATCAGATATTCTACCGCAAAATAACAGTACTTGGTATTGTTGTGTTCCGGTTTGAAGGGTGCGAAGGGTTTGTGGCGTGGTCTCTTACAATGCCAATGTCTTTGGGCGTCGGTGACCATTTACCATTATGTGGCCCAAGAGCTCGTCCGCCTACTTATGCTATAAAAAAATATCTTCGTCTGAATGAAAATTAGTTATGGTAACAGCCTTTTAGCCAATGACAATGTTTGATGCTATTTAATATTATTAATAATAATGTCTTCCAGACCGATATCGGTCACGGCGGCCAATCTCAAGAGAGATTAGCCAACTGTGCAGGAGATATTATAGTGCACAAGTGTGTGCGCAAACACAGGTGCACTCACTATTCCCCAGCTCTCATAATCCGATGGGACGGTAATTCGACAAGACCGGAAAGAGTTCAGGCGCAGGACCAATGGCTTTACGTGCTCTCCGAGGCACGCGAGTGTACACACTTCCAACTTCCAGAATCCAGCTACTAAGAATTTTCTGACAGAAAAACCCAAATTTATTGGCCCGACCTGGGAATTGAACCCAGGACCACCGGGTCTGCGGCCTTACAATTAGCCACCAGACCTGATTAGATAAAAAAAAAAACTGGTCTCCTATTTCCGGTCTGGAGGACATTATTAATATTATTCAGTAACAGAGTCAGGCTTTACTAATAAGATTATTTTATTAATTAATTGAAGCCACCGTGGCAAGTATAGACGACGTTCTCTGTCCGCAGGGACCACGCTGTGCCAGGGCGACAGTGGCGGCGGGCTGGCGTTCTCCGCGGTGGAGCTGAGCACGCAGCGCTACTACCTGCGCGGGATCGTGTCCACCGCGCCGCAGAACCAGAACCTCTGCAACGCGAAGACGTTCACCGCCTTCACGCAGATCATCAAACATGAACACTTTATCAAGGAGCACATATAGTTTTATAATATTTTTGTTATATTGAATAAATGTTTTAAGAAATTATCTTGTTTTATTTGATTTTGAAATGGTCCGGGAGGTAGCGTTGCATTTACAAAAGTTATAGTGAGCCGGCTGATGTTGACATAGATTGTATATGACGAGGGGTCGGACGCCAACTCGTTATCATACATGGCGAACTTCGAAATAAAAGCCTAGTCGTTCACGTTAATAATCTATTTTCAATATTAAATCACAATAACTTTAAAATATTACAATACGATAACAAGATGGAGGACAATTCAGTTGGTAACGCAGCGAGTTCGTCCAATCGACTGTGTCCACATACGCGGTCCCCGCGCCCACTTCAAAATGTCATTTTTTGAACGTCACGTGTTCTTTACGTCATACCGACACAGTGGCGACCTCGCTCAAGCGTCCAGCTTGACGTTGCCGGCTAAGTACAATAATTAATCAAAATAATTCTCAATCAAACTTCTTGATGCTTCGACATATAGTTAGCTAATAAGCAAACCGACCGTTAGCTGCCCAAGTAGCGGTGGGTTTGGCTGTGGGAGGGTGCGAAAGTGGTAAAAAGAAGAAAAATAAAATAATATTAGGTACGCCGGCTGAAACTTTATTTATGAATAGTTATCATCATACTGAGCTGCAACCGCAAAATAGCAGTCCTATGTATTGCTGTGTTCCTGTTTGAAGGGTGAGTGAGCCTTGGTGTAATTATAGGCACAAGGGACATAACACCTTAGTTCCCAAGGTCGGTGGCGCATTGGCGATGTTTTTTTTATGTTAAAGAAATATACAATGCCAATGTCTATGGGCGTTGGTGACCACTTACCATCAGGTGGCCCATAAGCTCGTCCGTCGTAACGACATAGTTAAATTTCATCCGGCGTACTTTGACTTTATTTTTCACATTTCTTTAAAAGCTCATTCGGCCAGCTGACGCATAACCCCCCTTCCACTATGCAGCTGACGGTTATTTTCCAGCTCAGTATGATGTTATCTATTGATGAAAAGAGTTTCAGCCGGCGTACTGTTACTTTTTTTTCTTCTTTTCCCAACTTTTACCTTCGAATCTACCTTTATCATTCGCACCGCTACAGTGTGGAATACTTTGCCTGAGTCTGTATTTCCCGGTAGGTACAACGTTGGTGTCTTCAAATCTAGAGTTTACAGGTATCTTCTAGGCAAGCGTGCTACATCGTAGACCGTGTCGATGCTTAACATCAGGCAAGACAACGGTCTAACGCTAGCCTATTATGGGTAAAAAAAAAACCTTTCGCACTTCACTTATTACTCATTCGAGTATTGAAAATGGCGGCAATCGATCGGCATAAATTACTACCTAAAATGCAACGCTACCTCCCGGACTAAAAGGAGTTTGAACGAACAGCGATGGAAATTATTAATTATTTTTATTGATTATAAGATGTTGAAAATATGAACGTAGTCCGAACTTATTATAGCTAAACCTCTTTAGTGTCACTCTCTCTACAATAAAAGAATACGTCTGTCATTTGTAACCACGCTCCGTCTCTTTATTTAATCTTTTCCTAGTCCTAACTAATCTAAAACTGCAATACTAATGTAATACTAGTTTTCATTAGGTTATGGGCCCAGACGCCCGATCAGGTTCTATTATGGAAAGTATTTTTTGCGAAAAAGTAATTTGAGGTTCACTAACTTCAATCCGGCTCGGTCGCAAATTTTTCAGATTAATTTTTCAGCAAAATAATTATTGTTGATCATTAGCAATGACGTCAAATGGTAACTTTATCAATATAGAAAAATTAAAAGGCCGTGAAAATTATACCACATGGAGTTTTGCTGTAAAGACGTATCTGGAACACGAGGATCTATGGAAATGCGTGGAACACGATGAAGAGAGCACCTACACTAAAAGCGACGACACAAAAGCTAGGACGAAAATCGTACTACTGGTTGATCCTATCAACTATATACATATTCAAGAAGCAAAAACTTCTAATCAGGTATGGAATAACCTGCGCAAAGCTTTTGATGACTCCGGCTTGACAAGGAAGGTAGGTTTATTACATTAGATAAAGACTCGCCTCCGCCCGGTGACAATGTCAAGGCACTTGGGCCAAGAGCAGCAGGTCAATTCGAAAAAAAAAAACCAATTACGGCCAGCAACTGGCATAACCCCAATCAATCTCGGGAATAAGGCCTGGTTTTCCCACTCCATCATGTGGTTAAGACAAGTAAGTGCTTGATATTAATAATAGATGACGTTAACAAAAAATCTCTTGATCATTTTCCTATTAATATATACTTACAAATGTGAAGACATTTTTTGTAACGCCTTACCGAAAATACTAAAGAAATATACAGGCGTCCCATTATTCAACGTCAAGCGGGCACCGGGTGAAAGGTCTAGTTATACCAATTCTGAAAGAATTTAAAAAAAAAGGATGTTACCTAGTTATGTAGTAATAGACGTAGTTTTGAAAATGTTGATAATCGACACCCTATGATGTATGTTCGTCCGCCTACGTATACAATAAAAAAATCTAAGTTACTTAAAGCTTTGTAGTAATATCCGTTTTAATACTTTCTGGGACTGACGTCATAGTACTTACTTAATGTACATAGTAACTCAGAGTTATGGGCCATTCATTTATCACGTATTACATTAAGACTATACTTGAGTTGCCACTAAACAGACTTCAATTAAATATAAAAATTTACTTATTACTCAAGCCAATTACTGTTACCGAATATATCTGATATAAATGTATGGATTGAATGATTGCTGGATCTCGTTCAGGAACTAAGTGTATGTGTTTTATACAAATTGGTATTTTTATTTAAGTTAAGTTCCTTGCCGGTTCTTCTCTATAGAATCCACCTTCCGAACCGGAAGCGCTTGACGAATCATATGTACTTACAAAAGTCCATTTAAATAATATTATTATGATACATCACTACAATCAGTGAAAAAGTTAATTTTAAAGGAACAAAATAGTTTTCATATAAAATAAGTTATACGTTTAATGACGTTTAATAATGTATGACGTAATAGATTAGTTTACACAATTAATAATATTAGTAAAATGATTATATAATTAAAAACAAAAATACCAGATCCTTGATGTAACTTAAATAGTTTTTTTAATAAAGCATCGACGTTTTGTTATTTTAACATCAACTTAACCTGTTTGGAGGTCATTATGAAAATGTTGCCAGTTTAAAAAAAAATGCAATAATTTGTGGTAAATTTTAAATAAGTTGTTCATATTTAATAAATATGCGAAGCACTTATTTTAAATGTTCTTTTATAAACGAAAGACACAGTTTTTGAGGATTTATTAATATTCCTTATTTCGACTTTAATTTTGTTTTAAATAAGTAGACAGATATGGGCCGTCTGATGGTAAGTGATCACCACCGCCGATGGACATTACCAATGCGCCACCAATCTTGGGCAAACAAAAAGTAATGTATTTTGTAAATAAAGTCTAGAGCATGCTTTGTGATAACCATCGTTTTATTCAGAGGAAGCCCATTAAAGATATTAAAAAAAAAACAAATGCTCTTACGTCTTGCTAAATTTGACCTATTTTATATATGTGTATTTTCAATCTTAGCTATACATATTTCATAAAATAACTTTGAGCAGTAGTAATAGTCGTTGTTATCGTAGAAACTGATAAGTGTTCAAATGCAAATTTTCCGACAAGCCCTCCAATGTTGCAGGTTTCAATGAGCGCTGATCACATTCCCTCAGATCCGATCCTCCTCTCCGTTTGCCCTTTTACATAAAAAAGGCGTAAACTTTACTATTAATTTATTCTTGCTTTACTTATTAAAAAAAAACAGCTGTTCACTTGTCTACTAACATAAAACAAATTATCATTCTGATAAAATATTACGTTTCATTAAAAAAATTTTTTATCTATTTTTACTACACAAAGGAAGAAAAAAATGGCAAGCACTCGTATAATCTATGTAATACAATACAACACTACGGTCATTGTCCGACGTAAACGGGAAAATCCTGTCCCCGACGCTAGCAATACCATCTATATCAATGGATTTTCCTCAACCAAGTTATTAGAAACAAAATTATTACACGATAAATACGTGTAAATAAGTCTAGTCAAAAACAATGATTGTTGTATTGAATTGATTGTTGTGTTGTGTTTTAATTGACGACAATGTTGTTGTGTATATCGTTTATAGTTTTTACTGGTATGTGTTTTTTTTTTATAATCGTTTATTAGTACGTAGAATTGTTTTTTTTTTATCGTGGTTTGTTTTATCGAATTAATAACATTAATTTTAATGACTGATTCTTCTAAACAATGTGATTATGTTATTAATATTGCTTTGTTTTAAATTATATTTTTATTCGTTTACATTTAGCTTATTAAATTTTATATATTATATAATAAAATTTCATGTATACTATAATAACCAATCATTATTAAATTTTGTAAGATGCTCACACGTAGCTAAAGTCACGGGCGCGAAAAAGTAATTTTATAAACTCTTTATACCCGTCTCATAGCGTATAGTTTTTTTTATGGAATAGGTAGGCGGACGAGCCTATGGGCCACCTGATGCCATTGACATTGGCATAGTAAGATATGTTCACCATCGCTTACATCGCCAATGCGCCACCAACTTTGGGAACTAAGATGTTTTGTCGCTTGTATCTGCAATTACACTGGCACACTCGACCTTCGAACCTGAGCACAATAATAACGAGTACTTCTGTTTAACGGTAGAATATCTGATGAGTGGGTGGTACCTACACAGACGAGCTTGCTTTGCAAAGCCTTAATATCTTTGTAGGGCCTTATGTCCAGCGGTGGACTGTGATTTACTAAATAATGGCGATGCTGATAATCAGTGTACATTTTATTATACCGTCTCTTTCTCATTTGTATGTTTACAAAGGATAGTATGTTAGTAATCACTTTTATCAATATACCTCTTAATTATATTCCATTGTAGTAATTGATGTATGTGTGTGTGTCCGTGTTTAGGTACTTTACCTTCGTGGGCACGATTGCGTTTTGTGTAATGTACGATGCTCATGATAAAAATCGACCACGTCAACTGAGCAGGACATATCATAGTGCACAAGTCTGCGTGAACTCAGGTGCAATCTCTATTCCGTAACTCTCATAATTTAATGGGAACGGTAATCCGTCACTACCGGAAAGAGTCGAGGCGCAGGACTGATGACTTTACGTGCTCTCTGAGGCGCTATAGTACATACTTTCAACTTAGATACTCCGGGCTGCTAAGAATTTTTCGATACAAAAACCCAATAACATTTTTTGTTGCCTTCCCGAGGTTGTGGCGTTGAAACTAGTCGAACAACAAGGTAGTCAGTTTAATTTAGTATATAATATATACAGCGTGTAACAAAATTCGTGTCCGACCCGTGAAGTGGTCATTAGGTATCGTGTGTCGGTTCTATCTATACATATAATAAATCTGTAACTGGTCGATGTCTGTACATGGAAGATAAATGAGTAAAACTTTTATCGGAGGTCATTATAAACACAATAGAACCCAAAACAATGATTAATAGAATTTTTGTCTGTTTGTCTGTTTGTCTGTGCGTTTGTGCACGTTAATCTTAAAAACGGCTTAACGGATTTGAGTGCGATTTTCACTAATGTATTGTGGCTAAGTTCACTTAACATTTAGTGTTTGTTTTATTTCAATCGGTTCATAAATAATAAAGTTATGTCAATTTAAAGATACACGTAGAACATTTATTAAAAAATGGTTATGGTTAAACTGAAAGAGATTAAATATTACATGTAATATACACTTTTGCTTATGATTTATCCTATATTTTGTCCTATAATTTTTAATCTCTTTATTTATTTATTAAAAGTTTAGTATCACTACTAAAAATCAATAAATTATTATCTGTAGGAAAAGTACGCGCACTGTTAGTTGTCAAAATCAAAAAGTTTTGTTAACAATTTCGTGTTTTCTGTAGCTTCGTGTGTTGTTTTTGCATAAAAACTAATATTGCATATGTATTGTGTGTCTTTATGATCTCATCTTATATCTTTCATAACAGTACGCTTTAAGACTGCGTGTGAGCATGTCAGTTAACTCAGTGACAATAATTAATACGTAAATAAATGTAGTATATAGGTGTATAAACAAAGCCTAAAAAACAACTATAACAATAATACATGGTTTTAGAAGTGCTTGCTTTAAACATCAACGTGGTATATCACTTCATAAAACTTTAAATATGTATATTTTTTTCGTAAATTCGTGTTTCCTGTCAAAAGTTTTAAAACGGCAGATAAAAATTCAAACGTTTTACCTACCGAAGTTTTTTCTAAACAACGAAATAAATAACAATTTAACGCGGAAAAAATGGCAACCATATTTTGAACTATATTTATTAGCCTCTGGATATATATAAGGAGTATTAGCCACTGGTTATGTATAAGAAGTGTAAATAGAGAAAAATAGCAATTTTGTTCAAAATTAAAATAACAGAAATTACTTTAGAAGACCTCATTAATAAATGTAACAAGTATTTCGAACCGAGGAAAAATTTAACTATGGCCTGACATGTATTTTTTATGAGAAAACAAAGCAAACACGAAAATATAACCAACTTTATTATGAGTGTAGAAAATTACAGTTTAAAATGCGATTTCGTTGAATTAATAGTCAGTGGTCAGTGATAAATTTACAGCGAATATGTGTTAGAGTAGCTCGCCAAACATCAAAGATTATTACAACGGTCTGATCTGTCACTAAAGAAAGCTATAGAGATAGCTAAAATAGTAGTGATCAAACAACAAAATACGGAGCACATAAATAAAAGCACTGAGACGTTGTCATTATCTAATGAATATCAAGTGATGAAGGAGGAGTAAAAGGGTTAAACAACACACAGTACAGAATAGAGAAGATGTGCATATTCCTACGAAGTCAGACGGGCAACTAATTAAGAAGAAAACAAAATTGTGAAACGTGGTTATATTTGCCTCATCCCAATATAAACCGAATAAAAATATTTTGTAATCTCTCAGCTTAATTCAATTGGTCTTTGGCTACATCAAGCTTGCGACAGCATAATCATGAATAGGAAGAAGTAGATCTGTGCGAGCATATAATATATAATTAAGTGTACTCAGATATTGAAATTATATATTTAAAAAAAAAAACACTGCAAAAATAACATAAATAAGATAAAAATAATAATGTATTAAATGTATTAATTTATATAAAATGAATGTACCAACCCATCTTAATATTCAATATTTTAGTTTGTTATAAATTTTGTACTGTAGTCATATTCTTGCTTGCCTTTTAATTGTATTTGGTTAAAAAATATATAAATAATATATATATCATTTATTTACTGCATTTTATTGGCCTTACTCAATCTAATAATGCTTAAGCTATGTGATTTCATTTATATTTTGTTTTTGTTAAATTTGTGTTTTCATTAAGTAATTAATTATATTTGATTATAAAAAAATATATATCTTACTACACCTTTACTGATTATGATGGTTTAGCTGTTTGATTTTATATATGTTTTGATTATTTTAATGATTGTGTAATTATTGTTGGTGGAAACTTAGCTAATGTATGTATATATTTATATATATATATATGCTATGTGTCATCTCATTTTGAACACTTAACCTACCAGAGCGGTCAAATAACTGCTTTTGAAACTTTAATTAAAATTGTTATATAGCTGCTTTTGTTTGTATATTATATACTTTTTCTACATAAAATGGCCGCTTAAGCAGCTTATTCAGATGTGTGTCAAGTTCAATGGACAACATTTGTTTAAATTCCCTTTTTTTTTGTTTAATTAAATTAGTAGCCTTGATTAAGTCTGATTTTATTTAGTCTCTGACAGAAGAAACTTTTCCTTTACTTTATACTTTATATTGTACACATAAAATAACATAAATCTATAACAAAAACAAATTAAGAAAATAATTATCCACACATCTCTTTACATATAAATAAAATTGAAGTTTCTGCCTGTTATTTAAAAATAACTACCTGTTTTCAAGGTTATATGGCTATTTACGATTTACTAAAACCAAAGTAATCATTTTTTTAATTTTTTTACTGTCTGCATGTCTGTATGTCCAGTCTAATCTTTCAATCGTCTAAAAATTGAAATAACCGAATTATTATAAGAACTATTATAAGATTCCGTTTAGCGTTTATTTCATCAAAATTAGTTGAGTCTATCAAAAGTTATAAAAAATACGTATTTTTGTTGATATCTATACACATAATATTATTACTCTTCCTAACTGATTAATTAACGCAGAGCCTAAACTGCGGGGGTTAGAAACTTGAAATTTTGGCAGTTGATACATTTTATAACTAAGGTAGGATTTTTGGAAATTCTACCCCTAAAGAGTTGAACGATTGTTTAGAAACCCGTCATTTTTAAAGTTGGAAGCATGAAATTTAATGAACAAGCTTAAAAATAAATAAAAATGTATTTCAGGGTTTTTGAAAATCTCAATCTAAGAGGGTAAAAAAGGGGTTGAAAGTTTGTATGGGGATTCCGTCACTTTTGGTGTAAGAAGAATGATATTTAGTATTAAAGCTATGCATACGTATTTCGTGGTTTTTAGAAATTTAACTCCAAACGGGAGAAACGGGGTAAAAGCATTAGTATAAAAATTTTAAAAAATAGAAATATGCTATTTGAGTTTTTTGATTGAATTAATAAACATGAATTTCAAAGTTTTTAGAAACTTTTATTTTTGTTTGGAAGAGTTGGGTGCAAATAATGAAATTCAAAATACGCAATATCTTATATCAATATCTCTTAGGGAGAAATATACGAACTTCACTATGTTAGTGATGTTTGGATAAAGAAAACATATTCCATTATTGCCATATGTACCACTTAATTGGTATTCCCTAAGCTTATATTATTGTAAAGTTTCATTAAAATCCATTCAGTAGTTTATGCGTGAAAGAGTAACAAACGTCCATTAATCCATACAAACTTTCGAGTTTATTATATTAGTAGGAAGTAGGATTATTATATGCCCTGTACTGAACACACATACACTATACTGGATGGGCGAATAAATCGATTGGTAAATGTTTATATCTTATTGATTAAAAATGTACGAGATAAAGTCCTTATTTTAATTTCAATTTTTTTGGGCAGCTAATTACTCGCTGATATCATATCTTTCTGTAGGTAAAAAAGGTTTTTAAAAACAGTACAGCAGTTTTTTAGTTTATTCGCTACAAACAAACATACAAAAAATCTATTTTTACTTATTTATAATATTAGTATAGATAAAGACGACGCGCGAGCCAAGCTGCGGGCAACAGCTAGTTTATGTAATAATTTTTAAAAGCAACTAAGCAAAAAAATTACTTAAAAAAATATATTAATTGTGTTTAACGACACTGTTGTTGGTAAAAACGTGGACTGCTGAGGTCATGACCTCGTGTCTTAGCTACGCGATAGTAAGAGCTATCGAGCGCACCTGTGTTGCCAAGTAATTTTTGTCATTTAATAAAAATAAAAAAAATCCGTGATAAACAGGACACGAATTTTGTTAGATTCTGTGTAACATTTTATAAGCCTCTAAATCATTACAGTTCTTATTATATATGTAGGTTTGGGAGGACGGAATGAATATAACACACTGCATTTGACAGCTGTCACTCAAACAACATGGCCGCAATCAGCTGTCAAAGTTCAAGCGTCCCTATTGGAAAACCCCTTATATGAGGAATCCCAGGGTACTGGGAACCCCCCTAGTCCCGGCGGCGCCTATTGAGGCGGGGGGAGAAGGTGCGCATAGCGCCGCTTTCTTCTCCCCAGTCTTCTGCGGCGGAGCGGATCTGTAGCGGCATCCTCCTCCCGCTCCGCTTCTGAGACATCACACTTTCACAGAAAGAGACCATCTCCGACCAGCACCCCTCGCTTCCGAGCATTGCGTTGATGATGCTCGGCAGGGAGAGGTCTCCGCCTACAACCGCCGCCAGAGAATGCCTCTGGGGCCCCCACGCGGCACACTCCGTCAGGGTGTGATGCACCGTGTCAAATGGCGAACCACACTCGTGGCAGGAGGGTGACACCTCCCGCCGCGCTATCTCGTGCAGGTACTTACCGAAGCATCCGTGTCCGGTAAGTACCTGCGTTAACCTGAACGAGAGCGTGCCTCGTTTCCTTCTGACCCAGCGACTCAAGTGGGGACGTATCGCCTCCACTGTCGCCAGGCCCGCCGT
Source organism: Nymphalis polychloros (assembly GCA_905220585.2). Taxonomy (NCBI): domain Eukaryota; kingdom Metazoa; phylum Arthropoda; class Insecta; order Lepidoptera; family Nymphalidae; genus Nymphalis; species Nymphalis polychloros. The sequence continues at coordinate 4,660,609 of HG992268.1, read as the reverse complement.
GGGGGACCTGAGGTCCTCCTCCCATCGGGTGATCAGGGCTTGCTGGGCTAGAGCCCTGATCCGCCCGACTTCCGCCGACCCTGGACGGTCGCCTCGGCCCGAAAGCGGTACACCTTCGCGAGCACTTCCGCCTGGAGCTCCCAGGGCGGATCGCCCGCGAGGAGGGTCGCCGCTGTCCACGACACCGTACGATAACCCCTAACCGCCCTCACCGCTATGACCCTCTGCGGTTTTCGCAGGAGGGCCCGGTTTGAAGCGGTGAGTGCATCCACCCAAATCGGGGCACTGTACAGTGCCATCGACCTCACTACGCCGGCATAGAGGCGCCGGCATAGCGATCCCGGTCCTCCCACGTTTGGTAGGAGGCGGCCTAAGGCGGCGGCGGCATTGACGAGCTTCGGGTCGAGTTGCACGAAATGCTGCCCAAAGCTCCAACGCCCGTCCAGGATCAGGCCCAGATACTTCATCTGGGCCCGCACCTCGATCACCGTCCCGTGGACGGTGATACTCGCCCCTCGTGGGGGGCCCCTCCGTGGACCGTGGAAGAGGAGGGCCTCCGTTTTGAATATGGAGACCCTCAAGCCCAGCATCTCCATCCGGTCCACGGTCAGGGTTGTTCCGACTTCGGTCAGGCGGGCCGCCTCCCGAAAGTCCCGCTCCGTCGCGGTGATGAGGGTGTCATCTGCATAGCACAACACCCCCATACCGGGAAGAAATCGGAGCCGACGTTCCACAGAATTGGGCCGAGAACCGACCCCTGTGGAAAGATCGGTAAACCCTACGGTATCTTATGAAAATTAATTTCAAATCGGTAATTATGTATTTCTTTACGTGGCTACTGGAGCCACGTGTGTGTGTGTGTGTCTGTGCGTTTCTGTTATTATAGTAACAAAATAATTTATTATATTTTTATTAATAATACGCGGGTGAAGCGGTTGTCACAGATGGTTCTTATATAATAAGCGAAAATGGCGTTTACTTCGCAAATCTTAAATATCGTTACTAATATTATAAATGCGTAAGTCAGTTTGTTACGCGTTCGTGTCTTAACTACGCAACGAATCTTTATATGTATTGTCAGATGTACAAAGATAAACATAGGATAGCTACTACCAGCAACACGCGAGAGTAATAACTGGTGGACTATTTAACAATAATTTTATGTACACATGCGATATATGTATTATCTTTTACATACGATATAAAATCAGATATTATTGACGAGCCGGTTGGCGTGGTTGGTACGATACTTGCCTTTCACGTCGCATCTCGTGGGTTCGATTCCCACCCAAGACAGACAGTTGTGCGAATGAACATGTCTGCTTGTCCTGAATCTGGGTGTAAGTATTTATATAAGTATGTATTTATAAAAGAAAACTAGTATATGTAGTGTATCAGTTGTCTGGTTTCCATAGTACGAGCTCTGCTTAGCTTGGGATCAGATGGCCGTGTGTGAATATTTGAATAATGTCCCCGGATGTCCCAGATATAACCGCGATCATACCATTTTAATATATGGAGTAGAATGGTGCGTTGGAGCAGACGAGTCCTAGTGGATACTGAAAGGCACCGTAGGCTCCAACTAGGTGAACCGACAAAGGTTTTGTAACCTAAAAGGTTTTGTAAGGCGGAGAACCGGCTTCCGATTCGTTCTGGTGGTGAATCCAGCAGTGGATTATGATATTGCGATCCAGCAGTTGAAATCACTATGTTACAAATTTCATCATTCCAGACTCAGTAGTTTTGGTTGTGCGTTAAAGTTTATTTTATTTTGAATTATTTTGTTCTAAATAATAATAATCTCAAGAAAGGTTAGCCAAGGCAGGGCTATTATAGTGCACAAGTGTGTGCGCCATCACAGGTGCACTCTCTATTCGCTAGCTCTCATAATCCGATGGGACGGCAATCCGGCACGACGGGTAAGAGTTCAAGCGCAGGACCAACGTCTTTACGTGCTTTCCGAGGCACGGGAGTGTACACACTTCCAACTTCCAGACTCCGGGCTGCTACTGAGATATTTTCTGATAGAAAAATCCAATAACTATTTATTGGCCCGACCTGGACATTGAACCCAGGACCATCGGCTCTGCGGCCTTATATCTAACCACTAGACCAACGAGGTAGTCAAGGCAGTCGGTTTGTTCTAAATCCCGTGCCTCGGAAAGCAAGTTAAGCCGTTGGTCCTACGCCTGAAGATTATGAGAGTTAAGGAAAAGGGAGTGCACCTGCGTTAGCGCACACACTCGTGCACTATAATATCTCCAGCTCAGTTGGCTAATCTCTCTTGAAATCGGTCTGGAGGACCTTATTATTGTTCTAAATACTAACATCGTGGATATATACATCGTGGATGTATGTGATACTAATCAAACGGACATTCGTCTAAAATAAATTATTATTATTATTATTATAAAGTAAGTCAGAACAAACGACTTGATAATATTACATATTGATTAAATACCTCATGAAATCACACACTGAAGTTATTTAAAGCTAGGAATTTCCAATATTGTATTGTTTTGCCTCATATTTATCATCGTACTTAGAACTTGACACAGTGTTGTGTTTACGAGAATACGAGACTTTTTCTACTAAATATTATTAATCTATACTTATGTTATAATTAAAGTAACTCTGTCTGTAACGCTTACACAGCTAAACCAATAAACCGATTTTGATAAAATTTGGTGTGAAGCAAGTTTGAACTATAAAGAAGGAGATAGGTTTTTTTATTGTATTGGTAGGCTGACGAGCTAATGGGCCACCTGATGGTAAGTGGTCACCAGCGCCCATATACATTGGCATTGCTAGAAATGTTAACCATCGCTTACATCGCACATGCGCCACCAACCTTGGGAGCTAAGATATGTCCCTTGTGCCCGTAAGTATACTTGGGCACTCACCCTTCAAGCCGGAGCACAACAATAACAAGTACTGCTGTGTTTCGGTAGAATATCAGATGAGTGGGTGGTACCCTACCCACCACAATGATGACCACTACCTACCAGATGATCCAATTAGTTAGTCTGCCTTCCTAAGTGAATAAACAAAAGGATGTGACTTCAAACTTCAATTAAAATCATTTTTATAATTAATGTAAAATGTCAATTCAATAAAAGTTTGTTTAAAATAATGTAAGTAGAGTTAGTATTTATTATTAATAATTTATCTGTATCTCTTCACTCGATCTTGACCTTTGTGCCCACATAAATATACCTACAAGATAGTCAATTTTCCTTAAATAAATATAAACTTGAATAGATTTGAAGTCGCTTAAATATTTTCTTCATCTCTATGGAATAAGGATTTCGCGTCGGAGCTTATTCCCAATCCGTATTTTTTCGACTCAAACCGTGTTTTAAAATATAGATTTTAATTATTTATTTTGTCACAACTTCGATTGTGGTTTTTTATCAAATTAGTATGGTCCATTCATAATCAACGTTAAGACGTCAAAATTTGTGGAAATATCCACCGCAATGGCGTAAGTAAAATTTTGTAAGTATTGTTTTGTTCGTGAAGCGTTATCTAATAGTATTGTTGATCGAAGGCTAGTGGTAGGTACCCTAGTGGTAGGTACACTAGTGGTTCAAACGCGGCTTTACCCGCGACATAAAAATAATAAAATGTGTTAATTATGGTCTATTTTAGCTGAGAAAACAGTAAATATCAAGCAGATCGAACCATTTTTTTATACTAATATTTCCAACCCATTTCTCCCGTTTGGGGTTGAATTTTCAAAAATGACAAAATACGTATGCATATATTTTTGCTCAGATGCTTTAAAATTAAATTTCTTGCTTCTTACATCAAAAATAACGTATCCGCCATACAAATTTTCAACCCCGTATTTTACCTTATTGCGGGGTAGTTTTTAAAAAACCCTGATATACGTATTTATTTATTTTAAAACAGAAGTTAATATATAAAATTTCATGCTTCTTACCTGAAAAATTACAGACCCACCATACAAACTTTCAACCCCTATTTCAGCCTCTTGGGGGGTAGATTTTCGAAAATCCTCAAATACGTATTTACTTATTTCTAACCAGAGACTCTGGATTTGTGTACTTATTTATTTCTAACCAGAACCTTGTACATGAAATATCATGCTTCTAACTTTGGAAATGACGGATTTCCATACAACGGTTCATCCCTTGTTTCACACCTTTAGGGGTGGAATTTCCAAAAAACCTTTCTTAGAACGCGTTTTCATTATAAACGCGTCTGAACGAGAGCCTAAGCCACTGGGGTCTCTAACCCCAGTGGTTTAGGCTCTGCGTTGATGAGTCAGTCAGAACAAGTCTTTTTATATATACACCGTGTAACAAAATTCGTGTCCGACCCGTGAAGTGGTTATTAGGTATCGTGTGTCAGTTCTATTTATGTAATAATTTTTAAAATACTAAGCAAAAAAATTATTTAATAAAATATACTAATTGTGTTTAAGGGTCTTCTTTGACGTTTGTGGAAATTCGAAGGTCGGGATTTCGATAGAATTATATAGAAAGCGATGCTCCACTACCTTGAAATAAATCACACAGTTACCCAATGAATTTAACTTACGTGTGGAGCATTCGAATTTAAGATAACGTTTATGGATAAGTGTAAAAAAAATCAACAAAATCACTAAAACGTGTAAAATCGCACTTCCTTATTGAGACGAAATTATCGTAACCGTCGAGAATTTAGAAATGAATTTTATCAAATAATAAAGTTAAAACTATAAAGAAACGTCTGGAGTCTTCATTTTTTAATAAACATTTTCTTATTTTTTGTTATAATAAATTACAATGAAATTGTACGCGTTTTCTTATGCGAGCCGCCGATAACCCTCGCAGACCAGTCGGCCACGCGCCTCCGAAGTGAGAGTACGTCGGTTTGCGCCGCATTGATAGATCGCGATCGAACCGTGTACTTACACAAAATCAATGTGTGCGTAAATAGCGTATTTAGTATTTATTTGAACGTTTTAGTTATCACCGACTGTTCATCATAAATTTTAGGACGCGCACCGGCTTATGTATTCTGTTTTTTTTTTGGTATTTTTAGTGTTTTATCATTTGATACGATATTTTTACTGATAATATTTTGTATATTTTGTAGTTTGATAAAAAAACAAAAAATAACTCGAGTTGAAATTCTAACTAGTTACATAATTATAACACACTCATATATAATGATACATTGCAATTGTTTTATAAATAAATATAATTTTTTGAAATATTTATGTATATAATTACTTACTTCGTCCATTTCCTAGTTATATTGGTCAGTAAAACAACAACTGAGGCAATAAATTTATTGTCGTAAAAATTCAAATTATTCTTATTTTCATTGATAACGTAAAACTAAACAAAGTATTTATAAATAGTGTTTTGAACACTAAATAAGAAAAATGACCAAATCCCATTTATGCATAAAACGAAACACGTTTGATGGCCCACCTAACAAACCCTCATTAGTCAGTAAATTACTGACTCTCAACTCAGCGGGAAATATAGTACTCAAGTGTAAATGCGTAGAACGAAGTACATAATCCTTGTTATTGTGATCTAAGAACAGTAGTGGCATCACACTAAAGAACACACTTCCAATTGGTAGACTGCCACGCTTGTATATATAATAAGCTGCGTTAAAAACTTCAATACCGCGATTCAGGGATTATACATTTTTATAACATTTTTCTTTAGAAGTTTAATTATTTTATGTATTTATTCACATATTTTTTTATATTGAGTAATTAAAAAAATAAAATATTTATTTTTACAGTAATAATAATATTGTTTTTATTATTTTAGCATAAAATGTTTGTTTCAATAATGTTTATATAATGTTTTTCTTGTATTCCTATTGATCTATTTTTATTTCACTTTTTGTATATATACTTGTTCCGTTTTTTAATAAAGCATTCCACATTCGTCTTTCGTCAATTTTTTTTTTATTATTCCACATTACCATCAAGAAGTTTATTTATACCAAACTACTCACCTCAACGCTATAGATATGTATTTGACAACATTTCAAAATCAGTGACAATAAAGTTAAAATTTAGTTTAGGAAAAAAAAGTGCGACGACCCCACTCTGCATACGTATATGTGTGCGTGCCGTGTCCGAGCCTCGATAGTTGCGACAGTAGCGCTAAAAACGTAAAACTTCGTGCGGCGGAACGTCAAAGAAGACCCTTAACGACACTGTTGGTGGTAAAAACGTGGACTACTTAGGTCATGACCTCGTGTCATAGCTACCCGATAGGTAAGAGCTATCGAGTGCTATTGCCCGCACCTGTGTTGCCACCTAATTTTCGTCATTTAATTTTAAAAAAAAAAACGGTATAAATTTTTTGCTTAGTATTTTAAAAATTATTACATAAATAGAACCGACACACGATACCTAATATCCACTTCACGGGTCGGACATGAATTTTGTTACAAGCTGAATAGATAACTTTTTAGTTCCCAACGTTGGTGAATTTGCAATGTTAGGAGTTGTTAATGTGTTTACAGCGACAAAGTCTATGGGTGGTAATTACCACTTATCATCATAATACGATCAGTAATTACTCGCCCGTGAAATGTTGACATCCGACTTATGGTGATAAACTATTTTGATGCGTGTATTATTGAAATGTTATGATTGTCAATGTCGTATATCGCGGTGGGCCAGAGAGACCCAGACCTATTATAAAAAAATTAAAAAGCTAAAGTGTAGAAACTTTTTCCTTTGAACCTTTACTTTATTCATTTTTATTATTTCCAGTGTCACCAGCCTTTACACATGTCCTCTCAGAGAGGGAGAATCTATGCACGTAAGTTCGTTTAATACTCATTAAGTATTTATATATGTTTTTTTTAATGTAATATGACATTGCAACCATCGAGAAGAGAGCGTACTCTTTCCTCAAAGGCCGGCAACGCACCTGCAAGTCTTCGGATGTTGCAGATGTCCATGGGCGGTGGTAGTCACTTTCTATCAGGTGAGCCTCCAGCTCGTTTGCCTATTCTTACATAAAAAAAGGTAGGCGGACTGACAAATGGGCCACTTGGTGATAAATGGTCACCATGGCCATAGATATTGGGGATGTTAAAAATATGAACCATTCCTTGCAACGCCAATGCGCCACCAATTTTGGGAGATGTTATGTCTCTTGTGCCTGTAGTTACACCGGTTCACTCACCGTTAATACCGGAACGCAACAATACTGAGTACTGCTGTTTAGCGGTAGAATATCTGATGAGTGGTTGGTACCAACTAGTCATTTAAAAATGTAATTTAGAATATGATATAATAATTTAACTAATTAATTTGCTCAACAGCTCAGATGAGTTCAGGTGCCAGGATGGGGGTTGTGTTCCCCTGACCAACATCTGCGACGGTAACAAGGACTGTTTCGATGGTGCGGATGAACTCTCTTGTGATGGCATATTGTAAGTTGGAATTATTTTTTAAGTTCTCCAATAGTATTCGCTAATTGACCTTACGTACGAGGCTACAAGCACACACACATACGCATGCACGCACGCACGCACGCACGTTAAGCCATTGGTCCTGCGCCTGAACTCTTTCCGGTCGCGTCGGACTGTCGTCCCATCGAATTATGAGAGCCAGGCAATAGTGAGTGCACCTGTGTTTGCCGCTCCCGCACACACTCGTTCACTATAATATCTCCTGCGCAGTTGGCTAATCTCTTTTGAGATTGGCCGCCGTGACCGAAATCAGTCTGGAGGTCATTATATTTAGTGAACCCACCTATATATTTAGTCTTGACCTGTAGTTCATGATTCTTTATGTAAGGATTACTTTATAACTTTATGATGTACAATAAGTGTTGTGTTGAGTGTCCACACCAGTCTTCTAAGATTTGATATTGTACTTAGTTGATAAAACGCTTTGTAATAATATGGATAAATTTCATTCATTCATTACGTAAGCACCAAAGAGTGCTTTGTTTTCGTTTCGTCGGGTGTTTTATATGGTTACGTCATCATTATCGTGACTTTTGACTTAACGTAAAATAAAATTGAGCCAGATTTTTCCAATCAATGATAGTTACGAAACAAAATAGAAAAATCCCCGGAGGTGATTTTTTAGTTGGTAACAACGATAAATGATTTGAAACGGTCGTGTTATTTCTTAAGACGATAATATTACTTGTTAGTGATAATTCTATAAAATATAGCGCCGAGTAATTCACACTTTCTTAAACGAAGATTTGGTAAGTGTGTGCAATAAACACTTAATAAATAAATAAAACATTATCTGCGCAATTGACTAGCCTTTTGAACTCATCGTGGCCAATTGAAATTCGTGAAATACTCGTATTAAGACGTATAAAGGACCTTTCAATAAACGATCTATCTAATTTCTTTTCAGGAATCCACTTCAAAGTGAAGATATAACCGCCAATAGATCTACACGTCAAGCTTCATCTTGTCAGTGAGTATAATTTATATATAAAATAATGGTGTGAGTTCCAAAGTCAATAAAAAATCTTACGCTGACGTCATTTGACGTTCGAAATCTTACGCCCACTCGTCTGACGCTGGAAGTCTCAGTTAGAGCCGTATAACGAACGCTGAGATAGTTACAAATCAAAAATTTTTCTTTTTTAAATATAGGAGACTTTTTAATTGAATCAACTTCTTTAATATATTGGGTAAGTGGACTGAGCTTATCTGATAGTACTTGGTGGTAGGACATTTTGCGAGCCCATCTGGGTAAGTACTACCCACTCACCCAATATTCTACCTCCAAATAGCAAGTCGGTAGTGTGAGTGAGCCAGTGAAACTACAGTCGCTAGGGACATAACATCTTAGCTCCCAAGGTTGGTGGCGCTTTGGAAAGGAATGGTTAATATTTCTTACGGTGCCAATGTGTATGGGCGAAGATGATCTATTACCATTAGATCATCATCGCCTCGTTGGTCTAGTGGTTACATGTAAGGCAGCAGACACGGTGGTCCTGGGTTCAAATCCCAGGTCGGGCCAATAAAATGTTATTGAGATTTTCTCTCGAAAATGCTCAGTATTAGCCCGGAGTCTGGAAGTTGGAAGTGTGTACACTCCCGTGCACACACACACATACGCATGCACGCACGCACGTTAAGCCATTGGTCCCGCGCCTGAACTCTTTCCGATCGTATCGGATTGCCGTCCCATCGGGTTATGAGAGTTAGGGAATAGAGAGTGCACCTGTGTTTGCGCACACACTAGTGCACTATAATATCTCCTGCGCCGTTGGCTAATCTCTCTTGAGATTGGCCGCCGTGGCCGAAATCGGCCAGGAGGACGATCATTATTACCATTAGATAGTCCATTAGCCCGTCCTACCTATATAATAAAAAAGTCCTCATTCAACCCTTGTCGATTGAATAATTGATGGGAGGATGGTATTCACCTAAGGGGTCTCTGCAACCACGTCTAACATATTTCTGTATAGGTTTATTTAAATAAGTAAATATATATTTCACAGGAAAAATCAGTATCAATGCCGTGATGGTACGTGTATTGGTTTCGACGGCAAGTGCGACGGTATCGTCGACTGTCCCGATGGCAGTGATGAAACGCATGCACTTTGCAGGAAGAGTAAGTAAGTACATATTTTAATATATATAGATGACATTAAAAATCACAAAACGCGGCCATTTTGATTTTTTTATAAACGCTAACCTTTGGAAATCGAATGTCGTTCTTGTTTGATATGATAACTGCCTCCTACTAGTTAGTCTAGTTTATAGGGCTGCAGCAGGTTCAATTCCCGGGTCAGATCAAGAAAATCCTAGTACCACCTTATTGTTTGATAGGTGGCAGTGCTGCCGTGCCTCGGATAGCATGTAAATCAAGTGAATCTTGCTTCTGTAATCGTGTTGAATTGCCGAACCATTGATGATGAAAGCGACGGAGTGTGCACTTCTGCACGCAAATTAATACGTTCCACGCAGATGGCTAGCCTCCCTTGAGAATGGCCGCCGTAGCCGTAACATGCACGTAATTTGAAAGAAAACGTCACGTAACGTTTTTTTAAAGCTAATAAATGATTATTATCATTTACAGATGTCAAAGCAACTGGTTCCGTTGCACGTACGGCGCGTGCGTCGACGGTACGGCCCCGTGTAATGGGATAAAGGAATGTGCGGATGAGTCTGATGAACTTCTGCCGCGGTGCCGTAACGAAACAGATGAAGTTCGGTGAGATTTATTTATTATTTCAGTGACTAAAACCTGTAAGTAATGTCGACTAAAATCAAAAAATAACATTTCTTTATAAAATACAGTAATATACTTGAGAAAATATAATAATCCTAATTAATATTATAAATGCGAATGTGAGTTTGTTTTTGTGTTACGCTTTCACGCGTAAACCATTTCATGGTGATAAATTCTATCAGTGGAAAGCTACATTACCAGCGAGTAACATAGGCTACATTTTGTCCCCGTATTCCCAAGGGGACGGGAACTACGCAGGTGACACCGCGGGGAAAACGCTAGTATTTAATACCTAAAATAAAAATAAAAACTAACTTGGATATATTTGAACTTCACGATAATATATGTACAATACATACTAAGTAATATGTTAAATGTTTTGTCTCTCTTCCTCCTCAGTGGTCAATTCAAATGTGCGAACGGTCAAACAATATCATCGTTTGAACACTGCGACGGTGTAGCGGATTGTGCTGACGGCTCCGATGAGACAGTTCGCGCATGCGCGGCCAAGACCTGCGCGTCATACCTCTTCCAGTGCGCGTATGGAGCCTGCGTGGACCAGGGATCGGATTGTAACGGGGTAAGATCAATTGATATTTGTTATTTTAATTGTAAATGGTTAATTTCAATTGCGTTAGATATTTCATAAAAGTAACAAACTAATGTAATACTTGGAAAAACCCTTGAATGCTTGGAGCCTATTCCACTTCGCCGCTACAGTGGTGGTGGGTACGCATGTGGCAAATTTTTATTTGACACATGCAGGTTTTCTTTCCACCGGGCACCGAGATGAATAATAAACGCAGCTGACGTCAGCTCTAATGTATGCTCTATGTATGTATGCCGATAAAAGCCTTTTAGTATCTTTATTATATATAGGATTATATATATATATTACAGAAACAAGAATGTGCGGATGGCTCAGACGAATCTGATGAACTCTGCAACAGAATATCAGCGGGATCTCCGAAACCACCTATCATTGTAAAACCAACAGACCCGTGAGTATGATGATGATGAGAACAAAAACGAGGAGATATAATTATTTTGCTGACCGTACTTTATCTTTATATATAAATTCATAATTTGATAACATTTAACGCACATACTTCTGTCAGATTGAATGCGTATTGTTTACATAAGTGTAAATATCCTATTTTAAAAAATTCTTGTTTACTGCTAACCGTCCATATATATTGGACAAAAAATTAAATATTTGTCAATTTTGGTCATACGACCTAAATTCACAAAAACAAACCAAAGCAAAAAAGCGTACCTTAATTAGCTCTTATAGAGTTTTTGGAATAGATTAATTAATTATGTAATTTTTGTTCCAGACCTATATCACAAGGGGGTAAATGTGTGCTGCCTCCCTTCCCCGAATACGGCACATACACTATGGGTGGGAACCCCAACCCGTCCCCAGGACAAACGTTTCCCAACCTGTTCCTCAATATCACTTGCAACCCTGGCTTCGGTATAGAAAATGACATAGATTCTCTATACTGTTTTGATGGTGTTTGGTCTGATATTATACCTAAATGTGTTCGTGAGTATCACAGCTTTACAAAAGTAATAATAATAATCGAATAATCGAAAAATAATGACAAATAAATACGTCAAAAATTCTAGGATTCTGCCGGCTCCAAAAGCATGCCAGTGTTGAATACCGCTGTCGCCTCACTGGCTCCAGCTCTCTGGAGGGTACGAGAGAATGCGGTGCTCAAGAACCAGCAGGAACTGTCGTCCGTCCAGTTTGCAGAGCACCGAACTATTACAACTCAGGCATTTTAAGCAATATGAAATGCATTGATGGCAGCTGGACCTACATCGCTATATGCAAACCAGGTGGGATCACGAACATCACTATAAATATCAACGATTCGATTAAAATTCACATCACTAGCGGCAATAATAATTCTCCTAATATAGAAATAAATACGGGTAGCGACAGTAATATCAAAGTACAAAGTAACAGTTATGTTAATCTTAAAGTTGTTCCTACAGAAAACGGTAATATAGAAATTTTACCCACGGATAATAATGGTTACACTCAAAATATACACACCGATAGTAATATCGACACTCAAAATATACACACCGATAGTAATATCGACACTCAAAATATACACACCGATAGTAATATCGACACTCAAAATATACACACCGATATTAATATCAACACTCAAAATTGGCCTACGGGTAGCTATGAAACTCAAAATAGACCTTACAGTAGTAATATTGACACTCAAAATAGACCTTCAACTAATAAATATAACACTCAAAATAATGATTGTACTCAGTATAGGCCTTCTGGTAGTAATTATGTACCAACGAATAGTGACGGTAACGCTGAAAACGTGGTAAACAGTAGCACAGACTTCCCAAGTGTAAACGACATAGATGAAGGGGATTGGAGGATGGCGCAAGTTTCAGTTGCGAATCCAAAGGACCAATTAAACTATGACTCTAATAGCAGTACTAAGCCCAATAATGCAATAATACACTTTGCAAATACAAATTAAAATCGATATTTAAAAATCTATGCGAGTGCAATTAATTCACGGACTCACTTTGCAAAGTCATTTTACTTACTTGCAAATTTTGTAACTTACAACAATAAAATTTGCAAGGGAATAAGATTATTGCAAAATTTCTTAATAGATTAATTTTATTTTTATTGAATAGTTAATATAACTAAAGCGTAATATTGCAAAGATATTCTTTGTTCGTTAATTGTCATAATAATTAATACCTCATTAAATTAATAATAATTATTTACTATCTAATGTCTACTGTAGCCTTTAATTTGCAAACAATTAAGCTTAAATTATGTACTTGTGGACTTTATTTAAGGATAAGGCGTAGAAAACCTAGCGATAACCTATATATATATATAATTTGAAGTGATCAATACAAATATACCAGTTAAAACTGGTTAAAACCGGTATCAACCAGATCCAGTTTTAATTATTATATGTCTAATAAAACTTGTAAAGCTTCTCTGGTAAGAACCTATGAAGAATTTTTAAATGAAGAAATATTTACCAGTCTCATGGTGTTGGGACGTGTACACACCCTTGCCTCGTTGAGCACTACTTGTCATGTCATGATCTCTTAGTTATTTTCTATTGGGCTATAAGATTAATACCCTCTTCAGATTTCGATCATACACATTACTATTATACATTAGTTATAATAGCAAGATCTTTTCTTTTCACTACTAGGCTCGTCAGTTACGTCCTTGTTATATTAACATAACACCTGTAATAATAATCCAACTAAATTCAACTCTATGTTAACGCAAACAAAACAACGCTTATAAAAATATTATACCATTTTGAACATTAGGAAAAGCAGACAAACTCACAGACGGACAAACAACAGTACAATAAAAATATTGTTTTCCCTTTGGGAACTCGCAAATAGTAATATTAGCTCGTTAACGGTAATTATTTGACACAGACTGACACTACAATTCTATCTACTTCTATCTTTCCCCACAGCCCTCTGCGTTTGTATATACCTTTACTTTTTCTTTTGCATTATATATTAATCTCTTGTTTTTGTTATTTAAAGACGAAATATCTAATAAAAAGGCTGTGCAAAATACAAGAAGAGTAATACTAGTAATACGATACGAGTAATACTTTATAATTAGTCAAGGAGGCCAATTCTACTAACATAATTGTCACATTATCGGAATCGAATCGAAACAATTGTGGATGGGTAGCTTTTTCCCTATTCTACTAATACAACGATCCCGTTGCGATTCGATTCGGCCTCGATGGAACGTCAAAAGTTAACAATTAATTTGACATTGACATGGAGTTTTGGCTTTTGTGTACGGTAACATCATATCGATTCGGTTTAATGAGGAATAGTCGAAGCTGGATCGGAATCGGATCGAGAACGTTAATAAACGTTTTACATTAGTGGAAATGGCCTTCAGTTATGTAACTTCAGTTCCTAATACACTTAAAAGTAGTATATAATATATTATGGTATATAATAATATACATACCATCAACAATATTTATATATATAGATATATATATATATAATTGATTTATTAATGTTTACAAATTATTGTATTTTGTATGGAGGAATATATACGTTTTTTATCTATCAAAGGTTACATTTTAAATATTTATGATAAAACATAGATAAATAATAGCGATACAATGCAGTGAATTCACCTGGTGTAACCAAAATTTAAACAAATTATGACAGCAACGGAATGGAGGCCATCAAATGTCATAGTGCCTACACGCCTTGGTTTTCTTAGTCCGGGCTTGGACAGCAAAACACAAATAAAGAATACTTTTATTTCATTGCATTTAAAAACCAATTATCCTTTACATTATCGACAAGTCAATATGTTAGAAGGGGAGCCGATTGAGTTTAGACGTTTACTGCTGAATGAACTTTTTTTATTTGCAATATATATGAACTATTTCCGTGTGAGTCATATGTGACTCAAGGTTATTGCTTAACTATTGCGTTTGCTTAAGCGAGGAAGCTGTTAAGATCTACTCTAAATAATTTCATTGTTCATTTAAAATAATATATTTGTTAGTAATCCCTAACTCGGTTATCAAAATTTCTTTCTTTCTTTTCCATGCCAATCTGCAAGCATTTTTGCCATAATATTCTTTTTTTATATAATATAAGCAGGTAGACGAACAAATTGGCCACCTGATGATAAGTCAAAAATATTAACTATTCCTTAAGCCGTTAATGCGCTACCAAAATTGGGAACTAAGTATCTTGTGCCTGTAGACTTGCTCACTGACTCGACAATAACGATTTTGCCATATTTACTAGCTGCCATCATTTATGCCATAGTCCTAAGCTGTTCTTTTTTTCGCCACCTATTGAATCTTGTAGCATTTTGCCATAAATCCTAGCTACACTTATTTTTACTATCATTCTTCAAATCATGATTTGTCTAATCAAAATTATTCGTTTACGCTTTTTGTTCGAAACCGAAAGCAAAACAAATGAGATATTAGTCCAGTACTTGGTCATTTACAGGCTGTTACTTTTCACATACAGTTATTATTACGACTGTATCAATATTAATAATATATAATATAATATTATTAAACATGATTTAAGATAATATCCAAGTAAAATATTTACAAGCTTAGATACAAGCACATAATATGTATGTATGTTCCTACTTATTATTAAATAATTAGATAAATACGTATGACGAAGGATGAAACATGAAGTGTTTTTTAAAAAAGGTCAAGATCATTCTTTCTTTCAAGGTGGTTCATACTCACAGATGATGTATAGGGTTTTCCATTAAGGGCGCTTGATCGTGCAGAACTTCCATCGTAGCGTGTGCTGTGTGGCACGTAGCGCCGTCCTGTTGAAACCACATGTTGTCCAGATCCATATTCTCGATTTCAGGCCAAAAGAAGTTGATTATCATCGACCGGTATCGCTCACCATTGACGGTGACGGCCACACCATTATCGTTTTCGAAAAACTACGGACCAATCACGCCTCCGGCCCAAAATCCGCACCAAACAGTCACTTTCTGCGGGTGCATTGCCACTTGGTGAACCTCGTGTGGATTGGTCTCGTCCCAAATACGGCAATTTTGCTTGTTGACATAGCCATTCATCCAAAAATGCGCCTCGTCGCTGAAGATGATTTTTTTGCCAAAATCGGCGTCAACTTCCAACTGCTCTAATGCCCAGTCAGCGAACACACGGCGCTGTCTATGGTCATTAACCTTGAGCTCTTGGGTCAGCTGGATCTTGTACGGGTGCAGGCTCAAGTCACAACGCAAAATTCGCCAAGTTGTCGTCTGCGAAAGGCCGAGTTCCTGTGCGCGACGCGGAATTGACTGCCGCGGGTTTTCGAGGACACTGTCGCGCACAGCGGCGATATTCTCGGCAGATCTCGCGTTACGTTGACGCACGGGAACCGGCTGATTGTTAACTGACTCGGTTGACTCGAATTTGTCCACCAATCGACGGATAGTCGACTCGGCAGGACGATCATCGCGACCGTAAAACGGGCGAAGTGCGCGGAACGTTGCTCGAACTGAAGACCCATTTTCATAAAACAATTTTATGATTTGCACGTGCTGCTCGACACTGTAACCTGCCATGGTGGTTTGGGAGGACGGAATGAATATAACACACTGCATTTGACAGCTGTCACTCAAACAACATGGCCGCAATCAGCTGTCAAAGTTCAAGCGTCCCTATTGGAAAACCCTATAGTAGTAATAGTAGAAAAATGTCAACCGATTGTCAGTGTCCTTTTATTCAGCGATATCACATGAAAGGTTCGAACATTTTCCAAAAATGATCCCAGAGCATACCAATTATATTTAACCGTCAAATAATTGTTTGTCATAATTAATTGTAAAGAACTAAGACACACCTTGCTTCAGCTTAAAATATTGCTGTATGGGCCTTAGATTGGTATACGGGCGCGCGACAGAACTCGGCTCACCCATGTAACACCCCATGTCGCTGAACACGCCCAGTGTCGCTTAACTTCGTTGACCGGACGAGTACCGGTATATTCAACATGGGATGGACTAAGTATTGTCCCCCGACCGGTGTCGCTGTCGAGGTCATTTGGGCCAGATCCTATAGTAAAAAACCCAACTTGGCTCATTCTTTCTCGAGCTATCGAAGTGTTTGGACGTTTCGTGACACATCGCTGAATAAAGGACTGATAGCCGGTTGACATGTTTTAGTAAAAATTAGTAGTTAGTTTTTAAAATTGACTTAAAGTAAAGAAACTGTAAAGAATAAAGGAAAAGTACCAATTTGCCGTTAACTTTAATTTAAGCTATCCATATGTATGCCATTCATCCTCATGGTGTCTCCTTTGAGAGCGCACATCTCAGTGCGTTGTCGGTGGAGTTAAGCTCATGACAAATCTAGAAACGTGAAATATTTAATCAGCGCCATCTATCGGTACACGGCTGTAACAAGCATTTAAACAATTTGTGTGATTTTATAAGTATAGAAAATAATATGAAGTATAGTATGCATGTATATATAATCAATATATATATAAATATATATATATATATATATAAATAAAATGAAGACTTTTATGATATTGCTATTTACTGTATACTATGTATTACCAATATAATCAACTAATTACGTTAGAAACGAAATGACTATTTAATAATTAATTGTTATCGAAGCTTATTTGTTAATTAGCGGCCTTACTTATAAACGGCATTGTTTAACTAATCGTACGTTAAACAACGTATATATGTAAAGCCGTTATATTTTAAATAAATACATAAGCTACAAATATTTTATTAGATAATTAATAATTTGCAATACAATAAAATTCAATAATGTAACTTTGCAGAAATCCATTAACCGCAAATAAATTTGCAATATTTTATATGTATAGTAATTATAATAATATTATTATTTTATGTATTTTATCGATAGTATGTAATATATAATATAAGTTATGTAATGTTAATAGGATGGACCTATTTATTAAATAAATAGTTTTGTTTTGATCAGTAGTTTTATTTAATAATTCACTTCCATCGTATTAATATTACCTATTCCTTGAAGTAATCCTAACTTACAATTTAAAGCTATTTGCTATCTGTTTCTTTATAACGTTTTAACTACTCGCCGGAATTTACCGGCTACCTAAAGCCAGCCAAGCTCCCCCTCCCATATCACAGGAGGGCAGAAATAAATAGTAATATCTACTATGACATGACTGACAATTAAAAGTAACTAATTATGGACGCCATGAATATAAATATTTAAAAGTCTTATATAAATATTTAAAAATAATAGCGTTCCTTATAAACGCTCTTTAGAGGTTTTTTATTAAACGCTGATTCCTCTCTTTCTCTCGTCATTGATTTGATATTCGAAAGACGAAGACAGAAGATTGTTCAACTACTCATCCCCTAAACAGCATTAAGTCGTTAATTATTTTCATCAAAAAATTCAGTAAAATTTATAGGAATGATATTATAATTTTTATATTTGTACAAATAAATAACTAATATTGTTTAAAGTTTTTATTTTTTATCTTTATCTTAATTCATCATGTCTTTACAAAACACTATTATTAAATAACAATATTATTGTTATTATTAAACAACAATATTATTGTTATTATTAAACAACAATATTATTGTTATTATTAAACAACAATATTATTGTTATTATTAAATAATTATAAAACAATGATATAGTTCATCGAGATTTTAAATAATGGTAATCTATACATTTACCGTTTGTTAATTTTCTAACGTCATGATTTTTGCCAATTAAACGAATTAAACGAATATTGCCAGAAACAAAATTAAAATAAGATAATGAAATATATTTTTTAAATAGACCGTTTAGTTTTATTAAATTGTAATGTCTATAATAATTGAAACGTTTTTATAACAAAATATATTATGAATTTTCAAGTTACGACTGTTACGACAAATGTTACTGTTACGGCAAATATAACTATAATAAATATTACAATCCAATCAACTATAAGCAAAATTATTAACTTGCTTCGACAATTAACTGGTGATAGTACAAACGGCGAATACCAAGGAGATTCTGGACTATAACCTTAGAATAGCATTCCATAATAGAGCCGTACCCATCATGGACAAGCGGTTCACCATCCAGACCAGCATACGCAACCGAAACCCACTAAGCTCAATTGACAACAGCAAGGAGGACACACATAACAATGTAGACAAAATTATAAATTTGCAACCAAAAAAATTTGAGATGCTGCCTGAAAATGAAAACATTCAGGCATATATAACTAAATGAATCGAAAGATTCAACAAACACACGGACAACACGCATGTGGAGACTAAAATACATTAAAAAAAAAAAACACAGAGATCACATTATGCTTCAGCAAAACTTCAGCTAAACACCAATTATTTTAAAGATATAAATAACTGTTTGTGGTCGAAGCCCATTTTTCGGCACATTTTCAGTGCCTGAAATGATATATCTATATATGTACAAGCGAAATACCAGACATCACGAGACCTTTTTTTATCGCTGGAAAAACGCCTTGACGCGCTTCTCCCACATGAAGTAGGAGGGTATGTGGGGCTCACCGGCACTGAAGGCGCCGGAATACCCACTAAAAAACCAGCGGTATCCTCTCCGTCTGGTCGGGGGGCGCCACGGGATCGCTTGCGCATGCTACCGTGACTCATCACGAGACCTCCTGAACTATCCGCCCGATTGACTTGAAATTTGTCAGAGTTACTCCTTTCAACGTAGACGCTCACTAAGAACGGATTTTACGCAAATCCATTACTTATTTTTTTATCTATTCTTGCGAAGTCGGGACGATTAATTAGCGTTAATCAACTAAATAACTTTCAAGAAAGGAAATATTATATAGCCTTAGCCTAAAAATTAAAACTGTACAAATCGTGACCGCATGCAATGGTGGCATGAACGCCAGCAGCATTTCCCCTTTGAATCGCAATTCCGATCCTCTGGGCGAAAAATGAACCAGCTCACCTGTCACCAGTAGGTGCAATAAGACGGGGTGTAATATTTTTAATGAAACTTGTTTCAACTGCAAAAAACAAAAATATAATTTGGACGAAGTGACGAATATTTGTAACTTTTGTTCGCTATTTCGATATTTTCAGAATGCGGCACTATCACCCCAGGGGGTGAACAACTCGTCTTAGGGGGTCAGGTGGCAAAGAGGGGTGAACTACCCTGGCATGCGGGTATCTACTCCAAGAATGATACTTCATACGTTCAGATTTGTGGGGGATCCCTCATAAGCACAACAACCATTATATCTGGTGAGTCATTAGTACCCAATTTGTTCTTAGGATTTTTTTCTAGGGATTTCTAAGTCTGCAATAAGCAGGCTGAAGATGGCCTGGTGGTAAGAACGAGAGAATCTTAACCGATGATCGTGGGTTCAAACCCGGGCTAGCACCACTAAATTTCATGCTTAATTTGATTATAATTCATCTCGTGCTTGACGGTGAAGGAAAACATTGTGAGGAAACCTGCATGTGTCAGATTTCACTGAAATTCTTCCACCAACCCGCATTGGAGCATCATGGTGGAATAAGCTCCAAACCTTCTCCTCAAAAAGAGTAGAAGAGGCCTTAGCCCAGCAGTGGGACATTCACAGGCTGTTACTGAATAAACAGGCATATAACTTACAAAAAGTGGTAGCTGGTAGACGTTGACACCATAAGAGAAATAACCCATTCGTTATACTAACAACAGGTGGTTAGAAGACGTGAGTCTCACCTGAACACTGCAATAAGCACCAATGTATTCATATGTGTGTGTATAATTTGTATTAAAATAATACACGGAATATGTGTATGTATGTTTTTTTTTATAGTATAGCTAGGCGGACGAGCATATGGGCCACCTGATGGTAAGTGGTCACCAACGCCCATAGACAGAGGCATTGTAAGAAATGTTAACCATCGCTTACATCGCCAATGCACCACCAACCTTGGAAGCTAAGATGTTACGTCCCTTGTGCCTGTAATTACACTGGCTCACTCACCTTTCAAACGGGAACACAACAATATCAAGTACTGCTGTTTTGCGGTAGAATATCCAAGGTGATACCTACCCAGACAAGGTTGCGCAAAGCACTACCACCGAGTAAGCTCGAGAATCTTATTTTTTAAACCATCTTCTTTTATATGGATTTTTTAATTTATTCCTTACTAAATATCAAAGCGGCCCATTGCTTCTGGAGTGACTCGAACAAGCTGCTGCCGGCCACAAACTACGCGGTAGCCGTGGGCAAGATCTACCGGCCATGGAACGACCCCCATGATTCAGACGCACAGAAGTCCGACGTGAGTATTATTATACAGTAAATAACTGCTGAATATAAAGCAAATTGTGCCATTTCCTAATCATTTAAATAATAATAAATTTTTTTATGCTGAAACGGCATAAGCTTAACAATACTAATACTATAATAATTAGGTGGTAGCCCTACCAATCTGTGCAAGCCCTTTTGGGTAGTTTATACTTTATTATTATACAGATATTCTACCGCTAAACAGCAAAACTTAGTATTGTTGCGTTCCGGCTTGAAGGATGAGTGAGCCAGTGTACGTACAGGCACAAGTGACATAACATCTTAGTTCCCAAGGTTGGTGGCGCATTGGCGATGTAAGCGATGGTTAACATCTCTTACAGTGCTAATGTCGAAGGGCGTTGGTGACTACTTACCATCAGGGGGCCCATTTGCCCTTTGACATAAAAAAATACTAACTATATTACACAAAAAGGCAAAATATTGTTCATGCTTTCTTTTCAAATTGCCATAATATTATAAATTTCCATATGGTATAGGCCATTTTAACACCAGACTATCGAATTTTTCTTGGTCTAATTAACCCCAATTTTTCCAGGTCGCTAGAATAAAAGTGCCCTCCCATTTTCAAGGGACCGCGACGAACTTTCAAGACGACATCGCTCTTGTTATCGTAGCAACCCCGTTCACTTTTGAAACATATATCCGCCCTGTCTGTGTTGATTTTGATGTGAATTTCGACAGAATACAGCTAACCGATAGGAGCTTGGGCAAGGTATGATTTGAAATACAAGACTTAGTTAGAGTTGATATTTGCGTGCAAAAAGAGGATCTAATTGTTGATGTGTCCAGGTAGCCGGCTGGGGTCTCGTCGCCGAGAACGGACCAGCCTCCGAGGTGCTGAAGGTGGTTGAACTACCATACGTGAAAATAGAGGAATGCTTCGCGATCTCACCACCAAGTTTCAGGGAGTACATCACTAGTGACAAGATATGCGCTGGATATACGAACGGTGTGTGTATTATTGTTTAAATTTTACTTTTACTTTTTACGCTTTGTGCAAGCTCGTCTGGTTAGGTACCACCCACTCATCAGATATTCTACCGCAAAATAACAGTACTTGGTATTGTTGTGTTCCGGTTTGAAGGGTGCGAAGGGTTTGTGGCGTGGTCTCTTACAATGCCAATGTCTTTGGGCGTCGGTGACCATTTACCATTATGTGGCCCAAGAGCTCATCCGCCTACTTATGCTATAAAAAAATATCTTCGTCTGAATGAAAATTAGTTATGGTTTTAGCCAATGACAATGTTTGATGCTATTTAATATTATTAATAATAATGTCTTCCAGACCGATATCGGTCACGGCGGCCAATCTCAAGAGAGATTAGCCAACTGTGCAGGAGATATTATAGTGCACAAGTGTGTGCGCAAACACAGGTGCACTCACTATTCCCCAGCTCTCATAATCCGATGGCACGGTAATCCGACAAGACCGGAAAGAGTTCAGGCGCAGGACCAATGGCTTTACGTGCTCTCCGAGGCACGCGAGTGTACACACTTCCAACTTCCAGAATCCAGCTACTAAGAATTTTCTGACAGAAAAACCCAAATTTATTGGCCCGACCTGGGAATTGAACCCAGGACCACCGGGTCTGCGGCCTTACAATTAGCCACCAGACCTGATTACATAAAAAAAATAATCTGGTCTCCTATTTCCGGTCTGGAGGACATTATTATTATTATTCAGTAACAGAGTCAGGCTTTACTAATAAGATTATTTTATTAATTAATTGAAGCCACCGTGGCAAGTATAGACGACGTTCTCTGTCCGCAGGGACCACGCTGTGCCAGGGCGACAGTGGCGGCGGGCTGGCGTTCTCCGCGGTGGAGCTGAGCACGCAGCGCTACTACCTGCGCGGGATCGTGTCCACCGCGCCGCAGAACCAGAACCTCTGCAACGCGAAGACGTTCACCGCCTTCACGCACATCATCAAACATGAACACCTTATCAAGGAGTACATATAGTTTTATAATATTTTTGTTATATTGAATAAATGTTTTAAGAAATTATCTTGTTTTATTTGATTTTGAAATGGTCCGGGAGGTAGCGTTGCATTTACAAAAGTTATAGTGAGCCGGCTGATGTTGACATAGATTGTATAGATAGCTAATAAGCAAACCGACCGTTAGCTGCCCAAGTAGCGGTGGGTTTGGCTGTGGGAGGGTGCGAAAGTGGTAAAAAGAAGAAAAATAAAATAATATTAGGTACGCCGGCTGAAACTTTATTCATGAATAGTTAACATCATACTGAGCTGCAACCGCAAAATAGCAGTCCTATGTATTGCTGTGTTCCTGTTTGAAGGGTGAGTGAGCCAGTGTAATTACAGGGACATAACATCTTAGTTCCCAAGGTTGGTGGCATATACTAGTTTTCTTTTGTAAATACATACTTATATTATATTAATATAATAAATTATTTTATTACTATAATAACACACACGCACATACACACACACATATGGCTACTGGTAAAGTAATACGTAATTAACGATTTGAAATTAATTTTCATAAGATACCGTAGGGTTTACCGATCTTATTTATATATGGCCTAACATTTGCGCCATCGCATGTTCTTTGTGTGTGCCAATTTTCATCAAGATTGTTTAAGCCGTTCTTGAGTTATAAGAAGACATACAGACAGACCGACAGACAAAAATGAAAAAATAGTATAATGTGAATCACTGCATCATAAAACGATTATTTATCACAAAATTAGGTGAAAAAAAAATGTACAGACAGAACCAATAGATTTATATAGCAGTATATATTACACCCAGGCTCAGGACAAACAGACATGTTCATGCACACACATGTCTGTCCTGGGTGGGAATCGAGCCCACGACTTGCAGCGCGAAGGGCAAATATCCAACCGGCTCATCAATATTTATAATCTATCACTAATCTTAACTACTTATATGCAATTTAATTACTTCAAAAGTTTTGATAAAAACTTCGCCGACAAAACGCAACTTTTAACGCGAATCCAGCCAATAAGAATGATTTAAATCTCGACCAATGGCGTTATTACATTTCAAGATCATATTTAATTTATCTTCATTATTATTAGAATAATTTATATATACATACTAGCTGTGCCCCGCGGCTTCACCCGCGTATAATTAATGAAAATATAATAAATTATTTTATTACTGTAATAACACACACGCGCGCACACACACACCCACGCCCACACACACACACATACACATATACACATATGGCTACTGGTAAAGAAATACGTAATTAACGATTTGAAATAAATTTTCATAAGATACCGTAGGATTTACCGATCTTATTTATATATGGCCTAACATTTGCGCCATCACATGTTCTTTGTGTGTACCGATTATCATCAAGATTGGTCAAGCCCTTCTTGAGTTATAAAACGACATACAGACAGACAGACAGACAGACAGACAAAAATGAAAAAATAGTATAATGTGAATCACTGCATAAAACGATTATTTATCATAAAATTACATGTAAGAAAAAATGCACAGACAGAACCAATAGATTTATATAGTAGTATAGATTACATGATGCATTCGTTATTTCTGGATTTTCCAAAACCGATTCATTACAATTGAGTTAGTTATGAAACACACGTCTTTAAAATCTAAGTCTGTGTCGTTTTGTTTTTGTTGTTAGTCGTCTTAACGATGACTTTGTGTAAAATATATTGGATTTTTGCAGGTATATATTTATTTAATTATATAACGTTATGTATAATATAATTTACTCGGTGGCAGAGCTTTGTGCAAGCTCGTCTGGGTAGGTATCACCCACTCATCAGATATTCTACCGCAAAACAGCAGTACTTTGTATTGTTGTGTTCCGGTTTGAAGAGTGAGTGAGCCAGTGTAATTACAGGCACAAGGTACATAAGGTTGGTGGCGCATTGGTGATGTAAGCGATGGTAAACATCTCTTACAATGCCATTGTCTATGGACGTTTGTGATCACTTACCATCAGGTGGCCCATATCCTCGTCCGCATACAGTAAAAAAAATTTTTGGTTAGTTAATTATTTTGGTTTGTTTTGTTTTGAATTTCATAGTTTTTACTAATTCTGTTCTAATGTTGTATCCAATTGTAGAATAAATTGCATAATTAAGGTCCTCCAAATCGATTTCGGCCACGGTTGGCTAATCTCAAGAGATTAGCCAACTGCGCAGGAGATATTATAGTACACAAGTGTGTGCGCAAGCACAGGTGCACTCTCTTTTCCTTAGCTCTCATAATCCGATGGGACGGCAATCCGACACAACCGGAAAGAGTTTAGGCGCAAGACCAACGGCTTAACGTGCTTTCCGAAGCACGGGATTGTACGCACTTCCAACTTCCAGACTCCGGGCTGCAACTGAGAATTTTCTGACCAAAAACATAATAACTATTTATTGACCCGACTTGGGAATTGAACCCAGGACCACCGAGTCTGCGGCCTTATATCTAGCCACTAGACCAACGAGGCCGTCTCGAAACGAAGTTATATGATAATACAGATATTTTAATTAATTAATCCGCTGCTCTTAAGCTATTTGGTGACTAGACAAGCCAGATTTTCATCTGACATATGCAGGTTCCCTCACAATGTTTTCCTTCACCATCAAGAATTATATGATAAACACAAATTAAGCACATGAAAATTTGGTGGTGTTTCCACGGGTTCGATCCCGCAATCCTGTTTATGTTTCATATAGTACAGCCACTGAGCCATTACGGCTCGTACATGACTAATTAATAATAATTTCAATAAATCAGACGTACGTGTTGTCGGGTTAAAATCTTGTCACAAACGAAGGCGAAACCACGGGTTCAGCTAGTGTGTCAGTAATCAATTAAATTCGGCAATTTTTAGCGCAATGTAAACTCAACTCTGCACCCGGAGTACCCGGGTCCTTGGGGCAAGAACTGGGTTATATTAGATTAGCCAATAAAACCACTGCGATGGCTGACGGATCAGAGGCTGGCTGTATCGTGTATAACGCATCTGCGACATCTGGTTACATCGTGGAATAATGTTATAAAGTATGTGTGTTCCTTCAATTAAAGGAGACAGCAAGCACGTAAAATAATTACGAAACAAAATTTAAAAATTAAAAGAAATGTTGCTTAGTGGTTCCAAGAAATTAACATAGGAACTACAAAATGTTAAACAATAGTATATAAATAATAGTCTCCTGGCTGATTTTGTGTCTAAATAACTTGAATTCATTTGTGTGAAATATTTTTTAATTGAAAAAAAATGACCGTCACGCTGACGCTCTGCAAATGAACATCGAAATTTATAATTGATAATATAATTTATAATTAAAAGCAATAAAAAAAATATATGTTTCTTAAATATAAATATAAATTATTCTGGGCGCCGTAGGAAATATTAACCATCGCTTACATAGCCGATGCGCCACCAACCTTGGGAACTAAGATGTTATGTCCCTTCTGGAAGAACTCCCTTGGGCGGGGGGAACCGGGTTATGTGGTATTCTTACACACTAAAACCACTGCGATGGCCGTCCTCGGCACGGATCGGAGAGGCTGCGGGATCGTGTTGATATAGGCATCCGAGGCTCGTAGCACGGCGGAGCTTTCATCAGAAGATAATCTCGCCCCCCCGCACTCCTCGCTAGTGCGTAAGGCAGCGCGAGGCCATCCCGACTGCCGTCCTCCTCAGGGCCGTTTAAAATAGGACACGTAAGACCCCCACCTCACGCATCCACGGCCCCAGGGTTACGCCATATATTTTAAGCCACGGGCGTTGGGACTGTGGGAGGGCCGGGACGACGCCGACGTCATCTCTGCCGTGCAAGATTGGCCCTTTTCCGTTCCCACACCGCCGTCTCCTTCTGGAGCATGACGGTCTCACAGAAGGAGGCTACGGCAATCCACGCCGATTTTCTGCGGAGCATCGCTGACACGATTGCTCGCAGGGAGAGGTCATGTCCGACTTCGTTTCGGACCTGCCTCTCCATACTCCACGCGGTGCATACCTCCAACGTATGCTGGGCTGTGTCCTGATCCGCGCCACAGTGGTGGCACATCGCCGTCGATTCGCGTCTGATCTTACACAGGTATTCTCCGAAACAACCGTGACCGGTCATTACCTGCGTAAGTCGGAAGGTGACTCGTCGCTTTCGTCTCATCCAGGCTTCGAAGGCCGGCAGGATCGCTCCGACGACGCGTTTGCGCGCGTACCGTTCTTCGCAGAGACGGTCGCGCCACGTCGCAAGAGCCCTCCTATGTTCCCGCAGCTTCAACGCCTCGAGCGTACTCGGAGGGGGCGCGCTTTCGCTGTTCTGACGGAGAATGCGGGTCTATTGATAGACCCTCGCGTCCATATCCGCCAGAAAGCGCGCTAGGACGGTTGCCGCCTCGTAGGATATCGTGCGATATCCCCGCACTATACGCATGGCCACTCCCCGCTGCAAACTTTGGATATGTCTCTTGTGCCTGTAGTGACACTTCACTTACCATTCCAACCGGAACACAACCATACTACGTATTGCTATTGGTGACAATGAGAATGGTACCAACTAGTGGTAACGAAGCAACATACCAAGTAAAAGTGTTTGTCACTGGTCTAAGCGGCTGGATTTTGAAGAATAGTTTTGTGTACATTTCGGTCCCTGGATAGTTTATATAAGACCCGGTGTATAAGTGGCGCGGCGAAATTGTCCCAGAACATTCTTTAAAAAAAAAACTTATTTAACTCGAACGAAGTCGCGACGAACGGCTAGTATCCTGTTCGAATTATTTACAACCTCAGCTTAAGTAAATTAATTCGAATTAAATATAAGGATAATATATTTAATTGCGTGCTATTAAAGATAAACAATCGTAATGTTTTTGTGACTAAATACATACAATTATGAACATACCTACTAAATTTATTATGAATACTTAGTTAAACAAAATGTATGGGTTCGAAATATTAATTTTATTGTTTTTAGTATTTGTTGTTATAGCAGCAACAGAAATACATCATCTGTCAAAATTTATTCTACTCGGTGCAAGCTCGTTTGGGTAGGTACCACCCACTCATCAGATATTCTACCGCAAAACAGCAGTACTTTGTGTTGTTGTGTTCCAGTTTGAAGGGTGAGTGAGCCAGTGTAATTACAGGCACAAGGGACATAACATCTTAGTTCTCAAGGTTGGTGGCGCAGTGGTGATGTTGTTTTTTTTAAGAAATATACAAACCACTGTCTATGGGCGTTGGTGACCACTTACCATCAAGGGGCCCACATGCTCGTCTACTAATTTATAATGTAAAAAAAAAAAAAACTCAACTGTCTAACTATCGCGGTTCATGAGATACAGCCTGGTGACAGACGGACAGATGCGCGGACGGACGGGCAGCGGAGTCTTAGTAATAGGGTCCCGTTTTACCCTTTGGGTACGGAACCCTAAAAAGCATCTGATATAAGTATAGATAGAGTTGACATACATTAATTTGTTCCAGTTACATCATTAATATCGGCTGTCGTTGCGGACCGCAGTATTAAGTAAGTATAACTTTGCACATAATGCATAGGATATTTTGCAGGTTAAAAATGTGCAACGGCCTTAGCACTTTAACCAAAGATACACTTGTGATATAAACTTAGGAAGTGTATTTATTTATCCTAAGACTTGTATCACAAGCTGAAATGGCTTAGTGGTTAGAACGCGTCAATCTTGACCGATAATCGTGGGTGCAAGCACCACTGATTTTTAATGTGCTCAATTTGTGTTTATAATTCATCTCGTGCTTGACGGTGAAGGAATCTAAGGACACCTGCATGTGTCTAATTTCACTGAAATTCTATGATATGTGTATTGCACCTGTATTGGAGCAGCGTGGTGGAATAAGTTCCAAACCTTCTCCTCGATAAAGCATACACACATCGGCCAACAAAGACACGTTAGGTCACACTACTAACACACACCGACTCCGCCGGCGGGGCCGAGATCCCTCGTTTATTATAACCCGTCGGCGCTTAGGCGTATGACGGGGTCCGTGCACACATAGCGTCTTCCTTCCAGCCGAACCTCGGCTTAGGATACCATAGGATACCTTAGGATACGCGTATTTCCCAACATCCGACTGAGTATCTTAAAGACTCGCCCCCCGCCCGGTGACGATGTCGAGGCCATTTGGACCAATAGCGAGAACGCAAACCGAAAAAAAAAAAAAAACGAATAAGTGTTAAAATATTGTAAAAATACTAAATATTTTTTTAATACTATAAATGTAATCTATTTTTTTTTATCAGATACGATTACCTAGAAAAAAGTAATCAATTAAGTTAATGTAAAAAATACATACTTATAAAACATATGTAGAAAAAACTAACATATTATTATAAATACATAGGTCTCTAGGTGGTAAATGTGTGTTACCATCTCACCCAGAAAACGGCATATATACCATTAGTGGTAGACCCGTGACTCCAGGGCAAACATTTCAAGACGTAGCTCTCGATGTGACCTGCGACCCTGGTTACGGTGTCGCGAATAAGATAAATTCGCTGTCCTGTTTCGATGGTGTCTGGTCTGCAATACCTAAATGTGTTCGTAAGTAATATTTTTTTTATAGGATAGGTAGGCGAACGAGCCTATGGACCACCTGATGGTAAGTGGTAAGCAACGCCCTTAGACATTGGCTAATGCCATTGGCGATGTAATAGAAATGTTAACCATCGTTATTAAGAAATGCGCCACCAACCTTGGTCAGTTGTTTCACTCACCCTTCAAACCGGAACTCAACAATACCAAGTATTGGTGCTTAGCGGTAGAATATCTGATGAGTGGGTGGTACCTACCCAGACGAGCTTGCACAAAGCCCTACGACCAGTATGGTCTTTTACAACGCAACGCTCTTCCATTGAGACTAAAAACTGACACCGGAAAGAGAACGCGTGAAGTCGAAGCTGTAAAACGAACGCATTTTACGGCTTTCGCACCGCGAATGTAGAAGGGGTATTAAATATTAAACAGGTATCTGCAATCTCTACAAGCATCCTAGCGTCGAGTATCGCTGTCTTCGTGACTTGAGCACAGAGGACTGCAGCTGGCAAGTCCCTTCTGGCACGGTAGTAGAACCAGTGTGCCGACCACACTACTACCAGCCGAGTATCCTGTTCCCGATGCGATGTATAGACGGCAATTGGGACCATATTTCCACATGCAAACCAGGTAAGACGAACTAACAGTATTATTGAATCAGGTGAAAATAATGTTATATATATATTATCTACGATATCTTTAAGAAAGATAGATACATTTATAAGTATGCGGAACAATGTAAATAACACAATTCTGATACTAGGACAGCCGTAGTTGTTTTATTTTTAACGCAGTGTAAGCCTTCAGTCAGGTAACTGGACCATTTTGGGGTAAACGGGTTATTTGGGATTCTTAGCCATCATAAATACTGTAATGGCCATCTTAGGTACGAATCGGAAATTGCTGGATTGTGTCGATATGGTGCTCCACTCGTAGCTCGGCGAAGTTCTCTTCAGGGGGTGAAGATAACTTCATCCCCCTGTAAGTGTCCCTCTATTATACTTAGGTCAGATCTCCTTTTGAGAAAAAGGCTTGGAGCATATTCATCACGATAGTGGTGATAGTGGACATATTTTCTACTTTTTATACCTAAAACACGCCAACAAGGGTACCGTAAGGTAGGTAAGGCCCGCATTGGTGAGCCAACCGTCGTGGCGTCACGGTAGCGTGCGAAAGCGATCCTGTGACGCTCTCCGAATAGACGAAGTGGGTACCGCTGGTTTTTTAGTGGGTATAATACCTCCGCGCTTCATGTGGGGCTCGCCGGCGGACTACCAAATGTGTAATGAATGTGTTTTTGTGTATGCCCTCAAAAATATGCGGGCGATGCCACAAACGAAAAATAGTAACGTTTTTTATTTTATATATTTTTTCCATGTATTTTTTTTATTAAGCTCGTAATAAAACAGATTGAAGCTTCCTGTACAGACAGTTTAGTAAAATCAATGACTCGTAATATTCAGTACAAATAACTTAATCGTAATCTTAGCACAGGTTTCATACGTAATTTACAAAAAATTCTACGAAATACAATAAGAATTTTATCAACAGTAGTATATAATATATTTATTTTATTTAAAAATTGATAGACAATAATTCCTTGCCTGAGTCACTACCAATTATTTCTAAAGGTTCCCGTGGAGAACCCAAGGTTTCTCATGGTGATTCTGTAGATTATTCACGCACGGCCACGGACAGCCACGCACTGGACTGAGGCTCTGCCAACGGTGCGCCAATGTTGGTTTTGATATTTGAAGCCATTTTGTTATTCCAAAATTCGAATTGAAAGAGATCGAACGCTACGTGACTTGCGGTGGAACTCATGCACCCTTACGGAGTTGTCTGCGATTTTTTTCCACGGCACGTCGGTGCGGTCTGGTCCGCGTCCGTCCGTAATATCACGCACCGTTTGAAGTTAACGCTTAAAACTTTTCAAGTATCAAAAACCACATTCCACATACAATGACGATAATTATATACAAGCGTGCCTTTCAGATTGTGGTGTAATACCAATGGTTAACAGAGAAATCGATGTAGAAGACACAGAGTTGAACGACTCTACAAAGAAAACATTACCGTGGCACGCTCTGATCTACACGAAGGTTTCAACCCCCTACAAGCAAATCTGTGGTGGTTCTCTGATTAGTACCACTGTTATCATATCTGGTGGGTTAATGAACACTAGTCTTTATTTGATAAAAGTATATATTATACTATATGACGTAAACTATCTCTATAAGAATAATATATATTATTAAATATTAATTTCCTCTAAATGTCCCACTGAGAAGGTTCAGAGCTTACACCACCACGCTCCACACTCTATTGTGGTTGGCGGAAACGCGTGGCAGATTTTTGTCCGTTATATGCAGGTTTCCTTGCGATTTTGTCCTTCACCAACAAACATGGGTTGAATTATGAAGAAAAATAAATAAATCATGCACATGAAAATTCAGTGGTGCTTGGACTTGAGTCATCGTCGATTAAGATTCTCGTCTTCAAATCACTGCCATAACGGCGTACGGCAATAATAAGATGGACAATAATATGTTATCGTGTGACTTTTTGTATATCCCTCACAAGGTTATTGCAAAATTTTGTGATCATCTCTTGAGTCGTTACGATATAACAAGAACACACATCGCGCACACCGCAATATATGACGTCATGACGTCATCTTTTGAAACGGTGAATAATTCTGAAATCAATAATTGATAATTAGAGCTTGATAGATCTGAAAAGAATACGACATAGCAACAAGTACTAAAGATGTAAAAAAATCTAACTTTCGCGTCTACGATAAAAAATATGCTGTAACTTACAATGCTATCCAAAGTTTATAATAAACATCTCCTCGATATATCTGTTCATTAGTGTACCTATTGTGTATTTTAGTGGCACATTGCTTCTGGGACACCCTCGCGAACAAGTTAGAACCGGCCACTAACTACGCGGCAGCGATGGGTAAAAGGTACCGCCCCTGGAATGACCAGCGTGATAGAAACGCCCAGAAGTCCGATGTGAGTAATTATTTCGATGTAAACTGCATTTTGATATTTTTTATACCTGCTTTTTATATGCGATATTGACCGTAATAATCATAACATTACAAGAATACACGCCATTTTTTTTTTAATACCATTGGTAGGCGGACTAGCATATGTGCCACCTGATGGTCAATGGTCACCAACGCCGATAGACATTGACATTGTAAGAGATGTTAACCATCGCTTACATCGCCAATTCGCCACCAACCTTGGGAACTCAGATGTTATGTCCCTTGTGCCTGTAATTATACTGGCCCACTCACCCTTCAAACCGGAACACAACAATACCAAGTACTGCTGTTTTGCGGTAGAATATCTGATGAGCGTGTGGT
This sequence comes from Nymphalis polychloros, assembly GCA_905220585.2. Taxonomy (NCBI): domain Eukaryota; kingdom Metazoa; phylum Arthropoda; class Insecta; order Lepidoptera; family Nymphalidae; genus Nymphalis; species Nymphalis polychloros. The sequence continues at coordinate 4,627,599 of HG992268.1, read as the reverse complement.
ACCTACCCAGACGAGCTTGCACAAAGCTCTACCACCGAGTTAATATATCATCAAAATTGTATATCACTATAAGTCGGTTCACACCATTTACGAACGACTAATGAAGTGTGCTCTTACTGTCAAATTATATTATAAAAGACATTAAGGTGACATCATAGACAATTACTTATATAAACTTTTATAAACAAGTTAAACATATTATTTCTTAAGTATCTGTGCCATATTGATTTGTTAGAAGAAAAATAGACATTTAATTACATGCTAATTTTGTTTTTAAGGTGAGTGATGTGAATATTCCCGCTGGATTCAGTGGTTTATCGTCAAACTACAAAGACGACATCGCTATCGTGATTGTCGAAACTCCGTTCACATACAAATGGCATATCCGACCCGTCTGTATCGATTTTGATGGTAATATCGAGATGGAGCAGTTGCAAGAAACACAGGGCAAGGTGAGAATATTTTGTTTCTTTACACATATTATATTATATCGCCAGTATCGTTTCTAATTCCTACTCCATTCAAGCTGTGAGATTATGGAACAAAGTACCGGAACATATCAGGCAAGTTACCTCTAAATCTATTTTTAAGACTCGTCTACATGAGCACATATTGTCAGAAGGTTCCTAGGCCCCTAGTTCTCATGACATCTATAATGCACTTTTATTTATATGTTTTTACTATAGATATTAATTTTGTACATACTGTATGTGTATGTATGTGTATGTTTATTTATTCTGTAGTTTTATATATAAGGATGTATATTTTTGTGTACTGTTAATTATTAATTCACGCCTTCCTGGATTTCTGTTTGACGTAAGGGTTGACTGGCAGATAATGGCTTCAGGCATTAAGTCCGCCTTTTGTTCCACTTACTTTATGGTGGTCAATAAAGCGTTTAAATAAATATAGGAAAGCATGCCTATAAATGTCCTGATGCTGGCTAAAGGCCCCTTCTACTCTTAATGAGAGAAACAGCTTTTAAATCAATGATAGTTAACTTATTCATTAATTTCTTTTAAATTAAAATTGGTAGGAATATTTGTAACTGGTCCACCTGATGTTAACTCCTGACCACGTGCCATTATAAGGCACCACCAACACTGGAAACTGTCTCACTCACCCTTCAAACCAAAACCAAACAATCAATGGGTGGTACATACCCAGACGAACATACGATACCATCAAGTAACTTTTAAATATAATTTATTACTTTAACATATATAGATTGCTGTCTGGGACATTACCGATACACAAGAATTGAAGGTGATCGCTTCATCTTACGTCAGAACAGAGGAGTGCACGGTGATCACCCCCCAAAATTACAGACAACTCATCACTGGAGACAAAATGTGCGCTGAATATTTTCCTGGTATGTGTTTTATAATAATAATAATAATTTAATTTAAAAAAAGCCGAGATGCCCCACTAGTAAGAACGCGTGAATCTTAACAACAGCACCAGTGAATTTCATGTTTAGCTTGTGATTTATAATTCGTCTCGTGCTTGACGGTGAAGGATAACATCGTGGGGAAACCTGCATGTGTCAAATTTCACTGAAATTCTGAAACATGTGCATTCCACCACATTCAAGCAGCGTTGTGGAATAAGCTCCAAAACCTTTTCCTCAAAAAGAGAAGAAAAGGCCTTAGCCCAGCAGTGGGACCTTCACAGGCTACTATACTGTACTGTAATAATTTTATTTCTTCACATAAAGTTTACAAATTGACATATACTCGTACATTAAATTATCAACTAATAAATAATGTGAAGACTGGTGCTTGAAATTGAAAAACGGTTCTACAAGACACCATGTACACTCCCGTTTACATAAACCGAGTGTCTAGTCGTCCGATTACCGGATGAATAAAAATAATTAATCGTTAGCTAAAATGGGTTAAATACGAAAATTTTTATTCACTTCCGCTATTTCTCTCGATTCGCCAATTACACTTAAAATTCTGGGGCAGTCATGTAGGTTAGGTTATGTTAGGTTACTTTTAAAGCACATCGAACCAGAACCGAATCGGCCCATGTTGACATGGATATAACACAAAAATATAGTGTTAGAAATGTCGATGGAAATAGGTTTCTTAAAAAGATTAATCAAAACCACTATACAACAATAAAGCAATTTACACACAATAATAGAACAAAGGAATCAATAATAAACAGACAGAGTTATCGCTTACGACCGAATTGCAGAAGAATAATGCTTGGCGTACGTTACTCGCGCTGCTTTTATAGGGCGATGACAATAAATTTACCCACGAATTTAGTATTAAAAGTTGAACACCCAACAATATATATATATAAAAAATATAAACTTTAACCCAGAGGTTTTCTGAACGTTCCGTTTTGCACCGTTTAAGCTTATGAAACATTAATTGTTAGTGTTAAAAATGATTACCCGTTAGAAATGGCAAGATACTAATGTTTTGATGAACACCTATATCCACGATTAATTTATTTTATTCGTCCGGTTATCGGACGACTAGCAAGAGCGTTACATAAATAAAAAATTAAATATTTTATATATTTAGTTAGAAGTAAGAAAAAATTTATAAAAAAAGAAGTATATTTTTGAAGTCATATCTTCACGTTCAGCTTTTAGTGCGTTCTGGAACGTGAATTATTTCGATAAATGTGCTTGCTTGCGTGTTAATAACCAGGTATTATTTTCGACTGATACTACTGACTGATAATAATATTGGATTTTTAGATAATTTTTTTTATTGTATAGGTAGGCGGACGAGCATATGGGCCACCTGATGGTAAGTGGTCACCAACACCCATAGACAATGGCATTGTAAGAGATGTTTACCATCGCTTACATCGCCAATGCGCCACCAAACTCCCTGCTGCATTATTATTATTATTGCTGCATTATTCTTTCGCGTTAAAACTTTTAATGCATGATGACTGCATCATCATCATTTCTGGAAGAAAAGAATAATTTGGAGGACAATTCATCCATTTAAATCATTCTAATTCAATTGCTGTATCAGTAATGATGATCATTGTTTTAGGAATAGGTGAGGGCAACGGTGGCTCTGGGCTCGCGTTCCCTGTCTTCGGGCCTGCTGTAGACCGCTACTACCTTCGCGGTATCTCTTCTACTTCTCCACGCAGTGACGACCCTTGGGATACAAGCCCGCTGTACTTCTTAACTCGAATCAGCAAACATAAGCATTTTATCAAAAAGTTTATTTAATATATATATTAAATAAAATATATGATTGGACCACACTAATTTGAAATAAGACCACAATCGAATTTGTGCTCTTATTTTCGGGCCGTTTTTGAAGCGCTTAACGGTAATCTAGTACATTATTGATCGAAGGTGTAAAGATCAAAGGAAAACACAATTAAATTTCAAAATCTTTATTTAATACATGAAATAAACGATCAATAAATAAATATGTTTTATTGAAATTCCTCGCTCTCTTCCCCTTCGTATTCTTCACTTGTAGAACTTGCTGCAAATTAAAATATAAGAATTTAACATAATATAACAATTGAAGCAATTCGAACCTTGTAAATAGAAAATATAATTAAGAACAAAATCAAAAACGTAAATTTGTAAATATTAGCTTAGAAAAATTAATGAAGTACTAGGCGGGCATAACTCAACAAAAAGGTCTGTCCGTCAAACTGAATAGAGCCACAATATTAAACGGTAATTTCAAAAGAAAAATTTTACAAGGAATCCTCATTTCCCGTGTTCCCCTCCTCATATAACCTGGGTTCCTTCAAACGATGCATCTTACGACCGGCACGGCGAAGGCGGTTAGTGCGGAACATTCTCTTCGACTGTACCGTCCGTTGCTTCGTCGCGTTTGACCTCCATTACCACTTACTATCAGGTCGAGTGGAAATAATAATAATACCCCCCGGGACATTATTCACACACGGCCATCTGATCCCAAACTAAGCTACTAACTAACTGAGATCTCTCATAGAGATAAGCTTTCCTATGTATCACTTTGTTTCTTTGTTATTTTTCTGTGTTACTTGTCTTTGGTACATGAATAAATAAATAAATAAAATAAATAAATAAATAAGCAGAGCTCGTACTATGGAAACCAGACAACGGATATACTTACATATACTGCTTTTCTTTTGTAAATACATACTTATATAGATAATTACATCCAGACTCAAGACAAACAGACATGTTCATGCCCACAAATATCTATCCTGGGTGGGAATCGAACCTACAATCTGCGGCGTGAAAAGCAAGTATCTTACCAACCACGCCAACCGGCTCGTCTTTCAATTGCCTACCCGGAAAATATTTAAAAAAAAATCCCAACCGATCTTAGAATACCATTTCCACTTCACTGCCCTTGTGTTCCTTGCGCTCCAAGCGAATATGGACTTTAAGCAAAGTATAGACCGCTTAATTTCCTTTACAACGATACGATGAACGCGTTTATTGTGAATTTTACTCCAGAACGTACGTACCGGTGGAGACAACAGACGTCGTGCTCGGAGACGCATCCGTGTCACATTTACAGCGCCTCAGCTCTTCCAGCTGTCGCAGCTCGGACGGTAACAGGTTCGATTTCTTCGTCGTGTCCAATGTTTCTGTTGCGATAGCAATCGAAATAAATTACAAGCTTATTAAGAAAAATAAAAAAAGTTATGAAGTAAATAAGAAGACATTACCTAAGCTAAATTAAGTTCACTAGCTAATCGTCCCGGTTTAGCACGGGCAGATAAGAAGAAGAATGTATTTCGTATAGGATTTGCGTAAAATCCGTTCTCAGTGAGCGTCTCGGAAGGAGTAACTTTGACAAATTTCAAGTCAATCGGGCGGATAGTTCAGGAGATCTCGTGATGAGTGGTATTTCGCTTATGTATAATGTAGAGATAACCGAAGCTATATTAAGTAAATAAAACATTACCTAGGTTTTTATTAAGTACTAGCTGTGCGCTTCACCTGCGTGTAATTAATAAAAATAGAATGAATTATTACACGCACTCACGCACGCACGCAAGCACGCACGCTCGCACGCACGCACACATACACACACACATATGACTACTGGTAAAGAAATACGTAATTAACGATTTGAAATTAATTTTCATAAGATACCGTAGGGTTTACCGATCTTATCATTTGCGCCATCACATGTTCTTTGTGTGTACCGATTTTCATCAAGAATGGTCAAGGCGTTCTTGAGTTATAAGAAGACATACAGACAGACAGACAGACAGACAGACAGACAGACAAAAATGAAAAAAAATAATATAATGTGCATCACTGCATCATTACACAGACTATTTATCACAACATTTGTTGAAAAAAAAAATGTACAGTATAGTGATAAATTTAAAAAAAATCTTATATAAAGATTTCTAAATCAACTTATTATTCAATTTCAATAACAATACAAATATTTCAAATAATAATAGCAGCTAAAAACTGCTGAGGTTCAAACCTGTGCTGTCATGAGTCTACAATAAACACTTATAGTAAAGTACTGGTGCGAGCTCGTCTGGGTAGGTACCACCCACTCATCAGATATTCTACCGCGAAACAGCAGTACTTGATATTATTGTGTTCCTGTTTGAAGAGTGAGACAGTGTAATTACAGGCACAAGGGACATAACATCTTAGTTCCCAAGGTCGGTGGCGCATTGGCGATGTAAGCGATGGTTAACATTTCATGCAACGCCATTGTCTATGGGCGTTGGTGATCACTCACCATCAGGTGGCCCATATGCTCGTTTCGCCTACCTTTTCTATAGCAAAAAAACCAAGGCTATGTGAAAAATAAAGCTAAACGCCTCACCTAAGCTAAACTGAACTTTGTCACCGTGACAATGACACGCGTCATCCATCAGCGCCTCCTCGGCCTTCCGTCTCAGCTCCGAGGGCAGTCCGCTCGGACCTGGGACCGTGCGCGGTTGGTAGAAATATTGACAGTATTCATTTCGAATACTAATTAAAACATCTATTACTTATATTCAAAAAGTGCCGATCGTAATTTTTCTCACATCCATAGTGTACACCATAGACTATTCAAGATCTCGACCGATGATATATCGCGTCAAAAAGACATCGTTGTCTTTACTCCTCTTGTCGTCAGAATAAGCTATACAAATTAAATGGCATAGCTGTTAGTTACATCGCATAGCTTCTAGTATAGTGGAAGCATAACGATGCACGGACGTCACGAAGCGCCGCGTCAACGATTGCGTCACCCGGCAATCGGACGCTTTTGTTTTTCATCGTTTCAAGTAAATCATTTGATTGTAACATCGCGTTACATAAGACACCTTATATATGTATTATTTAGTTTATTCAAAAAATATATATTAAAAGTAAATTTAGATTTTATTTTGATCCGAACTCGTTACTAAATATTTATTATTATTAGTAAGCTTTCTTCTTGATAGGCATTATAACATTTGCTTGCTTCATCGGAACGAATTTATTAAAAAAAAAAAAACGGCAGTATATTTAACAGCATTAACCAATATAATTGTTTAAATTAATTACAATTCGTTCGTCCAAAGGAAACGCTTACGTTTCTACCAATCGAAACCAAATGCAATGTTTTATCGTATCACCATTAAACCAATCAAAATGAAATATATTTTTGAAATAGATTTACAAATTAAATCTTAGGTTTTTCAACCGAAAACAACAAATTCTGCTAGAGCAGGACAGGCGAGCGACATATGCGCTTGCCCGCTCGCACACTGTAAATACGTAGCGCTGGACTGCACTCGCTTTAGTCAACGCACGTCTTTGGACATGGACGGTCGTACGCAATTATCCTACATTTTGAAAACTAAAGAATTATTTATATATATTATATGATATTTAACTCACGATCAGTCTTCGACTTAAATGGTTCGGTCCTCGCTAGAGCGTCTTCGTGGATACGTCGCATGTAGTGATGATAGTCCAACGTCTTGATTGGTCCGACGTCACCGGTCGCGCGGGATATCACTGCGTAGAGTAAAAAGTAAATGTCCCACCGCTGGGCTCGAAGGCTAGGCCGTTCGAGAAGATTAGGATCTTATTCCACCACGCTGCTTCAATGCGAGTGATATATAGGTGACTTAATTTCAAACAACACATGTCCTCACGATGGTTTTGTTTTATAACACGAACTAACGCTTCCCCTCATCTTTGCACGCGTCACATTTACTGGTGGTAGAGCTTTGTGCGAGCTCGTCTGGGTTGGTACCACCCACTCATCAGATATTCTACCGCAAAACAGCAGTACTTGGTATTGTTGTGTTCCCGTTTGAAGGGCGAGTGAGCCAGTGTAATTACATGCACAAGGAACGTAACATCTTAGTTCCCAAGGTTGGTGACGCATTGGCGGTTAACATTTTTTCCGATGGCAGTGTCTATGTGCGTTGGTGACAAAAAAAATACATAAAACAGAAAGTTTTAGTACAGTACAGTACATTAAGTAGCCTGTGAATGTCCCACTGCTGGGCTAAGGCCTCTCTCCTTTTTTGAGGACAAGGTTTGGAGCATATTCCACCACACTGGTCCAATACGGATTGGTGGAATAAACATGTGCCAGAATTTCGATGTTTTCCTTCACCGTCGAGCACGAGATGAGTTATCATCACAAATTAAGCACACGATAATTCATATATTAAAAGGAGATATAATATTCGAATAATTCAAACTTACGTTCGTCGACAGCTTCCCTCGCGTCGATCGCGACCTCGATCGCTTCACGAACAGACCGCGATACGAACATCATCACCTCGTCGCCTTCCTCACGTTGGAGACGCGACAAGTAAACAGCTGTTCGTATTGAAGAACATATTTATGGTTATTTATAAAATATAATTATTGTCTATGAACACTACTATTGTAATATTCGCCTATAGACAATTTCAATGATAGGAGGAGAAAGATATATTAATCTATTTTATGTAAATATTATTGCAACAATTATCATAAAATCATAATTAGCACACACGTTCACATTATTATATAAATATATTTCAAAATGTTCAAAACTATTAATAAATTCGTAATGTGTCTAAATAATCTGTGGTATTCGTGACAAAATGGCGAAAGTCATTGGAACTTTAGAACGCGGTCGTGTGTACAGGTCTATCAACGGAGTCCGATTTCAGTGGTGAGAGATTGGTGCGGATTGTGTTACAACTTTTATTTCGCGTCAACGCCCGCTGTACGTCGCTGCTATCGCACGTGGTCGAGTGACGCGCGGCGTATATTTTTCTCTCCCGAGTATTGTGTTATTTAATCGTTTTTGTATCGTTTTGTTGAGTTTTGCGGATTTGTTGCAATTTTTGTTTTGTTATTTAACTGTTTTGTTTGGATTCGAAAAAGTGTTCGGGATAATTGTTACACGAATTGTCATGCCTCTGGCGGGCGTAAATTGAACTGAACGGCATCATAAAGCAGACGTACCCCCACTTCTGTTGTTGATAGACCTGTGTATACGACCGTGGTTTAGAAGCAGAGCAGAGCTACTAGCAATCGCATCGAGCATGTAAATCTAAAGTTTGGTTAACTTTATTTCTTCCATTAGAATACACTTTTTTTTTTTTTTTTCGGTTTGAAAATGCTGTTGGCCCTATTGGCCTCTACAGCGTCACCGGGCGGGATGGCCGAGATGAACTCAGGCCGGAGAATGGGAGCCGACATAAATGTGGCTCAAGGGGAACGGACGTCCTAAGGGTGCCTCCTGTGAGGCCGGACCTCGGCTTAGGACGCCGTTAAAATCGGGTAAAAAAGACGTGTGCATTTTTTTACGCCGTCAGACACCTAAGCGTCGACGGGCCGTAACGAATGAGTAGAATACACTATATATGTAATAATATATGGACGTATATGAACCGAATGCGCTCTAGAATACAACACGCAAAGTTATTATAATTTTAGTTAAATAATAATAATAAAGCCGAGATGCCCGGTTCGAGAATCTACAGCTTCTGAACTAATCACAAGACCAACAAGGTCTTTATAATGAATATGTTTAGTTCGATGTGTTGACCCATACAAGAGCGTTATTAAAAAAAAAATGACGGTGTCGGTGGACAGAAACGTAAATTAATCAATTCATTATTGGTTGATACGTGGTATTGGTACGCGACTTTTGATTTGTTGAATGTGTTACTTGGATTTTTAAGAGTAATCGAGCGAGTTATTTTCTTTAATTCGTATGATTTGGTGTTCTATTCGAAGAAGTCGAGATGGCCCGGTGGTAAGAACGCGTGAATCTTAACCGATGATCGTGGGTTCAAACCCGGCAAGCACCACTGAATTTCACGTGCTTAATTTGTGATTATAATTCATCTCGTGCTTGACGGTGAAGGAAAACATCGTGAGGAAACCTGCACGTGTCAAATTTCACTGAAATTCTGTCACATGTGTATTCCACCGATCCGCATTGGAGCAGCGTGGTGGAATAAGCTCCAAAACCTTCTTCTCAAAAGAGGAGAAGAGGCCTTAGCCCAGCAGTGGGACATTCACAGGCTGTTACTGTAGTTAAATAACTTTTTCCTGTTAAGTTCACTCCGTGTTTCAGTGTTCAAAGTGGAAACTTTGTTGGTATGTGTGAGAATTTTGTTATCAAACGTAAATCTGTACTACTATATAAATCTATTGGTTTGTGATAAATAATCGTTTTATGATGCAGTGATTCACATTATATATACTATTTTTTTCATTTTTGTCTATCTGTCTGTCTGTATGTCTTCTTATAACTCAAGAACGGCTTGACGCATCTCGATGAAAATTGCTACACACAAAGAACATGTGATGGCGCAAATGTAAGGCCATATATAAGATCGGTAAACCCTACGGCATCTTATGAAAATTAATTTCAAATCGTTAATTACGTATTTCTTTACCAGTAGCCATATGTGTGTGTGTTTATTATATTTTTATTAATTATACGCGGGTGAAGCCACGGGGCACAGCTAGTCTATTATATTATGATTAATGTTTCCAAAAATAAATAGATAAAAATAATAAAATAAGTATCTAAACACTGACCGTCGTCGACGATACCGTCCAGCATGTAACGTATATCGTGTTTTGGGGGGAGCCGTTCTTCAGGTGACTTCGTGACGTCATCGCGACCTTGGAAAATTAAATCGTAGTCAATTTTAATTATGCTTTAATATGTTTAAAGGTGCTTTCTCTATTCCCTGTCTCATAATCGGACTTGAGAAGAAAGAGATGAAACAAAGGACGGCTAACTCGAGCAATAACCAACAGCAAATTGCACAGGACACAGCGCTGCCAACCTCTGAGAAGCATTTCCACCTAAGTCATGAATTGAAATAAATATAAAATACAGTTATAAGATTATGTTAAAAAAAGAGCAAAGCAAGTACTGCGAACAGCAGTAAACTTGAAATTAAGAGAGAGTCAATCTAAAAAATGTTCTCCCCGAAGAAAACCCCAAAAAAAATGTTAATCCCAAAAATACTCCATTTGTTCAGAACTTACCCCAAAATTTAGGGAGGTAACCCCCAAGTTGGCAACACTGGCAGGACATATAATATGGAGTACAACATCTGTCCAGCTCACTCACTCTCATAATCCAAAGAGACGGCAACCCTAAACTCCTAGAGAAAGCTCAGCCACAAAACCAAATGGTTTACATGCGCGGAAATGTGAACAGTGTCAACATTCATCCGAACACATTTTACTGTCCCGGAGGTTAGAACATATATTTAACATATATATATTTTTTTTATATCATAGGTAGGCGGACAAGCATATGGGCCACCTGATGGTAAGTCGTCACCAACGCCCATAGACATTGGCATTGTAAGAGACGATAACCATCGCTTACATCGCCAATGCGCCATCAACCTTGGGAACTAAGGTGTTATGTCCCTTGTGCCTGTAATTACACTGTCTGACTCACCCTTCAAACCGGAACACAATAGTAGCAAGTGCTGCTGTTTCGCGGTAGAATATCTGATGAGTGGGTGATACCTACCCAGACGAGCTCGCACAAAGCTCTACCACCAATATCAACATATCCCAAAAGAAATACAGTACGTAAACCCACTCACGCCTCGTGTGTTTCCAACGCGGATCGTCCCTGGACACCGTCTCCACCGGTTCCATGTCGATTTCACAGAACCTGCACTTGCACTGATCGTCCAATCTTCGTCCGCAGCGCGTACACTTGTCTTCATTTAAAAATAATTTCAATAATTGATTATTTAAAAACGATGTGAAAGATTCGTTGGGATTGCATTCGAAATTCGCATCTCGAATTTGGGGCTGATAAGGGTTGTTTTCCTTTCAAACAACAGCCTTTAACACCCCGTGAAAACGGGTAGTTCTTTTTTATATTAGTGTGAAGTTACGTGCAACGGAACGTCCTTCTGCGAGCCTTTTTAAATTTGTCAATTGGTGCTACGGTCGCTTCTGACAGTTACAGTGACATTAATACCTCCATCCCCCCCCCTAAAATCTGCTGTCTACAGCTCAATTTTGCTTAACACGCTGGTAAAGTCACCACCGGTGGTAACGACCCGATACTGCATGTTAAGTCCTTACTTAAACTATCTTACTTACCTATCTTAACTTCAGCGCCATCCACGACACCAAATATCGAACTCCTGGCCGTTTCCAGTTTAGTTGCTTGAAGCGCTGACACGCGATGCCTCGAAGCCGCTTTATGCGCTTCAGGTAGTAAGAACTGCTGGACCAGTTCAGCTACCAACTCGTTCTGTTCCGCTGTTGACCTGGAAGTTGAAAATTTACGTTTTTAATGTATATATATATATATATATATATATATATATATATATATATTATATATATAGGGTTTTCCATTAAGGGCGCTTGATCGTGCAGAACTTCCATCGTAGCGTGTGCTGTGTGGCACGTAGCGCCGTCCTGTTGAAACCACATGTTGTCCAGATCCATATTCTCGATTTCAGGCCAAAAGAAGTTGGTTATCATCGACCGGTATCGCTCACCATTGACGGTGACGGCCACACCATTATCGTTTTCGAAAAAATACGGACCAATCACGCCTCCGGCCCAAAATCCGCACCAAACAGTCACTTTCTGCGGGTGCATTGCCACTTGGTGAACCTCGTGTGGATTGGTCTCGTCCCAAATACGGCAATTTTGCTTGTTGACATAGCCATTCATCCAAAAATGCGCCTCGTCGCTGAAGATGATTTTTTTGCCAAAATCGGCGTCAACTTCCAACTGCTCTAATGCCCAGTCAGCGAACACACGGCGCTGTCTATGGTCATTAACCTTGAGCTCTTGGGTCAGCTGGATCTTGTACGGGTGCAGGCTCAAGTCACAACGCAAAATTCGCCAAGTTGTCGTCTGCGAAAGGCCGAGTTCCTGTGCGCGACGCGGAATTGACTGCCGCGGGTTTTCGAGGACACTGTCGCGCACAGCGGCGATATTCTCGGCAGATCTCGCGTTACGTTGACGCACGGGAACCGGCTGATTGTTAACTGACCCGGTTGACTCGAATTTGTCCACCAATCGACGGATAGTCGACTCGGCAGGACGATCATCGCGACCGTAAAACGGGCGAAGTGCGCGGAACGTTGCTCGAACTGAAGACCCATTTTCATAAAACAATTTTATGATTTGCACGTGCTGCTCGACACTGTAACCTGCCATGGTGGTTTGGGAGGACGGAATGAATATAACACACTGCATTTGACAGCTGTCACTCAAACAACATGGCCGCAATCAGCTGTCAAAGTTCAAGCGTCCCTATTGGAAAACCCTATATATATACATATATATATATATATTTTTTTTTGTATAGTTAGGCGGACGAGCTTTTGGGCCACCTGATGGTAAGTATTCACCACCACGCCCACTGACATTGGCATTGTAAGAGATGTTAACCATCGCTTACATCGCCAATGCGCCACCAACCTTGGGAACTAAGATGTTATGTACCTTGTGCCTGTAATTACACTAGTTCACTCACCCTTTATACCGGAACACAACAATACCAAGTACTGCTGTTTTGCAGTGCAATATCTGATGAGTGGGTGGTACCTACCTAGACGAGCTTGCACAAAGCCCTACCAACAAGTAATTCACCAAGGAGCCGATAGCAAAGAAGATCGTCGTACCCTTTATATACACATGTGACGTCACACTCACATCGAGCCGTGCTCCTTCAGCGAGCGGTCGATGGCGTCAGCGTGAGTCCTGGCCCTCTGAACGGCCTGCTCCTCCGCAGCGAGCTCCACGGCCTCCTTCGTGACGTCACGGAGGTACGCGTCCACCGTCTCCTGGGTCACTCCCAGTATCTATTCGAACGAGTATTTTATATTTCTCAACTTTATTTGACTTAAATAACAATTTTAGTATATTAAGTATAACAATAAGTAATGCTCAATAGTAACGATACTATATAGTAAAAGCATGTAAATTTCCCACTGCTGGGCTTAAAGTTTCTCCTTTAGAGGAGATGGAGCTCATTTGACCACTTTGCTCTAACAAACTAAGCCCATGAAAATTCAGTGGTACTTGCCCAGATTTGAGCACACGATCATCGGTTAAAAGTCAAGCGTTCTAACATAAATTCTGCGACAAAAGTATTCCACAAACCCGGATTAGAGCAACGCGGTGGAAGCTCCAAAACCTCCTCGAAAAAAGGAGAGGAGGCCTCAGCCCACCAGTGAGACGTGAGACATTCACAGGCTGTAACCAGATCCTTACCTGTTTAAACATCTCGTCGTGTTCTCGTCGACGGTGCTCCTCCTTCTGTCTCCGACCAGCTTCCGCCGCTTCGCGCATTGTTTTCTCACGAACTTTTATAAAGATATATTGATTATGGAACGGTAGCAATGCCCCCTTTTTTTGAGAGAATTACTAATAATACCCCCTTAAGTAAGATTACCCCTTATACTACTTTTTTGACATTATTTTTATATCTATTTCATAATGTCCTCCAGACCGATTTCGGTCACGGCGGCCAATCTCAAGAGAGATTAGCCAACTGCGCCAAGGTGCACTCTCTATTCCCTAGCTCTCATAATCCGATGGGACGGCAATCCGGCACGACCGAAAAGAGTTCAGGCGCAGGATCGACGGCTTTACTTGCTTTCCGAGGCACGGGAGTGTACACACTTCCAACTTCCAGACTCCGGGCTGCTACTGAGAATTTTCTGACAAAAAACCCTATAGTATTTATTGGCGCGACCTGGGAATTGAACCCAGGACCACCGAGTCTGCGACCTTATGCCTAGCCGCTAGACCAACGAGGCAGTCATCTATTTCATATCAAGTACATATAATCAAGTTATAATTAATAAATGTCTATAATTCAACTCACGCGCAATTAATATGAAGGCGTGTTGCCTTCTCTCCTCTTTTAGCCTCCTCAGCTCCTTCTCGAGGAAGTCCAGAGCCGCTGACACCGCTCCTCCACACAACTCCTCCACTAGTGCACTTATTGCTTCCTCCTGTTCGGAAAATGTTGGTAAAGAAAATGAGGATCATAACATATCGAGGTTCGGAGCAGTTTCGAGTAAAAATGTATGACATTGTATGAACCGAGATATAGCGTACGACCAACCGATGGATGATAGTGTTATAAGCTTAACGTGTGCATTTGTCTGTCTGTCCGTGGCGTCGTAGCTTGTGAACGATTGATTTCGATTTAATATTTTTTTGGTTTGAAGTGTGACTTGATCGAGATTGTTCTTAGCTGTGATTAAAGAAAATCTGTTGAGTTATTTGAATATCATAAGATCTTTTCTAGTTGTTGAAGATATGTGTCATACAAGTTTGGTATTGACCATTGAAAAGGGAGGATCCTCCGACCAGACGGGGTGTGTTAGTCTGGTGGGCTACCGCCCGACGGTTGTTGTCGGGTTCTTGTATATATGTTCAATCGCTCGGGTAACTTTAATATCGCGATGTAGGATACGTCAGTTTTTAGTTTTTTCGTATGCGGCGAGATAGATGTCGCTACACAAGCAACTTATACTGGTCTGATCGATTTGAAACATGGTAACCCGGAACGGATACTGCAGTATCATCTGAAAATACCCAACACGTCACCGACATGTATTTTATTGACAATAGCTTGGCAGTTAGACTAATGGTAAGTGGTCACCGCCGCCCATAGACATTGACACTGTACGAAATATTAACAATCCCTGACACCTACCCTGCCCGAACAGTCATGCTCTCCTGGTACAAGAAAACTAACCTTCTGCTCGGCCTCGGAGCGTACGGCTTGATAATCTCTGGCCTTGGACTCCTCCTTCGCGATACGAGCCCGGTCCTCCTTCTGCAGACCGTGCGTCGTCTTCAACTCCTCGGTGAGCTCTGCCGCCCTGGTACGTCCCTCAAACATCTACAAACCAAAAATATATTTATTCTACCTTTTCAATTTGTTACCTAAATGATCTAGTTGACATAGACAACCATAGACACAGCCTTAACGCCTGGGGCTTAAAATGTAGGGGGAAAACCTGGGGGCGTGAGGTGGGGGTGTCACGTGTCTTATTTTAAGCGGCCCTGGGAGGACAGCAGCCGGGATGGCCTCGCGCTGCCGTACGCACTAGCGAGGAGTGCGGGGGGGCGAGACTATCTTCGCCTCCTGAGGAGAGCTCCGCCGAGCTACGAGCAGAGCACAGCACGGGAGGGGCCGCGGATGCCTATATCAACACGATCCCGCAGCCTCTCCGATCCGTGCCGAGGACGGCTATCGCAGTGGTTTTAGTGGGTAAGAATCCCACATAACCCGGTCCCTCCCCCCCAAGGGAGACGGGTACCTTCCAGGTTTCCACTGAGTATAAAAAAAAAGATAACCACTGACTCCGGGGTCCTGGGTTCAAACCCACAAAAACCTAATGGGGTTTTCTGACGAAAATTTGTCAGTAACGACCCGGAGTCTGAAGGTCCCATCAGCTTATAAGAGGGGAACAGAAAGTACTGCTCTCTTAAGAGTGGCCGTCGTGACCAAAATCGATCAGGAGCATTTTCTGATTCTGCGATAGTTAAAACCTCACCAAAATCTGCACAGCACGACCCCTTATAACTTTCTGTAGCGTCAGCGCCGCCTGGTGAGACGCCTCGTCCTCCTCGGGGACCGTCTCCATTTCAGGAGTCGGGGGTCTCGGGGTCTCCACGAGCCGACGTGGTTTGAGCACTTTTAGAGGTCCAGCTGACGCTAAGGCAGCTCCGAGACGTGCCTCTAGATGATCGTACAATTTTAATAATATCTTTTATAATACAAACTTACTTACTTGGTGGTAGGGCTTTGTGCAAGCTCGTCTGGGTAGGTACCACCCACTCGTCAGATATTCTACCGCTAACCAGCAGTACTTGATATTGTTGTGTTCCGGTTTGAAGGGTGAGTGAACCAATGTAATTACAGGCACAAGGGACATAACATCTTGGTTCTCAAGGTTGGTGGCGCATTGGCGATGTAAACGATGGTTAACATCTCTTACAATGCCAAAGTCTATGAGCGTTGGTGACCACTTACCATCAGGTGGACCATATGCTCGTCCGCCTACCTATGCTACAAAAAAATATATACATATTATAATATTATACATATAATATGACATGGCATAATTGGTAGAGACGCAAAATCTTAATTGTCTGTGGTTAAAACAACGGCGTTTTGAATTTCGAAGACAAAAATAAAACTGCCTAATATTCTCATCACTAATCTCACTTTTCAAATCGTTGTGCAAATTCTCCAGGAACTGTTCGCTCCACTTGGTCTCCCTCTCACAGAGCTGTGTCGTGTCGCGTTGGATGTGATGGCCGGAACACGTCAGGGCCAGATTCTGACCGCACTGCTGCAGCCACACGGGCGGTGCTGACAGCTGCTCGTGGTCTTCTAGAGCTTAAATTGGAACGAACAAAAATATTTAGGGAGTTTTTCTAGACGTATAAATGAAATTGATAGGTCTGTCTGCTTTTCTAAGATACCAAAACGAAAACTAACTTGATTTTTATTATTATACTCGGCTGTCTGTCTGTTCTGAATATTCAAAACGGATAAAAATTACAAAATGCAAATAATTTAATTACCATAGTACCATTTAGTTTAAATTTCGTCAAAGTTCGGTTGAGCTTATCACAAGCAACTATATCAAGTTTTGGTACATATTTATCTCATTCTAACTCAAATCGAATCAAATTCGTTTATTTGGTATCACAATTTGTAACAATATTGACAGGGATCCTCGCAGTAGGCTTCGCCTGTATCGCGAGGAAACAATTAAAAATTACAAAGTAGAATTAACAAAAGTTACGTAAGAGATACTTGATAAACAAAAACTATATATTAATATTATAATATATATAACTAATATTATAATTTATTTTTTTATTGTAGGCAGGCGGACGAGCATTTGGACCAACTGATGGTAAGTGGTCACCAACGCCCATAGACAGTGGCATTGTAAGAAATGTTAACCATCGCTTACATCGCCAATGCGCCACCGACCTTGGGAACTAAGATGTTATGTCCCTTGTGCCTGTAATAACACTGGCTCACTCACCCTTCAAACCGGAACACAACAATACAAAGTACTGCTGTTTCGCGGTAGAATATCTGATGAGTGGGTGGTACCTACCCAGACGAGCTCGCACAAAGCTCTACCACCGAGTAAAAGTAATAAATGCGAAAATGAGTTTGTTTGTTTGTTACGCTTTCACGCCTAAACCACTAAACCGATATTAAAAATTCCTTCACCAATGGAAAGCTACATTATCAGCGAGTAACGTAGGCTACATTATACAAAAATATCTCATCTCGCTCGACAGACCTGAGCTGATTTCAATGCACTTACATAACAAATTAGGATCGTAGACGATCTCCGCGTGCCGTCTCCTCGCCTGGTACCCGTGCCGAGCTCGTGGGGCGTGCAGGTCCGACGTCGGATCCTGAGCGGCTGTGGTGGCGCTCCCACCACCCCTAGCCGCCCGCATCTCTTGGACGAGTCCCATTCTACCACCACAGTTGTGTAGCTTTGTCAGTTTGCGAAGTTCTACAATACCGTTATAATCATCAATTAATCTTAACGGTACACCGCCCCTCCATAATCCACACGATGAGACGATATATAAATTATTATTTTTTAAAGATTTGACATTTACCTTATTGGTACGCACACAGCAGATCAAAAATCAAAAATCTTTACTCAATATATAAGCGTTACACTTGATTATTGATTGTCAATCAATCTACCACCGGTTCGAAAAAAAACACCTCAGAGAAGAACTTGCGGAATAAACTCAGCAAGTCGAAGAAAAACTCAGCAACTCGGCGAAAGAAATTGTCTTGTTTATTGTCAAACTAGAAACTACCACCGGTTCGGAAAAGTAACACCGAGCCCTGAGAAGAACCGGTGAAACTCA
This sequence comes from Nymphalis polychloros, assembly GCA_905220585.2. NCBI lineage: Eukaryota > Metazoa > Arthropoda > Insecta > Lepidoptera > Nymphalidae > Nymphalis > Nymphalis polychloros. The sequence goes on along the minus strand of HG992268.1, from coordinate 4,609,235 downwards.
ACGGGTATTTTCATATATCATGTTTCGTTTACAAAGTATATATAAAAGAAATAGCCATGCGGCGATCGTCTCATTCCCAAGGTGTGATATCATCCATAAATTTATTAATTGTACCTTTAGTACACAAGCGTTCATTTACAATTTTGTAAGTAATCATTGTAAAATACATATATTACTTATATAATTCATTACGAAACCTCATGTATACCAATTGCCCCCCCCCCCCCCCTTGTACCTCTATCCCTCTTCCGTCTAATGTTATCAATCTTCCGCTCCATATCGGTCTTCTTGTCAGCCCAGAGTTTCGCCAGCTTCGTTACTGTGCGGTCTGTGCTCTGCTTGCGCTGTTGTATCTGCAGCTTATGGAGAAGGGCGAGACGAATATCTTGGAGTTCGTCGATTTCCTATACAAAAGGTGATCACTGGCTTAGACAGCTAAGATTTATCTAAAGACATTTTGATGTATAACATCAACTTAGCGTTCGGTCTGACTGAGACTTCGAGCGTCAGATGATGTGTTATTTACACGTCAATCGTACATGTACAGTCATACATATAAATGTAACACAATAAACTTACCGCCTCCCTAAATATCCAGTCCTTTGTTTCTATATCCGTGATGATGCCCTCCCTTTTCTTCATCCATCGAGGGTATCGGCCTTTCTCCACCAGCTCGGACCATTTACGCGCGTGACGCATCCTGATATGAGAAAACAATCTCTTACTGATATTACAGTAGCAGCCTCTGTATGACCCACTACTAGGCTATGGCCTCTTCTCCTCTTTTTGAGGAGAAGGTTTTGGAGCTTATTCCACCACGCTGCTCCAATACGGGTTGTTGGAAAACACATGTGACAGAATTCTAATGAAATTTGACACAATTTGTTTTCCTTCACCGTCAAGCACGAGATGAATTATAAATCACAAATTAAGTACATGAAATTCAGTGGTGCTCACACGGGTTTGAACTCACGATCATCGATTCACGCGTTCTTACCATTGGGCCATCACGGCTTTTTTTTTGTTGGCTTACTGATATTATAATTGTTATTAATTGGCATATAAGGCTAATTCGCCGTCTCAAGTGTTATACTCTATGCTCTTTTCTGTATCCTTGACCACATATGTATACAGGGTTATTTGTAACGACCCAGCAACCTCGCAGGACTAGATAGCTAACACCATAAGCAACAGCAACTTTTGTTCTACGACTTCAGACACGACTCAATACATGATTTACAAGTTTTTGTCGTACTGTCGTGACATTTGTAAGTCTATATTTCACTCATAAACGAAAGGACGACGCAACGCGTCGATCTTTGCGATGCGCGTAGATTTATAAACGTTCAAGCGGGAAATTAAATTAATACTTATTTTTGTATGAAAATAAAATCTAACAAATTATCAAAAGTCGTAGTCGTCGTCGTTAGCTATCTAGTCCTGCGAGGTTGCTGGGTCGTTACAAATAACCCTGTATATAAAAATTTCAAAGGGTAACACAAAGACAAAAAAATAAATTAAAAATAAATGGACATGTTGCAGACCGCCAGACCAATGTGTTATTATTCATCTTATATCCAAAGGATTTTTTGTATTTCACTTGGTGGTAGAACTTTGTGCAAGCTCGTCTGGGTAGGTACCACCCACTCATCAGATATTCTACCGCTAAGCAGCAGTACTTGGTATTGTTGTGTTCCGGTTTGAAGGGTGAGTGAGCCAGTGTAATTACAGGCACAACGGACATAACATCTTAGTTCCCAAGGTTGCTGGCACATTGGTGTTGTAAGCGATGGTTAACATCTCTTACAATGCCAATGTCTATGGGCGTTGGTGACCACTTACCATCAGCCGGCCCATATGCTCGCCCGCCAACATATGCTATAAAAAAAAATGTACATTAGATGACCCTTTTACGCGGTCGCCGCTTAAACTAATCATAACAAGTTTAATAGTTAAAAACTGAAAACGTAATTAAAAAAACTAACAAACATAGATCAAGTGTTTCGGGCAATGATGAGTCAGTCACATTTAAAATTAGAATTGATAGTTATTTTTTAAGGAACAATCACATTAAACGCTTACTTATTTATCATTTCTGTCGTGTGGAAGTCGGCTGGCAAGTCACCTTTCCGATATGGGGTGCCGGGTCCTGAAGCAAAGTGACCAAGTTTCAAAAGTAGACGTATAACGAGTAACGTAACATAGAAAACGTAATAGAATATTCATATTAATATTAGAAATTTAAACAAGTCGAATGAAAAATTATAATTATTATTAGGGCATTGCTAGAGCGATTTTTTTTAAATAAAATCATATTTTTTTTAAGCCCAGCCGAAATGTGGTATTTTGCGTATTCTTTTTTCATATGTTAATTCTGTGCATGTTTGAGAAAATCACATTTTGATTTTTCTTTTGAACTGTTTATAAATACACAGGTAAGCTTTTACTAGAACTTTCTAAACGTAATTTTATAAGATGACATTAAATGTAAAGTGTCATATTTGCACTCACCCCACTCGAATTTGTCTAAATACATCACTTCCGGTGTTTTCTCGCACTCCTCGGCCGGTACCGCGTCCGGTTGCCACGGTGTCGTCTGAGCTGATGATTCTCTACACAAAATAATACAACTCCTACTTTCCGCTGCGTACGAGGTGCAGAAAAGCACATGAGGTAACTAAAGCTTCTTTTTTTTAATGCTAGAAAAACACATCACGCGTTTCCATTTATAAGACTCAAACAACGCTTTTGTACCTGGTAATTGTTTGACATTTTCGCGGCCCTCGCTACCTGGTGCCTAGAGCGATCGCTCCTCTATCTCTAACCCTAGGGCCGGCGCTGCACTGAATTGTGTTCATTACCTGTACAAACTCTGTGTCCCCCTGTTTCTCGGCTTCTTACGGCAAGGGATCATCATCTCAGTCGGGGGCCGGAAGTCAGGGGTGGCGCACTTCATGGGGCACAACTTCTTTGGACTGTAATAAAAATGCAATATATAATTTTATCCACAACGCGCCCTACTCTTTTCAAGTGTGCAATTTAGGCCCATAATAATGTGGCGCGAAGCTTCTATCTAACTATCTATACATATAAAATGGACATTGGGCTTTTTCTGTACGTACTTGTAAATATTCCTCCAGACCGATTTCGGCCCGGACAGCGAATCTCAAGAGAGATTAGCCAACTGCACAGGACATATTATAGTGCACAAGTGTGTGCGCAAACATAGGTGCACTCTCTATTCCCTAACTCTCATAATTCGATGGGACGGCAAACCGACACGACCGGAAAGAGTTCAGGCGCAGGACTAACTACTTATGTTGTAAATTTTATTGAAATAATGCAGAAGAAAATTAACATACATGGCACAATACTTAAATCGATCCTTCCCCGCCAACTCCGGCATGGGCACACCACGTGTTCTCCCCACTTTTTCCAAGTAAGCGCCGTACGAACGATCCACGTGTTGAGGGAGCCGACAGTTCGGATGGTACACTATTATAATAAATGTGAATTTTATTGCATTTCTCATTTATATAATCTCATTATATATTATAGTTAATTTTATTTATACAAGATAATACATAATATATTTACAGTACCATCCACTCATCATATATTCTACCAAGCAGCAATGCCTATGTGTACCATTGTGTTCCGGTTTGAAGGGTGAGTGAGCCAGTGTAACTAAAGGCACAAAGGACATAACATCTTAGTTTCCAAGGTTGATGGCGTATTGGTGATGTCAGACACGGCTAACTTTTCTTACATTGCAAATGGATGGTAGCGATTAATGAATAAAATAAAAACTAAAATCTTTCGACTAACTAGCTGGTAAAAAGCTAGTAATCGACCGTATTATACACATTTATCTGCAGTATTCAATATTCAAATTCAAATTACTTTATTCAATATTGAAGTATTACACTTTCTTATTGATAGTCAAACTAGAAACTACCACCGGTTCGGAAAATAAACACCCAGCCCTGAGAAGAACCGGCGAAAGAAACTCAGCGAAACTAACAAACAAAAATCTATTACTTGTCGACATACGAGTGAAACAACTTCTTTTCCAATCTGGGTTGCACAGCCAATCCCAAAGCGAATTCGTATTTGTGATATTGTAACGGACTCACCAACTTGCATCCTTGGAAACTGACGTAGTTCAGAGAACATCGTTTTGTAAACCGGCTGGATCATCTGCAAGTGTATTTACTACATAAGAAAACATTTGACAAACGTTTTCGCTGGTTTGTCTCATGGTTTGTCTTAGTGGCGGGTATTCAAGGAACTTACACGCTCGATTGTAGGATGGTAATAAAATTCTCAAAGAGACGATTCTCAAAAGACTCTTATTCAGGGGCGTAACTACCGCCGTATCAGCCGTATCAAAGATCCGGGCCCTTAGCTAAAGGGGCCTCAAACCCGTGTTAGCAAAAATTCGTAAAATATTATCCAAAATCTCACTCGAACTGTAAGACCTTACGCTAAATTTCCCGAGAAAAAATTAAAATGTTATACTGATTTCAAGAATTAATTTTATTAGCTAGTTCAACTTGTTGACGGTCAAGGCGCAATTTGGTAAATTGGTTCAGTGCTTGATATATAATAGAACATAAAAAAAATAGCAAAAAACTAAATAATAAAAAAAAAAACAGAAAGCAAAGTATATCACGAACGAACGCCAGGTAGTATGGCCCGCCACCAAATTGTGAAACAGGGCCCATTAAGAGCAACACCTCTGATCTCATTACCTTATAACATTGAGGTTTGAGCTGAAATAACGCTTCTAATCTACTAACCACGCGTATGCAAGTCACTGCATACCAAGCGTGTGGAGTCTGAGGAATTTACGAAAACGTTAAACTCACAACTTGCGCTGACGCCATCGCTGCTTTGAACGCAGTCCTCGCGTAGTCTCTCGCTCCTGATACTATGAAGGCGGAATCTGTTGTATTAAAGAGTTGTTATTAATAAAAGATTATATCCTGGGACATTATTCACACAAGGCCATCTGATCCCAAACTAAGCTGAGCTCGTACTATGGAAACCAGACAACTGATATACTACATATACTACTTTTCTTTTGCAAATACATACTCATATAGATAATTACACCCCGACTCAGGACAAACAGACATGTTCATGCACACAAATGTCTGTCCTGTATGGTAATCGAACTTTTTTTTTTTTTTGACGCTGGGAAAACGCCTTACTCGTTTCCCCCCCACGGGAACAGTGGGGGGGGGGTATGTGGGACTCGCCATATGTCCAGGGCACCGAGTGTGCCCCGGTCATCGGAATACCCACTAAAAACCCAGCGGTACCTTTCCCGTCTTAACGGGAGCGCCACGGGATCGCTTGCGCATGCTACCGTGACGCTCCGGAGTATCTACCAACCAAGCCAACCGGCTCGTCAGTATTAAGTCAAAGAACAGCACCAAAAATCCCGCAGCTAGACCAAGGCCTCTCTTGAGAAGTTTGGGAGCATATTCTACAACGATGTAATTCCACAATATTAGTATTATTCGTAGCGAAAATTCAACCGAAAGTAATAGTTATTAGTTATCTATGATCATAGGCCATGAGACCAATGACCGTTGGAGCAGACAAGTAGTAGTGGAGACCGCGGTTCGGCAATCGTAGTGTACTTTCTCGCCCGGTGTATTTATGACTTGATACATCTCACGAGAAGCTATATCCTGCGTGGATTGCGACTGGCTAATGATTATTTGATCAGAATTATTTGTCCTGTTCAGCAACGGCCCTGGTGTAGAGCGAGAAGAACGATCGCTCCTGGCGCCAGGTAGCAAGAGGCGCGAAATTATCAAAACAATTACCAGTAGTAGTATATAAGGGTAGTTTGATTTTTATAAATAATTATGGTAAATATTTACAATGGCGGCTTTTGTGAAAAATGGCTCCAAATTTTTATGACATTTTAAAAGTAACCCAACATTTCAGGAACATCCTAGACCGCTCAGACCTTAATTTCTTTCATGTTCGAAGTCTTCCCCCTCCTCAATATTGCATGAAGTATCATTCATTATTGATAAAAAACGTCATAAAAATTTGGTAATTTTTCACAAAAGCCGCGATTGTAAATATGTACCGTAATTATTATTTACATAACATTAACTGAAATGCAATTTATGTGAAGTGTCGACCGAATGTCACTAAGACACAATCTCGCTCTACTTTCATCGAAGGCTAGGGCTGGCGCACTCTCTAGTGCTCTTAAGAATATAGCGCGGAGCGACTCAAACACGTACATAGACTTATATGTACAAATAAATATCTGTTTAACCTAAGCCTTGATACCTTGATACAATATAAAAAAGCAATGCAAACAAGGGAAAGCCCTTAAAATAAAGAGTATTTAGGAGGATGCGTAGTTAGGTATAAGTAAAACTTCAACTTCTTGATGTCGTAATGTGAAATAACAAATGTGGAATGTGGAATGAATTTATTACGAAACGGAACGGGTATATATATATACAAAAAGTGAACTAAACATAAACCAATAGGAGTACAAGAAAACATAATAATTGTAAAAAATATCGTAGCGAGCGTCTTGTTACAGAGGCGTAAATCGACTATCGAGTGTGTGCTTTGTTTCCGATAAGCAGTTTTTAAGAACTATACATAGTTGTGGTAGCGACATAGTGCTACAAGTACTACGTATAAATACTTATTACTTTTCAATCTTAACGTATTATAAAGTTCTCACCATATAAATAGTCGTGGATTCTCATCTTAGACACGTTATACCTTCTCGGAGCTTCGTATAGCGTTTCGCCGCTCATTTTGATATTAATATTTAAATATATTTCAGCCAAATACACGTCATAACGTGTTGATAAAAATATTTAACGATAAAACAATTTTGTTGCTTAGCAACACTTGTTTTCGTCATTTAAGGGTAATTCACATTGTTAGGAAAACGACATACACTAAAACATTAAAAAGTACTATATCGTCTATGGTTTCATCTTACAGTACAGTAGCAGCCTGTAAATGTCCCACTGCTGGGCTAAGGCCTATAAGGCTAAACAGGAGACTCTTTTGAGGAGAAGTTTTGAAGCTTATTCCAACACGCTGCTCCAATGCGGGTTGATGTGACAGAATTTCAGTGAAATTTGACACATGCAGGTTTCTTCACGGTGTTTCCCTTCACCGTCAAGCACGAGATGAATTTAAGCACATGAAATTCAGTGGTGATTGCCCGGGTTTAAACCCACGATCATCGGTTAAGATTCTCGCGTTCTTACCACTGGGTCATCTCTTCTTCTATCTTGGTTTCATCTTAATATCTCAGTATTGACAGTCCGCCTCAAAGCTACATGTCTATGTCAGTAAGCTTTGTTAACACGTAAATAGTGTATAGTTGAATAAACGAAGACCATACAATAAAAACAACAATAATAAGCAAATCAATGATTTATCACTTCAGGTCAATTAACTACAGCAGTGGGGGTAGTTCGGCTTAATGATTGCTGTTCTGTTTAATTTACGACCGCCAGAGGCATGACGATCGATAGATGGATGTGCCGAACACTTTTACAAATCCAAACAAAACAGTTAAATAACAAAACAAAAATAACAACAAATCCGCAAAACTCAACAAAACTATATAACAATGATTAAATAAAACAATACTTCGGAGAGAAAAATATACGCCGCGTGTCACTCGACCACGTGCGATAACAGCGACGTACAGCGGGCCTTGACGCGAAATAAAAGTTGTAACACAATCGCACCAATCTCTCACCACTGAAATTGGGCTTCGTTGATAGACCTGTTCACACGACCGTGCCTGTAGCAGATTCTGAAGACGGGAGTAAAGATAAAATAATCATCTGTGATCTTGAATTGACATTTGGTCGATATCTTCATAATCTGTGGTATAGAAATAAAGTATGAAAAATACAATAAGGAACACGGTCGTATACACAGGTCTTGCAACTGAGTCCAATTTCAGTGGTGAGAGATGAGGTGCGAGTGCGTTACAACTGCTAATTCGCAATACCATCCGCTCTACGTACTACGCCGCTGCTATCGAAGCTGATATTTTTCTCTCCCAAGTATTGTGTTATTTAATCATTGTTATATCGTTTTGTTGAGTTTGGCGGATTTGTTGTTATTTTGTTTTGTTATTTAACTGTTTTGTTTGGATTTGAAAAAGTGTTCGGGATAATTATTGCGCGAATTGTCATGCCTCTGGCGGCCGTAAATTGAACTTAACAGCGTCATTATGTCAACGTACCCCATACTGAAGTTGCAAGACCTGTGTATACGACCGTGGTAAGGAATATGAATAATATGTGTCGTTGAAATATAATATATACTTATTGAAATCCATACAAAGAAACAAAATTGAAGTGTCTGTCTGTTTTTTCTAAATAACTGCCTGCTTTTTAAGTTAATGACTGCGAGTTGCCAAAATCATATAATTTTTTATTTTATTTTACCGCTGCTACCTAAAAATTTGAACATTTGGTGTGATTCACGTAAGACTTTGATGGGTTTTCGTCAGAAATTGAATTTCACGCTGAAGTCGCTGGTTTAGATAGCATTACAATAAAACCAAAGGAACAAACTCATTTTTTATTGTGCCACAAAATAAAATTTACAGTTTACACAAACAATTTACATACATTAGAAATATAATAAATTCCATACATAATAATTCTGCGATTTCAATACATATTCCGTAGCGATTTTAAAGCTGCAGTCACACAATTCCGAGTAAAGTTACTTATTAATGCATTACAGTGTAAAGTGTACGCGTGACAGTGTAGTAGCGACATTATAAGTCCAGCCCGTTGAAAGAATCACAAGACGTTCACATCAAAACATAAACAGTCGACATAGCCTTGTAACAGCGTATGATATTAAAAATATACATTTTTGTTATGTAATTAATAATAATAATAATGTCCTCCAGATCGATTTCGGACACGGCGGCCAATCTCGAGAGAGATCAGCCAACTGCGCATGAGATATTATAGTGCACAAGTGTGTGCGCAAACACAGGTGCACTCTCTATTCCCTAGCTCTCATAATCCGATGGGACGGCAATCCGACACGACCGGAAAGAGTTCAGGCGCAGGACCAACGGCTTAACGTGTATGTTAACATAATAATATTTTTATCGTTATATCTTTGTCACTTTTTTTTTTTTATAGCATAGGTTGGCGGACTTGCATATGGGCTACCTGATGGTAAGTGGTCACCAACGCCCATAGACATTGGCAGTGTAAGAAATGTTAACAATCGCTTACATTGCCAATGCGCCATCAACCTTGGAAACTTAAGATGTTATATCCCTTGTGCCTGTAATTACACTGGCTCACTCACCCTTCAAACCGGAACACAACAATATCAAGTACTGCTGTTTTGCGGTAGAATATCTGACGAGTGGGTGGTACCTACCCAGTCGAGCTTGCACAAAGCTCTACCACCAAGTAAACTCCTTAAAATCCTATTGGCGAGCGGACATCAATGTTTTTAATCTACATACTATTGAACAAATACATAAGACAATTAATTTATCAATATCTATTAAACCTGTAATTCAACAAACACGTTTGAAATAAACACAAATCAGGCTGTCATAAGGTACTAATCATTTCATCATATATGGCCGTAGCTTTAAGTTTAGCTTCCACCAAAGGGTACAGAAGAGTTAGGCGGCGATAACTCAAATCTCCGCTTTAAAACACTTAAAATAAAAACGCATCCATCCCCCTCCCCCCATCCCCTCTCTTTCCCTCTTAAAAGATTTCCATTAAAGCTGAGCACAGAGATGTGGAAATAAAAATGACATCGATAATTTTTATAACCAGTCGTGGTTACTTATTAAACATCTCCCCTCTTTGCTCCAACCCATTTTGGGTGGAAACCTTAATCATATCATTCACAAGCACGAATATCGACGCACAGCCCAAACAACTGGGGATACTTTTGCACAGTAGGTTAGCACTAAGGAAAGATTTTTGAAAATGTAACCCCTAAGGTATGAAATTTTTGAAAATGTAACCCCCAAGGTTCACCTTTGAAGAGAGCTGTAGAAATTGGTAAATACATCGATCAACAATAATACTAGATAACGCTTCACGAACAAAACCAATACTCGAATGTGGCACCCACTGACTATACCATAAAATGGAGAAAACGATTTAAATGTTTAATAATTTCAACCTAAACTACGCCTTGTTCCCGAGCAATAAAGTGCGGTTTAGATTGTATTGACATTCACTTACGATACGCCATGAATGACAGAAAGAGATAAGAAATGTACAATTTCTTATGTTCCAAATTCAACCTTACATCGTTAGCTATAAAGCAGATAATTAAAGACACAACATTTTACTTACGCGTTGGTTATTTCCACAACCGTTGACGTCTTAACGTTGGTTATGATTGGACCACGCGAATTTGAAATAAGACCACAATCGAATTTGTGCTCTTATTTTTCGGGCCGTTTTTGAAGCGCTTACCGGTAATCTTGTACATTATTGATCGAAGGGTACACAGCAAATATGAATTGTGACGTAAGCAGAGCCACCGGTACAGAGCTCGTATATTTTATACACTAATATATAATAATGAATTCTTAACAAAAACTATTTGATATAATTTAGAATTATACAAGAATCTTAAGACTATACAAAAGCGTATGTTAATTAAATTAAATTGTCTTTTTTTTTTTGTTTTTATAAAGTTGACAGTCTGACTGGCTTCTGCCACCACTACCATCAGCTACCACAATTGGAAAGCTAATTTAACAAGGAGTAATTTGGGCTTTATTTAATTTCAGTTATATGGGGATATCAGCATGAAATAATGGTATCTGTAAAGCAAGCAAGAAATTGCTTTATCGAGCTGTCAATCTTGTACTCTTACGGAACCGAACGCTAGCTGGTCGAAGACTTGACCTGTCCTTTGTATATAAAAAAACTAAAACACAGCAGCCTGTATGTGTCCCATTATTATACTCTTTAACCTTTATTCAGAACTGGCAGCCAGCCTCACAAACGTTGCTCAATGATCAATGCTAAGGCCTCCTCGTTGCACGTTTCCTCATGGTGTCTTCCCCCACCAGCAACACCAGCCCCCCGGCGCCTAGGCCTTGAGCGCGGCGTCCAGCTCGGCGAGCTGCAGCGTGGCGCGGCGCAGCATGTCGGCCTGCTGCGCGCTGCTGTCGGCCAGCGTCGACATGCTCTGCTTCAGCGTCGACAGCCGGTGAGACACGCGCTGCTTCTCCGCCAGCAGCAGCTGCTGCGCTTTAGTACCTGCGGAACGATTACACGGGACGACCTGTGACCGTTGAACTGGCGACTGTTTACTTATTTATATACAAAATGGAATCACACAGAATTATTTCAAATATATAGTTAGACAGACTAGGTAATGGACCACCCGGTGGTATGTGGTCACCGCCGCACAGTGACTTTCGCACTGAAAGAAACGTTATACTTGAAACAACGACCTTGGGAATTAAGATGTTATGTCCCTTGTGCCTATAGTTACACTGGCTCACTCACCCTCCAAACCGGAACACAACAATACTGAGTGTTGCTGTAGCGGTTGATAAAAACAACTATAAATCTAGCAACTATAGCTTAGTTGCTGCAAGGACATGATCCTCCTAAATAATATTATAAATGCGTAGTTTGTTCGTTTGGTGAGCTTTCACGTCTTAACTTTTCACCCTTTTTTTTTCAACTCTGGATAAACGCATTACGCGTTTCTCCCACGGGAACAGTGGGGGGAGGGATGTGGGGCTCGCCGGTGTCCAAGGCACTGAATGCGCCCCGGTCATCGGAAGACCCACTAAAAACGCAGCGGTACCCTTCCCGTCTTAACGAGAAGCGCCACGGGATCGCTTGCGCATGCTACCATGAAAAGTTAACTTCTCAATCTAATACCAGCACCTTCGCCCCTCCTTTAATAATAAAAAGGGGGGGCGGTGACGTCACTGACAATATGGCGCAGTTCTCACCCAACAGCGGTATGTAGTCTCCGGCGCGTTCGGCGCGCACGTCGAGAGTGAACCACTCGTTCAGGTCGTCCGAGTCTGAAGACGGCAGCTCCTGGACAAACAAACATATCAAAATCACATCCATATTATAATATGTCAGATACGAGGGGGTGTCCTACCGTCCTAAATAGAAGGGATGGGGTAGGAATACTAGTTAAGTGTCATTCTAATTAAATCATTGTTAGTATAATTGTTGGGTTCGATCATTTACAGACAACTGTATGGAAAGGACCAAGAAGAAAAAGAAGAGGGCGCCCTAGAAAAAGGTGGATAGAAGATATAAAAGCGATAGCAGGAAGCGATTGGAGGAAGAAAGCCATGGACACAGAGGTTTGGGAAAAGCTGGAGGAGGCCTTTACCCGAGAAGGGGTTCCGATCAATGGTGCTGAAGAAAGTAACGATAGCGAGTAAAAAGAAAAATGAAAGAAAGAAAAATGACACGTTACATAAAAAATCATATACCGTTAATATATACTAAAATGCATGAAATAATAATTATTATTGTGGATTGGAAATAAACGGGCTTTATTATTATTATTATTATTATTATTTATTAATCTTTGGAAGTAAAATTAAAGTGTATATAAGTAGTCAGGTGGAATAGTGTTGTATTATGAATAAATATATATTAATCAGGAACTGTTTGTTGGGTATAATAGAACTATATCTATAAAAAAAAATAACACCCTGTTAACGTCCCACTGCTGGGCTAACGCCTCCTCTCTTTTTGAGGAAAAATTTTGGAGCTTATTTCATCACGCCGCTCCAATACGGGTTGGTGGAGTACGCACGTGGCAGAGTTTTAGTGATATTAGACACGTGCAGGTTTCCTCGCAATTTTTTCTTTCACCGCCGAGCATGAGATGATGATTTATAAATAAAATTGATGCGTCCGTCTGTGACTTCAAAATAACTGCCTCGTAGGCACCAAAACCAAAAAAATGGTTTGACCACGGCTGCTCCTAATAATTTTATATGTATATATTTCGAAAAGATTACGTATGCTACAGTGATACATATGAAAGGGTGGCGAAGCCCTATATCTAGTGGGACATGAGGGGTCGTACGTCGTAGAGGCTGTCGTCGTCGGAGTGCGAGTCGGGGTCGCTGGGCGCGTCCTCGTCCATGCGCTCGGGCCGCATGAGGCGCTGCCCCCCCGCCCCCTCGTCCGAGCCCAGCGACGAGCCCAGCTCCTGGAACAATAGAGGTCTCCCGTCTTTATTATTTTCTCTATTCACAACAGAGAAGGAGATAACATAATCAAAATTTAAATGTTTCTCTTTTAGACTTTAAACGTCAAGTTATAAAATAAATGTAAAACTACCACCGGTTCAGGCAGATTCTACCTAGAACCAGCGACTCAATATTTAATCTTCCACCAACAAAATTACATATATATAACAATTAAATTTATATACTATAATATATCCCGGAAGTTGGAAGTGTGTACACTCCCGTGCCTCGGAAAGCACGTTAAGCCGTTGGTCCTGCGCCTGAACTCTTTCCGGTCGTTGCCGTCCCATCGGATTAAGAGAGCTAGGGAATAGAAAGTGCACCTGTGTTCGCGCACACACTCGTGCACTATAATATGTCCTGCGCAGTTGGCTAATCTCTCTTTAGATTGGCCGCCGTGGCCGAAATCGGTCTGGAGGACCTTATATCCCGCATAATCATATATATATATATATATATATACATACATACATAAATAAATACACATACACACATACAAAATAATCAAATACTAACTCTCACCGTCTATATACTTATAAACTATTTGTAAATAATCAATATATTTCCATCTCTCTCTTAAAAAAAATTATATATTTCCAATAATATTAGCTGTTACTGATATTTGATTTGATTTTTCTCTTTTTCTTATTTAATATGTTATTTTTTCCAATACAACTATTGTATCTCCAGGATATTTTTTTAAAATATTAATCTATACTAATATATAAAGCTGAAGAGTTTGTATGTTTGATCCGGCTAATCTCGGGAACTACTGGTTCGAATTTGAAAATTCTTTTTGTGTTGTATAGTCCTTTTATCGAGGAAGGCTCTAGGCTTATTTTTATTTATCATACGCGGGTGAAACCGCGGTACACAGCTAGTCTATGATATAGTTGTAGTAACAGCCTGTGAATGTCCCACTGCTGGGCTAAGACCTCCTCTCCTATTTTTGAGAAGGTTTTTGGAGCTCATTCCACCACGCTGCTCCAATGCGGGTTGGTGGAATACACATGCGACAGAATTTCAGCGATATTAGACACATGCAGGTTTCCTCAAGATGTTTTCCTTCACCGTCAAGCTATTATTCTATCGTTTATAATTATTATTATTATTATTATGCCACTTATTTAAATAAATTAATACAATTTGAATTCTCTTGATATGCCAATTTATTAATGAATGTACAGCAAGAGATTTTTTTTAACGCGCAATGTTAAATAGAATAAAAACAAAAATCTTAAACACACCTCGTCCAGATCGAACTGGTCATCTTCCAAGAACTCCTCCTCGTCAATGATCTCGTCCGGCTCCGGCCTCTGGACCTTCGACTGCGACTTCAGAGCCGATGTGGTCTTTGATATCGGCGTCGACGTCACTTTGGACTTATCTGAGGCTGAAATTTATTTTATTGTATAATATTAAAAAAATCATTTATATAGAGCAATAATTTCAAACATGGTGGAATAAACTCTTTTTTTCATATAAAGAATAGGCCGTGCGTAAGGCCTACCTGATGGTAAGTGGTCACCAACGGCCATAGACGTTGGCATTGTAAGGAATGTTAACCATCGCTTGAATCGCCACCAACCTTGGGAACTAAGATGTTATGTCCCTTGTGCCTGTGACTACACTGGCTCACTCACCCTTCAAACCGAAACACAACAATTACTGCTGTTAATAATAGTAACTAAATGTATTTTTGTCTGTTAGTTTGTTGAATCGACATCAAACTTAATTTAAGCATCGGCTCTCACGCTATATTTTGAATATATAATAAGGTCCTCCAGACCGATTTCGGCCACGGCGGCCAATCTCAAGAGAGATTAGCCAACTGCGCAGGACATATTATAGTGCACGAGTGTGTGCGCGAACACAGGTGCACTCTCTTTCCTTAGCTCTCATAATCCGATCGGACGGCAATCCGATACGATCGGAAAGAATTCAGGCGCAGGACCAACGGCTTAACGTGCTTTCCGAGGCACGGGAGTGTACACACTTCCAACTTCCAGACTCCGGGCCGCTACTGAGAATTTTCTGACGGAAAAACCCAATAACTATTTATTGGCCCGATATAGGAATCGAACCCAGGACCACCGGGTCAGCGGCCTTATATCTAGCCACTAGACCAACGAGGCAGTCAACATATAATACTGAAATAATAACATAAGAAACAAACTTGATATCTCGTTGTCTGAGCACCTTCCGACATGGCGACCATTCTTATATTGAACTCTATTTATTGTTATTTTCATGTTTTCGTTCGTCTTTTTTGAGAATAAAGTTTCTTTGAACTGAATTTAAAAATTTAAAAATTAATTTTTTAGTGCAAAAAATTTCATCCAAAATATCCCCGTCTTATTGTCTCTACTTGTGACAGAAGTGCTGGTTCATTTTTCGCCCAGAGAATCGGAATTGCGATTCAAAGGGGAAATGCTGCTAGCATTCTTGCCACCATTCCACGCGGTCACGATTTGTATAGTAAATATTTTTTATTTTTATTTGTATTTATTTAAGGTTTTAATGTAACTATAAAAAAAAAAAAAAAAAAAAAAAAAAAAAAAAAAAAAAAAAAAAAAAAAAAAATTAAACTTGTAAGTGATAATCCAAAAGTTCATTTAGACTATTTGAATCAAGGATTATATTAAGTTTCGATTTTAATTTATCATAATATAAAAAATAAAATAATATGTCAATTAATTTTTTTAACTAAGAAATTATAAGTATTTTAAGATAGGGAGGAACAGGGTGTACAGTTCCTCATCCACAATTGAAAAGGGAGGATCCTCCGACCAGACGGGTGTTGGTCTGGTGGGCTACCGCCCGACGGTTGTTGTCGGGTTCTTGTATATATGTTCTATCGCTCGGGTAACTTTAATATCGCGATGTAGGATACGTCAGTTTTTAGTTTTTCGTATGCGGCGAGATAGATGTCGCTACAAGTAATAAGTAAACTAAGAAAATAACATTTGAATATTATGAACGATACAATATTTTAAATAATTGTAACTCTGAATGCAGTTTGACACAATATAATAAAATAAAAAATAATTATCAAAAAAATTACAGTTAATAATATAATATAATAAAAAAATATAATAATTGTTAATATAACACATGTTAAAAAAAAAAAAGGTTGGTACTCCACGGCGGGGAATCGAACCCCGGTCTCCCGCGTGACAGGCGGGGATACTTACCACTATACTACCGAGGATTGTGTCAAACGAGTTCAAATTTAAGTCCAATATACAAAACAATATAGAAACAGTACGTACTTGTTTATGAACGCGAATCGGAATTTAGCAACTGACATCATGATCCTCGGTAGTATAGTGGTAAGTATCCCCGCCTGTCACGCGGGAGACCGGGGTTCGATTCCCCGCCGTGGAGTACACTTTTTTTCACATATTTTTTTTCTTAAGCATTTTTTCATAACTTTTGTTGTTATTTTTTATTTTATTTCTTTATTATAAATATTTTTTTATAATAATGAATTATTATTATTCTGATTTTGTCTTGAAGCTAATGTTACTTATATTTATATATATATACTTTTTCTTTTTAATACAATATTGACATTCAACCGAATAGCGATTGGCATTTTAATACTCACTTTTATAAAACATTTTTTTTTTTTATTTATGTATTATGAATGTGGGGGAATGGAGAGTGCAATTATCTAGAGGGGAATCCCAACGTATCAAATCCAGTCCCATTTCAAGGCACACACTCACATACTACAATATATACTGCACAGTTGGCCGGGGGAACAGTATTATTGTTAATCTCACTCACCGCCAGACCGTTGCAAGCTGACCATTTTGTTGGTGACTGTCTTCACAGCGTTTATGTCAGGCCTGGCTGTGCTCTTAGCGGCCACATTTCCACGCCTCGCCACGCCGAACATACGCTTCACTGTCAGACCCTCGTCGGACGACTGGAAGGAAATAAGATAGCCATGTTAACTAACATACAATTTATTCATTATTTTTTTTATTGTATATATTCGCGGGCGAGCATATTGGCCACCTGACGGTAAGTGGTCACCGACGCCCATAGACAATGGCATTGTAAGAAATGTCAACTATCGCTTACATTGCCAATGCGCCACCAACCTTGGGAACTAAGATGTTATGTCCCTTGTGCCTGTGATTACACTGGCTCACTCACCCTTCAAACCGGAACACAACAATACAAAGTACAGCTGTTTTGCGGTAGAATATCTGACGAGTGGGTGGTACCTACCCAGACGAGCTTGCACAAAGCTCTACCACCGAGTATGTGGAGATCAAATAAAAACAACTCATGAGTGCCAAGGTAATCAGGAAAATTGATGCCGACGTCATTTGACGCTTGAAATCTTACTTTTACTAGTCTGACTTTTGAAGTCTCAGTCAGCCCTCACCGAGTACCGATCGCTAAGATATTACACATCAATAATAAATCATCAATAGTAAGTAAATATGTATGTATATTTAGCTTCCATACCATATCACTATCGCCGTCTTTGTCACTCATCTCCTCCGGGACGGCCTTCGTCGGATACTTTCTCATTATTGCATTCTTCGCCACTTTCAACCTCGCCACTTTGGCCCCCTGTAAATAAAATGGTATCATATTAATCTAGTAAGTAGCATCATGTGAATGTCCCACTGCTGGGCTTGGGCATCCTCTCCCTTTTTGACGGGAAGATTTGGAGCCGCGCTGCTCCGATGCGGGTTGGTGGAATACACATGTGACAGAAGAATTTCTGTGATATTAGACGCACGCGAGTTCCCTCACGATGTTAACCATCACCGCCGCACGAAACATGTGAATCTTAGCTGTGCTCGTATGGATTTTAATGAGCTCTCGCAAGCATTTTTGAATAATCATCTTGAAAGATTAAATATAAAGTTCCCCTTACCGGCAAGAACGGATATAATGGATAATATGAGGAGAATGTGCTCAGGAATTACACGAACGAATTCCGCCCGCCCATTTTTACTAACGAACGGCCAGGCAAACGCGACCGAAGCGCCAAAGGTACACAGTGGAAACTCCCCGCCTACGTACGAAGCGCTTCGAATCCATCTTTATCATTCGCACCGATAAAGTGTGGAATACTTTGCCTGAATCTGTGTTTCTTCAAATCTAGAATTAACAGGTATCTTCTAGGCAAGCGTGCTACATCGTAAGACCGTGTCGATGCTTAACATCTCGCAAGACAACGGCCAAACGCTAGCCTATAATGGGTAAAAAAAAAAAAAGAAGGATAAGGCAGAACCTCTTTCCTTACATGTAGGTTAAAACAACAGAATCAACAATGTATGACCTTGAAAACACATACGAATGCATAAATATGAAATAATCCTTACTTCGAAAATATATTCGTCGTCGTCATCACTGGACTGCGACTCCTGGTTCTGCTTCTGATCGACCTTCTTCATTACCTTCTTACTGTCATCTTCGCCGAGCATCCGCTGAAACGTTACCATTAAGAGAATAGGTTTTTTATCACTTAAATTTATAACAAAAAAAAAAACTATTTTTATTTATATACAGGATGTAACAAAAACCTTGTCCGACCCGTGAACTGGTTATCAGGTATCGTTAGTCGGTTCTATTTATGTAATCATTTTTAAAATTCTAAGCAAAAAAATGACCCCAAAAAACAAATTTAATTTACTGCCTCGTTGCTCTAGTGGCTAGATATAAGGCCCTGGTGGTCCTGGGTTCAATTCCCAGGTCGGGCCAATAAATAGTTATTGGGTTTTTCTGTCAGAAATTCTCAGTAACAGCCCGGAGTCTGGAAGTTGGAAGTGTGTCCACTCCCGTGCCTAGGAAAGCACGTTAAGCCGTTGGTCCTGCGCCTGAACTCTTTCCGGTCGTGTCGGTTTGCCGTCCCATCGGATTATGAGAGCTAAGGAAAAGAGAGTGCACCTGTGTTCGCGCACACACTCGTGCACTATAATATGTCCTGCGCAGTTGGCTAATCTCTCTTGAGATTGGCCGCCGTGGCCGAAATCGGTCTGGAGGACCTTATATATAAAAATAATCGATACAAGTACATAGTTAAGTTGAATAGTGTTGTATTAAAACTGAACTCAATATCTAACTTCGTGTTGTGACTCAATGAGTAATTTCGAACTCACCAGTAACTCATCAGTGTCGTGGCCGTCATCGTCCGAATGTTTCGACTCGTCGAGTTCACTCTCCTCCTTCTTCGATTCGACGACGCCTTTAACATCAGTCTTCCTTATGAGAAACGCGCCCAACTCCCCAGGAAACTCGGTCTGTAGAAAATATGCAACAAATCATTATTATTCATGGTTAAATAATTGTTTAAATCTATAGTATGAAATTTCTAATTTTAAGAATCTTTTGTAGTATTATGTTTTGTAGTTTAAATAATTAATTATTTTGCTCTGTTAATGTTTTTATTATATTTGGAAACTTTAATGGCATATTCCGCTGTTTGTTTCCTGTATATAAATAAATAAATAAAAATTATTTTAATAGAAAAACTAGTTCCCACCACCGGCTACACCCACGGGTGAAGGAGACTGGTATCAGATTAATACCTGTTCGCGCCTACAAGGTTTTGGCTGCTGGCGACGGCGCTAGACATTGCGCATTTCGTTTCGCCAGGCGCTTCTACTTATCACAACTGTTTATTAAGAAGAATATTTCGATGTACCGACGAATGGGGACGCAAAAACATCGCATTTTTAATACGCTTTTTTATTCATTTGCATCACACATTAAAGGCGAGGCATGCACTTCAGTAAATCTATATGAGATTTGACTATTATTTAATCTCCGTGTTCTTTATTTTTTTTTATAGCATGGGAAGGCAGACTTGTATATGGGCCACCTCATGGTAAGTGATCACCAACGCCCATAGACATTGGCATTGTAAGAAATGTTAACCATCGCTTACATCACCAATGCGCCACCAATCTTGGGAACTAACATGTTATGTCCCTTGTGCCTGTAATTACACTGACTCACTTACCCTTCAAACCGGAACAGAACAATACAACATACTGCTGTTTTGCAGTAGAATATCTGATGAGTGGGTGGTACCTACCCAGACGAGCTTGCACAAAGCTCTACCACCGAGTAAGACGAGGATAGAGAATGACCTCAAATTTTTCTCAAAAAGATAATAGACATTCTGATAGCTCAGCAGTGGGACATTTTTTTCAGTGGGACTGTTATATTATTAACATAAGCACATTAGTGTTACCTGATTCGAGCTCTCTATATTATCAAGTTCCTTTTCCATGTTCTCAGACTTCGTGTCCATATCTTGCGACTTCTCATTCAGGTGACTTATTTCAGCCATGTCTTGTGCTCTGGCTAAGGCGTCTTCTTGGCTTGTGTTGGGTATTGACTCTTGTTCGTTCTGAAATTATATTGATAACTTGTATAAATATCTATTAAATGGGAAATGAGGTATGTTATAGTTTTACAGCTGTATCTGTGTCTGTCCGTAGCATTATAGCTCTAAAAGTGCGATCCAATTGTTGTAGAATTTTACAGGTGTATCTGTGTCTGCAGTATTGTAGCTCCAAAAAAGATGAACCGATTGTTGGTGACTTGATCCAGAGTATTATTTGAGTTGTTCTATTATAAAGAAGTAACATTTATTTTTTTATTTATAGATTCACATAAAAACTAATAAGCCAATTAATGTTTAATTTGCAATGCACTACCTTTACAGTTTCAGGACGGACATGTCCATCGTATTAGCTATATTAATGCCCGTCACATTCAATCATTATTAACAAGATTATGTGATGTAAAGTTACTGAGAATAATGGGCAAGAATCTATTTAATAACTTTTTTCCAATACAAGTACAACATTTTGCTCTTTCTTGATAAGTGGATGATTGTTTATAAAAGAACTAGATTCAGTCCAAGTGTTAGGGTAGGGGAGGTTGGTGTTAGGTACTAAACATCAATTTCGGTACCTTTGCGAAGTGAAAGCAAAGTTTATAATATGAGTTCAGTAGTTAAGATGTGAACTCACTCACTTTTTCATTCATATTATAAGTATTAATTACTTACAGCAGTATTATAGTCGTCATCTGTGAGTATTCCTTCACTCAGCCATTCTTCATGACCCTCGTCCAGTTCATCTTCATGTTCTTTCGGTACCGTCTATGGAAATTAAGCGGTATGAAAAAAATCAGCTCAATAGGCTGTTAAGAACTGGTTAAAACTTAAAATATTTAACCGACACATCCATGGATTCGGTAATGAAAAGCTTATTATATAAACACAGATGATAATGATGTTAAATAAAGCAAACTTGACATTTCTCCCTTGCATTATATTATGATCATATCCTATATTTTTTTATATTACCTTTAGTGTCCATAAAAAAATTACAAAAGCTTATAGCGTAAGTCTTAAGCCATCATATACTTATAATAAAATAAATTGTGTGTAATAGAGATATTTTTTTTTCAAACCTTTTATACGTAACATTATAAATATTATAATTAAAAATAATTTCAATATAATTAGAACTATAGTTTCAATGATAAAAACGTCGTTTATAAATAATACTAACCTCAATTTTCGACATTTTTGCCGCTGGTTCCTCGTATTCTGACATAATTTACTCTTTATTATGAACTATAATATAAGTGAAGTGTTAATGATTTATATTAAATTTAATGAGAGCAAAGACATGAAAACAACTTGATAGGTATAAGTAAATATCGACGTTTTGTTTATTGTAATTTTAACTATTTTAATGTTACCAGTATCTGATTGTTCACATCAATTACCCAAAATTCATAAATTTGATTAATATTAACGTAACATGATATTATTTTATATGTTGCTCTTTTTT
The DNA here is from genome assembly GCA_905220585.2 of Nymphalis polychloros. Classification (NCBI taxonomy): domain Eukaryota; kingdom Metazoa; phylum Arthropoda; class Insecta; order Lepidoptera; family Nymphalidae; genus Nymphalis; species Nymphalis polychloros. Next base: position 4,587,110 of record HG992268.1, on the reverse strand, counting down.
GTCTTTTTTTAAATAAAACTTATATATATCCTCTATAAATATATCTCTCTATATAAATGAATACCATAAACAATAATTACTGAAGTACTGTACTATATAAATGTAACTTTATTTATTTATATGTCTTATCATAAGCCCTGGCACTACACTACTAAGCTACTTAGACACGTGCTACCCACTCGCTAGCTACTAGCGCTATTTCCCTCCATACACTGGAATAGAGTAAAAGCAATGGCCCCACATAAAATTTAGGTCTTGCCCCGCCACTGGCCCGGAGTTGAGCGTTTGACAGTGTTATGGTACTCGTGTCGAATTACCAGGTCCTCTGGATAATGAGAGTAAGGCAATAGAGAGTGCACCTCTGTGTTTTGGCCTCAGATCATAGAAACAAGTGAGCTATTATCACCAAGCTAAAATTTAATTGACCGCACGTAATTATATCCTCTTTGATCAAATAATCACGAAACTACGACAGGTGTCCGAAAGCAGCGAGTTGTTTTTAAAATTAAAATGCCGATTTGTAGTGTAAAGAAAAGTGAAGAGACGATAAAAACTTCAAGTTATAGTACCACTGCAATACAGAGTTAAATAAGTTTTACTTTAACATCTGGTTTAAAATTTCAATAGTTTTAAAACAGATGTCGATAACATAATGTAGGTTAATTTTATCGATTCGTAGTCAATCAGTGACACCCCCCAGTACCTTGCTACCGGATACTAAAGCTTACTCCAATAATATAGGGTGGGTTAAGTGCTCTTATAAGCAGGATTATTTGTTTAAGCTTTGGAACTAGTCATAAATATTCGTGCTTAACCCCTACTTGCCACCTTAGGGTACAAAACTACCCCAGGCCTGTTGAGGAAAATAGTCGTTTTTCCACTTTTGTTGGCTTTAGCATTTTTTATTTTTGTTTGTTGTTTTTTATTTTATTTAATTTTTTAGTGTACAAATCTTCCCCATGGTAGCAAGTATATAATTCTACAGAGGTGTGGCAAGTAAGGGTTAAAAAACATAATGACCGGTGATGATGGTCACCCTACTAATTATTTCTAAGCGTTTTGATTAAAAAAGCATAAAAATAAAATCATCTGTAACTTTTATTTTAGTTTGTTTACCAAATACATCAACGGTATTGCACTAAAAACACAGTTGAAATCGTGAATTTATCAATTAACTTATTTATTTACAAGCGATGGCGAAACTTTGGCAGATCGAATATAAGGGCTACGTGAGTGTTGCTATATGAAAATGGCAGCTACCAACAATTAGGGAAGTGAGCTCATGTAATTGGGGAGGGGGGCGAGCGTTTGTGTCAAATATTAGGCACCCTATATCCCTTTCCGTATCTGTATGCAAAATTTCATGAAGATCGTAGTAGTTAAGACGTAAAAGCGTAACAAACAAGCTCAATATTATTAAGGATTCCTGGGATTAAGACTTTTATTATTATCGTTAAACTAAATTATAATGTAATTTATTTGAATAAGCTATTAAAAAATTTAAACGGAACTTATTTTTATGTTAACTTTACGAAGGTTCTTTTACAGTTATAAGAATTATTAATTTAAAAAAAAAAAACTTCATAAATAATCGAAAATAAAACTTGACATATATTTATTAATAAATAGACAGTTTAAGCAAAATCAATCGTAATTTATTTATTTACTTACAAAATAATGTATAATACAAGTAGTTATATTCATCGTCTTATCTCAACGACTTTAAGCATTGGACACATCTACGCGAACATGCTAGTAACTTAGCGGATAATCTGTAATGCTATAGCCACACTAGTGAAATATATATATGTGTGAACAATTTTAACATATTCGTTTTTATTATTTACTATTATAATGACTACTTACAAAAAAGAAATATTTGTAGTTTTTCTAATAACAATATATATTTTTTAAAACAGTCTTAATTCCATATTTATTTTATTCTTACAGCTATATATTTCACTTGGTAAGTGTGGCCGTAACTTAACAATTGGACGCATATACTTAATCGCGCAAGTGTGTCCAACCTTTTTAACGTTTCTTATAAATTAATTACAATAATCGCAACTAATATGATGGTAGGAGTTACAACGCAAGAGGTATATTCCATCCTTTTCTCGCAGACATTCTATCTCAATCACACAATAACATGAATTTAACAGGAATTTATAAAGTAATATTTAAAAGGCAAAACAATGGCTGACTGACACACCATATCGTATCCACTAAGGCTAATTTGATTACGTAGGCACCATTTAAAAACTAATCTCTATGTACAACTCCAAATGAACGAACCCTCAAGGTGCAAAGTTTATTTTATAAAATACTCTTCAAGGCACGGTTCAAGTTTAAGATCTTTAATTAGAGTAAATATTATTACGCTACTATAAGTGCAGAAGGTCGTATATAATTTTACAAGTAGCTGGCAAACTTAGCAACTATTCAAATTCCTCATTTTTATTGCACTTTCAGACTTCGGCAAAATGTAATCAGATTAACGATTACAATGTGTAATCTCAATCACGATTACATAATAACTTTGATTGATTCTAAAAAGGCCACGCGAGGTTGCTCTGGGGCTTAATGGATTCACTCACGTATATATTTTTTTTATTTCATTCGTTATGCTGTAATAGTTATCGATGATTATACATTGTAAGCGTAATTATTAATCTGATTAAATTTTTCCCAAGTCTGGGTACATTATTGAACTCTAAGTTCGCATCGTAACTAGTGTAAAACACGTTCAATACATAAAATAACTACAGTAATGTACGTTAGACTTTTATTTTAATTGAAATTGTTACATACGACCTTTTACATTTAAAACATCGTTTTGTACTCTCATTGGCTCGTTTGTAACTGCGTTAAAGTTTATTTAAACACAACTACCATCATATTAATTAATTCTATACAATTACAGCGATAATTTTACATTTTAATGAAACTGCTCTTATGGTTCTTAATGGTTTAAATAAATCATTAAATATTTCCTAATATATACAATTGATATTTAAGCTATTTGTGGGATTATGTTGATGACACGGCCCTTAATAACGACAAATTTCCTTTAAATCAGGGAAATTTTTTTACTATTGGCAACGGTTAGTCTTAACTCTTTTTAAATTCACTTTATTTTCTAAGAACATAATATCCGAAAAATTGACCAACTAATTTTCCTTTAAAATTCTTAGTGACTGTTCACGAATTGCCAATCTTTTCAATCGATAAATTCTAGTGTTTTTTAGTGATGTTATATCCTGATATGACGTCACTAAATAACTTTTTTTCATCGACTATTCATCACAATGACAACTGTTTAGGTATAAAACTATTGCTCGGGAGGCTTGAAATAAACCGATTTCACCTGAACAATTGTTTCTTGATTTTAATCCATAATAACTGATATCTAATCATAGAGAGAAATTCTATGAAATGGTGTATTCATTCTTTATTCTAAGAATACCCCCAGTATAACCCAATATAAATTAAATACAATATGTCCCAGAACCGGTTCAATCCAATTCTCAGATATTATTCTGCAACAATCGAAAATGTCTCCTCAATAAGCCATTTCAAGTATTCCACGATATAATTACAGAATTAGTTATAATTTGCCAAATTATTAAAATAAAAAATATTTTGTACCACAAGCACGTTTTGTAGTGACGATGATTTTTCAAATTAAATTTGACAATGGAATAAAATTAATTCAAGACAATGACAGACAATGTGCCTGTAATGAACACTGGCACAATAATGTCTTTAAAACAAATTTGGTGATAAAATAATCAATGTAGGTGGCAACACCAGAACTTATATGCCAAAACAGCCCCATTATTTTTAATTCTTAGACGACTGATATACAAAGGCCGAAATCACTGTTTTCCTTTGCAAACTTAATTGTTTATATCACATTGTTTTTAAGTCCAAAATAGATGGATGGATTTATCAATCAAATTATCCAGCTATAATAAATGATGACAAAACACGGCAATACCTTGTTTATAAACACTGCCTAATATTCTATACAGCCCTGGTAGAACGATTGAAATTCTACTCTAATTCATTTACTCTAAGAGAACCAATGAGCGAATGTAATGACGTGAATGATTGAACAATACCCAACTACGATATTCAATTACATTGTTTGTAATATTGTATAAATTTATTTACTTATTCTCAATTTTTAATACTAAAATTACATTTTTAATTCATCACAGTAATTATTGCTGCTATCGTTTACTAAATATTTAATAAAGATTCATACCAATTTCAAAGTCCTAAAAAAAGGACAGGAGGCCAATTCTACTAATATAGTTGTCAAATTATCGGAATCGAATCGAAACATAATCGTTGACGTTTAGCTTTTTCATATTCTACTAATACAGTTATCCCGTTGCGACTCGATTCGTCCTTGATGGAATGTCAAAAGTTAACAATTAAGTTTGATTTTGACATGGTTTTTTGGATTTTGTATATGGTAACATCATACTCATTCGGTTAAATGAAGAATAGTCGAAACTGGATCGGAATCGAATCGATACCGTTAATAAACGTTTCACATTAGTGAATTGACCTCCAGGATGCCTCAGCTCAGCTGTGGGACACTTACATATTTTTTACTATATACTTATGTCAGTATATAGGGGTTCATAGTTTCAGTAAATAGGGGTTAACGGGTCCATTTAAATTACGAATCCAATGCCAATTAAATGTAACATTAATGTGCTATAAATTTTATTCTAGCGTATCTATATGTAAAATCTAGTTTATAGTCCCGGCTTCGCACGTAATTAAGAAAAATGAATTCTGAATAGGATTTACGTTAATCCGTTCTTAGTGAGCGTCTACGTCGGGGAAGTGACTGAGACAAATTTCAAGTCAGTCGGGCGAATAGTTAAGGAGATCTTGTGATGAGTGGTATTTCGCATATTTATAAAGGCTTTCTACGGCTTCTGGCATAACTCAATACATGAAAACTAAAAGATTGTACAAGTTTTTGTCGTACTGTCGTGACATTTGTAGGTCTATATTTCATTCATAAACGAAAGGACGACGCGACGCGTTGATCTTTGCGATGCGCGTAAATTTATAAACAAAGCGGGAAATTAAATTAATACTTATTTTTGTATTAAAATAAAATCGAACAAATTATCAAAAGTCGTAGAACAAAAGTTGTTGCTTATGGTGTTAGCTATCTAGTCCTGCGAGGTTGCTGGGTCGTTACAAATAATCCTGTATATACATAATGCAATATACTCCATCAATCATCGAAACAAAGATGTCTTCCTGTCATGGTAAACTAAATATGTTTTTTGTCTATAGACAATATCATTGGGAGGCAATGACAAATGCCATCGTTGGTAAATCGGTCACCGGGTTATTGTGATCTTCTAATGAATAATTATTATGATCTCCAAGGCCGATTCGAAGAAGATCTGTTTGTATTAGACAGCCCATTCATTGAGAAAGGTTATACTATATGAGGTCACGCTACGAGGTCGACATAGCACTAATGATAGACGCAAATGACACTGCGCTAGTGAGGCTGCTTATTATAACTATCAAAATAGATGAATGTCAATATTTACCTACGGGACTTGGGCTAGTGTTTAGACATGTTCACGGTAGCATGCACAAGCGATCCCGTGACGCTCCCCGTTAAGACGGGCAGGGTACCGCTGGTTTTATAATGGGTATTCGGATGACCGGAGCGCATTCGGTGCCTCGAACACCGGCGAGCCTCACATAACGCCCACTGTTCCCGTGGGGGAAACGCGTATTGCGTTTTTCCAGCGATAAATAAACATGTATAAGCCTGTGACATTTTAATTCGGTAATCTTATATATATGCTACTATGTTACCTAACATCAACGTCCAACTACCGTCAATAGTGAAAAATATTAATATGACAGGTGTCAACGTCATTTTGACATGTCAACTATCCGTAAGCGAAACGTGCAGTAACCGAAACACACAACAGAAGTGGAATATTTGAAGCTACCAATAAGATTAACTATTTTAATCTTACATTAGGAACTTTATGGTTTTACCTTTCGTTAATTAGTTTTTTTATCTATACAGCGTGTAACAAAATTCGTGTCCGACCCGTGAAGTGGTTATTAGGTATCGTGTGTCGGTTCTATTTATGTAATAATTTTTAAAATACTAAGCAAAAAATGTATCCGGATTTTTATTTTTTTTTTAAATTAATTGACGAAAATTTCGTGGCCGCACAGGTGAGGGCAGTAACGCTCGATAGCTCTTACCTATCGGGTAGCTAAGACACGAGGTCAGGACCTCAGTAGTCCACGTTTTTACCACCAACAGTGTCGTTAAACGCAATTAATATATTTTTTTAATTAATTTTTTTGCTTAGTATTTTAAAAATTATTACATAAATGGAACCGACACACGATACCTAATAACCACTTCGCGGGTCGGACGCGAATTTTGTTACACCTGTATATATATAAAAGAATAACTGACTGACAGACATATGACAGACATGGGCACAGCCCAAACTACTAACGGCCTTATTTATAAACGTTGCTTAGTTACTAGTTAGCTAAACACTTATTTGTCTCTTTCTGTCATTATTGATTTGACATACGAAAGAAGAAGACAAAATGTTGTTTAACTAATCACCAGTTAAATAAAGTTTATGAATAAGGCGGTTATACTTGCATCTAGAAAATTTACGTACGGCTTCCTTATACACAGTAGGTCAGCACTTTGAAAATTTAAAAGGAAATTTGTATGAAAATGCTTCGTTTTTTGAAGAAAGAGGAGGTAGAGCTGGTAATTAGTAATTCTGAAAATATGGGAAGCGCTTGTATATATAAAATTATTTCTTGTATGACGTGGCAAAAAAGTTAAAACAAATTTAAATCAACAACGAACAAACAAGTAAAACCCTATACATAATTACTATTTTTTGTTTTATATAGAAAACACATATATTTTTTTTAGCTTTGTTTACATTTCAAAAAATTGTATTTTAATTTGAAAAGATTGTATTTTAATTCCTTTCGTCATTTTTTACAGTGGTAACTGATTAAATTAAATAATAAAAAAAAACAATCCATTAAAACAGTTTCATTTAAACGGGTAACATTCAATATGAACAGACATTTCCATTTAAGGGCCTGACCACACTTGTAAATTTCAAATTATGTAATCAGCATCAAAATTTTTTAAAGACCCATTTGATTTTTTCTATTTAATAAATTAAAAATCGTTTCTCATTTCGAAATTTATTATCAATTCTGATCAGACCCTTAGATCTATACATTTAATCTAGCTTTATTTAAAAAAAAAAACAAATCTAAGTTCCTATAAATCGCCTATCTTAATATTACACTTTTCAACAGTCGAAGGATGATATATGTTTTTTTTTAATTTTCGTTGTAACCGGATTTTATATATAAAAAATTAAATTTTATTCTACTTTACATAATACTAATTTACAATTCTTGTAATATTATATATATATATATATATAATCCCATCGACCGTATGTATATCAGTTAATATTTACAATAACGATATTATATACTTTTGTTTAATTTAAGCCAAATATCGAAAACTTTACTATGACAAACGAAATTATATTCTATGTCATGCATCATAAAAACTAGTTTTCATTGACGATATAATTTATATATAATAATGGGCATTCGACTGAACTCCGAGTGTTATATGTAAGGGGCCATTCATTTATTACGTAAGACGATTTAGGCGGGAGGGGGGGGGTCGACTATGTCTAATTTTTTTCTTACGGTCTTGCTAGTTCTTACGTAAGGAGAAAAAAAAAAAGCTAATCTTAAAATTTTTCCGAGAAAAACGACACTCGTAACAGAAAACTAAACAAGCGTATATTCATTTTTTCCTTTAGATTCTTACATAATAAATATTAAACAGGGGGAGGCGTCGGCTTATTCTTATTTAGGATGGGATAATTGTCTTACGTAATAAATGAATGGTCCCTAAAGGAAAGCAACAATTGTTCCATTAAAAAAAAAACATTTCTTATAACTTCGACATTACATAAATAGTTACATATAAAAATGACTTATATATTACAAAGCCAGATTTGTATGGAGCGCTAGTTCATTAATTATCCGCCAGGAGCGCTACACGTCACTCCGTACAAATATTTCAGAAGAAATTTGCAAACAAAAGTTAAACAAATAAGAAAAATCGGCTATTTTTGTTTTGGCAACACGCCCTGTTGATTATATGTAATAAACTTAATATGTCAACAAATTTATTACTAGCACGGTCGTGTACACAGGTCTTACAACTGAGTCCAATTTCAGTGGTGAGAAATGAGGTACGAATGTGTTACAACTGCTAATTCGCAATACCACCCGCTTGAGGTACTACGTCGCTGCTGAACGAAGCTGATATTTTTCTCTCCCAAGTATTGTGTTATTTAATTTGATTTTTTGTTATTTTTGTTTTGTTATTTAACTGTTTTGTTTGGATTCGAAAAAGTGTTCGGGATAATTATTGCGCGAATTGTCATGCCTCTGGCGGCCGTAAATTGAACTTAACAGCGTCATTATGTCAACGTACCCCATACTGAAGTTGCAAGACCTGTGTATACGACCGTGATTACATGTTCCAATGACAAACGGAGTAAAGAGAAACAAATCTTAGATTTACATAAAAGTATATTACAGTAACAGCCTGTGAATTTCCCACTGCTGGGCTAAGGCCTCTTCTCTTTTGAGGAGAAGGTTTGGAGCTTACTTCACCACGCTGGTCCAATGCGGGTTGGTGGAATACACATGTGACAGAATTTCAGTGAAATTGGACACATGCAGGTTTCCTCGCGATGTTTTCCTTCACCGTGCGATGAATTATAATCACAAATTAAGCACATGAAATTCAGTGGTGCTTGCGCGAGTTTGAACCCATGATCATCGGTTAAGAATCACGCGTTCTTACCACTGAGCTATCTCGGCTTTACGTTTACATACTCTGCTATATTATGCACTACAAACAGTTCTTGATTAATGTATATATCTTTATTTATAATACAACTCTATTCCACTTAACTACAGATTTTAGCTTTAATTTTACTGACAACTCCGAAATCATAATACCACAGACTATATATGATATCAACCAATGGCGTCACGTCAAATTTATTTAATTATCTTTACTCCTGATATTGGAATGAACTATTCAAACGAGTTAGGAACACATGACTTGCCAAATTTTTCCGCGAAAATCCGAATAAATTTGGCGGCAAATTAACAAGATTTTGGCGCCAAACTTTTATGCACTCGCTCAGTCAAATACCCAATGACGAACGAAAAGACTAACTAACGGTTTCCTAATATATACATCTTTGTATAAGCATAACCTGACACACGACAAGTTCTCGGCAGTATTCATTAAGCCCTTAGTAGAAGCCATTTTTATTTTCACTTACAATCTATTATTATTATAAAAAATTTGATAGTTGTCAGTCAATGGTTTAATATTCATAAAATTCAGTATGTATGTGATACCAAGCCTTCTGTTAGTGTAAATTCGAAACGAGTCCGTGAATTCAAACATTAAACTTTAGTTTCTTTAACTATAATCAAAGGCCAGTTTAACCACAGATTTAACTATAATGTTTGATTTGAAAGGTCATTGTCAAAAGCAGCCGAATATACATATTAGTACATGAAAAGAAAACTTTGTACCCCTATTTAAGCACATGAACGGATAGTGAGATTTGCCATTGTCTATATACAAAATTAATACAGACAGCTAATATGTATATATAACATAATATGTAACAAATACGTTATATTATGTAAAATACAACGTCAATAGTTACCGTCCACACAACGGTCTTATACACAGGTCTATCAACATCAGTAGTGGGGGTACGTCGGCTTAATGGTTGCGCTGTTCTGTTCAATTTACGGCCGCCAGTGTGCTGTGCAACGAAGACAGAAATACATTCTGTCTCTTTCTCTCTCACACGTAACGCATGCGTGCCGCGTGCCACTCAACCGGCACGTGACCGCACCCATCGATAGAAACGACGTACAGCGGCGTTGACGCGAAATAAAAATTATGATACGATCGTACCACCACTGAAATTGGGCTTCGTTGTAGGAACTGTATACAAGACCGTGGCCCACACTGTCAATTTTAAGAATATCAAATTTAAAAACCAATAACGATCTTTTTGACATTGCCACGGACACTTGCACTTTCGCATTGTCGGTCGTGACATTAAATCACAGTGCTACGAGCAGAAGCGCTTCCCGGCCAAGTCCTGAGCCAAGTTGTGTTCTTATAGGAAATATGGTGGACGTCACTGGGGAGCCCGAGACGGCACAAATTTCAAGAAGCCAGTTATTGCCCCCCCACACCCAGTGACGCTGTAAAGGCCAGCATACACATATAGGAAAAAAAGCAAATTGCTTTGTGTTAAAAAAGAGCTGTCATATATCATGATTTTGTTTTCAGCTTAAACAATTAAACGAGGAAATTAATAATTAATTAATGCTATCATTCCAACTCATAATTTGTCACATGGAAACATCGCTTCGATGTTAGCCAGTGTAATTACAGGCACAAGAGACATAACATCTTAGTTCCCAAGGTTGGTGGCGCATTGACGATGTAAGCGATGGTTAACATTTCTTACAATGCCAATGTCTATGGTCGTTGGTGACCACTTACCATCAGGCCCACATGCTCGTCCGCCTTCCTATTCCATAAGAAAAATACTGTTTTTATTACAACCTAGTTTCCGTCCATTTTATCAGATCTTCCTCGGGGTTCAAATTTTTTCAAAAAGTTACTTTCCTATTTGTAATATAAGCATAGATTATTAATGTTTGAATTCACTGTCAGGCTTTGAACTTCATCTTACAGCCTTGCTCGCTGTTTAAATGTTAACAATATAACCATAATTATCTATTTTATTAATTCTATTAAAAAAGCCAACTTACATTCGGATATTCATTGATTAGGCGCCCATTTCAAATTTCGAACATAATTTTCGGCGGCAATTTCCTAGTTAAATCGGTGACGTTTGACTGACCAGCTGTCAAACTCGATTTTCGACCATTCAACGTATCTTTATATTGTTAACGTTTCTCCAGTGAACCTATATTACAATTGAAGACATAAGCGAACGAAGGTGTTACACAAATAATAATAATATCCTGGGACATTATTCACACACGGCCATCTGATCCCAAACTAAGCAGAACTCGTACTGTGGAAGCCAGACAACTGATACACTACATATTATACTAGTTTTCTTTTGTAAATACATACTTATATAGATAATAACACCCAGACTCAGGACAAACAGACATATTCATGCACAAAAACGTCTGTCCTGGGTGGGAATCGAAACCACGACCCGCGGCACGGAAGGCAGGTATCTACCAACCACGCCACTCGGCTCGTCTAAACATCTTAAGTCACCATACACATGATGGTTCAGCTCTCACGTATAAAAATTTCAAGAGCTATACATATATAAACGTAATGGATTAATGGCGTATTTACACTAATAACTTATCAACTCAATTATATAACTCTGTAAGAATAACTTAAAATCATATTTTTGCTTCGTGACATTTCACTTATGTCTTCAATTATATTCAAAACGAAATAAACTACATGTCACTCATTAAAAAAAAAATCTTCCAGATAAGAAATATTTAACTCATTATGGCCTACATACACTTAACCGCTTTGTGTAATCCGGTTTGCGCAATTAAGCGCATACGGTCTTCCACCAGTAAAATCGTGCAGTACAAATATTGTACAATGCAACAATTACACAAAGCGTTTGGATTCGAACAAGTCGTTTCATCGGACGCGCTTAACTGCGCAAACTCGAAATAAAACGCATTTATCCACGCAAAAAAAAGTTTTCGACATATTTTCAACTAATATCTTTATTACATTATTAACTTCAAAGATTGCATTTTGTTATGTATCTTATTTATATATTATATCTATATACTTTGAATATATAAATAACGCTCGTTCACATTCCAATGAGATTAAACGGCGGTAACGAATCTACTCGATACCATCACTCCGTTCTTTATTTTATTAAATTAATTAATTAATTAATTTGTGCTCTTGACAACATTAAAGATAATAGACAATTATTTGTGAATAATATTACTTGACGTTATAGTTATCAGTTTAAAATATTGCAATATAAATTTTTGGAATTGAGCGTTATGACGTCACGACACTTACGTGTTAGCAACGCCACAGATTATATATATGTTATCACGTTTAAATTCACGCATCGGGCAATGTTTGTGGTTTAAATTTTGCAATAGATTTTTAACTAACTTCCCGATGACTTAGAGAGTAGAAATTTTAAACTCAGCTCAGGTTTAGATGACAACACGAGAAAATGAAAAATAAAAAAACACATGGTATATTAAAAAAAAATTAAAGATTTATAAATAATTATTACTATTTACATTGAAGTTATTTCCATATCCGTAATATGTACTACAATACAATCCACTTTGATTTCACTCCCAACGATAACAACTTCGCCGACAATCAAAACGTCATGTTTTCGGGAATCCATGGTGCATACCATAGACTATTCAAGATCTCGACCAATGATATTGCGTCAATTCAAGGTCATACTTGTTTATTTGTCTTTACTCCACTTGTGGTTGAAATAGACTAGATGCATTTATTTGAGAGATTATTTTTTTGAAAAAAGAATCGAGGTGAGACCTGTCCTAATGGAGCTCTTTGAAGAATAAGATGATTTTTTTTTTAATACTTTTGCTATTTATTCTTTAAAATACATCGATACGTATATTCTATTATGTAATATAGTTCTGGTATTATATATCTGCTCGATTATTTTCTTGAGTCAACGTGGCGCTACGAAACGAGATCACAAAAGGTCCTAACAGCCTTTGAAACAGATAATATATGATAAAGCATGCCGACATTATTTTAAATTGTGATATTCCATTTTTAAATCACGGGACGACTTCCGTTTAGTGTGTTTTCGGTTTATATACACTTTATTTATTAATAAGTAAGACAATATATGGAAAATTCACGCTTTAGCATATGAAAATACATATTTTCAGTGGTTTTGTTCCGAAACAACGAAATTACATTTACAGGAATAAAATCATCATAAAAACAAAAGTTTTGTTTTTTTTCCCCTGGCAACTCTGGTATCTACAACTTTTAAAAACTTTCCCAGAGTGACCGCCCTGCATGAGATTCGAACTGGGCAAACGAGTCACAATGCGATAGGAACAACTACCGTAAAATGTTATGGATGTACAGTTAGCAAGAAAAGGACATCGTTTTTAAGAATGTACAGTCAACAAAAAAATACATTTCTTTAGAACTGGAAACTATTTTCATAAGACCACGAAGTTACGATTACTGATATCCTATATAGAAATACACTGATCACAATGAAGAGTACCGTCAGGAAAATCAATGCATAAAGGAAAAATCAACGGATAGTTTCAAACGAATTTACGTTTTAGTTAACCTTATATAATATATGGCATGAAAGTAAAATCTCAAGGTCAAACTTGAGCGAATTACTATATATCTAAAATCTGTACGGGGGTTGCGCATGCGCACGTTCTAAATTTTAATATACTCATAACTCGTAACAGTTTATGTCTAACTCCCATCTCATATGTGATCATAGCTATGAATGTATGGGAAAAATTATATTGATTACGGTCGTGTTTAGACGACCCGACGACCACGAGTATATATTATGTTATGATCTCAAAACGGCAGTGAAGTCCCGGAACATTTCAACATATATAGCCGCACAGAATCGTTATTTTTTAAACCGTTCATTATTCTATTTTCGAAAACTCAGGACGCTCCAATTAAAAAAAAAAAGTGAGACAAATAATTGGGCCTTGATATAGATTGAGTCGCTGTTATAGAATTCAGTGTTGCCATAAAATAAATAGAATGCGTATCATTTGCAATGTTTGTCCAACCTTACCAAAATATCATATTGGACTTAATCTTTAAACGGACCAATAGTCACCTTTCTGAGCCATTGTAGAGATAGAAAAAAAAGTAAAAAAAAAAAAAAACATCCCTAATCTTTCGAGTTATATTTACAACTCGCATATGACAATAAATAGAAACAAATAGATGATCTAGTAACAAAATGGGAGTAATTATTTCTGCTTTTGTAAGTCGGTACAGATAAGCTTGCGGCTATATATCCATACTCAATAAAACATGGTTCCGATCTCTTATCAAACATAATATTATTTAAAGACGAATATTTCTCATTCAAACTTAAACATCACTCATCCATTAGAACAGACAAACATACGTAAAAATAAAATCAGAAACATTCTATTGGATGAGTGTTATGTATGATTTCATTTAGTACGTATGTCATACAATATGACTAAATTCACTTGTGTAACATATTCCTAGTGGTTCGTTCACTGTCCAACATATATTCACATAATATATATTAAATTCAAGTTTTAACCACAATCAGATAACATTGGCAGTATCGATTCCTTTGCATACAACAGATTAATAATAAAAAGAGTAACTATGGAATTTCTTCTCGGTACTTATCGGTATAATATACATTATAATCGATGGTACCTTTACATTTAATCTTATTATATATGAGCTGTCCCATGAGTCACGTTCGACTCGTGTTCACTGTTGTGTCTGCCATTTGTTAAGTTTAAAACCCGAACCCAATATATAAGATTGATGACACATATCAAGCTAATTTTAATGCCCGGTTTATATATTCAAATAACGATTAGCCTTTCTTATCGATAATTGAATTGTCTATGCAGTGTTAGTTAGAAGCTACCACTGGTTTTATATTTCCAGATCAGAAGTTTACGAATAACAGAAAGTAGAAAAAATTTATGCAGATGATAGATTAGTACATGGGAAGAAGACAATATTACTATCCGTAGACAAAACGAATCGTTTTTGAATATAGTAACCGAGCTTTACTGTATAATCATTTATTCATTGATATTTGACGATTAAGGCATTAAGAATCGTTTTTGGTGCACTATATATATATAATTTAATATTAATTACGGATTCATCTAGATTTTACCCTATCACGTTACAGCCCATAATTAGAATACAAGTACTTCCCTGTGTGGAAGTACCTTTAGGGACTTCGCGCACTAGACGCCCAAAACTCCAGTGACCATAGCAACCAGGGTATCTAAAGAAACCAGTGGGACCATGACGACTGATCGTTTCAGCTGAGTGAGGCCGAAGTTGGGACCGTCTAGTGCAAAAAGTCTCTTATAATACAAAATGAAAAAAAAAGAAACTTAAATTTCCATATTATTTAACTTCAATATTTACATTATATTTTCGTTTGATATATCTGCTAAAATAAGTACAGAGGAGACTGGTCTTTTCATCTTAACAAATTCACAAACATCGTTTCTCATACAAATTTTAATGACTCGTACAATAAAGCTTTTTAATATGCAGTAGCATGCTTTCTAGCACGTGAGCCCCCTAACAGACATACAAACACTGCTACTACGCAGGGTACTTAATTTTATTTACAATTTGCGTTCTTTATATACTTCTTTCTCAAACTGAACTGTTTCCTGCCCGTCAATCACAAATACTGTTCACACATTGTGTAACTTTATTTCTGTGATTGTGTCGAATATGGTACGTATGTACTGTGGCACAAAGCATACACCCAGTTGTCACACAGAAATAAAACCGACCTGACCTGTCTTCGAACGTACTTTAAACAAGCATTCTATCAAGCATTTTAAACGACAAATGTTTGTAATCAAATTATTTTAACATAAATACATAATTCGTATTTTTAATAACACACTTAGTAAGCAAATTTATCGATTTTAAGCTTTTATATACAAAGAATTTACAGGGCATATCTTGGTAATAATTTTTATTCACATATAAACATAGAAATGTATAATCCTAGCGACAAACGTTCGTTCAGATTTTCTATTCAAACATTAAACACGCTACTGCACATCAACATCATTGCTCAATTCCATGCTATACCTTATCAATAAGATTGGTGTTACACTTTGTTTAATCTATCATTTTCAAATATAAATAGTACGTATATAAACATATATATGACAGCATCAGAACATACTTTACACACATATATATGTATATATATATATATACAGGGTTCAATTGTAAGGCGAAATAATGAAGTTATATGTAAGTAACTATTATTATTAATGAAAACTTACAGCCGAATTGAATTCATAGGATGCTTTCTGAGATCCATATTACGATAACCCATATCAGACACAATATAGTAGCACTAGAGTCACAGGTAAATGTTTCACGTTCACGTTCACGTTCACGTTCACGTTCACGTTCACACAGATCACTTTCCCCCTCACTTCGCTCGTCTGCAATGTCACTTCACTCTATTGAATGGGACAATGCGAAACCGCGTTATTTGTTCACCCGTTATTATAACAATAACGTCCAAATGCGGCCCGTAAGTTTTACCTGAAACATAAATAAAATAAAATATAGTTAAATCATCATCATCATCATCATCATCATCATCATCATCATCATCATCATGTTATAATATTAACTTAAACAATTTTTTTTTTTTTTTTTTAGGATCTCCAACAAGGGATACACATGACGTCAAATCAAATGTGTCCCCTCTATTTATGTGCTCCCTCAGTTACAGGAAATCACAGCTTGCATCTTATGTAACTAAGTCACAGCTATTATAGTAACAATTAAATTAATGACTACAAATTACTAAACGAACTAAAAAACGAAACAAACTACAAATCTTGTTATCTTAAATAACTAAAGTTAAGAATTCGTAATTCGAAAAAAACTAAAAAATTAAAGTTATATAAAAATACTAAAACATACTAACAACAAATTGAATTAATAAATTAATGAACATTATTTTATATTGAATATTCCTTAAGTTTTTTTTTTTTTAATTTATTTAGTTTATCGGCGATGTCCTAGTTGTTGATTAACCAACGGTTCAGTATTGAGAAACTCTGAATACACTCTTTTTCCATCAATTTATAAATGTACGTTAATTACATATTATGTGAGCCGATGGCCCAGTGGCTGGGAGACACGAATCAATAACGGGGATTGAGGGTTTCAAACCCTGACGCAGAAGTTCTGCAATGACTGGAACCAGATTAAACGATCTTGGGGTTTTAACGATAGAACATGAAACAACACAGAGTATAAACTTCGATGACGTGATTTCGGAGTCTGCATGTGTTAAAAAGAAATTTTAATTATTTTTTTTAACTAAATTTCACATATTATATAAAAAAATATTTGTAATACTCGTATTTTAATAAAACGTAAATTATTATGATTTTTTTGTTTAATTTTCACAGTTTTGATTGAGTTTAGGGGTGTCACCTACAATATCCGCCCCGGGGTGCCACCCATGCCAGCTACGCCACTGCGCAGAACCGTCTAAGTAATTTTTTGCTTGGTTCTTGCCACTGTAACAGCTAGATATGAATACTTGCGCTCTATAGTCCAGTTAGTAGGGGACGAAAATGGTCTTTTGGCTTGCAAAAGGTGGTATAGCTACAATCAGTACCTAGTCATAGAAGGGTCGGTCAAGCTCCGCCGAGGTGCGTCGCGGGGGCGGCGCGGCCGGGGAAGTCCCGCCGTAGTTGAGGAAGTCCCACACGAGGATCGTGTCGTCGTGGGACGAGGATACGATTTGAAACTCGTCGAACTGAAGTCGGAAAACACGGCCCGTATGCTCCTGAAATCAAATTTAATACTAAAAACATACACGTCTCACGTCATTGATAATGTCTACCTACTGACAGCGACAGTTCGCGCCGCTCGCGACGTACGGAGTGGGGTGTGCGTGTGGGGGGGGCACTCACCACGAGCGTGCGCAGACACAGGTCCTGGTGCGGCGTGCGCACGTCGAGCGCGGCGCGCAGGTCCCACACCTTGATCTTGCCGTCGTACGCGCCGCTCACGATGCGCTTGTTGTCGAACCTGTAACAACCACCAGCACATACCATCAGTGCTATTACTTAATGGCAAAGTGTCACCCTCCTCGAGTTATCGCGGGCTACTTCCATTGTCATTTTTAAAGTTCAAAGCATATATAAATATAAAAAAAAGCCGAGATGGCCCAGTGGTAAGAACGCGTGAATCTTAACCGATGATCGTGGATTCAAACCCGGGCAAGCACCACTGAATTTCATGTGCTTAATTTGTGTTTATAATTCATCTTGTGCTTGACGGTGAAGGAAAACATCGTGAAGAAACCTGCATGTGCATGTGTCAAATTTCACTAAATTTTAGTGAAATTTGACACATGCACATCGTCATTCGTGTATTCCACCAATCCGCAGTGGAGCAGCGTGGTGGAATAAGCTCCAAAACCATCTTCTCAAAAGATGAGAAGAGGCCTTAGCCCAGCAGTGGGACATTCACAGGCTGTTACTGTATATATAAATATACATATGTTGCCATAATCAACGTTTTATAATAACATATGTATAAAGTAGGATGGCAAACTTTATTAGTATGTTCATTAAAAACTAAAAAACTGAACGAAACCTCAATTCACTAGACTTTTTCCCCTTCCTCATTAATTCCATAAACATTATTGATAAATATTTTTCCTACTTGTTTCCATATTTTTTATTAAAATAATTTAAGCATAGATATACATGGCAACTCACCGTATACACCGGACGAGCTCTTCATGCCCCTCCAATACACGAATACACTGACCACACTCAATATCCCACAATCTGATCGTATTGTCCGAGGAACCAGACACCACGAGTCTATCTCTGTACTGGAGGCACGCTATCCCTCGCTTGTGACCGTTGAGTGTACGAACGAACTCGCACGATGATGTGTTCCATACCTGAAAATTACAACAAATTTTTGTTTAATTCAGGGTAACTTGCTTCTAAGCCGAGCAACACTGCAACACCAGTTGCTTTCTATGCTTAATTTGTATATTGTGAAAAATGAATCTGGGTTTTTTTTTTTCATGTTATCGGTAGGCGGACGAGCAAATGGGCCACCTGATGGTAAGTGGTGACCACTGCCCATGAACATTGACAATGTAAGTGTTAACGCCATCTAGTTTAGTAGTAGTAGTAACGCTCCGTAATACTCTCAAGAAAAGATTGACGATCGACAAGCGCGGGCGCGGGTGCCGGGGAGGGGGGGGGGGGGGGGGGGGTTAGTGCGGCAAGTGACGGTGAGCCCGGTATACGATATACGACATTCGGACGACGACACCATTGCAAGACGAAAGGTATTGAACAGTAAGAAATACTAACCATTCCTCACATCGCCAGTGCGCCACCAACCTAAAGAACTAAGATGGTATGTACCTTGCGCCTGTAGTTACACTAGCTCACTCACTCAAACCGGAATACAACAATACTAAGTATTGGTGTTTAGCGACAGAATATCTGACGAGTGGGTTGTACCCACCCAGACCGAAATGCACGAAGCCCTCCCACCGGGTGAACCCGGTTGTCCATTAGAGAAAGAAAACACAGTATGGAAAACTTCATGATACAAACAATTGACTCCTTCCACATGAGAGCGGCGTGGGGGGCTCGAGCCGTTACTCTAAGTACACGTGTGCAATGACCTTGATGGTGCGGTCGCCGCTGGCGCTGACGATGTACTTCTCGTCGAAGTCCACGACGTTGACGGCGGCGCGGTGGCCCACCAGCACGCGCCGCAGCATGATCTCCGTCGTCGACGTCATGTCCCACACTGCTATCGACCTGTCCTGTGGGGGCCGGACCGTTACTTATATACTACACTCCCTCGTCTAAACTCCAGAGAAACGGTTTAAAACGGACCAATAAAAAATATTGTAAGCTTACAAAACATCATTTGTTTTGTCGACCCTATCTCGGTTCGTGCGTCGATAATGAAGATTATATACAGAGTGTAACAAAATTCGTGTCCGACCCGTGAGGTGATTATTAGGCATCGTGTGTCGGTTCCATTTATGCGATATTGATTATTATAAATGACGAAAATTACTTGGCAACACAGGTGCGACCAATAGCGCTCGATAGCTCTTACCTATCGGGTAGCTAAGACACGAGGTCATGACCTCAGTAGTCCACGTTTTTACCACCAAGAGTGTCGTTAAACACAATTAATATATTTTTTTAAGTAATTTTTTTGCTTAGTATTTTAAAAATTATTACATAAATAGAACCGACACACGATACCTAATAACCACTTCACGGGTCGGACACGAATTTTGTTACACCCTGTATATAAACTGAATTATACTTTATATAAATATTGAAAATATAATCAATTATTTCACTATGTTGACAATAAAGGCAGAAGAGGGTGTCGGAGAATGTTAAGTTTCTTTTTTTAGTAGTAGTAGTGAGCTGAACTTCGATGAATCTTTTTCAAATAAAGTTAACATTTTTATTACGATATAAGATTTCGCAGTGTATTCATAGTGTTCGTTGAGCTTAAATATCGTCAGAAATCTTTCAGGAGGACATCACGTGGTGATGCACGAGTACTATCAATAATGGTACCTTGCTGCACGTGACCATCATGCCGTTGCAGAACCTGAGATGCAGCACCGCCTCGCAGTGGTGTATGAGCGTGTTGAGCATGGCGCCCGTCGTCACGTCCCACACGCGAACCGTGCTGTCCGAGGAGCCCGAGATGATGGCGCGCTCGTCGTACTGCAGGCACAGCACCGAGCCAGTGTGTCCTTGAAGCTCCTGGGGGGGGGGGGAGCAAACACTCATTCAAGTTAGCGAAGGTAACGGCAGCGAAGGTTGCTGGTGAGACTAGATACCATTACAATTAAAGTATGGAGTTATATGTTGGAATTGTTTAAAATATTATACTGTAATATGGCTCAGACTAAAATGAAGAAATACCGCCATATAGTTACTTTATATTTACTCCTTCGATTGTTACAGATTAAAGGAACTGCTCCGCTTACAAGAGCCTACATGAATAAAGGTATGTAAAATTTCAACGACAAACCTTAACACACTGCAACGTCTTTCTGTCCCATATTTTTATTGTATTGTCTCTCAGTCCGGACACTATCTTGTTATCATCATATTGTAAGCAGTAGACGCCTTTCGAGTTCTCTGATCGACAATTTATCCTCTGAAACGGATACAACACTTGCATTAAATGAAATGAATTCATCAATTCATATTCATTAGATGTGCTGTGCATTTTTACACTGGACATCTAGACATACGTACAATTTTAATAATTCCACAGACATGACACATATAAGATTATGTAAAATCATTTGAAAGCGAACACTAAAAAATTATATATGAGTATGATGGAATAAGTAGGCTTTTCAAAGTTTAACTTTCCTTATATACCACTACTACTGGAGTAACATAGCAAAATTTCTTATATAGCCAAGATCTTCTTTTTTTGGGCCAAAAGCTTTTGTGAGCGTACGTTGAACAACTTAAAAATTTTTGAAGTGAAGCTTCTATATAGACTATGGTATTAGGATTTTTCTGTCACGGAAAAGCGTTACGGCCGCGTGGAGGGGGTAGACGATATATCGCGTGGTGGGAGGCGGCCTGTATTATTTAAGTTCCGAATTAGCTAATAGATGGCGCTTTACAGATATAAATAATTTTTTCTTTATTTTTAATCTGTTTTTAAAAAAAAATTGAAATAATAAAATAATAATAATAAAGTTTCACTTCTACTATGTGGTCCCAGCACACATTTAATTTTTTATCACAATTCAATCAATGGTCAAGGAACGCATAGAGGATAAACATATGAACGTTTATTATTATTTATTAACCGCCTTATTCATAAACTTTATTTAACTGGTGATTAGTTAAACAATATTTTGTCTTCTTCTTTCGTATGTCAAATCAATAATGACAGAAAGAGACAAATCAGTGTTATGGCTAAACAGTAACTATGCAACGTTTATGAATAAGGCCGTAAGAAAATAAGCTTACAGAACTATTTCTTATAGAACAGATATATCATGCCTTTTTATGAAATATACGTTTACACTTGACCATAATCATACTTTCAATAGATGGTAGAGCTTTGTGTAAGCCCGCCTGGGAAGGTACCACCCCACTGATTAAATATTCTACTGCTAAACAAGCAATACTTAGAATTATTGCATTCTGGTTTGAAGAGACTTAACATGTCAGTACCCAAGGGTGGTGACGCATTGGCGGTGTAAGGAATGGTTATATTTCTAATATTTCTAACATTCCCACTGTCTATGGGCGGTGGTGACCACTTAACATCAGGTGGCCCAGACGCTCGTGTGCTTACTTACAAAATAAAAAAGACCTGGTGATTGCCTGATGCAGTCTAAGATGAAACGCACTTGCCTGAAAGATGCCATTGGGTGCTGGGGTTTAACGCTCGGGACACACAGAAGCCGAACATTCTCCATCACTTTTGTGCGTATGAGAAATGAAGAAGCAGAATGCTTTGTACAAATTGCTGGTTATAATAAACATTATTAATATTACTTGTAAGTTATGCCTTCCCATACGCCAATTGTCCTCTATCGACTGTATGTCCTGAATGATCTTCGGGTAGAGCTGACGGTAGAACGAATGGGACGGATGCTGGCAGCCGGGCTTCGGTTTGAACAGGTACATTATCCTGGAACACGAGATTATTATGTCAGTACGGACTACTCACAGTTATAAGACAAAAGAATACCCCCTTCACGTCTTTGTTATAGACAGCCAGGTTCAGTTCAGAGGCAGCACAAGCAGCTTCGAGCTATTGAAAACATCTCGAAGACGAAAAACCCAATGACTTTTCATCTGCCGACCCTGGAGCCCAGAATCTCATACGAGCTAATTCAACAAGAGAACATCAATTCACTCACCATCCTCTTCTCTCAGCCAGTCCTCGCCACAGCGAGTCAGTTCGAACCTTCCTCTCGACGAGCTTCTTCCACAACATACCCTCGGATATAACACGCTGCCACTCGCGACAGACCAGCTCGGCCGCGCAGAGCGAACTAGCGTCAAGGTATGATAGGATATTTTCCGCTACGTGATCTAAGCCTTTTTCTGGAAGACGAAAATTTATGGTATAATTTTGTGTTTAGATTGAATAGATCATTTGTGTGGATGTGTCGAATTTTTAAATACGTTTTTTATTATTTTATCAAATACAAAGCCAACTTTATATATTAAGTAAAAAATTGTCCTATTGCTTGTATAAAAAATATTGTAACAAAATATATATCATTAATTAACAGTCAAAAATTAAAAATAAATCTCTAATTGTCGAAAAACAAAAAATGCACCTTTGTTATTTGAAATATGTTGACAGATTGACCCATTCGGCAATACCTGATGGTAAGTAACGCGCAACCAACCTTGCTTAATTGCCCGTCAATCCGGAACATAACAATTCAATGATGATAAGTGGTTGGTATTTAACGAGACGGTCGCACAACGCCCTACCACCAATCAAAAGGCTATTAAAAAACGGAAAAAAATAACGTAATGAACTTCATCCCGCCCATGGCCTCCCGGGGAATTACCGTTTTACTTACATATACCGTTAGATAGAAAAGTTCGCAAACATAATAAATGAGTTTGCATTTGGAGCATCTTAAGCACCATCGTTGGTCAAAGTGATTTTTCGTAAAGAGGACAAAATTTTGCTATGTCGCTCGAGACAAACTATTTTATTTGCTGTCTATCCTCGCTTAAGTACTTGCCGTTGATTCTATAACCCATTATTAATCATCATTATTAACAAGTGTTATTGACTTATTACAAACTAATCTTTTTATACAATTTATAATATATGGCTTTTGCTGTCTCTAATCGCTTTGGTACTTCCATTAATAAAATCTTTTTCTGAATTTTGTTTTGTCTTCATCTTATTTAGCGTCAGTTGTTCCCATTTCCTCGTATTCATGTATTGGACCACACTAATTTGAAATAAGACCACAACCGTATGTTTTTTTCTCTTATTTCAAATTAGTGTGGTTCAATCATATCCATGTTTAAGCTGCGTGATTTTTTATTGCTTTTTTTGAGACTTTGTAATTCCGACTTTAAAACATGCGTGTAAGGTTGAATTTACATTATTGTATTTTTATTTTAACTGTTAAAATTGGCGACAGTTTTAATTTTGTATCTAGTGCATTATTGATCGAAGGCGTACCTATATAAATAAATATATAATTAATGATGTAGCTACTTACTTGGAAGCATGCTGATGAAATCTCTCTGCAGCATCGGTTTGAGGTATGCGTTGATGTGACCATGTTGATAATGGCACATTCGCGCCAGTAATTGTTCCACAAATTCCACCTATAAAAGAAAAACAATTATATCATAATCAAGATAATATTGACTCACAGATACTACTATTATTATGTTTGTTGTTGTCCTGTAGTTACCACAAACATTAGCGTATTGTTTGTGCTTTTGTTCTATTTTTTTTTTATTGTGTAGAGGCGGTGGACGTGCATCTGGGCCACCTGATGGAAAGTCACAAATGCCCATAGACATTGACAGTGTAAGAAATGTTAACCATCGCTAACATCTAAATTACGTCACTAACTTTGGGAACTAAGATATTATAGGGTTTTCCATTAAGGGCGCTTGATCGTGCAGAACTTCCATCGTAGCGTGTGCTGTGTGGCACGTAGCGCCGTCCTGTTGAAACCACATGTTGTCCAGATCCATATTCTCGATTTCAGGCCAAAAGAAGTTGGTTATCATCGACCGGTATCGCTCACCATTGACGGTGACGGCCACACCATTATCGTTTTCGAAAAAATACGGACCAATCACGCCTCCGGCCCAAAATCCGCACCAAACAGTCACTTTCTGCGGGTGCATTGCCACTTGGTGAACCTCGTGTGGATTGGTCTCGTCCCAAATACGGCAATTTTGCTTGTTGACATAGCCATTCATCCAAAAATGCGCCTCGTCGCTGAAGATGATTTTTTTGCCAAAATCGGCGTCAACTTCCAACTGCTCTAATGCCCAGTCAGCGAACACACGGCGCTGTCTATGGTCATTAACCTTGAGCTCTTGGGTCAGCTGGATCTTGTACGGGTGCAGGCTCAAGTCACAACGCAAAATTCGCCAAGTTGTCGTCTGCGAAAGGCCGAGTTCCTGTGCGCGACGCGGAATTGACTGCCGCGGGTTTTCGAGGACACTGTCGCGCACAGCGGCGATATTCTCGGCAGATCTCGCGTTACGTTGACGCACGGGAACCGGCTGATTGTTAACTGACCCGGTTGACTCGAATTTGTCCACCAATCGACGGATAGTCGACTCGGCAGGACGATCATCGCGACCGTAAAACGGGCGAAGTGCGCGGAACGTTGCTCGAACTGAAGACCCATTTTCATAAAACAATTTTATGATTTGCACGTGCTGCTCGACACTGTAACCTGCCATGGTGGTTTGGGAGGACGGAATGAATATAACACACTGCATTTGACAGCTGTCACTCAAACAACATGGCCGCAATCAGCTGTCAAAGTTCAAGCGTCCCTATTGGAAAACCCTATATATCCCTTGCCTGTAAATACACTGGCTCACTCACCCTTCAAACCGGAACACAACAATACCAAGTACAGCTGTTTAGCGGTAGAATATCTGATGAGTGGGTGGTACCTACCCAGACGAGCTTGCACAAAGCTCTACCACCGAGTAAAATATATTAGTATTATTGTGTTCCGATTTAAAGAGTGAGTGAGCCAGTGCAACTATAAGCATAATCTACCTAACTTCTTAGTTCCTAAGGTTGAACATTAACCATACTTTACGTGGGGTTAACGTTTCTTACAGTGCCAATGTCTAGTCCATACCGGCCCATTTGTCAGTCTGCCTAACTATTTCAAATAGTTTTCACAACAGAACGCATGAGGTTTAAATTTTAATACCTGTAGGACACCGGACGGCTTTCTAGGTAACATAATAATAGATTATCGTAACCACGAAACAGTATTTCCTATCTCGTACCGCAATTGCGGTCGACTGATCTAATTTTAACGAACTTCGCGCATTATTAATCAAATTGTTTACAGTACAGTACAGCAACAGCCTGTGAATGTCCCACTGCTGGGCTAAAACCTCCTCTCTCCTTTTGAAGAGAAGGTTTGGAGCTTATTCCCCCACGCTGCTCCAATACGGGTTGATGGAATACATAGGTACACATGTGACAGAATTTCAATGACAATTTGACACACAGGTTTCCTCAATTTTAATCACAAATTAAGCAAGTGAAATTCGGTGTTGCTTGCCCGGGTTTGAACCCACGATCATCGGTTAAGATTCACACGTTCTTGCCATTGGGCCACATTTATACTAATATCAAAAACGAGAAAGTGAGATTGTTTATTTATTTGTTCTCTATTATTACGCTTTCGCGTCTTAAATACTCATTCGATCGTCACGATTGAATGAAATATCGCTCAAACCCGGGGAAGAACTGAGATTTTGTCTTTATAATTCATCTCGCGCTCAATCAGGGTGTCTATTGCTAATGTTCATAAAAGTCCCCGACTTCTCGCTGACTTTCTATTTTTCGTTGACCATTTCTTCAAAATTCCCTAACGATTATATTCATTTATATATTTAAGATACAGTATCTATACTAATATAATAAATGCGAAATGAGTCTGTATGTCTGTTACGCTTTCACAACTGAAACACTGAGCCGATTTTGATGAAATTTGGTATGAACCAAGTTTGAACCCCAAGGAAGGACATAGACTACTTTGTTTTTTTTTTTTTATAATACCCTTTCCCTCCAACACCAAAATTCAAAATATACAGACGAAAACTAGTAATTTAAAATATCTGAACGCTAGAAATTTTAAAGTATTTCTTGTAATTTTTTCCAAAAAATAGAAACGTAATAACTTAGTAATCTAGTTGTGTGTCATAGGTAAGTCAGATGGATTGAGGGTAGTTTTACAACCATTTCTCTCACATGTATATTAAAGTCGAATATGAGCGTGGTGGATCAAGCTCCAAGCTCACCTCTTTCTCAGTAGTGTTATAAGCAGTTTTATTCAAAAACGATTCAATCATTAAAGATACGATTTATACAAAAAATAAAAATCTTAATTTCGTTTAAAAAAATTGGTGCAAACAAGAAAGTGTCCTACAAGATGACAAATATTTAGATCATAAGCTCCAACTAAGAAAGCGAATGGTTTCATCTTTAAAAATATTTAGTGCCATATTTAGTGAAATATTGACAACCGACTTATAGTGATATATAACTTTCATGCGTGTATTCTCGTAATGTTATAGCTATTACGGTCAATATTGCATGTCACTATCTGACGTTTCACGACCTTTTTCTGCGGCGAGTTCGAGTTTGTTCTTACAGAAGGCTGTTCGAGTATGATCTATGGTGGTTTACCATACAGCAATCAATACGTATGTGATGTCCTCGGCCACGGCGACCACTCTCAAGGGAGACCATAGCCAACTGCTCAGGACATATTACAGTGCAAAAGTATTTGGCGTGTACTCAAATTCATTGTCATTTTATTGTATAAGTAGGCGGAACATATGGGCCACCTGATGGTAAGTGAGAACGAACGCCCATAGACAATGGCACTGTAAGAAATGTTATCCATCGCTTACATCGTCAATGCGCCACCAACCTTGGAAACTAAGATGTTATGTCCCTTCTGCCTGTAATTACACCGGCTCACTCACCCTTCAAACCGGAACACAACAATACAAATTACTGCTGCTTTGCTGTAGAATATCTGATGAGTGGGTGGCACCTACCCAGACTGAATGTTTTTTTATAATGACACTCTTAGATTTTCACAGGTTCCCATTCACTTTACTTTTTGTTAAACAATATTATATATTAGTGGCAAGGTTCCTGAAATCAGTTCATTGAAGTTATTTCTCAGTTCAGGAACTGAGAAATAACTCACTGAAGTTGTCCTATGGATTGTACCTGCACACACACACACACACACAGCTGAGCACTACAACGTCTCAAACAATTGGCTGTTCCCCGTTGAAAATGGCCACCGTGACTGAAATCAATTAGAGGCACATCGTGTCATAAATGTCATTTACCTGGTCCGTTTCGTTCCATCTCGAGAATAAGTTGAGACATGTGTTCCGCTCAGCCACATACGCCGCTCCGCTCGGAGCCGGACGGACACCTGTGTCCAATGAGGTTAGTGACGTCACCTGAAAATTAAACATACAATCATTTATAATATGTAGGCAAACTGACCAACGGGCATGGTACATTCCTTGTGCCTGTAGTTACACCAGGTCAACCTCCCATCAAAATGGAACACAACAATATTAAGAACGGCCGTTTGACGGTAGATTATGTGATGAGTCGGTGGTACCAGACAGGCTTTCACAAAGTGTTACCACCTAGTAAAATTATTACATTCTATACTATCTTTTTTTTTTTATGTAAGAGGGGGCAAACAAGCTGTAGGCCCACCTGATGTAAAGTGACTACCACCGCCCATGAACATCTGCAACATCTGAGGACTTGCAGGTGCGTTGCCGGCCTTTGAGGAAAGAGTACGCTATCTTCTTGAAGGTTTTTATGTCATATCGGTTCGGAAAAGTCGCCGGCGAAAGCTGGTTCCACAGAGTGATTGTGCGAGGCAGGAAATGCCTTAGGAAGCGCGCTGTTGTGGATTTCCAGACATCGAGGTAAAAGATCTTACAACACATATTATGACTGGAACGCTTTGTCTATTGCAAAATCTTATTAAATGTTATAATCAAGAACAATGAATGATTTTTTTTATAATTTTCTTTTTTCAAATTCATTATTCTATATTCAATATAGAAGCGTTACTCTTGCTTATTGACTGTCGTAAATTTATCAACGATTTGATCTCTACATATCCTTATTAATTACCTTTTCTTTTACCCATAGGTTGTCAGGAAGAGATCACTCTCTTAGCGATAAGACCTGCTTTTGTACATACCTCTAATTGTTTTTTGTGTTAATAACTGTATGTGTATAACTCTTTTGATGTACAATAATTCAAATTCTATTCTTAGATTCATTAGATAAAAAATAATAGATACGATGTTGTAAGGGACAACATGAGAGAGCACGATCTCACTAAGGAGGATGCTTTAGATCGGGCAAAGTGGAGGAATATATGCAGGAAAGCGGACCCTGGCGTTACTAGGCTGGGAAGAGGCTAGGCAGAAGAAGAAGAAGATTGATAATGAAGAAAGACTGCAAGATCCACTAAAGATAAAAACATACTAGGCGTAATGCAGAACATACTAAAGATTTATTTCTTAATAAAGTATTTTACATTGCTTTCAATAATATATTTTTGATCAATACATTACTATTCATTTTATTTAATTTCATGCACGGTATTGATTTAGTAGTTTTTGTTAATCGTCAGTTATGAAATACATTTTCTACAATTACAAAAATCATTCAATAATAGTTAGAAAATTATATTTAATTTATTTTAAACAATAACATTGTTTAGGTAAAATACCTATGTATCACACCAATAATGTACACCAGTTCAGGAGTCTGGATTACTTTTTATAATATGGATGTAATGGATAACAATGAAATATCATTATTAACTAAATTCTTGATACAAGATGATATTAAAATATGTACATAATATAGGAATAACAATGATATTTTTGTATATAAAATTACCGAAACCGGTTTACATGTAACATGTTAGAACTTTCAACAATTACATGTACATTGAAATAGTAATGTACATTATGTCATTTAGTTATTGTCTAAGCACTTGTTGATTGCGAAATTTTTGTGAGAAAGTAAATTGTTTTACTAATGATCTGGATACAGATATTCACCCAGGAAATGAATAGATAGACACTTGAATGGTTGGATAGTTGCTTCTTGAAGATTGTTCTTGGGCATAATTTAGAGTATTCAGACAAAAATATTTGAACAGTTTCCATGGATAAATTAATACAGCAAATAAAATGCTTTTAAAATTTATTCTATAAATGATAAAAATGATCGTTGTTAACATTATTAATCGAAACTAGGCTATAGACTGAGACTGTAATGCAGGAAATTAAGCTGAAAAGACGAAATTGGGTTAAAAAAAATACATTTTACAACTGCAATGCAGAATTTGAAATTGACATTATAACTTTTCAATAAGACACTTTCAAGAGGGATTTCTTCTATTTTATTTATAGGATCCAACGATGTCGCCATTATAATTGTTTAATTAAGATTTCATGTGAAAAGCAACGAATTAAGGAAACCTATGGTGCTAGAGAGGCAAAGATGGCGGAATAGATTGGCATGACAGTACTGCTGTGCCCTATTTCCTAGATTCATTTAATACCTTAGGTGTCGTCGAGTCTTCTATCATCCAATCGGTTTCCATTTTTGTAATTTCACTAAATACATTAATACGTGTCCACACAAAACGTCCACTTATAACCAAATCACAATCGCTTAATATTCATCATTCGCATGACGTCAAGCACTATTTTCTTTTGATTTGAAAGGGTTAAATATTATTATTTGCACTGGATACGTGTCCTTCTGCTCCTTTCGATCAGATAATTGTACACAAATATTTAAATAGTGATACGATTGTGAAAGTTCTCTTTTTTTTTAATGATTTCATTTGTTTACTTAAGCGAAAAAAATGCATATTTTTATTTTATTTTTATTTTATACTATATTGGTCATTTTGAATTTGTTTACGGACTTTCTAGCGATGTAAAAGTGGCAGACTCAATCTTGACATATTGTACTAATGTCGTCTTCACCCCCAATACAATTTAGCTTCATTTACCACTCTGTAAATAGTAATAATTCCTCAAAAATCGGGCATTGCTAAACTTCTTCACAAAAAACGAAAACAGGAAAATATAATATATAATATATAGTGTGTCATTCATCAACATTAAAGTATATATATATAAAAAAAGTAATAACATTGAGCTACACGAAAATATTAAATTACGATATACTATTCAAATCGAATGTGTCAATAATTAACAATAAAGCGTCTTTGAATCGTTAATTTTTTTACACAACCAAAATTTCGGAAAGCAGGTTTTAGCGAGATGAAACTGCAGACTTATCACATATTATGTAAAATGTAATCAGATTGATGATTAACGATTACGATTATTATAGTATTAGCATGATGATTCGACGATCCGGTTGGCGTGGTTGCGTTTCACGCCGCAAGTCGTGGGTTCGATTCTCACTCAGGACAGACATTTGTGTGTATGTGTTTCTTGTCTGTTTCATGTCTTTTTGTTTTGAGTCTGAGTGTAATTATTTAAATAAGTGTGTATTTACAAAAGAAAAGTAGTATGTGTAGTATATCAGTTGTCTGGTTAGTTACGAGCTTTGCGATCAGATGGCCTTGTGCGAAAAATGACCCAGGATATTATTACTATTAAAATGTGATAATTGATACTGAATAGAGTGCGCCAGGATGATCTGGGACACTTCCAATAAAGACTTGCCACTAAGAACATTATTTAAGCTTAAAATAAATTTCATCATTTTAAAGGTCATTTAGCATACATCTTAAGTTAATTATTTTTTGAATCAGATTATTTAAGTAAATATTTCATGCTACTATCCGATCAAGTACAATGAATTTTCAACAATGATATGTCAAATCAAAATGAAGTTTACTTTGTTTCTTTTCAAAGATTCCTAGAATTATTCTATCCCAATGTTTTACTTTTCGAATTTTATCATATTTCTAGTCTTTAATGATTAAGAATACAACATGTTGGAATTATAAGTTAAACAAAAATAATCATAAAGAACGCTGTATGTAGAATGCTTAAAAAATGACGATAATAGTTTTCGAGATCTGAAAATATAAGTTTGTGTATTAATTACTTGTGTACGTTTAACTTTATAGGTAAGTGTTTGTTGTTGTAATTTACATATTTCACGCAGCTTGCACTTCGTTACATAGTTACTTATGTAAGTCATTGTGTAGTGATTATTGAAAACTTTCTTTAACATGCAAGAAATATCTGAATAACGCTTTTCAAATATGATATTAGTCACATTTCATTGAATTTAATAGAACTTTCAAACAAACCCAACCTATTAATGTGTTAAAAGAACCATATTAATAAGACTTAGTTTTGTTGGTTTAAAGTTTTTGTTAAATTAGTGTAAAACATATATAATCCATCTAATTAAGATGGTATAGCAGATTCTACCATAAGATGATTAAAGATAAGATTACTTTTATTGTATTTTGATGTGAAGATAGCTATCATATTTAGAGTCATTAACGACCAGTTATTCTTTAGATATATAGAGTAAATTCTCTATGTCCGAGTGCAAATTTGCATATAATATATATATACCTTTAAATTTACCAGATACATTTAAGGATATGATACAGTGCCTTTAGTATCTACTAGCGATCACTGCTATTTTTGAAATACAACAATAATAATTAAATAATATTTCTGGAAAACATAATTTTTTTTTTTTTCATGTATCTAATATTTATTTTTTACTGTTGTTTGTTTATAGATATATCTATGGCTCATCAATAGCTGCTCAAAATAAAAAAATAAGTAATTTTTTTAAGTATATGTCTATTACCATCAGGTAGTCAGTCGTTCTGCCTACAAATTTTAAATAAAAAATATTTTCTTTAATTATTTATAATGTTTGTTAAATTGTGTTTGTTATTAGTTACTCGGTGGTAGAGCTTTGTGCAAGCTCGTCTGGGTAGGTACCACCCACTCATCAGATATTCTACCGCAAAACAGCAGTACTTTGTGTTGTTGTGTTCCGGTTTGAAGGGTGAGTGAGCCAGTGTAATGACAGGCACAAGGGACATAATATCTTAGTTCCCAAGGTTGGTGGCGCAGTAGTGATGTTGTTTTTTTTTTAAGAAATATACAAACCACTGTCTATTGGCGTTGGTGACCACTTACCATCAGGTGGCCCATATGCTCGTCCACTAACATATATTATAAAAAAAAAATAATAGTTAGAATTAATTTACTTCATATTCTGTAGTTATTTGTAAATGATAAAGTAAGATAATTGTTTGTTTCAGATATAAGTAACTATGTTTATATTTTATTTTGTTATCAGACATCGGAATGGAGAATAGACATGCACCGCCCGGTGTCAATTCACGCTCACAGACAGCTGCTCAGTCTGCCGCTGATCTTGAGGTATTACTTATTGTGTATTTTGAATAAGTCATGTAAGAAGCTTCTGAGCTCTCACAATGTGAATGGGTTATAGGTTGGTACATACGATTATAATTTAAGGCATACTAATCATTTCATATTACCAACATTCCAAGCATGACACTATGTCCCTTGCATTAGATTAATTGTAATAATTATCCTGGCTTACTCAGCTATCTGTTATAAATACTTATCTAATATTACACTGACTGTCTCATAAGTCTAGAGTCTAGATTGATCTGTATATTCAAATGTGGGCTCAAACCCAGGCTAATAGAAGTTTAAGGTAGCAATTCTCAGTAGCAGCCTCATGTTTAATATTAATGGCTCTCGAGACAAGCATGTTAAGTTATGCACTTGAATTCTCTCTCTATTCTTTATCTCTCTATCTGTATATTTGTTCATTTGTATAAGGTTCTTCGTGAGATCGACCACGTGTACTTCTCGCCGACGTCCGAGTTCGACGCGGCTCGCTATGTGTTGGAGCACGCGCCTTCGCCTCCGGACTGCGTCGCTATTGAGGCAATGTTCAGCAAGCTGAAGCGACAACAGCAGGTAAACAAAAAAAAAAAAAATAATAATAATGGTCCTCCTGACCGATTTCGGCCACGGCGGCCAATCTCAAGAGAGATTAGCCAACTGCGCAGGAGATATTATTGTGCACAAGTGTGTGCGCAAACCCAGGTGCACTCTCTATTCCCTAACTCTCATAATCCGATGGGACCGCAATCCGACACGACCGGAAAGAGTTCAGGCGCAGGACCAACGGCTTTACGTGCTTTCCGAGGCACGGGAGTGTACACACTTCCAACTACCAGACTCCGGGCTTCTACTGAGAATTTTCGACCGAAAATCTCAATAACATTTTATTGGCCCGGCCTGGGATTTGAACCCAGGACCACCGGTCTGCGACTTACATGTAGCGACTAGACCAACGAGGCAGTCAACAAAATAATTACATAATAGTATTAACATTAAAAGGAACCGACATGTCCGCTGTGGTTGAACAACGAGAATCTTAACTGTTACGTTTTCATGTGTGAAGGAAAATATCGTGACGAAACATAACTGTAACGGGTGAAGTTCTGCCCAATGCTTCTCTTCAAATAGAGAGGAGGCCTTAGCCTGTGGGACATTATTTACAGGCCATTTAACTTAACTAACTCGAGCCATGTAATCTTCTGCAGGTAGTATCTGGCAAAGCCCTTCATTTAATATCTCAACAACGTGATAACTGTGATAGAGAATTCGCTGAAATTCAAAACATCCGCGCACAACTGACAGACACATTGGAAACGTGTAGGAAAGCAAGGGAACGATTAAAGACAGCCTCCAATCATTTGACTATTTCCACCTTCGTCATACTCGCTAATGTTAGAAAGAGACAAATCATAAAATCAGTTCTTAAGTCCCTACAATTGTTACAAAATTTACGAAGCGTCGAGAATGACGTGGCAGATTTTTTAAGTAAAAAAGAATATTATGAGGCTATTGATTTAATATTAAAAAGTAAGAAAGCTGCAGCTGCGCATAAGGAGTATACTTGCATAGCAGACCTAGCTACAAGACTTCAAGATACGTTAGACATGACAGAGGAAAGGCTAGATTCTGTACTGGCCAGTATCTGTTATAATTTCGATGAAAATGTTTTTAAAAAATTAAAGAAAGCTTACGACCTCCTTGGTAAAACTCAAGCCGCGATGGAACAGTTACATATGCATTATTCATCAGCTGTAAATGAATCTGCGTTGGAAGCTATAAAGCCTTATTTGAACAATAATTCGTCGGAAATTAAGTTTCAAGAAATGTGCCAAACCGTGCCGACTACAAAAGCACCGCTTTGTTTGTTGAATTTGTGTGAGAAATTGTTTCTCGTGATGAGAAGTTACTATTTACTGGTCAGCTGGCACACGAAGAACGAGGAAACTGTTCCCAGTTCAAATGTTTTCGACATAGAGAAGAACGTCAGCAGGGAGTACATCAAGCAAAAGTTAAAAGCCGGTCTCATAAGGATATGGAATGACGTCCAAGCGAAGGTATCTACGTTCCTAAAGAGTTCAGGTTTAGAGGAATTTCCGTTCGAAAAGTTCATACAAATGTTGGGAATATTGAGAAAGTTGACGCAAGTTGCCGAGATATTTTGCGGAGACAAATCCGATTTATTGCAAGATTTCATCAAAACCCAGAGCGTGTCCTACATCAAGAACTATCATAGAGGCAGGATGGAGGAATTGAAGTTATTCCTGGAAAACGAAGGCTGGGAACAGTGCCCAGTCAAATCGACGTTCAACCTTCAAAATTTACAAGAATTTAAACAGTTCAGGAAATATTTGAACCCGGTCAAATCTGAAACCTCAATTGCGAAGACTCAATCCGACGCAACGTCGTCTGCGGCGTCACAAGACGACAGCGTCTATATATTAAAATATTTTACCCAAAAAACATCTAGAACACCGTTCGAAATATTCAGGAATGAAAATGTGACGAACGACGATATATTCGGAATCGAACCGGAATCGGACGCGAGCGATGAATCGGAAGACGAGCCGGATGAACTAAGACGAGATTTCGTCGAAGAAGACCGACACGATTATTCAACAACTAATGATTACATACCAACGAGTCCTTCGAAATTAAAGGAAAGCGTTATAGTCACGAACACAACTCTATCGGTTCTCCGAAATTGCGGACAATATCTCCAAATTAGTAGATACCTACCCCAAATTTCGTTAGAAGTTATTATGCTCATGAACCAGCTCTTTGATTATTACTTCTACGCTGTCCACATATTCTTCACGTCCGATTTGGACGTAGCATCTTCAACTTTGTATACTTCGAAACTAAATTTAGTCCTCAAAAGGATATCCAATAGTATCAATGTATCAACTGAGGATAGTGCGAGTTTTGAATGTCCAAGTGTTCCACAGCATTTGGACATGGATTCCGAGGCTAATTTACACGGCTTGAGCGAACGCATTGTTGGGGTCGAAAGTGTTATATTCCTCGCAAAGCAATATGAGCTTTTACACCCATATTTAGAGTCTATTGTAGCTCAACATCAACGAATGATTTTAGAACATTTTAGAGATAATACGCTGGCTGTTGTCGCTGATTTGCGGATGCCTGTTTATATGTGTTCTGCTTCGAAAGCTGTAGACGCTCGATCAGCTTTGATAGCGATGTCTCAAGTGCGATGGGATGTTAAAAACGTTGCTGTCGAGCATAGTCCATACGTAGATATGATTATACGAAAAATTCAAGTGTTTGCTCTCCGCTTAGAGAATATAGCAACAAGGGTGACTCTTAATTTGGAGGTTATAAACTCTATTTGGTCAATGGTTTCCAAATTCATTGTCCATTTGTTAGTGGAAGGATTTTCGAACGCGACGAAATGTTCAAACGGGGGTAGGGGGTTGATGCAATTAGATTATAGACAGTTATTCGTAAAATTGGAGAAAATCTCTCGTCTCAAACCTATTCCGTTTCAAGACTATGTTGATAGATATGTAAAAGCGTATTATTTGCCAAGAAATGAATTGGAAAGTTTTGTTAGAGAACAAACTGAATATTCCAATAAGCACTTGTTAGCTTTGGTCTCTTGTGCCTGCGAAAATAAACGAGACAGGCAAGCGTTGAGTGCAATCGTTGAAAATAGAGATAATTCCGTTTAACTTTTAATGTTAAAAAGGAGTTTGTCTAGCAGTAAAGCAGAAAATACAGATTATTAATATTTTTAACCTGTAACAATCAGTGCAAAGGTCTCGAAAGAAAAATGGGTATTTAACCTTTAAAAAAACTTCATTGTATGAAAAATCTAGCGGAAACGTACTTAAGTACGTTTGAATTAATTTAATTTAACGTCGTTTTTAATGCGTTTGCGTCCATTAGCAAAACGAATAAGCTCAAAAACTTTTCCTAATCGTAAGCCGGAAAAGATACGAAATGAACGGACATGAAAACTGTTTTAGTAAATTTTACCAATTTAATAATTATAGGAATCACTGTGAAAAGCGCTGTTATTTTATTTGGATATGAAAAAGTCTTATTGTGATAATTTTTGAAACAAAATAATACAGTTATGTAGTTCCGTAACGGTTTTTTTATCATAGATTCAAAGTAGTACAAAACTTAATGAAACTTGATATCCAATTAGGAAATGACGTAACACACCAGTTGCCACTTTAAAAAAAGAACGACAAATTACTTTTCGTTCGCTCTTTCAGTCTATTATAGACATTCATTCGGTCATTGACAAATTTTAGACATCAGACTCCGAATTTTTGATTATTGATTTAATTAATTCCAAGAATAGCTGAATTATGGTATGTGTACGTATGTGTAGAATACTTGAATGTGTGTTTTCGAATGCTGAATGAGAACAGTACAAAATATCTTTCCAATCTTTTTACAATTATATCATTCGGTCAGCTAGCTTTCGTAAATTATATTGTTATTTCGTTATCTCTCTTTCTCTCTCTCGCTATGAATGAATGAAAAAATAATAATAGTTATATAATGCCCCATTGACAAAATAAATAACTATGTCAACGATAAATGTCAATAGAATAAAGATAAAATGAAAACTAAATTGTTTAATATAGATTAAAAATTTTTGTTAAATTAAAACAAGGCGAGCTTGTTTCTGGTCACATGATTATAGGGAGTGGGAGGAATAACATTCGTTCTTGATGGTGTGTAGACGTTAAATCATCAGCTATGTTTTTTATGCAAAGAATAAATATATATATATATATATATATATATATATTCTTTATATAAAAAAACAGTGATTCACTCGAGGCGAAATTAGACTTCATCTTTGAACAGATTCGAAAGGGAGCTCCCCTTTAGATAGAAAACAAGTATTTGGCGCCAAATTGTCTATGGTTGATCTTTCATTAATTCTTGTTCATATTATATAGAAAATAACAGTTCTCGTTGTGTATCAAATATCACTATATTTTAGATAATTTGAAAAGTCACAATTAAAAATATTAATTTTTATAAATTACAATTTTATATAAACAAGATGAGAATAATTTTTGAATAACAAAATAATGTGTAATTTTATTTTTTGTACAGGGACAAAATCAGGTAATCTCAAATGCAAAGACATTAGATTAAGTGATATATTTTATTTATAAATATTTATATATGTTAATAAATAGACAAATGACTATGTACAAATTAAGTTGTTTTACTCATTACACTGCAACGTAGCAACTTCGCACTGGTAACACTAAATGTGCGTCCACATTGACGCGGTCGCGGTAGTGGCCGATGGGCGCGAAGATCAAGCATAATATGAAATCTTTAGCGTCCGTTGTCAGAGCGAGTAAGTGCGAGTAATTTTTAAATGTTCCAATCTGCGCTTTATGGCTGCACTACGGGCCTAGGCAACAAGCGAACTTATTCGTGGATCGCAGTGGCCAGTGATATCAAAACCAGATCAGTTTTGTCGTTCAGCGCTAATTATTTTTTTTATAAAATGGCGGTAAACAGGTTTAGTGTTTATAAGTGCGATTCCATCTTATCCACACCACAGAAATTGCACAATAACAAGAAAATTATTGAGCGAACTAAAAGAACAATTTCCTGGAAGTTAAGTTTAATATAAAATAATGTCTAATAGGATAGAATCGGACTATCATATAAAATATCAAAACCTCGTCCATGGTTTAAATAAGTCTTAGCACTATATCGGCTAGCTCGCCACTGTGGGCACCGTGCGCCCCGTCTGTGTCCACAGTCACCGCGCATTCACTGTGAACGCACACTAACAGCTTCGCACTGGTAACACTAGCTAGCTATTTACAGCAAATAGACCTTTTTATATTTATTCGATAGAGACTACTGTCACCAGATGGCGTTGTTAGCTGCTATTTATATAAATACAGGGGTTGTTTTCATCCTATACAAATAGCAAACTACCGTGAACGCTGTCAAATAAGTAAAAAAACTCGCACTGGGCACATTGTAAAACAAAAACAACAGCATCGTTTATTGTAAGTAAATAATAAATATAAATTAAGTTTTTAATTATAACTAAGTAATAAATAATATAAGATTTGCTTAGTATTTCTTACAAACATTAGAGAAGTCCATTTGAATACACAACAACTGTCAGTGCAGTTTTTTTTTTTTAGCATTGCTTTTTTAATAACTGACATACATGAATATTGTATACAATATATTAAATTATTTATAATAATAACTGGACGGTTTTATTAATCGATTTTACTAAATTTTAACTAAACCATTTCAATTTTTTTTTTCTTAACTTTCATAAAACATTAGGAAAGCGCGCCTTTATTGTCAATGTCAAACAAAATTAAAAAAAAAATACCAAATTAACGTAACAAAATAATCGTATCGTAATCGTAAAATAATTACAGAACTGCAATATAACATTTATATACTAGCCGTTGGCGTTAATTATTGTTATATTTTAATTTACTTAAAAAAATAAGCCTTGTACTTTCAATTTTGGTAAAACGTTATATTTATCAACAAATTCTTCATAAGAACAACAGAAACTGTGAGTCCCATCGTTCGAGCGCCATTTTAACCACGAATACTTAGAATTGTGTTCACAAACATCGTTACAGAACGTAAGTTTATCTGTCATTGTTTGATTGTAATATGAAGAGTTAATTGACACAAATACTGCAGCTGTCTTCTCTTTGGGGTCATAAATTACCTGAAAATTAAAAAAAAAATAAGATAAGTTGTTATGGACATCGAAATGAGAGTAAAAGAGCTAATTTTTCTATTGACATTATTTTTATTGGTGTAATAAAATTGGTCCAAGGATTAATTTTAATCAGCCGTAAAACAAAAAAATGTAAGATAAGACAAAATAAATCTCAATAGAAAAATAAATTATACATATACAATTATACATACCTTAAAAAAATACATAGGCACGGGGAGGATTCCGTTATTATTTTCGTCGACGTCGAGGTAAAAATCCTTATATGTGGAGTTTTCATCATAGAGGGAAGTCACTCCGAGTGTGCCTGTATATATGTGCAGCAAAGTTTCTGAACGTGTTGCGCGTCGACGAACCGCCTAGACATTAAGGGTTATTTTGAAACATACTATGTACGCTGTATGCCTAAGCTATATACCATTAAAATGAGGAAAATACGAACGTCCTCCAAAGCTGCCCAGTCGCCCGCGTTCCCGCGCATCCATTGCGGCGCCGCGTTGATGTAGTGGAAGGACGCGCGTTGCTGTGCATATAGTGGGAAATCCCCGCGCGGAGCGAGATGACCGCGATTTAAATACTAATAAAAAAAAATTTAAATAAACAATTGCATTTTAATCATCAATATTCATATTATTTAATAAAAATTAAAAATGCATTTAAGAAGGTGGTAACATTAAATTAATTTTCAGTATTGCAATAACAGCCGAGATGGCCCAGTGGTAAGAACGCGTGAATCTTAACCGATGATCGTGGGTTCAAACCCGGGCAAGCACCACTGAATTTCATGTGCTTAATTTGTGATTATAATTCATCTGGTGCTTGACGGTGAAGGAAAACATCGTGAGGAAACCTGCATGTGTCAAATTTCACTGAAATTCTGTCACATGTGTATTCCACCAATCCGCATTGGAGCAGCGTGGTGGAATAAGCTCCAAAACCTTCTTCTCAAAAGAGGAGAAGAGGCCTTAGCCCAGCAGTGGGACATTTACAGGCTGTTACTTTACTATTGCAATAACAAAAAAATACTATATGTATCAACTATAACATATAATTGATGGTCTATTGTTTATTATTATCGATGTTTTACGAAATAATATGTTATATATGGGAAAGAACAGGTTAGTTGAGTGATAAAATTTACTGAAGTAAATTCGTAACTATTGTAACTCGGTGGTATTTCGGTTAATGGGACGATGGTGACCATTTTACTACTCAAAGAAGATAATAATTCATAAAGAAATCATAGAAAATATTTATTGTGATTAATTAAGATAAAATACCTGATTTTTAGAAATATATTGATCCACCTTCCCATTTCCGAATATTTCTCGAATTCTTTTCTTCTGATTCTCAGTCGCATACAATTTATTCATTTTGGTTTTACCGAATAAGTCTCCTTCTGTAAATATCAAAGAATAATTTTATATGGATGTTCCTTAATAGTTACAGTGTGTTAGGAATATGTCAAAACATTAAAAGTAGTAAATTATCTATGGTTTCACCGCATGATGGTGATGGTATTGTGCGCACCTTGCACCGCACCCCATCGATAGCAACGACGTACAGCGGCGTTGACGCGAAATAAAAGTTATGACACGATCGTACCAATCTCTCACCACTGATATTGGGTTCCGTTGTGTTCTTGTTTTACTAATAACTATATAAATAACTCATATTTACCAATGAAGTGTGGTCTCCGACCGCCTGATTGCGAATATATGTATTTCGGTTGTATTTTATGCTTCACGTACGCTGTGTGTAAGAGGTGCTTATTGAAACAAGCTTCGTAAATTGTGTAGAAGACATTATCTATCTCATACCCAACTCTATAACAAAATTAAAAAAATATGTGACATTACAAAACAGTTAAACCACGGTCTTATACACAGGTCTATCAACAACAGTCGTGGGGGTACGTCGACTTAATGATTGCATTGTTCTGTTCAATTTACGGCCGTCAGAGCCATGAAGATAGATGTGCTGTGCAACGAAGACAGAATAGCATTCTGTCTCTTTTTCTCTCACACGTAACGCATGCGCACCGCGTGCCACTCAACCGGCACGTGACCGCAACCCATTGATAGCAACGACGTACAGCGGCGTTGACGCGAAATAAAAGTTATGTCACGATCGTACCAATCTCTCACCACTGAAGTTGGGCTCCGTTGATAGACCAGTATACAAGACCGTGAGTTAAACTCTCGATGACGTATATACACAAATTAATCGCATTGGTTTATTTTAATCTGTGATCTCATTTTAAAATCAATGTGTTTTATCTATTGTGCAATATCGGATATATACATGATAACCATTTTAATAGAATTGGTAATACCAAAAACCAACATATTCTAAATACATAAAAATATTGTATTGATTTCAACTAATTTATAACAATAGCCCCGCTGCCGCGTATGAGGGTAGCGGGCTGGTGGTAGGTAACCACTGTTCTGATTTTGATGAAATTTGATATGAATATTGGTAGTATAAGTCTTCTTCTCAAACGGGGAGGAGGCCTTAGCCTAGCAATGGATCATTAACGCTGTCACAGCTAAGCCATAACAAAAGCAAGTTTGATATCCAAGGAAAGAAATAGAATCTGAGGGGGGTATCAGAATCCCCCCCTCAGAAGACGCGGGTGAAGCCGTGGACAAAAGCTCGTTAATCATATACGTACTTGTAAAATTTATATCCTTCATGGCAGTCGCCGATCTCTTCGGTGTTGAACCAGGGTGGCGCGTTGCATTTGATCTCGCTGAAGTTTCCAACCCACGAGGACTTGGTCCCTTGGAACGTTTGGTCTTTCACGCATTTTACGGTCTAAAAAATATGATTATATTGAATACAAGCTTCAATTTATACAAATTTTGTTGACTGTTATGACCTATTGGACTCTAACCGCTTACCTAATACTCACTCTCGTGTTATGTTTTGTTTATTTTATCAGTGCTGACTTTAAAGGGACAACAAAGAAGCAATCACCGATAACTTTGACAAAGGTAACAAGAAATACAGATTTTTGATGTGAAACATCTACAGCCGCGGGTTATACTTTATTATTATGGTTATTGTTGGCGTGGCGAATGGCGATGCATTCCGTGGTGATGCGACGCGATGCATCGCCACGCTATACGATGGTATATATCAGTCAAGACCCTTTATCTCGGGAACGCGTAGAGGTATCGAGTTGAAATTAAAACGATATAATCAAGTCTACTAGTCACTTGAAGCCGTGAAAAAATCAGACTTCTAAGTTAACGTAAAAAAAGATACGGCCGTTTATGCTGCAGGAAACGTATATTTCGACACTCTCAAGGAAATCAAAATTTATAGGGTATTTCCCGTTGACCTAGAACTATGAAATTTGGCAAGTAATACCGTCTTATACTACAAGTATAGGGAAAAATCTGAAACTAAACATTTGTAATTAAATCATTAAAAACAGGGTCTTAATGCAAGAAACAGCGGTCCAAATTTCAGTGAGTGAAAACGTAGGTATTTTGAATAAACGCACGTGAACCATAGACGAAAAAAAAATTAAAGCTATTTTAATTCTTATCTTATACTAGCTGTGCCCCGCGGCTTCACCCGCGTATAATTAATAAAAATATAATAAATTATTTTATTACTTTAATAACACACGGACATATGGCGAACCCCACATACCCCCCCACTGTTCTCGTGAGGGAAACGCGTAATGCGATTTTAAAGCGTTAAAAAAAAGGGTTTACCGATCTTATAAATAGCCTAACATTTGCGCCATCATGTTCTTTGTGTGTACCAATTTTCATCAAGATTGGTCAAGCCGTTCTTGAGTTATAACAAGATAGACAGACAGACAAAAATGAAAAAAATAGTATAATGTGAATCACTTCATCATAAAAGGATTATTTATCACAAAATTAGTTGAAAAAAAATGTACAGACAGAGCCAATAGATTTATATAGTAGTATAAGATTATC
The DNA here is from genome assembly GCA_905220585.2 of Nymphalis polychloros. Taxonomy (NCBI): domain Eukaryota; kingdom Metazoa; phylum Arthropoda; class Insecta; order Lepidoptera; family Nymphalidae; genus Nymphalis; species Nymphalis polychloros. The sequence goes on along the minus strand of HG992268.1, from coordinate 4,543,175 downwards.
TACTTACAAAAACATTGAAATCTGTAGTGTTCTTTCCCAAAACAATGAATTTATTTTTCCCCGGACAAGCTACATGGACAGTTTCTGAACGTCGTAACAATATGTCACCTGACGAGTTGGTTGGCGCCAAAAAGTCGCCATTGTGTAAATACACGGGCGATGGACTTCCGAAATCATTTTTCAATGATAACTTACAAACTGAAAAAATAAACAAAATGCACATTATAAGTACATTATAAATACATCTGTCATTTTATATATTAGAATTGAATGAATTTAGAAGAACAACAATAAATCTCTTATGTTATTATTATGTGTCTTATTATTAGCCTACAGATACTAACAGCCTTATTCATAAACTTTATTTACCTGGTGATTAGTTAAACAATATTTTGTCTTCTTCTTTCGTATGTCAAATCAATAATGACAGAAAGAGACAAATCAGTGTTTAGCTAAACAGTAACTAAGCAACGTTTATGAATAAGGTCGTAAATAAATAAATCTACAAATAGTTCAAGATTTTTAGACATTCTCTCTGCTCTGCATAAAATCTCGCAACTCGATTTTTAATGGATTGTGTGTGTACTTAGGCACCTCCTACAGGAGGTACTTAGGCACCTCCTACAGGAGGTGCCCAAGTATAAAAACGAGTGTTTGTCATCTCAGACCGCGAGGGTTAGCCGCCATTTTGGAAGATGTCTTTCTGCAAATATCTTGGAAACGGTAAGATATACGTTAAAAACAAGAGACCTATTTTGTAGAGAATAAAATTTCCCATCTTTTTTATTTGAAACTTTTTTTTCTATTGTTAATATTTTCCGAAATATAATCAGTTCATCCAACTTTATGATATTCTTTTCGTGTAACCAAAAATTATATAGATATTTTACGAAAACCCGGTGTTTCTAACTAACTAAAACAAATATTTTATATTTATGTAATTCAAAAAGCATTATGTACCTACGTTAAAATGGCAGTAAACGCTTTAAGCTGATTACTTAATATTTTTTTAACAATGATCAAACAAAGACTTATTTTACCGTAATTGCTAACCTCATTAAAGTGCTGAAATATAAATATATGTACATATATATATATATGATATACTTAATTAATTTTTAATGTAACATTATTTGTAAATATTATTTAAATTCAAAATTACTTAGGTACGATAAAATTATAATCTGATTAATTAACTGATTAATTACAAACAAATGCAAATATTATTTGAGTTTAATCGTAAAATACAATAAGGTATAATTCATTCGAAATTAGCGGACGCTTAATTTACTGTTATAGCTCTATTTAGGTTGAAATAAACCAATAACTATGTCAAATAAAAAAAAAACAATGAATAATACATTTTTATGTCATTGCATTTAATTTTTTTTTAATTTATTCATGCACCGATATTACCTTGGCAATTATTGAACGTAAGTTAAAAAAAAAAACAAGATGGCAACCGTGAAATCAATACAACATCTATATTAACATGAAAATATTAAAAAAAATACTTTACCGCCGTCAACCTCGTCGCAAATTTTTGTAATAAATAAAATTAAAAAAACAAACACTTTTAACCTGCACATGATCGAAATTGAAAACACACTGAGCTGAATAAAGTCGTGGGTGTTGTAAATATAACGGTGTATCCCCTACTACTGGTTCACGACAGAGTTTAGACTCATTCGAGTTATTGTATCGATTAAGCATAATATTATATTTCGACAATACGAATAAATACTATGTTATAGTAGATTTCGCCTGGCTTCTGGACAGACAAACGCTGGAAACCGCGTTTACTCGTTACGTTTCGTTTTAACGAGAAGTTACGGGGTATGTGAGACTCACCGGTGCCGAGTGTTTGCCGGAATACTTACTAAAATAACCAGCGGTCACCTCTCTTCGTTGGCTTCATGGGATCGCTGCTCGAACTCCCTTCGATCTGAGAAAGTTCAGCCGCAGGACCAAAGGCTTAAAATTATTTTCGAGGCAGGGAAGTATATAAACTGTCAATTTCCAGACTCCAGGCTGCTACTGAGAATCCAATGACTGTATACTGGCTCGACTCGGGGCTTGAACCCAGGACCTCAGACTCTTTAGCCTTTCAGCTAGCCACTAGAGCAACTAATTTTGTCGTTTTTTTTTTAAATATAATTTGTGGTAACTAATATTTAAGTAAGTTATTTGATAAAAAATTTATAATCTGTTGTCCTGATTTAGTACCGTCATAAAGGTGGCGTATATGTTTCGTAAGGCTAAGCTTGTTGAGTTTAAATAACAATGAATATTATACATGTAATGTTTAAAAATTTCTTATTTCATCTCCTACAAGTGGTCATAGCTGTTAATTCTGACTTCAGTGTAAATTTTTAGCTAATATATGTATATAAAATATTATGTTTGTTTTATAAATCTATTGCTTCCAAATTCCAAAAAAAAAACTTTTCTAGCTCTTTATAAATTAAAACAAGATATGAGTATTTTCTACTAAATATTACATAGATTATATATTTAAATTTTTCAACTAATTACGGCCATTCATATAAAATGAGTTTGATGTTGGATCTTGGCTCTTGCTAGTCGTCCGATAACCGGACAAATAAAATAAACTCAGCGTCAAAAAAATCGCACCTTTTGGTATTTTGACTTCAAGCAACTATAAACCCTATTTCATCTATGGTAAGGTATAAGTGTGGGGCCTCATTTTAAAGGTTATTGAATCCTTTAAATAATAAAACTGTGATAGTGATTACTAAGCATATAAAAAACATTTTTCATGAAAAAAGGAAAAACACGCCAAAATTACTTAATTTAATTAATCTAAAAACATAACAAAATTAAAAAATACAGTAAAACAAATTCTTAAAACTAAACTTAGAACCTAGTGTTACCTCCCTTAGCCCTAATTACAGCCTCCATGCGATCCTTCATTGACCTCACCAACGTCACGATGCGTTCTTGAGGAATGTCACTCCACTCCTCGACGACGGTGTCCCGAAGCTGTTCAAGGGTGGCACGGGCAGTATCACGAGACCGCACCCGGCGTTTCAGATCATCCCAAAGGTGCTCTATGGGATTCAGGTCAGGACTTGTCGCTGGCCATTGCATCACGGGGATCCCAACCTGATTCAGGTAGTCCCGAACAATGATTGCCGTATGGGAGTGGGCGTTGTCGTGCATGAATGTGAATTCAGGCCCGACAAAACCAGCATACGGGACCACATGGTCCTCCAGTATCTCTATGATGTACCGATGAGCAGTCAGGGACCCCTGGCCACGTGCACCTCCAGTGCAGGAGACGCACACAAGGTCGGTTTTTCCTTGGATTGAAATTCCGCACCAGAACATGCAGGATCCTCCTCTGTAGCTGACGGTTTCTTCAAAGCAGGCCTGTGAGTACCGTTCCCCCTGCCTCCTGTACACTCTTCTACGCCTATCATTGCAGAAAAGGCATACCCTAGTCTCGTCGGAGAAGAGGACAGACTTCCATTGGTCGAACGTCCAATCCACGAGATCTCGGGCAAACTGAAGTCTGACTCGCCTATGCTCTGCTGTCAATTTGGGGCCAGTAGCAGCCCTACGGGCCTGGATTTTCTTCTCTCGCAGCCTTCTTCTTACTGTGGAGACGCTCACCGACGTCCTCCGAGCTGTTCGGAGCTGCTGTTGCAGCTCAACAGCGTTGGAGAATCGGTTACGCAAAGACGTCGACACAATATAGCGGTCGTCGCTGTCGGAAGTGCAAAGTCGTCTTCCGGATCCATCTTTCCTGATGTAGCCTCCAGTCTCCTGGAACCGCTGGGATACTCGTTTCACCCGGAAACGGCTTATGTTGAGTTGTCGAGCAATATCAACTAAGCGTAGTCCTGATTGCAGTAGTGCTACCACTTAAGCTGCTTCTTCTGCCGTGGTATCCATTTTTCAGGGTTTTTTTCCTTACTGGAGCTGTTCAGGTGTGACTTCTGTGATGTCTGGATAGCTAATGACCCATAATTAATTTTTACCTCCCCTTTTATTCGTGTCCAAGGTGGCACAAGTAGTGAGTCCTCTAATGAGCTTTTCAGCACTTTTTTTTAAAGACCCTAACGTTTCGTGATTATTGTTTTTACAGAAAAGAGCGATACGCGTTTTTAAAGTGTATTAATTGTGCTTTCAAATGATATTAATTTTGATAGGGTACAATAAATAAGTTAAGAGTATTATTCGCTTGAAGTCAAAATTTCAAAAGGTGCAATTTTTTTGACGCCGAGTGTATATTAATCGTGGATATAGGTGTTCATCAAAGCATTAGTATCTTGCCTTTTCTAACGGGTAATCATTTTTAACACTAACTATTAATTAAATAAAAATATATTTTTTTTTTGGTATTTTGTGAACATGGACCGATTCGGTTCTGGCACACGCCGGCCGCTGCCGCGGCACGCTCGCTTGACGCTTCCCCCGCTCGGCTCTTGCGATGTGCTTTAAAAGTAACCTATCATAACCTAACCTACTTGACTGCCCTAGAATTATAAGTTTAATAGGCGAATCGAGAGAAACAGCGGAAGTGAAGTAATTTTTCGTACTTAATCCATTTTAGCGGACGATTAATTAATTTTATTCATCCAGTAATCAGACGACTAAACACTTGGAAACGTCTTAGCGCTCGTTACGTGGTATGGGCTAATTGAGACTTCGAGCGTCAGCCGAGTAAACATAAGATTTCGAACGTCAGATCGGCACACGAGTTCACATGTTTACAAATCAATACAGGTACCTTGGCACTCACCACACGCACCATTTTTTTTTTTCTAAACTTTGTCAACTCAGTAGACTAACAAATGTTAATAAAGTACTTAACCTATTCTGAAAATATATTAATATTGATTGTTAAAATAATTTATTAACATTCGTGCCTAATGGCTAATACAATTATAGTAATAAATTAACTATTTATTTTAAAATAAGTTGTTATTTGTAATTGTGTTTAAAACCCAAGATAGATAAAAAGGGAAATACTCATGACAAATAATATTAGTTATTAATTAATATCCTTGTAACAAGTAATTTTGTTACTTAACACAGCTTATCGTTAAAAACATTTTTCAAGAAAGAAGAAAAATATTTTTTTTGTTACAATTAACAAAAAATCATTTGAATTATACTATAAGTGACGTTTATTGTTATTAATTTATTACGAAAGAGAACAATACTATCCATTTTTATTATGCCATCAAAAATTATTTTTATCCTTAAATTAATCATAATGAGATATCTATACTAATATATAAAGCTGAAGAGTTTGTATGTTTGATCCGGCTAATCTCGGGAACTACTGGTTCGAATTTAAAAAATATTTTTGTGTTGGATAGTCCTTTTATCGAGGAAGGTTCTTGGCTGATTTTTATATATAATATTTTTATTAATTATACGCGGGTGAAACCGCGGGGCACAGCTAGTGAATTATAAAATAGAACAAATGGTAGCGGTTACTCTATTTGTTATATGAATCGCTTACGACTGTACAATACCATTAGCATAATAAAAGAACAATTATTTAATAAAATGCTCTCATTAATTTCAATATACACGAGTAATTAAATTTTATTATGTTTAAAGCTACTTATATGTAAGTAGCTTCAAACATAACGGATTCAATATGCAGGCCAGGGTCGAATTCTACTAATCTGTAACGATTACGATACATTCCCGATTCAATTCCGATCCAACTTTAACTAATCTATATTTATTCGGATCAGAACCGAACCGATATGATGTTAACTTAATTATTAACTTTTATGTCAAAAGTCGATAATTAAATTAAAGAATAGGAAAACGGCAACGATCCCCTTCGATTCGATTGCGATAAAGTGAGAATTTGTTAGTAGAATTTTCCCCTCGATATAGAGATCGATTTTATAAGCTTTTATTTAGTTTCATATACATTTGAGAGATTTTGTAGGTTTTAACATGTTTTAAGTTTCTTTCAAGTATTTTAAGTATATTAGAATTTGACTTACAGATTTGTTTTATATAAGCGCAGTCTCACTACAACATATTATAAAAAAAAATGGCGCCTAAATTTGGCCCTCAAATCTGTCTGTTAGGCAGACCCTACTTAATCTGCTGGTAAATTCACCATACTATTTATAAATGGTTAATATTTTAGTACAAATTGTGATTGACCCGTTTGTTGATCCATTTGTCAGTGCAAAAAAATGGCGGCAAAAAATACTTCTTTAAGATAAAAATACCTGAATCATTCACATAATTGCAACTATACAAGATTATGATTAACTTACCAAACGTTACCGAGCGTTATCAAAAACAAACAAACGCGGTAAAATTTCAACATTGTGTACACAAAAAATATTCCGAAACTAAGATGCATAAGCATCCTTCAATATGATAACGAAAGTCGAAACGTTATCGTTTATTTGATTAATAAGATTAAATGTATATTATACAGTGTGCAGAACACATAATTTCTTTTATCTAATGTATAAACTATAATAATAATAATAAAAATATCCCGGGACATTATTCACACACGGCCATCTGATTCCAAACTAAGCAGAGCTCGTACTGTGGAAACCAGACAACTGATACACTACATATACTACTTTTCTTTTGTAAATAAATACTTATATAGATAATTACACCCAGACTCAGGACAATCAGTTCTTGATTAATTTACCTATATTTATAATATAATTGCACTTAACTACTAATAACCATTTTACAACTTCGCAGACATTTAAAACGTTGGTTTTTCGCGAATCAATAATTCATATCATAGATTATTCAAGATGTTGACTAATGATGTCGCGTCAATTTAAGTACTTACATCCACAGAACAGAGAGTTATTAGAGAGTACATCATAGTAGCATACCCAAGCGCTCTTCGTAAAGACGAAAAGGGTACCGCTGGTTTTTTCTTCCCGCCCAGTGACGCTGTCGCTGAAAAAATGGGTATTTTAGTGGGTATTCCGATGTTCGGGGTGCATCAAGTGTCTTTGACACTGGCGACTGCCACATACCGCCCACTTTCACCTGGGGCAAACGCTTAAAGCGTTTTTCTAGCGTTAAAAAAAAAGTCTAAGTACTTAATTATTCTTGCGTCATTAAGAAAAAAATATTCCTTACGAGAAATCTATTCAACTATTATAGTGCCAGTAATGAGTATCGGTAACGATAACAGCCAATTATAATGTATGCTAGTTTCTTTATTTATTCGACAGCGCTGTCAATATGACGTTAACTGCGATTTCTATGACATTCCAATTATTGTCACCAGATGACGCTTTTAAATAAATCGATGTAAGTTACTCCTTGTTGTTAAATATGAATGTTAGTAAACTATAAAAATGTTATTAGTATTATAAATATATATAAATTGTTTGGGATAATAATAATCGAGATGGTCCAGTGGTAAGAACGCGTGAATCTTAACCGATGATCGTGAGGTCAAAGCTGGGCGAGCACCACTGAATTTCATGTGCTTAATTTGTGATAATTATTCATCTCGTGCTTAACGGTGAAGGAAAACATCGTGAGGTATCCTGCATGTGTCAAATTTCATTGAAGTTCTGTCACATGTGTATTCCACCAACCCGCATTGGAGCAGAGTGGTGGAATAAGCTCAAACCTTCTCCTCAAAAAGAGGCGAAGAGGCCTTAGCCTAGCAGTGGGACATTTACAGGCTGTTACTACTGACTGATTAGGATAATTGACTTGCCCCATCTTTTAAATAATAAATGAGATAGTATTGTTTGCTGATGACACTCCCTTAATTTTTAAAATTAAAAGACGCTTTGACGAGGAAAACAATGCTCTCTCTGAAATAGTACATTGGTTTAGTGTTAATAATTTACTGTTAAACAGTAAAAAGACAAAATGTATTAAATTCACTATTCCCAACGTGAAATTTGTAAAAACGAATGTAATTTTTAATGGGGAACCTTTAGATTCTGTAGAAGCAACAGAATTTCTTTATATCACAATAGATTCTAAGCTTCAATGGGGCCCTCATATTAATAAATTGGCAAATAGACTTAGCTCTGCAGCTTTCGCGGTAAAAAAAATTAGAATGTTGACTGATGTTGATACGGCTCGCCTAGTGTATTTCAGCTATTTCCACAGTATAATGTCTTGTGGCAGTCTACTCTGGGGTAATGCAGCCGACATAAATACGATTTTTGTACTGCAGAAGAGGGCTATTCGTGCAATTTATAACCTGGGCCCAAAAGATTCATTAAGATGTAAATTTAAGGAAATTAAAATAATGACTGTCGCTTCTCAATATACATTTGATAATGTTATGTGTGTACGCAAAAACATAAAAGATTTTCCCAGAAATTGTGACGTACACAGGGTTAGTAAGTCTTTTATCGGACAATGTATACGCTTCTTTAACAGGATCCCAGAAAGCGTTCAAAAATATTCAACTGTGAAATTTAAAAGAATTGTTAAGGAACGCTTATGTGCTAAAGGATATTACGCAATCAATGACTTCTTAGATGATTGCACACCTTGGGAATGAAACGATCGTATCCAGGCTATTTCAAATAAATAAGAATATTATAATGTAAATCAATTATAATTGTAAAGAATAAGCTTAAAAAAAAGTCCTGCTGAGTTTCTTTCGCCGGTTCTTCTCGGGTCTGAGGTGTTTATTTCCGAACCGGTGGTAGATTTATGACAACCAATAAGCAAGTGTAACACTTATAATATATTGAATAAAGAAATTTGAATTTGAATTTTTGAATTAAATAAAAATAAAATATTATATAATAATTATTTATTTAACAGGTAAAACATCTCCCCAGTTGCTTGATCTAGCACACCTATATGTCGTTTGATCATATTTCCCTTTTGAGAATATAATTTCCTTCAATTCTCCTTGCGATGTGCACAACCTGCATACCGTGTGACCGGAACGGACTATCGGAGCTCTGACTATTCTAGGCCACTGTGCGTCGTCAGCAGGTCGGTCACCTTTCCTTAGAATAACATATGAAAATAAATCTGCTACAACTTCTGTCTTTGAAACAAAGGCCAAAGATTCATACTTCATTAGAAAATTACATGGAGTTTTTTGTTCCAAGTATCTGGGGCAGACATTGTCATTAGGGCAGGGGGCGAATGCATAGCCTTTGTTCTTTGCTGAATTTAAAACAAATTCTCTAGCTTCATTGACAACTCTGAATCCTGCATTCGTGCCATTTTCAACAATTATTAAGAAATTCTCAGTTTTGTTCCACAATTTCTGTATCGTCTCCAAGCGACTTTTCATGTTTGGCAATTCGAATAATGAGAATGCAGATAAAACTATGTCATATTTTAAATCAGTCGATGCAGGTAAAAATTGTCTTTGGAAGTAAGCTTTAAATGGCATCTCTACGTTATCTCGTCCCTGGCATAGTATGAGTCGAGACAAGTCATTCATATGTGTCGAAGTGTCGACTGTGAAATATTCGAAAATGTCTCCCTTCCAAAACGTATTCACCGCCCACGTCCCTGTGCCGATACCGGATCCAAAGTCAAAGAAACTTCTAGGCTTGAAATCTGGTAATCGTCGTTTTATCTCGTCGAATATACGTACCAGGATCGCATATTCAGGAGCAGCTCTCGTCATCAAATACTGTAAACAGGTAGGCTTATCATATGAAATATTGCCCCATCGATACACATTCTTCTTCAAAACATTGAAAACTGTAGTGTTTACTTTCCTATTTTCTGTCTCAATTTGTTCTTGCGTTAATTCTTTATCAATTTTGGAGAATACTTTTTTTGAAACACTGCTGTGTATTTTAGCAGCTTTTGCTCGTATTTCGTCTTCCTCTGGCGGCAGCAAGCGAGAATTTAAGTAATTATTTAACTTTAGGCTATCTTCGTGATAAGTTTTCGCTTCTGAATCTTGTAAAATAAGTTTTATAGCCTTTTGAATGTCTGGAGGAATTATGCCAACTTTATATTGAGATCTACCCGGATGATTTCGAGGTTTGAATTGTTTTGAGTCGAAGTTTTCTCGGAGGCTCGCGTCGATTTCGACTCTAGTTGAATACTTTGTGTATAGAGCAGATAAATGTGAGAACTTAATTTTCCTAAACATTTTGTTTATAAAGATCTTATACTTATAACCTAAATTATTAAAAATCAAAACATTAAAACATTTTGTTAACTTTGACAGATTCGTTTTTTTTTTTTAAATTTGTATTAGGAATGAATACTTACAGCCAACTAATGAAATATATTGAATGTAAGAACGAATAATAATATTGCAATATTTCTAATATGTATATTTGAACACAAACGTATACTTGCGAATCTATAGATTAAATTCCAATTCCAATAACATTATTTTCTGCAGTAACCAAACGCAGAAAATAATGTTATTGGGCGAATCATTTCTATCTTTTCGGCCAAAACAAAGTGATAGTTTCAAACTGTAATAAAAACAATAGGATGCGAATTATCTTTGGATTAAATAGTTTTTGCCATATCATAATATTATAAACTAATACTACAATTTGTTTAATTTAAAAAAATCATAATTATGCAGCTACATATTTCCTTTATTTTAATCCACATCTATTTTGATAGTGTTCCTAACACTATAATCATGACTTTTAACATTTTCAAAAGAAGTTACTTTTAATTAATTTTAAAACGACAAATTTAAATAACCTTGTTACCAATAATGTTCGATCAATAGTGCATTATTGATCAAAGCCATAATATTATACATTAACAAATTTAGAATTTATAAATAGCTAAATAAAACAGAGAAAAATTAAGCCGAGATGGCCCAGTGGTAAGAACACGTGAATCTTAACCGATGATCGTGGGTTCAAACCCAGGCAAGCACCACTGAATTTCATGTGCTTAATTTGTGATTATAATTCATCTCGTGCTGGACGGTGAAGGAAAACATCGTGAGGAAACCTGCATGTGTCAAATTTCACTGAAATTCTGTCACATGTGTATTCCACCAATCCGCATTGGAGCAGCGTCGTGGAATAAGCTCCAAAACCTTCTACTCAAAAGAGGAGAAGAGGCCTTAGCCCAGCAGTGGGACATTCACAGGCTGTTACTTTACTTTTACTTTACTAAATAAAACAAACAAACTGTATCCAAATCACATATTTATGAGAGGAAAAAAAAACATTTCAAACATTTCATTATTTACATTTATTTAAAAATAATATGTATTTAGATAAAATACATTCTACATTTAGTTTACTATTTTAATACTGAACACATTGATCAGCAAACAAATATTAATTACCATAAATAATATTATAAGTATTAATTTTTTAATTTAATCATTTCATCCTTGTGCTTCGTGATACATAATCTGAAATCATTTACTTCTGCTTGGCATTTTCTCCAATCCTTTGTTGTGTTTATGCAATCCTGGTAAAAAAAAAAAACTAATAAATACATAATAATTTTTCATGTATCTAAGTATATTTATGCAATGTTGTAATAAGCAAATTTATTGAATTTCAAAAATCTTATAATTGGAAAGGAATCTCAAATCTGAGATAAATCACCAAAAACCTCATGTTGGTAACATAATATACTGTTTGAGGTGATTGTTTCATTCTCAAAAAAAATAGATTGAGTATATAAAAAAAAAAAATTAAGAATTAATTCGCTACACGGTCATATACACAGGTCTTGCAACTTCAATATGGGGTACGTTGCCATATTGACGCTGTTAAGTTCAATTTACGGCCGCCAGAGGTATGACAATTCGCGTAATAATTATCCTGAACACTTTTTCAAAACCAAACAAAACAGATAAATAATAAAACAAAAATAACAAAATATCCGTAAAATTCAATAAACGATATAACAATGATTAAATAACACAATACTTAGGAGAGAAAAATATCAGCTTCCATAGCAGCGACGTAGTACCTCAAGCGGATGGTATTGCGAATTAGCAGTTGTAGCACACTCGCACCTCATCTCTCACCACTGAAATTGGACTCAGTTGCAAGACCTGTGTATACGACCGTGATTCGCTATTTTAATGACAGACTGAGCATAGAATCTATTCCTAGTCATCTCTATTTCAAATTCATTGCTTTTTTATTAGATTTTTTTTTCTAAACAAGCAAAAGTTAACTTGAAATAATAATAATTTTTAAGAAATTGCTTACAACGAAAATGTAACCACATTATTGATTCATCTTAAACACAAAAATGGTTATCATTAAATTAACTTACCTGAACTTTATAATGCAAGTCCAGGCAACCAGCCTTTTTTAACATAGACTCCACTGGATCGTCGTCACTTTCCACTTTCTCTCTCGGTTTGACAGTCATTTCTATTCTATAATTGCATATAAAATTTAATTCTTTTTAAATATGGGATTTTTAATAACATGACATTTGCGTTCAGTTAAGTCAAATTCTAAGAACTGTCACTGTCAACTGTTAATTAATAGATTTTATGTTTCGTTATCTATTTTCTGTAGAATGGAATCTCTTGCAAAGTTCCCCAACGTTTATATAAAATTTTAAATACATAAAAGAAATAAATGGTTCCAATTTTTTATTATTTAATTAGTTAAGTAATAACTTATGCTCATTTATTAATTTGCAGGGTGGATTTATAAATATAGTATTCTTATTTTATCTATAAACCATCACATTTTTTAAGTAAAAGCGTCTTTTACATCGTTTTGTAATTAAATTGATAAAAACTTTAAGAGTCATATATATTTTATGCATACGAAAACTTAATTTAAATGCTTTTAATAAGAGTGTTAATACTTCCTACTATATAAGGGACAGGTGGCGACATCTAGGGTCGAAGCTTAATTAATTGTAATTACTTACCTAACGCAACGTAAAACATTTTCAGCCGCGTTTGGATAAATTTAAATATTGTTCCCGCACCCCCTCTCTTTCATCTCTGAACATGCGCTTAAGAAGATTACATACAATTTTATTGAATGAAGATTGAGAGCATAACGCATCTTATTTTTTTCCCACCTTCGAAACTCATCATCATCCTTCATCCATCATCAAGGGTTATTCAACCCTTCACCGCTGCCACAGAGTTACATAAATTACTTGAATCTTTTTTATTGACATTGCTGGATGTTACTGTGTGTGCTGGCGACTTTTATTTTAAATACTAGGAGACTATGATTAAGTTGTACTTACTTCAGCCTATAAGCTTTTTGTTATAAAGCCATCTAATTTCCTAAGAAAGGGTTTTATAAATGATTAATAGTTTATAATAATAAAACATATTTTTAAAATTTAAAGATTTAATTTAAATATATTAAAAACAACTATAATAACATCTAAGCTAGAATTTTGCTTTTGTTTCTGAGTGCCGTGTACGCAACAACGATAGACAGAACAGTTGCAAGTACTTCCGAGTTCACCCATGGACCGGAATAGCCTGGAAATAAAATAGTTCGCAATTAATAAAGAATACTATATCTATTATATTAAAACTTATTGACACGTTTTAACTAGCTGTGCCCCGCGGGATCGCCCGTGTATAATTAATCAATATATAATAAATAAAAATAAGCCTAGAGCCTTCCTCGATAAAAGGACTATACAACACAAAAAGAATTTTTAAATTCAAACCAGTCGTTCCTGAGATTAACCGGATCAAACAAACAAACTCTTCAGCTTTATATATTAGTATAGATTTAGATAGACAAGCAGACCACCTAAGTCAGTGATACACAACCTTTTTGTTATAGGAGCCACATGTTGGTCGTAGTGTCACAGGTCGCAAACAAATATTTAGGTAATGATTTCTAAGGTTTCGAGATTGTTAAGAATTGAATTAAACAGTGCCCGTAGACACAAGCAAATGTTTAATTTAAAAAAAAAAACTTGAAATTTAGAATAGTAGAAAATAAAGTAACACCAGGCAGGCCAACTACAAAAGCCCGGCGGGCCACGTGCTGTGTACCGCTGACCTAAGTGGTCACCACTGCCCATAGACATTGGTGCTGTTAGAAATATTACCCATTCCTTTTGTCAATGCACTACCAACCTTAGGTAGTAATATTTTAGGTCCCTATATATATGATTGTATTACCAAGGTGTCACCAAGTCAAATGTTGTCTAATAATAAGAAATATACATATATACTTACTTCCTGGATGCTGCAATTGTATGGCCAGTAGTGGGGCTACATTAACAGATGGGTCGTTGCGGCGAGCTCTGCGAAGGGATGCCCAACCTTCTTCATCGAAAACAAGTACTTCGTGGACACCAGACCGTGCCTTTGAGGGCTCCTCAGTCCAAGAAACCTTAAAAATTATTTATAGTTAATTTTAATTCACACGTAACCTCAATTACATCAAAATATAATTGAGTAATTGCAATATTCATTTATTGATAGTTTTAAATAAAGACTTATATAAAAAATAATTTTCAACCACGTCAATTTACAATTACGTCAAAATTTCAATTTGTTGTCCGTTTTAATAAAAAAAAAAAATTAATATTGGAATATTCTATTAAGATTTTTCTTTTAAGTCGAAGACTGCGAAGCTTACCTGGTATCTATTTTCGGCAATTCGCGCCGCTGTCAATGGTTTCCCTTCAACTTCAGCGTACAGCGCGTAGTTTTCAGGCAGAGGGTTATCACATTTCAATGTAAATTCTGTAATATATGCTATTTGTGTGACGATGGTTGCATCTAAGCTCGTGAAGGATGATGCTTCAACTTGGGGGTTTTGGCAGCTTTGTGCCAGTGAACTGCTGATAGCAATAGCGAAAACTGTTAAAATATATTTTGTGACCATTTTGCAGTCTTTTAAACGAGGTTTATGTTAACACTAAATGTTTTTAATAAGAATGTTTCGCTGATACCTGTCCACGTATCGTGTCGTATGCACTTCGAAATGAAAGTGACGGAAACGTTCAGAAATCTTATACAGAGTGAAAGGTATGGCAACAAAAGAAAAGTGTTGTTTAAAACTGTTTTAATTTTTATTGAACTATTATATTACACGTTTAATTTGTAATTGGAATTTAAATGTCTATTAATCTGATTATTTATGTATACAAAAAAAAATATTTAAATTCTTTGTCACATCACATTTTGTATCATATTATGTGTTCGGAACGCACTCTCTAACATCACCGATGACGTGTGGCCAGAATGCCAAATTCGTACTAGAACAAAAATGCGTTCAGTAATATTCTTATGACGAATAATAAATATTTAAACAATTTAATTATTGTAGAAAGTATTTATTTTATCAGTACCTTTAATTAAATAACATTGAATTAGATATTTTTAGAAGTTTTATTTAATACTTTAAACATATAATTATACTCTTTATTTTGTATGTAGTATATCGTGCTCAGTCACTTGTCAACATTTCATGGATGAGTAATGAAGTGAGCTCTTACAGAATAACACTGCTGTCCCTGAATCTTATTAAGTATTCACCACGCTCAGAGTAAAAGTGTACGGATGAGAGCTATTTGATTGTGTTAAGACAATGACTAGATTTAAATTTACAATTAATTTCGTATGTAATACACCAAAGACCCCAACTTTCTGAACTGATATTATTTTCGGAGGTCTTCCTACTGATATTATAAACGCGAAAGTTTGTGATGATGGATGAATCTTTGTTATTTTTTCACGCAAAACGTACTGAACGTATTTAAATGGAAATTTGAAATAAAGAGACATGAATCTTATCCAATGAATTTGACTTGTCCAATGTTCCTCTCGTGTATATTTAAAAATAAAAGGTTAAGAATATCTCCTTACAGGTAACTCGCTCATCTTGAAATAGACGAGGCATATAATTTAATTTAATATATTAAATAAGCAATTTTACATGGTGGTAGGACTTTGTGCAAGCTCGTCTGGGTAGGTACCACCCACTCATCAGATATTCTACCGCAAAACAGAAGTACTTTGTATTGTTGTGTTCCGGTTTGTTACCAATCTTAGTTCCAAAGGTTGGTTAGTTAATAGGTTTTACTTCACCAACGTCTGAAAAAAAAAATTGCTAATAACACAATCTTCATTGACAATAGGGAAAGTTTAGTAATTAAGGGTGAAATAAAACCACGTTAATAATGTTATCCGTAAAGGCATATAATTATTTATTTATACAACATGTCCAGTGCCTGTGGACGAGTGAGTTCATATTTTTCTAATGTCAAATTGACATTTCGATTTTACCGCGTTTACGTCCATTTTTTTTTAAAAGTCACAGGCCGTTAAGAAACAAAAAACTAACGTCACTTTAAGGCGATTTAATTTGAGTTTTTTTTTTTTAATTCCATCACAGACCATTAAGGTTTTATACATTTTCTTTGTAAACAGCAGGCTTAGACAAAGAACATGGAATTGTCGAAACGATTTGTAACTTAAAAAGTTTTCATAAGCTATTACATATTATAGCTTTGACGATTGACACGCAAACGTATAAAACAATAAAAATATATATAAGATTTTCTCGTCAACCTCATTATCTATATAGAAAACCTGTGGAAAAACAATTTTGTTACAATATTAAACACAAAACGATTGCAATCCGTTTGTAATTGTACGACTTAAGCTCTCATTTGATTCAAAAGTACGAACGATTGCGGCTAAAACCGGAATATAATATATAAAATGAATATTATATACACATCGCGATAGCTTAAGGTGTACAAATTACAAACAGATCGATCGCTTAAACATAAATTGCCCTACGTCTTCAATTCTTCAACCGTTGATCACTCGTGTACAACCGTATGTATGTATATCTGTCTAAGCCCGCAGAGGTAAAATGAAACGAAATGTCGAATGTTATCCGTAAAGGCCTATATTTATTTATTTATACGACATGTCCGTGTGTCAGTGGTTGCCGGGGGGCGTTTTGGCGGGCGAGGCGGGCGGGGGGTTGCTCCACTCGACGCCCTCCCCCTCGTACTGGGTGTTCTCGAGCCTCGTGATGAGACGCTCGTCCTCGTCGCCGAACTCGCCGCCCATCAGCGACGGCTCACCGACCACCATCACGTCCTGGTGTAACGAATAATAAGGTTATAGATAACACCAAAATTCACACAACACTTTATTCTAGTAGGCTCTCCGTATCATTTTTAATTTTAATTTAAAATTACTATCGATTCGGAGTGTAGACTTTATAGAAAATAATCTGACAATGAAATGGCATAGATTAATAATTGAATACATTTTAATTAAATATAATATGTATTCTTTATGGAAATCATCAATGACAATGATAACTCAGTGAGTCAGTGTCCTGGTGTAATAGGTGAGCCAGTGGTTATATATATATATAGTACACTGGTTGTTTTAACGATTGCCGGTCTAGTGTTAATCTTATACTTTAAAATCTAGTTTGCGAGGATTCAGTTCTTAGTCTCGGTTCGATTTCGAGGAGTCATAGTGTGTGTGCGTGTGCGTGCGGCACCTGCGAGGCGAGGCTGAAGTTGGGTCCGGGGGAGCGCTTCTTGGCGGGCGCGGGGGGAGCGGCGTTGGCGCCCGCGCTGCCCTTGCGCTTGCGCCGCTTGCTGGCCGGCCGCTGGGACTCTGCGGGGGGACCGGTATTGTTATCATCAATCATTTCTCGATACAAATATATATATATATATATATATATATAAACACCGAACATATTTACATAGATATATGCTTACATCAAAAAGCGATTACAATAGTTAGTTAGTTTTAAAAAAAAACATTTATATAAGAATTAATCTTTTTATTCATACAATATTTATCCGATTGAGTTTAAAACGAACACTCGTCGCTGGCCTTCATTTGGTATCCATAAATAATACTATAAAACTACAATGGGTGGAGTAGCTTCCGCTCGTTCGGTGTGGAGGGGGTGTCAGAATCAGGGTATTAACTTTATTCTAAATTACATCAAAATCTGTTCAGTCATTTCTTTAGTGATTAAATAACATTTAAGCTATCACATTAATAATATTAATCAGTAAGATAATTATTTACAAAACATTTTTAAATTAAATTGCTACACAAACCGGTGACTCGGTCCTAAAAAGTATGAAATAAGTAATCATTTTATTGATATATATATATATTTATAGTTATCAATCAAATCAAATCAAACAATTCTGAATATACTAGTCTTGATAACAAACCAAACTATAAACCAACTTGTTTTTTTTTTTTTTTTGTACTTTTTTTTTTATTTCAACTTCCGAATAAAAATTTGATAACAAAATTTCGTTTTAAAAATCAAATAGCGTTCGACATCCGTCTGGCGCTGTGGTCGGCGTACCTGCCTTCCGATTCAGTGGTTTACAATTCAGTTCCGGTTCGTGGTGTACATTCGTATAGTCCGTACACATATCGGTCGCTGTGTGTCTGTACTGTCCTATAGTTTGTTTCTTCCGTGTCTCTGGAACACGTAAAGCCGACGATCCCGGTTTATAATAACACTAAGGTCTATGCCTATGGCGTACATTAATGAACTACTTCGACGTTCAATTGTCATGACGTCATAGATAATCTGTGGTAATCATTGTGAGTTCTTAGCACGGTCGTATACACAGGTCTATCAACAACAGTAGTGGGGGTACGTCGGATTAATGATGCTGTTAAGTTCAATTTACGGCCGCCAGAGGCATGACAGTCGCGTAATAATTATCCCGAACACTTTTTCAAATGCAAAAAAAACAGTTAAATAACAAAACAAAAATAACAAAAAATCCGCAAAATTCAACAAAACGATATAACAATGATTAAATAACACAATACTCGGGAGAGAAAAATATACGCCGCGCGTCACTCGACCACGTGCGATAGCAGCGACGTACAGCGGGCGTTGTTGCGAAATAAAAGTTGTAACACAATCCGCACCAATCTCTCACCACTGAAATCGGACTCCGTTGATAGACCTGTATACACGACCGTCAATATTGCTTATCAAATATCTGAGATTACACGACCATTCTCCGCGGTGAGTCTAGAATCTAGAAACTTTTCTTATATAATAAATTACTGAGTTATTTATTTTACAAACGAATATTGGCCATCGATTAGTGTAATGCTTCTGTTTTGTATTAAAACTTTGACTTTGACTATAATAATTATCAATAATTCTTGATTAATATCTATTTAATCATAATTACAAAATATCCACTTTATTTTTTTTTTTACTTCCAAAGATAAAATTCAAAAGCTTTCCCCCCCCCCCGAGTCCACAGAAACCACAGATTAAAAAGATCTCGACGAATGATATGTCAATTAAAATAATTCTGCCATTGGAATATACCTCATAGAACAGATCCACACAGCAACAAATACGTGTATGTATGTACCACACGAGTAGATCAGTAATACAATCGAACGAGTGTCCGGCGGTCGTGACGGTATGTGGTAACTCACCCGGCGGCGCGACCATCCTCTGCCACTTCTGGAAGAGCGTCGTCTTGAGGCAGTCCCGGGGGGAGAGCGCGTACGCCTTGTGTCGGGACATTAGTTCCTGCATCGGTTCCAGGATGACGCATAACTGTGGAGAGATTTTATTATATAATTAAATAGTAGTAGTAGTGGTAGTGGTAGTAGTAGTGGTGGTAGTCGTAGTGGTGGTAGTAGTAATGGTAGTAGTAGTGGTTGTGGAAAATTTTCGTTTTATAAAGACACCTTATCTAAATACAAAATTTAAGCAAAATTGTTAAGTCAAGAATTGATCATTCCCTGTGACATAGAGTACAGCGCGATGCACTTCTAAACCAAACCAGGGATGGACGAATATTACTCTGTCGGTTAGATTCGTTAATTGCGTTAATTACGGCCACGGGCGGCGCTCACCCTGAGGTAGTTGAGCGTGGAGTTGGTGATGCCCTGGCGGGTGATGTTCTTGGCGAGCTGGTCGAGCGCGGCGTGGTCGGGCGGGTGCACGGCCTGGCGCGGGATGAGCTCGCGGTGCGCGCGCACGGCGAGGTGCCACGACTTGATGCGCATCAGGTCGTCGAACGTGAACTCCAGGATCAGCCGTCCCTCCGTGCACACCTGCAAACGAGCCCCCGGGGGATCATTAGCCGTTGTCGCTTATAAAGTAGCTTCGTTTTGACTGGCATGCTCGCTGTATGAGGTCAATGATGGGAGGTTCCTTAAGCTTCATAACGCTGACTCGTAAAGTATTAAGAAAACTATTATGGTGCGTAATATAAAATAAATATCAATAATTTTTTTTTTTTTTTTTAACTTGATATTATAATATGGGATATACTTTTCTATCCGTAAGCAAAACGAATCGTTTTCTATCTACATAAAACAATGCTTCCGTTCAAAAGCATTTCACAATAAACTGAAAAGTGAACCAGGCATTCATAAACCAATAGAAGTTTAATATATTGACAGTTGTTTCTCAACAACATTTCGCATTTCGCATTTAATTGATTCAATCCCCGTCGTAAGCGCGCACATCACGTATTCTATCGCTAAGCAGCAGTAGTGTTATGTGATGATGGGTGAGTGAGACAACAACAGGGACGGGTGACTCAACGTCTTACGGCCTAACTTTCGAACGTTGCTTAGCAACTGTGTTTAGTTAAACACATATTTCTCTCTCTTTCTGTCAACGTTGTTTTGACATTCGAAAGAAGAAGACACGACATTGTCTAACTAATCTAACCTCCAGCTAAAGCAACCGATAGTTACGTAGATTATTAGCAAATTGACGATGGGGTGACCAATCAAAAAAATTATATAAGTATTAAATTTAGTTAATTCATAAGTTCTTTGTTTAGTGCATAAACTTTCATCAAAAATATTACACCCCGTCTTATTGCCTCAATCTACTGGACGGGTGACAGGAGGGCTGGTTCATTTTTAGCCCAGAGAATCGGAATTGCGATTCAAAGAGGAAATGGTGTCTTTCTTGCCACCATTCCCCACGCGGTCACGATTTGTACGGTAACTATTTTTAATTTATTTTTAAGGCTTTTAATGTAAATAAATGGTATGTGTAAAATATTAAAAAAATGCCTCGGTGTCAATAATTTTTTTTTAAATATAAAAACAATAAATTAATATAATATATATATAATTATAGTAAAACGTATAATATTGAAATTGAAAAAAGTACCAGGCGATGATAAGTAAAGAGGAGTTCGTTACCTTAGTGAACATAGGTTTCCCGTGATGCGTGACCATGGTGCAGTGGTCGCAATCGAGCGTGATACTCGTATTGTGGAAGGATTCCTTGGGCTGTCTCATCGTGTAGTACAGCTCTGAGACTCCGCCCTCGTATATACTACGGAAGTACCGCGGTATCAGCGTCCTTCCTATTGCTGAAACGATAACAATACTTTTTTTTAAATGTGGATCTAAAAATTTAAAAATATAGTAAATATGGAATCGGGGTCTAATGGGGATGCTTTCTATTCGTGAACGAATCGTTTCGGCTTACGGTAGAGCGAAATTGCCCAAGTGGCCCAAGGTCACGTCATATAACGAAACAGCGTTCATACTGTGCCTACCATATGCTACAAAATGCGATGCGTTGGGCTTTCGAATCTGGGAGGTCGATATAATGGAGGTTGGGGTTCTTTTTGGCGTGACAAAAACAGTGAAAAATACAGTAATATAATCATTTAAAATCTACATTTTAAAACACTGACGGGGATCCCCCGACCGCACAATTATTTATTGTCTTAAAGTTACCACCGGTTCAGAATGAAAATTCTACCGTGAAGAACCTACAAGAAACTTAGGGTGCGAATTCTCCTAATCTATAACGATTACGATACGATCTCGATTCGATTCGAATCCAACTTTGACTTTTACATATTCATTCGGATCGGAACCGAACCGATACGATGTTAAAACATACCGTTATGTCAAAATCAAACGTAGTCGTTAACTTTTATGCCAATAGTCGATAATTAAATTAAAGAATAGGAAAACGGATGGACACAAACGATCACGCTTCGATTCGATTGCGATGAAGTGTTAATTAATAAAATTTTCCCCCAGTAGTTACTCATTTTTATCCCGCATGGAAAGCGGTAATGTACATTAAAAAAAAACATAGTAAGTAAGTAAGTAAGTAAGTAAGTAACAGCCTGTGAATGTCCCACTACTGGGCTAAGACCTCCTCTCCTCTTTTGAGAAGAAGGTTTGGAGCTTATTCCACCACGCTGCTCCAATGCAGGTTGGTGGAATGCACATGTATAATAATATAATAATAAGCAACGACAAGTATATTGGTTACGCGCCACAAACACATTCGCGGCTCAGAGAAGCGATCTCGTGACGTACTCCGAACAGACCACTAGATCTCTTCGGGGTACGTCCCCAGTACCCTCTAGGGTACTGCTGGTCGTTTTTAGTGGAACGAAACGATTCGACGCGCTTACCCCGCGCGAAAACGATTTTCCAGCGAGTAAAATAATGTACAAGTCAATGTGAGTTATGGTCAAACGATGCTCACTGTATCTCTTAGGTCCGTCTTCTAAACAGAATGTGAGGGTGAGCGTCGCGTCGTCCTCGAAGAACTCCGTCGCGAACGCGTCCCACCATAGGTTATCCGAGTCCTGAAAATATTTATTTATTTATTTATATTATTATCGAAACAAAACAGTACATCGTGATAAGCCTCAAATATTAACAAAACATCACATATAAAAGTTTCCAATGATTGACTTATGATTAAACTAGTGGAGGCGTTTATGCGACGGATAAAATTATCAATTAATTGAATATTAGATTTAAACGATAGAAGCGAGAAATGACAAATTCATAATCCTCACTAGTATTATAGGTAAATGCGAATGTGAGTTTGGTTGTTTGTTACGCTTTCGCGCCTAAACCACGAAACCGATTTTAGAAATTCTCTCACCAATGCATTATCAGCGAGTAACATGGGCTACATTTTGTCCCCGTAATCCCACGGGAACGGGAACTACGCGGGTGGAACCGCGGACAAAACGCTTGTATAATATATATGTAGATATATAATACGTATATCGATAGCAGAATCCGACCACGTGTTCGAGTGGAGGGGGGAATTGGGGGTAGTTAGTTACTCACAGAGAACCCTTCGGCCAGAACTGGGCACATTTACACGATATTAACTTCTTATATAAAAAGTACCATTCATTTACGACTCTTACTCCTCAAGTTACAGCCCCACTTACGTCATCATCATACTCGGATCGAAGACGTCAGAATAACAATTCCACAATTACGTCATTTGGAAATGTAGCGGAAACATTTCAGCTACTAAACGAACGCGTTAAGTTAAATTTTCAAATTATCTCTGAAGCGTATTCTATTAAAGGTAAAATAGGCATATGTATGCATATGTAATGCACTCGCCCGTTATGTCCTGCTAGCATCTTAATACAGGGCTATCTGGAAGAGATCACTGCTTGAGTGATAAGACCGCCCCTTGCATGCATCATGCTTCCTTAGCTTCTAATTTTTTTACCTTCTTTTTTCCTTATTATTTGTATCTGACTTGTTTCGTTTTTTCTTTTTTTTTTTTTCTTTTGAGTGTGCAATAAAGTTATTTATTATGCTTATTATTAAAATAGGCGTAACTTTAACCCCCGACGCAAAACGATGCATGTTATGAGTTCGACGTGTGTGTCTTTATCTCTATCTGTCTACATGAGATCGTAGCTCTCGAACGGATGCACCGATTTTCGTTTAGTTTCTTTTGTTTGAAAGATATCTTAGTCGAGAGTGTTTTAGGCTTGTTTTAGGTTTGTTCGAAGGAAATTGATTCAGCCGTTTAATAGTTATGGGGGGTGGAAGAGGGGATGAATAAACGATAGTAAGCGAATATATCCGAGTGGGGTATCGAATGAAATGATTTGATTTGTGTATTACAAAATTGGCTGTTTGGAAGGGGGAGGGGCGTTGTTATTGGGGGTTTCATGTACTAGTATCAGGTCATCAGGTCGAAACTTGTTTCATACGAAATTTCAATCGGAAAAAATCATCAAAATCGATTCCGTAGTTTAGCATTGAAAGCGTAACGTATCGACAGTGTTATTTTAACTTTTAATATTAGTTTACAAGTATATATTAGTATAGAAATCGATTTTAAATATTGAAGTAAGCATATAGATTCGTAAGTCAGACAGAGACTAACAGATAGGAATCATAGTCTTTCCATTATAAAACCATCCTGGCCATCAATTCACACAAGGCCATCTGATCCCAAACTATGCAGAGCTCGTACTATGGAAACCAGACAACTGATATACAAATTTTCCTTTGTAAATACATACTTATATAGATAACTACACCCAGACTCAGGACAAACGGACACAAATGTCTGTCCTGGGCGGGAATCGAACCCACGGCCTGCGCTGCTGCGCGAAAACCAGGGCAACCAGGAAATGTACCAACCAACCACGACTTCATTCATAACATATATATATATATATATATATATATATATATATATATATATATATGTATATATGTTATGAATGAAGTACATAATATATTATATACTAGTAACGCACCGCTTCGCACGGGTACATTAATGGTCTACATAAAACGTTCATATCGTAATACATATAACTCTATTGGTCTACCCGGGCCAGTAAAGCTCCCAGTCGGCATATTTTCCGACATCTTTTATTTTTTTATTGTATAGGTAGGCGGACGAGCGTATGGGCCACACGATGGTAAGTGGTCACCAACGCCCGTAGACAATGGCATGACAAGAGATGTTCATCATCGCTTATATCGACAATGCGCCTTGGGAACTTCCTCGCGTCAAAACGTGTGGCTCGGCCGTTTCGTAAGAGTGACGTAGACACTTATATTCGCTAACTGGGCGTTGATTTTGTACCAATAGGTTCTCGAGTAACGAAACGTGTAATAATTTTAATTCAATAACTCACCTCTGTTCTCTGTTGTAACCGTTTGTTGAGTTCATATACCCTGTAGTCCGGCTGCCCGAAGTAGGGTGCGTGCCTCCTGAAATAATAATAAAAAAAAAAAACATTAATTAACCAAAAGTCGTTGCTCCTATTTAATTTGTATTTAAATTATTTATTCTTAATATACGTCCTCCGGACCGATTTCGGTCATGGCGGCCAATCTCAAGAGAGATTAGCCAACTGCGCAGGAGATATTATAGTGCACGAGTGTGTTCGCAAACACGGGTGCACTCTCTATTCCCTAGCTCTCATAATCCGGATGGGACGGCAATCCGACACGACCGAGGCACGGGATATATACAGTCAAAGTAGTTACTACTTACGACAATCGATCATATTGACCAATAATACTTATGGATATATTCCTACATTTTTTATAACATAAATATTTGGTTTGACCAATGGACCACCTAACGGTAAGTGGTCACCACCGCAGACATTGGCACAGACAATAGAATATGTGATGAACGGACGGTGGGTGGTACCTACCCGGCAAATACCTTACAAACAAGTAAGGAACTTCAGCGCTAATTACGAAATAAAACAAATCGTATTGTAAAATAAAAGTTTTAAAAAAAAAGTCGACAGAAATTTTCTAATAATACTATAATTACATAAATTACATATTTTATGTGAAATAAACAATGTACTTATATTTAACACACAAAATATTATCTATGAACTTCTATTTAGGGGATATTGTAGCTTGAAAACATCACCGGTCGTTACGACTTTTTGGTTCTACGACTAAGTAAACATATATCTATAACAGTAGGGCGCGAAAATTCTTTAACAACAAACTCGAAACACACCGCAGAAAACGGTCGTAAAATCTCAGACAGTGATATGCGATATTGACCATAATAGTTATAACGTTACGCATCAAAATAGGATATCGCCATAAGTCGGAACCGTACTGTAGATTATGACTGCGTACATCGAACGAACCAAATCGGCGTATCACCATCAGAACCATCGTTTGACTTTGTTTTGCTGATATGAGTATACCATTCATTTGGTGGCCGAGCTCGTCTGGGTAGGTACCACCCACTCATCAGATATTCTACCGCAAAACAGCAGTACTTTGTATTGTTGTGTTCCGGTTTGAAGGGTG